>CP092879.1:37300267-37396485 GCA_030710605.1 Cordylochernes scorpioides
TTATTTCTCCTTAAAATAAAATAAGATTTTTCAATTAAAATAAACATTTGCGGTAAAACTTATCAAATTCTGTTTTACATATCCTTTTATTTCTATATTGCGTCCATATTCACTTTTGATTGTTTATATTAATATTTGCCATTTACTTTTACAAATAGAGAAGAAACTTTCAGAAAATGGCGTATAAAGAAACATAGGTACTCTCTCTTTTCTAGAGAAATGGTTGTTTATTAGAAGTTAGACTAGATCAGAACAGGTCAATTTTGAGGATTCAAAAATGGTCTCTTTCTCAGTTGTATGGCTCATTATTTTTTCACTATATTTCATAAATTTGTCATTTTAAAATAAATAATGTATCGAGTATTGAGTATCCACCAATCTCTGAAATGTAACCATTTCCATAATTGAAACGGTTTGGGAGAGAATTTGAGTGTCTTTCTCTTCTACGGGCTTCTGGTCAATTGACCATAGATATTACTATGGAGACACAGCTCATGAACGACCATCTCCCTGAACGAATATTTCTATAAAATCAAAAATGATTGTCTGTTTTGATAAATTGAAATCGCCTCAATAATATACGAAGAGAATTATTTTTTCAGTGGTCTCTCATGAACGATTCCAATGTAAAAAGAGAAATATTTATGTTCATGACCATAAAAGGATTGTGGGTTTTCATAGCAACAAAAGAATAAAAAAGAACGTCACATATTATTTTAACAAAAATAAATTATCGAAAATTTCGGGGATGTTCTATTTCAGCTAAATAACTCCGTCTTATTTACATAGATGAAAAGGGATATATAAAGAAAGTTTCTGTAATTCCTATTTTATAATTTTATATTTTATAATTTATAGGTTGCGGCGTCACATCTTACTCTTTTGATAGCTGGAAATTCTACCGGGAAGACATTGATCTATAAAGATAAAAGTCACCTTTCCCGTGAAATCTGGTGTTGTGGCTTTGTCATCGACCCGAGGTCACTAGTTTGCGGCGACGGTCAATAGATAGCGTCTAACTTTGACGTCTAATTTGAGAAAGGGTTCAGGATTCAGGCGAAGGGTGTTCCTGCATGAAGATCAACCTCTTCTTTATTCAGGTGTAATTTGAGAAAGAGAGAGAGAATATGGTTTTACAAGCTACTAACCAAGTGTATGATTTTCGAGCCCAATTGTCTAATTTGAAGAAAGCGTACAGAATTCGGTCTAGGTAGCCCATTATCCAATGGTGTCTAATTTGAAGATAGAGGTGACTTTTATATTTTAGATATTTTGAAGGCGTTGAGGTAGGTTACCTTTGAAGAGGTAGACGGTGTCGTGGGTGTAGTCCCAGATGTGGACAACAGCATCCAGATGGGATGGCACTCCCTTCCACTCTGGCCCGATCCTCAGTGGATCGCCGTAGCGTGTGCGGTTGTGGCGGTTCTCGTACATCCAGTAGTGGTTACCGCGGAAAAAGAAAGTGTTGTAGATCGGCTTGCCGTTAGGCTTGCGGCGTACCCAGTCAAACACCGTGTCGAAGGATCCACGGCAAACACCTGAACGCACAGGATCTCCAGCTGTCAAGATTTTTCCGCCATTTGTATATATTTAAAAAACAAACATTTTGACTAAATCAATAAGGAATCTAGAGTTTGGTTAATTTCCAGATTTATTTTCTTTCTCGAGTTTTCGGGCCAACATGCCCTTCAACACGGAGATCCAGAAGTACTACTTCTAGCCAATTATAACACGCCTGGGGGGGGGGGGGGGCTGTTATAAGTGGCTAGAAGTAGTACTTCTGTATCTCCGTGTTGAAGGGCATGTTAGCCCGAAAACTCGAGAAATAATTGTAAAAAGAAGGTAAAGTCTAGATTCCTTATGTATGTAAAAGTGTATGTATGTATATAAAAGCAGGGAAGAATATTTGTATTAAATATATATAATTTGTATTAAATTATGTAAAATAGTATCTGATTATATTATAACTCGTGTCGTATTGGCGATATTTATTGCATCGTAACCTATTTTATAGAATGTTATGCGAACATGATTGATTGTTGCTTAACATATATAATAGTTTAATTCAAAACACTTAACTGACGATTATAAATGCTAAAATTGAATATATACATACTTTTTGTAATTTCAGAATTAAATTATGTTTAAGTCCTTTCCATGTTCTATGAAAGTCATCAATTAGAAGGGAATCTGAATATTAAAAAAATAAAATTAGCACACCAATAAATATCAAGACATTTGATCCCAATGCAAATTTACTTTTGCACCCTTTAACAATATATATATGATAAATTAAAATATTTTATTTAAAAAAAATTATATATTTCATAGATACAAATACTCTGCTGAATTGACCGCCAGAGGTCACGCTTCCACTATAGCTTCCACTATTCCAGTATCGCGAATTTTGAATTTTCGCGGGTTACGTATATTAGAATTTCGATCTTTTTGTGGATTTATGTTGGTACTCATGTCTCTCACTTCTGCCGACAAGCTCGGCCATTTTGAATGTTCACTTAATTGTTGACAGCTGCTTTGCTTGCAGGTGTTTTGGATCGTCTTCGATTTTTACCTATTAAAATAAAATGGATCAAAGAACCTGTATCTAATTTCATGTGAAAAACGAAATTAAGTGCGCGGATGCATTCCGAATGTTGACTGTGGCATACCGAGAAGCTACCTTGGACCGAAGCAACGTTTATCGGTGGTACAAAATGTTCTCAGAAGGCCGAGAAGATGTGAACGACGAAGTGCGTGCCGGACGCCCGAGCACTTCAACAACAGACGAAAAAATTAATGAAGTGGAGAAAATGATATTGACCAATCGTCGAATCACCGTTAGAGAAATTGCTGAGGACCTAAACATATCGATTGATAATGTTATTAATTTGTAGATAGAGAGAGAGAAAAAAAAAATCCTTTACTTCTAATACATCATCAAGTTAATTATATATTTATAATTAATAACAATAAAAATTAACAACGTAACGTCTTTTGCATCGGCTTTTACACGTCATTTAGACATATATATAGGATTAGAGTATGTCTAAATGACGTGTAAAAGCCGATGCAAAAAAAGACGTTACGTTGTTAATTTTTATTGTTATTAATTATAAATATATAATTAACTTGATGATGTATTAGAAGTAAAGGATTTTTTTTTTCTCTCTCTATCTACAAATTAATAACATTTTACAAATTTTATAATTTGAATTTAAATGATCATAATAGTGAAGATAATCTTAATACAAAACTGGACTATAAAATTAAAAATCTATTTATTATTATATATACAGGGTGATCCAAAAGTCCCGCACAACTTTAAAAATTAATAACTCCCCGAATATTTGCGCTAGAGCAATGCGGTAAACACCATTGTATTCAGGATGCAATGGGATTTTTTATGGCAAATAATGAAAATTTCGAAATTGATTTTAGTTACAATTTTATTCGCCAGATGGCGCTCTACCAGAATCAGAGATTCAGCGGCCAAATTGTTTGATAAATTGAAAAATATAACTGATCGACATGTATTTTTCCTTTTTGAATACCAGGAAAGAACCCTAATAATATCAAATAACAAATTAATAAAACACCACTTCGCCAAAAGTATGAAGAATTGGTTAACGATTTTCAAATACAATCAAAGATATGTAAAATAGGTAAATGCAAATTAAAACATGTAGCAAAAATAAAATTGATATTTTAGATACGGTTTGTTTCCAAAGATAATAAATTTCTAATATTTTTAATTCAACTCTCACTCAGTATCGATTATGTTTATTTTAATTCATTTGAAAAATATGTATCTATCTCTGATAATTTATTTCACTCTGGAATGCCGTTGTTGTTTTTGTCGTGTCCAATAAATAGCCTCAGATGTCTCCATGCATTTCTATCACAGCAGCAGCAGCAATGTCCACTATCTTGGATGTATAAAACTGCTGCTCTGGGTCTATGTCAATTTTCTGCAAGGCTGCGGGAATGAGAATATGTGGGTAGGTGTTAGTTCTACACCAGGACAGTTGTTGCATGTTCTATAGGTTCTTGTGCCATCTGGATGTATTTTCATTCCTTTATAATGTTTTGTTCTAAGTCTTGTTATAGTTTTTGTCAGTTTTCTCTCAGAGTTTATTTCACATATTTGATCTTTTCTTATTTTTTGTTTAATTATCTTGTATTTTGCCAAAGCATCAGCGTCAAATACTGACATTTGTTCTTTATTTTGGCTCAGCTTCCTTTGCCAATTCATCTGCCATTTCATTACCCCGATCTCAACACGGGCAGGAATCCATTGTAGAATGCAGTTATTATCCAATGATTCCAGTTGGGTAAGTAACGAGTGTATTTTCTGTGTGATTCTAGTATTGCCCTTCTGAATTACTTCTAGAGCGGTTATGGAGTCGCTGTATATTAAAATTCCTTCTGCTTGATGCAGGGATGGTTGGTTAAGGCATAAATCAAGAGCTTTCCAGATAGCTGTCAGTTCACAAGTGAAGTTTGACGAAATCTGTCCTGCTCCTTCTTTGATTTTGATGTTTGTTCCATCTTGCAGTATTATTTTAATTCCGGCCCCTCCATTACTCAGGGTAAGGTCTGAAGATCAATCTGTATATGCTGTTAAAGGGCGTGGCCTAGCATTTTTAATCAAGAATTTGTACTATGAGGACATAGTCGTTAATATTACAAACACATTAGACCTCGAAGCCCAAGTTATCAAAGTCTACCTCAATCAAAACAAAGCCATCAACATATACAATATGTATCACCCTCCAAACAATACATTTATTGACGATGGAACAATGGCTCAATTTCTTACAGACAACACTATTATTGTAGGTGACCTTAATGCCAAACATCAACTATGGGGATGTCCTACGCCAAACCCAAGAGGCAAAATACTATCAAACATATTTGACGACAATGCCTTCATGTGCTTAAATGATGGGAATCCTACCCATCATTCATACAAGCTATAATACTGCACAAGCCCTTGATATAAGTTTTTACTATCCTGACATTTTCCACAAATGCAAATAGCAAATATTAAAAAGTTTTGGAAGTGATCATTTGCCTAATTTGATAGAAATTAGCACCAAGACCCCAAAACTAGCTCAATTAAGAAATATTCTGGCACTTCAAAAAGGCTAATATGATATCTTTCGAAAACACCATTATTAAAGCAGCCAAAGTTTCAACACCAAGAGGTAATATTAAGAAATGGATTCCAAATTATACACACCAGGCAAAAAATATTCAAACACTTATAACTAAAAGAAATGAACTACAAAAAAAGTGCACCCAAAACCAAACAAATTGTATAACTGAACTGAACATTGTGATTGCAAAAATAAAAAGATTATACGTAAATGTGAAAAGGAAAAAATGGAAACAAACTTGTGAAAACCTGAACCCAAGAAACCCAAATACAAAACTTTGGAATTTGGCAAAACAAATTGACAGAGCCCAGCCAAAAACTGAAAACACAAAAATGATTAAGAATACAGATAGTACACCAGCAACTAATGACAAAATTGCTGCCAATCTTTTAGGTAATTCATATCAAATAAGTAGTAAAATCAAGGTTGAAAAAAGGCCCGAAAGATTATTCATGACTGTAAAATGTCACCAGCACTCATAATATTTTCCATGAAAAAAATCAATATGAAAAAGCTAGCTTGTGCATTAGAAAACACTGACCTAAACAAGACTCCTGGGCCAGATGGAATCCATGGCCGAATGATATCAAACTTGGGCAAAATTGGCAAAGAAACACTTCTTAATATTTTCAATAACTCCTGGAAAACTGGAAAATTGCCTCAAGACTGTAAAAATGCAACAATAATTCCCATTAAAAAAACTTGACAAATCTGCTGATGACCCAAAAAACTACCGACCTATCTCCCTAACAAATATTTGCTGCAAATTAATGGAAAAAATTATACTCAGACGAGACTCACCTACCACCCCGACACAAGAAATCTCTTACCAGAAGAACAATATGGATTTAGGAAAGGACATGGGACAATAGACCAACTCTTATTTTTCACACAAAAGGTAAAATATGCACAAAACAAAAAACCAACTAACCATACCTTAGCTGCTTTTTAGACCTTACACAAGCTTTTGATAAGGTATAGAAAAACAAGTTAATTACAAAATTATACAAACATTTCAAAATTGATGGAAAAGCTATCACTTGGATAAATGATTCCCTTAACAATATATAAATCAGGGTCAAATATAATGGCACTCTATCTAAAACCTTCAAATTGTACCTAGGATTACCACAAGGATCAATCCTTAGCCCAACTCTCTTCACCCTATTTATTGCAGGCATAGAAGAAAAATTTTCAAATAAAACCAATATTGGACTTTTCGCTGATATATATATATATATTGCGTATGATATTGTTTTTTACAGCACAATACAACAATGTTGGCAAGTTTCTCTAGAGTGGAATGTCGAGGTGACGAATCCACTCCAGGGCCTCCTCTGTGCACCGGTGGATATCCCCAAGTGTTCCCTGGAAGAATCTTCGAGGACAGTCCCTTAGGATATGGTGCTGATTTTCGCTGATGACATTATTCTATGGAGCAGTAACACTAACTGGAAAAAAAGCTGAAAGAGATTTGAACAAGACTCTTCTCCACCTAGAAAAATTTGCTAATAAAAATAAATTAGAATTTAACCCCCAAAAATCTGAAACCTGTCCTTTTACTACCGATAAGAAACTATACAAAATAAGACCAAATATTATTCTGAAAGAACAACAATTACAATATAATAAACATCCTAAATATCTCGGCTACACCCTGGATCCTTAAAATAAAACCAGTAAGCATATTGAAGGAGTTGTTAGAAAATGAAGAGACCGACTAAAAATCTTGGAATATATTTCAGGAAGAGTGGGGAGCTGAAGCAACAACACTAAAATTAACTTACACATCTCTAATGAGACCTATCTTGGAATATGGATATCAAATCTATGGTACAGCATCTGAAACAAATCTAAAATCACTGGAAAGGATACAACTAAGTGCAGCCAGAAATATTACAGGTCTTCGAAAAACCTGCCCTAATAATATTGTACTTTACGAGGCAGACATTATGCCCTTGAAGGATAGAATAAGCTACAATCTGCCAAAATATATAAACAAAATCAAGAGTTATGAAAACAAACACAGAACTTTCAATTACATACTTAATTGGGAACCCAATATAAGATTCAAAAAAGAAGGCCCTCTCCACCTGGCCAAAAGAAATGGATTTTTAAAATATAAAGTGGAAAAATATTATTTAGCTGAAAAAATATCTCCATGCGAACCACTACCAAAATGTTATTTTTAATGCCACTTTAAATGAACCCACCAACAGACAATACCAAAATCCAGAATACTTAAAACAATTATCATTAGAAATAATTAATAAAATTCCTAAAAATGCAATAACTATCTATACCGATGGTAGCAGAGACGAGTTGGGACACACTGGCAGTGGCTGTCTCATCAAAACCACAAATGGTATTGAGAAAATAAACAGAAGAAACCCAGAATTTTGCTCAGTCTTCAGATCAGAACTTATAGCCATCTATGAAGTCTTAAAATCCATCAGAAACATTAAACATCACGATATATGGATTCTTACCGATAGTAGAAGTGCCATACAACACTTAAGTCACACGGGGGATCTTAGAGACAAAGTAAGCAGGAACATAATTGGTTATCTCCAAAAACTCTCAATACCTCAAAAATTCACCTTCAATGGATACCCTTACATGTTAGCATTGAAGGCAATGAAGCTGCTGATGCGCTAGCGAAAAAAGGCACAAAAGAACCCTTGCTACAGAAAAATAAACTTACTTTTAAAGAAATAGAAACAGTAGCAAAAATAAACAAGAACTGGAGGATCCCACCTAAGCACAGTTGGTATACCCTAGAAGCAGATGGCCACCCAGACCTTTAGGTCCACAAGCCGGCATGCGAAGCATGCCCTTCGCTGCTATTCTGTTCAACTCATAAGCCAAGTAACGGTATCCAAGCTAGTGCTTGGACATTGTACCTGGAAACACCACCTCCCAGACAACGTGTCTGGAAGGATTTCTATACCGGTGGCCTTTAATCACAGCAAAATAGGAAACTATCTACTGTGTCCAGCAGGGACCGCGGGGAGGCAGCCCCCGGTCGACTCTGTTCACTCACAGCTGAGGAAAAGCTCAGCTGCCACGTCGTGGGCTTTCTCAAGAAGCTTGCTGTGATTTCTCAGCAGCTTACTCTCGATCGCGCCCCTCGCCCTCCTTCTCTCTTCCTGCACACCCACTACCCTTGGACAATCAAAGACGTAGTGGCGTGCATTCATATCACTTTCTCCATAGACGAAATCAGGGTTTCTCTTAATTTTAAATATGTGGAGACTTGGGGAAGAGCTCATGTCCCGAACTACCCTAATGAGTTTGTGGGACATTACCTTACAGAGGTACTTGGGTGTTGTTACCCCATTGAATACCTCTCTCCCCTTCACACTGTTCCTCCATCTGTCCAACCATAAGTCCTGTACGTGCCCCCTGATCCTCCTATAAACTTCTTTCTTGGTCACTGGGGTCCTCAGTGATCTACCTCTAAAGCATCCTGCCTTAGCAATCCTGTCTGCGAACTCATTACCTTCGATGAGGCTGTGTCTACTAAACCAAGGGAGCTCCGGAGCCCGCGTCATCATCTCCAGCTCCTGGATTATTTGATGCGCGAGTTGCCCTTTCTCCAGATTGATGGCGACGAGGGCCGACACACAATCTGAATAGAGGCGGTCCGGGCTGAAGTTCTTCTCGGCACACACTCTGAGGGCTACCCTGATCGCAACCAGCTCGGCTGAAAAGACCAATTCGTCCACTCTGAGTGTTAAACTTTCTTGGAAGTTCAGCTGTCCATTAGTGAATATCACTACCCCAGCTCCAGTATTGGTTCCAGACTTACTACAATCAGTGAAAACCTCCGTGCCAATCCCTGTCGGCCCTCCAGGACTCCAATTCCACTTTGGCAACCACTGCGGAGGCTTCCTTGGATCCCTCTTCGATTCCAGGGCCCCCGCTTCAAGTCCCAGGGCATCTTCCCTATTCTCCCAGATCTTCTGTCTGATGGTCTCCTCTTCTAGTTTCAATCCCAGGGAATAAGCCCAGCAAGGACCAATAAGGCCTCACTGCTGGTAGTGCGATATCCCCCTGTGATTCTGAGTGCCGCTGTCCTCTGCACTCTCTCTAGAGTTGTCGCCAACTTCTGATCCCTGTTTCAACGCCACCAAGCCCCGGAAGCATATAGCAAGATTGGCTCGACACAGGAGAGGCAGAGGTTCCTAAAAATAGACCCTCCTTCTCCCCCCCCCCCCCCCTGTTGATAGCCAACCAGGACAGGCCTGCACAACGCCTCCCTGCCTCTCGCCACCATCTCCTCCGCCTGGTATTGCCAACCCATCTTGTCATCAATGACCACCCCCTGAATGGTCATCCTATTGACCAACGCTACCCTCCGTCCTTCCATCCGGATAGCCGGCTTGTGTTCCCATTTGATCCCTTTCCTTTTAGTTCTTATGTCCCTAGGCTTAAAGCTGAGGGCTTTAGTTTTGGAGACATTGAACTTAAGGCCAGAGTCATGGGCCCAGATCGAGAGAATTCGGAGAGAAGTTCCAACACACTTCTCAGCCTTCGCTCTCGAAGCAGCCTCAATTATGAAGAACTGGTCGTCAGCATAGAGAACCAGCCTGGCTCCCTCAGGGAGCTCCTCCTGGAAAACGGTGTTTACCAGGATATTCCACAGAATAGGTCCGCAGCAAGAGCCCTGGGGGCAACCCCTAGCACAGTTTCTTTCCAACTTCCCCTCACCAAAACTGAGGCTAATCCGTCTATCCCTCAGGAAGTCACGAACCAAGCTGCACAAATTATCAGGACAACCCATGTCCATCAAATTTCTCCTCAGCTTGTTCCAGCTCATGGAGTTGAACGCACCATCAATGTCCAGGGCCACGAAAAGAACCCAAGCACCCTTATTTAAGCCCATCTCAACCCCCTCTAACACCTCGTTCAGAGCTGTGGTTGTGGACTTCCCTTCCCTAAAACCATGTTGGAAAGAGGAAAGGAGTCCATTACTCTCTAGCCAACGCTTCAGTCGCTGAGCTAGTAGGCTATCCAGGACCATACCTAGACACACTAGTAAAGAAAGCGGACGATAATCATTAGGAGAATTACCCTTTCTACCAGACTTTTCGAGAAGCACTACTCGGGCAACCATCCATGCCTCAGGAAATGTACCAGTGTCCAGGCACCTATTGAATAACCTGGAAAGAGGCGATGGGTGCATCCTTACCAGGGCTTTCACGACCGTGTTATCGATCCCTTCGGGACCAGGAGATTTCCTTTTCCCGAACTTGAAAGCCGTCAGTTTCACCTCATTCTCAGAAAAGGGCGGATCTGCCAAACCACAAGTGGTCAGAGAGATCTCGTCCTCTGGTTCCTCGTTTCCGAAGTGCCGATCCAAGTTGTTTTATTTTGTCTTCTGCTTTCGAGCGAGTAGGTCTAGAACACACTCTCTCTGAATTTTCTCATTGTTGGTGGATGAAACAGCACCAGTGATTATTTTGGCCGCTTTTGCTTGAACACTGTGTAGTCTTACTTTTAGTGATGTGCTTGAGGGAGCCCAGACCGGTGTTGCATATTCCATTATCGGCCTTATTAAGGTGGTATATCTTGTTCTGAGAAATCTGGGTTTTGCCCCCCAATTTGTTCCACATAGCCTTCTCAGAATGTTTAGTTTTCTGATAGCTCTATTTGAGGTGCTAATTATGTGTTCTGAAAATTCCAATTCCTCATCAATAATAATTAAAATAATTTTGTTGACATCTTGTCAATACATGCACAGTCTGCACTATTAAAAAAAATAATATGCATTATATACACTATGTACAATAAATATGGCGCCTCTGCCAGCGCTGCAGAATTTGGTGGAGAATCGCCAGTGGGTCTCCAGCGACACCACGCATTTTGCGATCTACGATGAATACGTAGATCGCGTACTTCGCCGCTTAGGAGATGGTAATGGCGTGGTCCTCGAGACCAACTTGAAAGATCCAGGACTGCAGTATCACACCTAGGTATTATGGATTTATAATTTTATCAATTATTTGTTTGTTTATGCTTATTTTGTGGTTATATTTATGCCTTTTTCCCTGTGAGTGGAGAAGACGCATAGGTTTGGTTTTATTGGGTTTATGGTCATTTGGAGTTCCATTGCCCACTTTTCCAGTCCTCTCATTGATGTGTTCAGTATTTTTTACGATTTTTCTATGCTGCTACTTGTGTGCCATATGGCTATATCATCTGAATAACAGGCAACCTTTGTGTCTTCAGTGAGGTAAGGATGGATGTCGTTAATATATAGCAGATAGAGTAGAGGACTGAGCACCGATCCCTGAGTTACAACAGCCCATGTTCTTTCTTCCTTGGAAAATTCTCCATTGACCCGAACCTTTAACCTTCTTCCCCTTAAGAAGTCTTCAATCCAGATTAAGGTTTTTCCTCTTACTCCGATGTTGTGCAGCTTTTCACGCAATTTCTCCCTCCACACTCGATCAAAATCTGAGGTCATATCAAGGAATATAGCCGTGGTCTTCTTTGGCGGTTTTTCCCGGAAATAATCTATTATTGATTGACAGAAGTAGAACAGTTGATCAGTTGTACAGTGCTGGGATCTATAGGCCGTTTGGTAGAGGTTTATTTTATTATTTTTTGTGAGCCAGACTATAAGCCTAGAGTGGATAATTCGTTCTGGTATTTTACAAAGTATGCTGGCGAGAGCAATTGGCCGATAGTTCTTGTATTCCTTGGCATCTTTGTTTGGCTTCAGTATTGGCACTATAATTGATATCTTCCAATTCTTTGGTAGTTTACCAGTTTGCCATGAAATCTTCAGTATTCGTAGGAGTTGATTATTAGCTTTGACTTCAAAGTGTTTAATCATTTGATCAAAGATTAGATTATCTCTTGGTGACCTCTTGGATATTTTTTATTGATGAGTTTAGCTCATTCAGTGTGAAGTCTCTCGAGAAAATATCTTGTTGATGGAAGTTTCTTGCTTGTTTAACTAACTGGTTTATATTATTTTTAGAGTCCTGTCTTCATTCGTATAGTTGAGTATGGAAGTGCTTGAAAGATATTCAGCAATTATGTCAACCATCTATTTGTTCTCGTTCTCGCTGTTCTATTCATATTGGTTAGAGTATTGGTGTTGGTTTTGATTGTTCTCTAACACTCTAATTATATTCTAGTGTTGACTGTCCTTTCTTGGATCCATTTTTTTCGCAGAATTCTGCCATTTTTCTTGTTTGAATATCCAAATTTCTGGTTATATTTTGTGAATAATTTCAATGAGTTCCTTTCTGTTTTATTTGTTTTAAGAAGTCCATTGATATTGTCTCTCTCTCTGAAATCATTGCTTCGATGTTGTGGTCCTTCCAGTAAGGTATCCACAGGTCTTTACGTCTACCTCTAGTTATCGATGCTCTTTTGCAGCTTTTTAAATGTTCGAAGAGAATTTTTCGAAGTTTTTGTCAAGCGTTCTGTAATTCAATTTTTCGTTGCACAGTTCTTCAAGCTTTTCCGAGAATTTTTTTTCAAGTCGGCTTTCCTAAAGTTCCATGTTCTTTTATTCCAATGGACATTCTCAATTTTGAAGTTTAGGGTTGTTAAAATTGGTCTGTGGTCACTGATTGCACCTCTCAGGATTTTCCATTGTGTTGTGGGTGCGATGTTGTAATTTATCGCTGTGATGTTTATTGCGGATTCTGTGCCTGTGGACTTAGATAGATAGGTGTTCTCTCCGTTATTTAACGGTGTATGGTCGAGGTCGGTTAGCATGTCCTCAACCTACTGACTTTTGTTATCCTGGACAGGTGATCCCCGAATTGAACTTTTGGCGTTAAATTCGCCGAAGTATGATTGTGATATCCGAAGACGCTTCACTTAATGTCTCTATTGTGTGTACCCATACAAAATTCAAAGATTTCACAAGCAGAAAATTGGCGATTTCGAGATGCGTCAAGAATTCGCTGCATGGGTTTTCCGGCAAATTGATATTGATGAAAACTGGCTGTCGAATGTTCTGTGGACAGATGATGCTCACTTTTCTCTAAACGGAGAATTTAACATTCAAAACAGCCGCATTTGGGCAACAGAAAACCCTAGGATTTTCACAGAAATGCCACTTTACCAGCCTAGAGTTACAGTTTTGTGTGGGTTCACTTCTTTTATTATTGGGTCATTTTTCTTTGAAAAATCAATGGAAGAACTTTTAAAACCGTTTTTGTAACTGGTGAACGTTATGAGAAAAGGGTATTCCCATATTGCAGGGCAAAAGCACTAAGCGAAATAACATTCATGAAAGATGGAGGACCTCCTCATATCTCCCAAGGTGCCAAACAATTGCTGAAGGATACGTTCGGTGAAAATCGTGTGATAGGTCGCCACTTTATATACCAGTGGCCTCCAAGATCAACAGACTTGACGCCTTGCGATTTTTGTTTATAGGGATACATTAAATCGTGTGTTTATCGATGCTGGCCTACCACATTGGCCATGTTGAAGGCTTCTATCAGATGGCATGCTTTATCAATTTAACAGATATGTTATTTAATGCTGTCCATTCTGTCATTTATCGTCTGCAGGCGGTGATTGAGAATGAAGGGTGCCACATTGAGCAAGGATTGTGACCTAATACAAGAGAAAAGGCAGTTACCTCATGTGTTGTATAAGCCGCCATGTATTATATTATCTATCAATATTTTGCAGCTCTTTGTGTTGGGATATGGGGATAATAAATGCTGTCCTCACATCTTGACTCTTTTTTTTGTGAACAGTAATATTTTGTTTGTCATTTGCTCACATATTATGTCGTGCAAACCAGAGTGTTATAACTTCTCGAATAACACTGGTACACACAATTTTACCCCTTATGTTTAGTTTTTCGCTTTTCGCTTATTAGAAGAAATACATAGATAATAGATAACATAGAAATAAATACATAAGAAATACATGTAGCATAAGGAATATTTTCTGTACACCAATAACTTTAGAGATTTTGTGAAAAAAAAAAGATTTTACTACCACGTTTTTCAACGCAAAAGGTCGATTTAAAATTTATTTTTATTTGAGGGGACACATTTTTAAAATTGTGTACAGTATAATAAACAATGATAACATTTGACAAGCCCATAGGATATTTGGAATAAAGTACGACAAATATATTTTGTCACTCCCCTCTATATTTCATTTGTTGGATCATGACAAATATCCAGTTAAATAGTCAAGGGTCGCCAATCAGTCAAGAAACTACACATTTCTTATAGCAAGAAATCCTATTAGTAGTGCCATCATAATTTTTGGTACTATATTAACATTTCAAAAATTCGTGTATTGATATCTGCAGTGTTTTTAAAACATTCAATCTATTTCACAAAACCTCATATAAAAATAAATATTTTGCTACATGTTTTAATTTGCATTTACCTATTTTACATATCTCTGATTGTATTTAAAAATCGTTAAACAATTCTTCATACTTTTGGCGAAGTGGTGTTTTATTAATTTGTAATTTGATATTATTAGGGTTCTTTCCTGGTATTCAAAAAGGAAAAATACGTGTCGATCAGTTATATTTTTCAATTTATCAAACAATTCGGCCGCTGAATCTCTGATTCTGGTAGAGCGCCATCTGGCGAATAAAATTGTAACTAAAATCAATTTCGAATTTTTCATTATTTGCCATAAAAAATCCCATTGCATCCTGAATACAATGGTGTTTACCGCATTGCTCTAGCGCAAATATTCGCGGAGTTATTAATTTTTAAAATAGTGCGGGACTTTTGGATCACCCTGTATATATATACTAGACGAATGGCCCGGGCAACGCCCGGGTTTTACCCGAGTGCGTATATATTTTAAAAACGTTTTAATTCAAATACTATTCGTTACAATTATAAATTGGCGCCATGGATGTCACTCTTGTGAAACGTCCCGTTCCAAACTGTGTGTTTTTAAAATGTTTTAATTAAAATACTATTCGTTACAATTATAATTTGATTGTATAAGAAACATATTTTCATTTAAGTATTGTATTTTATATAAAAAAGATTAAATAATTGTGCAAAACGGTATATACGATATATAAACATCAAAAGAAATAATAAGCCTATCGTTCAAATATAAAATTCGAATAAATATAAATGAGATACTAAAAATTAAATTTATATTTAATGAATTACATATTTTATTCTTATAAAGATGATCGATTAAAGGTACTTATATATATTTAAAGGTTCTCATAAAGGTTACCGATTTAAATTTTTTATTTTTTTATTTTATTTAAAAAAACATATTTTCATTTAAGTATTGTTATTTATTTTAAAATATTAAGTAATTGTGCAAAACGATAATTGCCTTAAAAAGAAATTGCCTTAAAAAAAGAAACATTCGCGGTGATTTTGTCTTGCATTCGTTTATACAATTATTATATATATTGGCATCATATATTAACTTTATGAACGGAAAAATATGTCCAGGGTAGCCTAGTGGTCATGGCATCTTCCCGGTAAGCGGAAGGTCGTGGGTTCGATTCCCATCCCTTGACACTTTTTTTATTTTATCCATTCTGACCAAAATCTATCCGTGAACTTCACACAGTGAACTTCACACAGACAGAATAAGGCAATTATATAAGTAGATATTACAAATAAAAAAAATACATTTGACATAAACTGAGATATGCAGTAAAGACCTTGAATTTCAACAATTTCTCCATTTTATCGAAGGTAATAAAAAAAACTGTTCTTAAAACACTTTAAGACCTGACAAAAAGACATGATTCATAAGAAAACAAAAAGAATCCATATATATTCGATATATTTGTCTGTTATTAATTTCTAGATTCAAAAAGGTCTCTATAGAGCGAAGGGAATGCATAGATGAGCAGAGCCATCAATCCTTTACCGTTCATGTAGACTGCTATGTGTAATTTTCTATGAGGTTATTTTTAATAATATCAACTATATATAGGACAAGCCGTGATAATTGATGTGTATTTATCTAAAATACCCATTCAAAGAGTCTAGCATCAGTATCACTATAAAAGGAAGTTCGAAAAATGCAATATAACAGCGGTATGGTAGATTAAACTGGCGAAACCGCTGGGAGGGTTCACCACTGATGACCCAGGTCCTCCCATTAATTTTTCCATTGCAGTAAGGACAGTAGAAACTTTTTAATTTTTAAAAGAATCATACGCGTCTATAATAGTTTTGAATTTTGATAACAGATGGCGCGCTAATGCATCATATTTAACACATTTATGTTGACCTTTGAACACAACCGATGTAAATATTTGTATATTAAAAGTTTTGAATAATATAAATAGTTGGTTGTACTAGGTATGTAAGCTTTCTTATCCCATTCTCAATAACGTTAGAATCAACGGGAAAATATAAGAGAAAAGTCAAAATTCTTATAAACAATAAATATTTTTCTTTAAACCTCAACTTCCAGGGCAGAAAAGATTATAGTTAATAGGAGTTTGCTCCGTATGTGCTCTGCAGTTATACATTTGTAGAAACAATTCGACATTTCAACCATTCACACTCATAGACAAAACTTTAGGAAGTTTCATATTTTAAGCATAAACCATTTCATTTTTAAAAGGAAACAGAGGCAAGTTCAAACTTGGTTATCTCGTGTGTCCTCAATAAAAGTCACTGTGTATCAAATATCGTTTAAAGTTATTGTCTGAATCCCGATGTGTACATGCTGAAAGGTATCACCCCTCCCTGTGGTCCCTCCTGGAACCCTGGGGTATTCGACCTATTTTTGGTCAATTTCCAAGGTGAATAACGTTGAAACGGCACCCTTTTTCAAAATTGCGGATGCTGTGGTAGAGATGCATGGAGACATCTGAAACTATTCATTGGACACCTCAACAATAAGGTAAAACTTTGAGTAAAATTAAGCGGGCCTCCAGGGAGAATAGTCTTTGCAAAACATTTTTATTCTCTAGCTTTCGGGCACATACGCCCTTCTACAGGAGAAAACTTGGTGTTATACCAAGGCGTCCGTGCCCGAAAGATAGAGAATAAAAATGTTTTGAAAATACACTTTTCCCTGAAGGCCTGCTTAATTTTACTCAATATTGATACAAGGGATTAATTTATTGAAGGTAATTTTTAAAAGTTTTGTCCATGAGTGTATATAACCGTCCTGGCCTTGTCACAACCTACCGTAGATGGACTGGGCCAAGGTGCGGTCCTCCCAAGCCAGCTCGAAGCCCGCCTCGGCCGGGTACAGGGCGAACATGACAGAGGAGTTGCGGGGAGAGTGGAACAGTCCCAAGGCATGGCCCGCCTCGTGCACGGCTAGCTGCACGAGGTCCGTGCCCCCACCGCCCACCGTGAGCCGCTCGGCGTCGTCTACGTGGATCTCTGCCGCTGTCAGCCTCCGCACGGCGTGGGACAACTGCCCTCCTGCTCCATCGAACTGATTGGGGCAGTCTAGGTGTTCCCCTGCACACCCACCATCTTGGAGCAAAATCTCGTTGAAAGAGAATAAGCGATGCATTCGGTAAGCAACTTCCTTTGTATAAACATCACAAATGAATTGAGCTGATACCTCCAAGAGAGGACAAGAGTTTCCATTCTTTAGACTATCTTCCATGGAAGAGTTTACATCTAAAAACGTTTATCTTTTATTTCCCTAATCCTTCGGCGACTTACCGCTGCTTGGTTATTTTTAAGGACAGTTATTTCTTGAACCACAACGCGTCGTAAGTATAGAAAGTAATTTGAAGCATAAGAACAAAAGAGCATAAATTCAGCCTCACCTTTCCCGAAGGCCACCAGGATGTCCACCTCGGAGAGAGGGGACGTGGTGTCCTCCAAGAAGAGCAGAGGGATCACCTCGGCCCACATACGGAACGCCAGAGCTAAGGCTGCTCTCTGGGTGGCCGCGGACATCTGCGTGCTGTAGCCGGCATCCACCAGTCTCCACGTCACCACGTCCTGGACACATCTTACGTCTTTGTTTCAAAAGACACAACAGACATAACAGACTCTGTTTATTTCAGTCCTGCCTTTCCGAAGTATACTTGGCTACAAACCATGGTGGATAGGAGTGTCTGCGACTAGGTAATACTGCAAGTACACAAACACCATGTAGGAACAGTTCTATCTTTTCATTTAAAATATGCTAACACATGGTTGCAACCCATTATGATCACGATGGACATCAATTTATGACTGCTGAGACTGTAAATGCACCATATGGTTATATGGTTACACATATAAAGGCTGTTGACACTTACAAGATGTATACACATGGTTCATGATAACTAGTAGTGGGCAGAAGTTTACGGATACTTATAAGCAGTTTGAAATTTGCGCATCATGCGTCTTATTCAGTTACATGCATTCACTAGCGATGTTGCACTCATGAAGAATCGAGGAATCATTGAAACAACTTATTGCATTTAATCTTCTTCTTCTCTCCACTCAATCATATTAGGGTATCAAGCTTTTAAAGCTTGAGACTTTTGATGGTGTCTGCTGGGGATGAGTAGAGTTCATCAATGGATGAGTCAATACAGTCAATAATGTGTCAATATTGCATTTAATGAATTGTCTCATCGAGTTTATAACCCGGGGATATTTGCCGAAAAAAAAACAATTAGATCCAAATCTGGAAAACTTACGGTGACAAAGGCCTGGCCGTCATTTGGAGAGGCACGTCTCCAGCGCCGGGAGGTCTGGCGGCTACGGGCGGCGTTGAGTACGGGGGCCAGGCCTCGGTCGAGTTCCCCGCTAGCTGCTGTCCTGGCCCGGGCCCGCAGCCACTGGAGCCTTCGCTGTGCGGCCGGGGCACGACCTGACTGACGTCTGCTCCGCCGGAACTTGGGGCCTACACCCACCGTCACGCTGTCTTACATATACTGTCTTCCATTAGACATCATAGCCTAACAACATTACTAAACCTGGTCTCTCATGGAGGTGGATTCTCATCAGAGATTGTATTTGGGTTGAAATAACTCTCATGACTTGGCTATACATAACATAGTCTCTGATAAGAGATTATCTCCAGGATAGCCACACACACAAAAAGCCTTTATTAAGACCCCATTGGTCTTACACAGATTCTCTAGAGTGTAGACAATAATGATCAGGATTAGTAGAATTTTATATGTACAACATTGCATTATATGCAGTAAATAGCATGGTCTAACAAAAGAAGAAAAAAGGTTTTGAAGATTAATTATTATTATTATAATGGAAATACTAATTTATCAGATCCGCTTTTTTCATAACTCTTCTGAAGAAATTATATACAGATAAAGCAATATATCTATTGTCTATCCTCCAGGATAGCCATGTTTTTAGGCTATACCTAGCTAGTCTCTCATATGGTCTCTCATGCTGTAATAATCAATTCATATCTTTGCTATTCATATATTTAATACACAATTAATGATAATAAATCTGTGTTTAAACCCCATTGGTTAGGTATATATTCATTCCGGCAGAATACGGGCGAAGCCAGGTCATTTATATACTATGTAAATAAGAATCACGCAACAATAAGTGAACATATCCAACATGTGGAAATATCACAGCAGAAGGTCACCACGGACTGATAGTTTATCAGACCAAGGCGTTAACATAACTTTGATAATTCTCGGTAGTCAGGAAAGTCTGGTCATATCAGAGAAAGAAGCTTTCTGTGTGCTGTGAAATGTAGAAGATAAAATAGTTGAAGAGACACAAGTATATTGCCACGTGGAAAATTAGGGAAGACAAAAACTTCAGGAGGAGACAACAATTTATTTCAGGCAAGAACAAACTAAGAATGCGAAAAACAAAAGATAAGCAAAATAGGGAAGTGTACAGAGTATAGCAAAATATAAACATAAAAATAATACTCTGCTAATAAAATAATAAATCCTTTGTTGCAATATAAAGAAGTTTTATTAAGACGAAAATTCTTAAAGCATGTATCATATGTAAATTCCAGTTTTTTTTTTATTCTTTTATTTATTTTGTATCTTTTTTCCCTCGGATTTACCTTTACAAATCTGTTTATGAGCTCAATTGTCTTAATTAGGTTTTCTTGTGTATACATTTCATTATCAATATTGATTGTGGTTAGCTTTTACTTTTTTTTTAATCTTCAGTTGCAGAGATACCGTGGTAAATCAATGTATAATGAATTCATTTTCCTCCAATTTACCCAGACTAATCTATTTATATTAGCTTGATTGTCTAAAATAATTTTTCGTATACATTTAAACCTGTCTATTACGCCCCCTCTAAATAGCGCCTTCCTCTCTTTAGAGCCCGATTTAAACATTAAAATGTGACCTGTCTATAGTATCCCCTCTCTATAGCACCCTATTTTGGTGAGTATCAAAAGGGGGCGCTATATTAACTGTATATAAATTTCATATTACATTAAGGTACTATCACTGTTTTTCCTGCATGTATCCTACAGTTCTGCTTGGAGAATCTGTATAAGACTAAAAGGTCTTAATAAAGATTTTTCTTGTTTGTTGTTGTATATAAAGAAGCTCTTCTTCCCGACTTGTTTTTCTCGTCTTCTATAGAGAATAGATGATTATCGTTGTCTTAAATAGAATAGTAATAATAAAGAGGGAAATAATCAAAGAGTTAATGATACCCAATGTATTGCGCGCGCCCGATCATGCATCTGAAATTTTAAAGATTGGTTGTGCTCTTTTTCGGAATAAATATCAACCTTGATTTATAAAAACGCGAATACGTTGATAATTTGTTTTAAATTACTTACCACAACGATTTTAAAATTTATTTTATTCTAATATTTCGGGTACTTCTCTTTTAAAAAATGAAATAATTTACTCACAAATGCTAAGACTTGTTTAATTTTTTATTTATTTGGTTTTGACCATGTCGGGATTTTGATCTGTCGGGATTGTGTCCTGGAATATAAACAAATAATTGGTTTCCTCAGAAAAAAACCCACCAGTTATTCGATAAAATGTGTTTCGCAGGTAAAAAGTTTTCAACCAGAAATCTCGCCTCGGAAGATCCTCATTGGCTACGATATCGCCTCTGCGCAAAGCTGTGTTTCGCAGGTAGAAAATACCGAAGAACTTTCACTGAGAAAACGCCCAAAAGCACGTGAATTATCTCAATTTTCTTCATATCATCATCTAAGGTTATCGTTTCTAATTTTACAACAGCGATCGTTATAGAAGGTAGCCATTCATAATGTGTGGGTACTGCTTGCGGAAGGTCTTATATACTGTATAAAATTTAATGACAAAATACACGGAAAAGGGTCAACGTGTTGTACTCACCTTTACGCAGTAGGGACTCGGTACGACGTCGTTTCAGCCGGAACAGGCTACGGTAGGGTACCGCGGCGGTCTCGTCGTCCGCGTTGCCGCAGCGGGCCGCGCTAAGGTGCTGTAGGGTCGTGGAGTCCAGCCGGCCCGTGGACGGCATGCCGTATGTACGCTGGTAGCGACGGACCGCGTCTCGCAGCGCGGCCTCCCCGCATGGCTGACGGCGGCAGCGCAGGTACCCGTACCGCGTCAACACCTCCTGGGCCCGTCTTTTAATTAGTTCAAAATACATCTCATTATATAAAAGTTAAACCTGTCTATAGCGCCCGATTTTAAATACGTAGTACGATGCAATTTACATTAAAAGTGAACTGTCTATAGCACCGCCTCTCTATAGCATCCTACTTTGATATCCCTAGAGGGGGCGCTATAGACAGGTTTAACTGTATATATATGTTATATAAAAATATTATTTTATTTAAAATCATATATTTTCATAGATTTAAATATTCTGCTAAATCGACCGCCAGAGGTCACTCTTCCCCTATAAAAACTCGTTGTTGTTTTATCCCAATGGCCGGCTCAAAACTTTTGTACATTATGTAAATAATCTTTTGTTTTTCCTTGTTCTACTCGCCTTAAGCCAGGCATTACTTTTATCAAATTATGTCTTTTTTATATATCACTTTAACTCAAATTACTGATCAAAAGTATTTTTCATTATCATACTCTAAAGATTTCAACCACGACTGCATTACATTACCATAATCCTCAACATGATCAAAAAACAACAAAAATCTCTCTCATTTTTATTTATAACATACATATATATATATTTGTTTTGAAAATAGAGCAATCCATACTTAATTCATTAGATAATAAAAGGTTTAAAAGATTTAATAAAATATTTATTTTGCCAATATTTCTAATACAGCTATTTTATACCAGAACATTAAGGAAAAACACTGCCGTTTGTTCTTAGAAAGCTGGGCCTCTGTAGAAGACAAAGAAAGCATAAATAGGAAAATTGATTTACTAGACATCTACACACCATTTAGATCTTCTTAATTTTTTGTCTAATTATTTTAATCAATTAGTTAATTTTTATTTTTAAATTGACTTATTATGTACTATTTTAAAGGGAGAGAGAGAGAGAGGTGCCGTTTTTTAAATTTCATTACTTTGCTTTATTTATTTATTTTTTGCTTTAATGCATTTTTAAATTTTGTTGTAATACCCGCGATTTCTTAAATTATATTTTCACACATTAGTAATAACCTGTAATTAATACATACCACTTGTTTAATTATTTTTACATTTATCGCTTCAAAACGCAAAAGTATTGATACATTTAATATATAACATATTACATGCAATAATTTAAACTTTTTTAGTTTCCACTTTTTAATTTATTTTTTCTCATATTCATCCTAAATTGTTTTAACTTCCATTTTAATGCATTTTTTATAAATATTTTTACTTATATATAAATCGATCTCCATAAATTTTGAAATTAATTTTTTAAATACCCACATTTTTTGTTAAATTTTTTAAAAAGGTTCTTACAGTTTATTGTTTAAATCATTTTAAATTTATTTTCAAATGTTTTAATAGATACATATATTTTTACATTTATCTCTTAATGAGTTATTAATTTTGATTGCATTTTTTATAATTGTAACGTCCTCGTATTTGTTGGTTGACGTCAATCAGCAAGAAGTACTTGGAAGTTTAAAAAGAAAGACTTTATTTCTTTTAGGCCAACATCAGATATAGCATATTAATTATTAGACATAAGTTTACTTGTGATATATATTACAACAAGTCAAAAGCCAACTGAACAGAGTATCATCAGTGATGAATATGTGCTCACTGATAATTTACTATATAGACATGCCAGCTGCCGTTACAATAATATTTTTTTCATGCACAAATTTCTCCCACCTACTCTGTATTTTAATTGATTTCAACTGTGATATTATAACACTATGCGGCGCTGGGTTTGTGTATACAAAAATGTAATGCCTCGATAAAGGTTGGCGTTCAGCCAGCCGAAATATTGGCAAAATAAATATTTTATTGAAACAAATATATGCCTTTTATTATCTAATATATATATATATATATATGAAAAAACAATAGAAAAAATAAAAGATAAGTGGGTCAGGTGTTGATATTAAAAATAAAGAAGGCATCTCCTGACCACGAGCACATGTGCTTTTTAGATGGCAGAGCGCCATCTAGTGGAGAAAAAATAAACTAAACGTTTATTTAGCTTGCTCCGAGATATTTGGCCAACCCAATTTCTTGATAAATCAAGAAAAGCCATCCACGAACGCGTTACCCACCATGATTATAATGACCTGCACCACTAATACTATGTGTGCTAGTGTGTGCGCATAGAAAATAATCCTATAAATATAATATAAATGTGGAGGTTTGAATCACAGTCTGTATGATGGGGAGTGGAGAACATACAGGAGTAAGCACTTAAGGTGTAGTCGAGAGAAAAAGAAGCTCGAGATCCTGCAAAATGAGAACTGACGTAGAGACGGCGTCGGAGAAATCTGGCTCCTAACGATTGAATTATGGCATTTTAGAATCTTTTTGGTCTCAGTTGTTACAGCCTTCTCCACGCTGACGAGCGCCAACAGCGCAAAACGCGTTCGTGGATGGCTTTTCTTGATTTATCAAGAAATTGGGTTGGCCAAATATCTCGGAGCAAGCTAAATAAACGTTTAGTTTATTTTTGCTCCACTAGATGGCGCTCTGCCATCTAAAAAGCACATGTGCTCGTGGTCAGGAGATGCCTTCTTTATTTTTAATATATATATATATGTAGAATATATGTAGAAAAAAAATATATATATATATAATTTTCCATCTATATATATATGTGTGTGTGTGTGTGTGTATAGGTCGGTGGACGAATGTCTAAACTGTTAGTTTTCGACCACTACGACCCGAAATCGAATCCCGAAAGGAGAACTTTTTTTTTCAGTTGAAAAATTTCTCCAATGGCTCACGAATTTTGCAAAAGTCTAAACCCACAGCAAGTGTAACTAACAAAACGTGGCTCTGACATACTTGTCCAAACTCAAACTGCTCTTCACATTTGTAGACATGTGGTTCACTTACAGTAAAATCAGTCGCCAACTTATACCCACCATGATTATAATGACCTGCACCACTAATACTATGTGTGCTAGTGTGTGCGCATAGAAAATAACCCTATAAATATAATATAAATGTGGAGGTTTGAATCACAGTCTGTATGATGGGGAGTGGAGAACATACAGGAGTAAGCACTCAAGGTTTAGTCGAGAGAAAAAGAAGCTCGAGATCCTGCAAAATGAGAACTGACGTAGAGACGGCGTCGGAGAAATCTGGCTCCTAACGATTGAATTATGGCATTTTATAGTCTTCTCAGAGGAGATAGGACCGGGCATTGACTCCTGAGTTCAAGAATTGAGGGGCTGATTTAACAACCTTTCAGTAAGAAAGAGTGGTTCAAATATTCAATGATGCTTAAATAGTTGACTCATTGTTGCATCTATTGAAAAAGCTTCATAAGCGGCTCATCTGAAAAATTATTAACCCAAAGAGCTTGGTTAATTCATAATACCACATTACCCTAGGTATACATGTATTTAAGAGAAAATAAGTTGTAAACACGTGAATCAGGTTGCCCCATATTAATTTCTTAAAGGTAGCCGCTCATCATAGGGTACGTTCATGGAAACTTTCAATATATGCAACAATGTAGCAATATGTAAGTATGGCCTGCGTAACGCCACCGGGGAATATAGAGAAGAAGAAGTTGTAAACATGTGAATCAGGTTGCCCCATATTGGATTTTTTAAAGGTGGCCGCTCATCATAGGGTACGTTCAAGGAGGCTCTCAAGATATGCAACAATGTAGCAATATGTAAGTATGGTCTGCGTAATGCCACCGGGGAATGTAGAGAAGAAGGAGTTGTAAACACGTGAGTCAGACCGGCTATCAAGAGGTCAACGTCTGAACGCCAATTGGAAGTAAGGAGGATGGTCAATTGCCTCAGATTGACGTTCATAAAATTTTGTAAGAGCTGGAAAACCGGCTTCTAGGAACCTACTGTAAACTTGGATTTGTTTAAAAAAGCTTCTCTCAATCACTATAATAACTCTAAATAAACTTTATCTACACTGCATCACGTAAAAAACTCTCGAAATATTGGGTTATATTTGAGGTGTAGCAAGTATTTTACATATTTTTTTGATAGAAGTTAAATGATAAATTACAGATTAGAGGCAACAAATTAAGCATAGAGATGACAAAGTGTTTCGTGGATACTTATTTGTCTTTTAGGTTTACTGATAAAGAAATCGATGATGAAGCATTATAATACCACACACACAAATCCTGTTTTTGAAATTGTCTTCATTTTTTTAAATTATTGTATAAGACAATAATATGAATAAATATGTCATTAGAGAGATAGAGATTGAGGTTGAATATACTTTTATTAATCGTTCATTTAATATTAAATCGGGTTATAAATAGAAAGAAAATATAAAATATTTACATCAGACGAATCCTACTAAGGCTCGTCAGGTTCGATGTCACTTCCTTAAGTCGGACAGATCTCCCCGACTTTGCCATGTCGAGGAATAGCTTCAGAACAGACCTCTGCTCAGGCTTCAAGTACTCGAGGATGTCCTCCC
This sequence comes from Cordylochernes scorpioides, assembly GCA_030710605.1. Lineage (NCBI taxonomy): Eukaryota > Metazoa > Arthropoda > Arachnida > Pseudoscorpiones > Chernetidae > Cordylochernes > Cordylochernes scorpioides. The sequence goes on from CP092879.1 coordinate 37,326,365, forward strand.
TGTTAGAAGTGGAGACTATCTCCTCCCTATAATAGTTTGTGTATAAATGTTCTAGAATGGCGTTGGCATTCAAGCTCTCGAACAGAGAGATAATTGTAACTTGACAATTCGATCTTTTATAAGAGGCGATATCGTGGTCAGTTAGAATCTTCCGAGGCACGATTGTTGCTATTTTCTAAGTAAAAACCACAATGCTTCTTTCATCTAACTAACTAGGTTACCGAAGTTAGTAGAGGACTTACCTCAGCCTTCTCTAGGGATGTGACCAGATTGGATGAAGTAGGGTCCTGGAGAGGCCCGCCAGTCTTGGGGGGTCTTCTGTAGGTGGCCTCGGCCGCTATGGTGGAGGAACTCACGAGGAAGACCACCAGCCACTGGTACATAGCTGCCGAGGTACGTCAGGAACATGTGCACTTTCAAATCCCTTTAATATATCTAGATATGTCTGGATAGCACCAAGGTACAACAATCATATATATTAATTCTTAGTATCATCAGAACTTTGTGTCTCCTTAATAATGTGTATCTACGTCAAGATGTTCTCTGATATCTTAAATGAATAAATATATTGCGAAAATACTATTATTATCTTGATATTTTTGCATATATTTAGGATTTTAAGTGAAGAGTTTCGGGTGAAGAATTTCTTTAATGAAACAATCTTAGCGCTGAGAAACTTCTAGTTTAAAAATACAATTATTTTTCTCACAATGAGTCTCTTTTTATAATAAATAATGTAAAGAAACTCGTTGTCAGAAAATATTTTGTATTTTTAAACGTTTTCACAATTTTATAATGTATAGAAACATCTAGTTTAATTATGAAGCCTCAGTATAACCAGAATATTGTTTCTATAATAATGTAGCTCTACACCAAAACTCCACAAACACATGAAAGTACAATTGAAAAACATTTTTAAGCTTCAGTACAATAAGGTAATTGTTTCTGTAGTAGTGCAGCTCTACATCAAAATGCCACGAGTGCGAAGGTACAATTAAAATACAATTTAAGCCTCAGTACAATCAGGTATTATCTCTATAAATGTGTAGATTAATGTACAGATTATTGAAGTTATAAGGTACAACAGAAAATTGTATAAACTTTACAAAAAAATAATGTGTCGCTACTACAGTATAGAAAAATACCCATTGACAAAAATTAAGAAAGTTCCATATTTTGATGCTGCGGTTGTTTCTTTCTTTGAAGGAGACTGAGACAATTTTGTTCACACTTGGTTATCTCGTGTGTTTTCACTAAAGGTCACTGTGTATTATATAAATCACGATATACAATGCTTGTACATGCTAAAAGGTACCACTTCCTTAAGTTTTGTCCATGAGTGTATATCAAGGCCCTACCAAGCTTCAAGATATATCAAGAACGTGCATGTAACTTTAACACAATAATGGAACTTAATCTAAAATGGCTTAAATCAATACAAGATTCTACAAGTATCAGAATAAAAAAAGAAAATTTTTGCAATACTGAGTACATAAGGAGATGGTCTCTATAATGGCGCAAATTCTCCTCGAGATAGTACAAGGTGAAGAAAAAGGATGCATGAATTCTCATTCCATTTCAGATTCCAGTCAAGATGTTACAAGCATTAAAGTACAGCAGGAACGAGTAACGTTTTTAATACGATATAAATATTTTCTATATATTTGTTATAACGCACACACATACAAATTTATTAAGACCACCGGTCTTATACAGATTCACCGCAGGAAGGAAGTATAGTGGAGCTCCTATACTCCAGTCAGCATACATAACCCAAATAATGTGAATTTATATATTCATCATAATTAAAATACGGTTCATATCAATATTATTACAAAGGCGAAGTCATTTGTAAATTGAAACTATAAGTGTCAATTTAAAAATATATTATATTCACTTAAAAGTAAATGATGAAGTGATAATAATGAGATGACATCGAATTTAACGGCCAGGTAGCAGAAGAACTGAGGTCGAGGGAATTCTCCGTAGAAAATCTCTAGTAGCGAGGCAGGCGACACTTTATGGCTGTCACCAATTAGGCGCAATTTGTTCCCCCGTTGTGCCTTTTACTCTCAACTGATTGCTTCCTTTTTGTAGCCGGCCAGATTTGTTGGCCTGGGTTTGGTGCGTCTTTCCTGTCCTGTTTCTCTTTCCCTGTTTGAAACGTATGTAGTTTGTTCCTTCTATCCAACAGCTAGTTTGTTGGCCTGGGCTTGGTGCGTCTTTCCTGTCCTGTTTCTCTTTCCCTGATCTGACACGTACATAGTTTGTTTCTTATATACACCAGCTAGATTTGTTAGCCTGGGCTTGGTGCGTCTTTCCTGTCCTGTTTCTCTTTCCCTGATCTGACACGTACGTAGTTTGTTTCTTCTATACAACAGCTAGATTTGTTACCCTGGGCTTGGTGCGTCTTTTCTGTCCTGTTTCTCGTTCCCTGATCTGACACGTACGTAGTTTGTTCCTTCTATCCAACAGCTAGATTTGTTGGCCAGTACTTAGTTCGGCTTTGTTGTCCTGTTTCTCTTTCCCTGTTTGACACGTATGTAGTTTGTCCCTTCTATCCAACAGCCAGATTTGTTGGCCTGGGCTTGGTGCGTCTTTCCTGTCCTGTTTCTCTTTCGCTGTTAGACACGTATGTAGTTTGTTCCTTCTACCCAACAGCCAGCTTTGTTGGCCTGGGCTTGGTGCGTCTTTCCTGTCCTGTTTCTCTTTCCTTGTTTGACAAGTATGTAGTTTGTTCCTTCTATCCAACAGCTAGATTTGTTGGCCTGGGCTTGGTGCGTCTTTCCTGTCCTGTTTCTTTTTCCCTGTTTGACAAGTATGTAGTTTGTTCCTTCTATTCAACAGCTAGATTTGTTGGCCTGGGCTTTGCACGTCTTTCCTGTCCTGTTTCTCTTTCCCTGTATGACACGTATGTAGTTTGTTCCTTCTATCCAACAGCTAGATTTGTTGGCCAGTACTTAGTTCGTCTTTGCTGTCCTGTTTCTCTTTCCCTGTTTGACACGTACGTAGTTTGTTCCTTCTATCCAACAGCTAAATTTGTTGGCCTGGGCTTGGTGCGTCTTTGCTGTCCTGTTTCTCTTTCCCTGTTTGACACGTACGTAGTTTATTCCTTCTATTCAACAGCCAAATTTTTCGACCAGGACTTGGTGCGTCTTTTCTGTTCCGTTTCTCTTTCTCTGAAAACCAATAGAATGGTCTGAAAATTAGAAGATATGATTGCTAACCACTGCGCCAAAGATCACGCCACACGTTGATGATGAAGTAAAAGCAGACTCACCCCCATACTCAACAAGATGACCACGGCCTGTACCATATGTACTTGGGATAAGTAAAAAGAGTAAGGAGAAGATAAGAAGAGAGGTCTCCAGCCACCTAATGTATGCACGTGCAGTTTGGGCGCCGGGATGATAAGGGGGTTGGAAGATAAGGACATCTTATCCAAACCTTGTTGTAATGTAGTCATATGTTTACATTACTTATCTCTACGACTGCCGTTCGCCCTCAGTTGGGATAGCGTTAGACTGAAGATCTAAAGGTCTCTGGTTCGAATCCGTGTTTCGCCATCTCTCTCTCTTTTTCACCGTTCTTCCAGTCATCTTGCATCCATCTGAAACTAGAGTTTTCATTGTGAAACCCCTCCAATGAACGACCATATTCCTAAGCAAATACTACTGCGAGGGAGAGAGATAGATAATTAGATACACTTCTCCTAAGAGAGCCAAGTCTCTTCAATTTTTTTTCACAGGTTATACCGAATATATATTTGCATATTTTCTTTTTATATCTGCGCATTCCTGATCCCATTGAAATAAATAACACAATTTACATCTGGAGGTGCATTTCTATATTTAACATCGTATCTGAGTTGTGATATGTTTCTCCAAATTTCTTCAGAAAGGTTTCCAATTATAAAAATAGGGTTTTCATCCTATATTTGGTATTTACACATAAAGAGAGAAATAATCAAGAAAAGAGACACACACGCTGAATGGTAACATTCGATAATGAAGATATTAAGAGAGATTTTAAACAAAATTCTAAATAAATTTCTATCAGAAGAATACTACATTGGCATGAAACAACAGCAAAAATTCACCATTTTATTAAATGACAAACAAAAATATGGTACGGGGTATATTGCCTACAAAATATTCCTATAAACAAATCCAGAACATTCACAAACAACAGGGAACAAAGAGATACCATACATAGATAAATCACAATGGCGGGGGTGGATGTAAGATGAGATTTAAATAAGACTCATGGAAGCTATAAATATTTCCTAATGAGAGAAAGCATCAACGGAAGTCATAAAGATGTACATACTGTACAATAAATTCATCGATACCACATACAAATCATAGTATTTATGCAAATGGCTAATTTAAAAGCTGAGTATCTTCATATTTCAGGATAGAAGCCTCTTTAAAATCTCTTCCATTCTCCCAATATTTGTGGGATTTGTGTAGGAAGTTGAAGATACACTTTCTTAGCTCTGAATATTAGCGTGCTGGTGTCAACAGAATATATTTTTAGAAAATTTTGTCTCAATTTGTATAATAGTTAATATGAATATATATATATATATCTATAGAATATCATAAAATTATATAAAATAGTATTCGATTTAACTCGTGTTCTATTAACGAATTATTATACCAGGTTTTCTCCTGTAGAAGGACGTCCGTGCCCGAAAGCTAGAGAATAAAAATGTTTTGAAAAGACACTTTTCCCTGGAGGAATGATTAATTTTACTCAATATTGATACAAGGGATTATTCCATTCAATATTTTATTTAGTATATTTTTCTTTAATTATACTCTTTGTTTTTCATGCATATAAGCCAGTAAGTAGTTAGTGATGTGAATGCTAAAGGAACCAGTGTTAATAAAAGATGTAAACAACTGGAATTGTTTATAAAACTAAATCTCTTTTTCATCCCAATAATTGTATTCGATCAAATTTTCTATTGGACAATTTGGTTAGAATTTTTCTATTTCTAGGTCGCTTTATCAATGTGATACTTTACTATTTCTATGATTATACAATAAAAGCTTCCTTGATCCCTACATGTTATAAGTAATCATTTATGAAAAATGTAATAAAGAGTTTGTTATGATTTAATCCAGCGCTAATGAAGGACCATCTCTAATAGAGACAAGTAGAATCTATATTTTTTGGATAGTTTCTTATGAAAGATGGCTATTGTTTGTGCGAAAACTACTTTTGAGGTTGATTGAGTTATGAAATACTTGGCGAAGAAGTACTAAACAGTTATACATAAACCCTTTTTGATAACTATAGATAAAAAGTCTGGTTTTTCCTAAAAATCGATTTAACCATGTCGCTTGTTAAAAATGTAGGGAACTACTGCCATGGAGAGACTCTCTCACGTTTCCAGAATTTTGACCCCGATAGATAAATTCGCGAAGGTTAGCCTGAAGATAACCACCTATCGGAGGTTATATAAAGTGTAGAGGTGTTATGTAATACGGAGAATTATTTACTTTTGTGATACACACATGTAGCGAGGGTTACGCTAGGTAGATATATTTGATCGCATCACTAGCCTCTATCAAGTTCCTGTAAACTATTTGCATAACATTAGAAGAGGAACCTGGAATTATACAAAATTAATTATAGCTCTAGGTCTTCTAAAGACTAACTAGAGATCTAGTAGAGTAGAAATCTAGTATAGTAGAGATCAGGTAGATTGATTTGGCGAAATAGCTGGAAAATTTCACAACTAATGTGTGAGTTTTTACAATTTTTCTTCTTCAGTTCACTAATGGTAAAAAACCGTCCTTTATTTAAAAGAAAGCAATAGAGCGTTTATTGGTTCCATATTTGACATATCGAGTGCGCTATATATATATATATATTGTAAATAGAGCAATCTATACTTAAATCATTAGATAGTAAAAAGGCATATATTGGATTGAATAAAAGATTTATTTGCCGTTTATTTGGCGTTCAGCCAGCCGGAATATTGGCAACTAAATCTTTTATTCAATCCAATATATGCCTTTTTACTATCTAATATATATATATATATATATATATATATATATATATATATATATATATATATATATATATATATGTGTGTGTGTGTGGGTTTGTGTGTGTACGTGTATAGTTTACTTATGATACTTGAGCAGGAACTACTTTCCACAGTTTTCTTAAACAACATTACCAACAATACACCTTTAAGTACAGACTATATAAGCAGAAAGTCCAATGCAACAGTTGTAGCGATGTAAGATTAAATCGGTGAAATCGATAAGAAATTTAACAACTAATGAGTCAAATGTCTTTCCAATTCTTATTATTATTCAGTTCACAAAAAGTATAAATTCGTCCTTTATTTAAAAAATAAATAGAGCGTTGAATGGTTCTTTCCCCGACATACAGAGTTCGATATGTGTGTTGTTCACTTATGATACTTAAATAGAAGCAACTTTCTACAGTTTCCTTAAGCAACATTACCAACAATACACCTTCAAGTACAGACTATATAAGCAGAAAGACCAATACAATAATTGTAGCGATCTGGTAGATTAAATTGACAAAATCGCTGAGAAGGTTCACCACTGATTAGTCAAGTTTTCCCAAATCTTCTTCATATTCAGTTCACTAATGCTAAAAATGTTTCCATTATTTAACAAAAGTTGAATAATTCCATCATCGATAGAGAGAGAGAGAGCAATATGTATTATTTACGTATAAAAACATCATAATAACCATCCTATCTAAGTATGCACACACACAGTATATTCCCCCAAATCTTATAAACTATATACATTAGAGGCATTCCTTCACAATGTTTATTGATTCTTCTAATAAATCATAAATTTTCTATCTATACACTTTGATCAAACAAATATTCCATAATAAATTAGTATATTTATCGATTAAAGAAAACGACATACATAAATTCTCTTCATTACCATGCCCATGCCCATTTGTTTACGTTTATGGCTGAAGAAGGGCTTGATCGAAATCTAGGTTAATTTCTTCTGTGTAATAGAGGTAAGTTGTGACGTCACCTAGTCTCTTTCTGACCATCCAGCAGAAACATGATGGCGAAGGATGAGTCAATGTAGTTTAAAGCTAATGAGAATACTCATGAGAGATGAGACTTCCTAGACATCTCTGGACTAAGCGGTCAGTACTTAATTTGTTAGAGAATTATAGAAGTAGATGTTATCGACATTCGGTGTAGTGAAGTCGCTCTACCGACATAGTAGAACCCTCTCATTAGAGACTAGATGAAGACATAGATATGCTTACTCTTTTATAGAGTAAAGCTTTCATTGACACCTGGGCTATGTAATCAATTTGAAAACAGCGTTTAACCTTTTTACTTTTATCAGATTTCAGAAAAGGGCCTTCATAATAATATATTTAAACTAAGAAGACTTAATTCTTGAAATGTTAGATAGGAATTGTCAATTTCTGTGTTTTTCAAATATCTCGAAAAATAACAAAAGTGGGATGTTTTGAAGATAATTTGTTAGTTGGAAGTAGATTCAGTGAAAAACACAGCCATATCAACCAATAGTTTACTTCAACTCCCGACATTTCAGTGACTTCCTGTCACTCTCGTCAGGGGAATGATTTGTTAGTTGGAAGTAGATTCAGAGAAAAACACAGTAACATCAACCAATAGTTTCTTCAACTCCCGACGTTCCAGTGACTTCCTGTCACTCTCTTCAGGGGAATGATTTGTTAGTTGGAAGTAGATTCAGAGAAAAACACAGCCACATCAACCAATAGTTTACTTCAACTCCCGACATTTCAGTGACTTCCTGTCACTCTCTACAGGGGAATGATTTGTTAGTTGGAAGTAGATTCAGAGAAAAACACAGCCACATCAACCAATAGTTTACTTCAACTCCCGACGTTTCAGTGACTTCCTGTCACTCTCTTCAGGGGAATGATTTGTTAGTTGGAAGTAGATTCAGAGAAAAACACAGCCACATCAACCAATAGTTTACTTCAACTCCCGACGTTTCAGTGACTTCCTGTCATTCTCTTCAGGGGAATGATTTGTTAGTTGGAAGTAGATTCAGAGAAAAACACAGCCACATCAACCAATAGTTTACTTCAACTCCCGACGTTTCAGTGACTTCCTGTCACTCTCTTCAGAGGAATGATTTGTTAGTTAGAAGTAGATTCAGAGAAAAACACAGCCACATCAACCAATAGTTTACTTCAACTCCCGACGTTTCAGTGACTTCCTGTCACTCTCTTCAGGGGAATGATTTGTTAGTTGGAAGTAGATTCAGAGAAAAACACAGCCACATCAACCAATAGTTTACTTCAACTCCCGACGTTTCAGTGACTTCCTGTCACTCTCTTCAGAGGAATGATTTGTTAGTTAGAAGTAGATTCAGAGAAAAACACAGCCACATCAACCAATAGTTTACTTCAACTCCCGACGTTTCAGTGACTTCCTGTCACTCTCTTCAGGGGAATGATTTGTTAGTTGGAAGTAGATTCAGAGAAAAACACAGCCACATCAACCAATAGTTTACTTCAACTCCCGACGTTTCAGTGACTTCCTGTCACTCTCTTCAGGGGAATAATTTGTTAGTTGGAAGTAGATTCATAGAAAAACACAGCCACATCAACCAATAGTTTACTTCAACTCCCGACGTTTCAGTGACTTCCTGTCACTCTCTTCAGGGGAATGATTTGTTAGTTGGAAGTAGATTCAGAGAAAAACACAGCCACATCAACCAATAGTTTACTTCAACTCCCGACGTTTCAGTGACTTCCTGTCACTCTCTTCAGGGGAATGATTTGTTATTTGGAAGTATATTCAGGGAAAAACACAGCCACATCAACCAATAGTTTACTTCAACTCCCGACGTTTCAGTGACTTCCTGTCACTCTCTTCAGGGGAATGATTTGTTAGTTGAGGTAGATTCAGAGAAAAACACAGCCACATCAACCAATAGTTTACTTCAACTCCCGACGTTTCAGTGACTTCCTGTCACTCTCTTCAGGGGAATGATTTGTTAGTTGGAAGTAGATTCAGAGAAAAACACAGCCACATCAACCAATAGTTTACTTCAACTCCCGACGTTTCAGTGACTTCCAGGGGAATGATTTGTTAGTTGGAAGTAGATTCAGAGAAAAACACAGCCATATCAACCTATAGTTTATTTTAACTCCCGACGTCTCAGTGACTTCCGTGGATCAAATAACCATAAAATCACTGATATAGATAAATATTAACCGAAACGAACGAATAGATAATAAAGAAGTTAAAATGATTGATCGAAACTCTGATAGTGACTACTTCCAGATCTAACTCTATAACCAGGTGAAATTTTCATCTAAAAATGGTTAAATAGTATGGTTTTCTATTTAAGAATTAAATAAACAAACCTTAACTTATAGTTATAATTTATTTATATAGATATCACACAACAAACAGTACACACATACACAAACCAATTTTGTCTAATTAATTTCAATTCTCAGATTATGTTTCAGATCTATATGAATCTGCAAATACCAGAGAGAATTGTAACAGATTTATCCATTTTTGTAAATATATTTATGATTATCTTTCTAACCTCTGAAAGGATCAAGTTCCTAATATATCTTATTGTTTCTTATATAATAGCTTCATAACTGTTTCTAATTCTCAAATTTAATGGAAAAGTCAAAACATTCCCGAAATGTCCCAAATTCGATTCCCAACCAGTCAGTCCTGAACATCTATTGAATCCTCAAAAAATACCTCTGGGAAAACCCCAGGACTATAATAGAAAAGCTGAGACAATATAACCTAATAGAGATTGTTTAAATGACTTGAGGAATAACCAACATGATAGCTGTTTCTGTTTAAAAATGTAAATCGACGCCGGGATATCGCGTTTTGTGTGTTGAAATGATCACAGAAATTCTCAGATTATGTGAGCAAAGAAGTGAAAATATTTCAAGGACCTAAGGGAGATCGTTTAAACGACTTGAGGAATAAGCAACAACAACAACAAAACTCTTTCTGTTTAAAAATGTAAATCGACGCCGGGATATCGCGTTTTGTGTGTTGAAATAGAGAACAGAAATTCTCAGATTATGTGAGCGAAGAAGTGAAGGTATTTCAAAGACCTAATGGATAACGTTTAAACGACTTGAGGAATAAGCAACAACAACAACATAACTGTTTCTGTTTAAAAATGTAAATCGATGCCGGGATATTGCGTTTTGTGTGTTGAAATAAAGACAAAAATTCTCAGATAATGTGAGGGAAGAGGTGAAAGTATTTCAAGGAATGGATTCCTACTTCAATCATCGTAGCAAGACCATCCCGGGTTATACTACCGGCTCCAAGAACATAATCCCTAGAATAGAGATAACGACCGGTTTAAGTACTGGAAATGCAACCATCACCTTGTAGTTGTTCAACCTTGCCTACTGCACTGAACATATACAACATACCGATAATGGAAAAATCCATCTTTGAATTTCATTTTTCGTTTCATTTCCATGATATTCTTTGATGATAGGATAAAACAAGTTTCAAGTAAGTAAGATTAATGTTAAGGACCTCTCATAAAGTGAATTTTTATCTTTATGTTGGATCTTATACAAAGAAATGTGATTTCCACTTGCTCTCTATCGAAAGTTTTTCTCGTGGTGGGCGCCACCAATGAAGACTGTACATATTTTATTTAAAATTATATTTCTTAGATTCAAATACTCTGTTAATTCGACCATCAGAGGACACGATTCCCCTATAAAAACTAATTGTTGTTGTTTCCCGATGGCCGGCTCAAATCTTTTGTACATTATGTAAATGAGTTTTTCATTTTTTAGATTCTTACGCCTTAAGCCAGGCAGTACTTCTATCAAATTATGTTTTTCTATATATTCTTTTAGCTCAATTGAAGCGATTTCTGATCAAACCTTTTATTATTCCCACGACTGTATTACCATAAAATAATTCTCAAGATAATTAAATGCAACAGAAATCTCCTTTTTATTTATTATATATATATATATATATTTAAAAAAGATGCATATTGTTGGATTCAAATGTAAATATTCATCTATTAATTTATTTGTTCATTTCAATCTGTGCGTTTTTATTTTGTTGCTTGGCACTGTTGTTTGTTTTTTTTTACATTTAATCTCCTACCATTGGCACGTGTTGTAATCCAATTCGTGGTTAATAAAAACCTACTCTATTCTTTTCAAAGTATTTATTCGTTCATTCTTATCAAATCAAATCTAAATAAACTACCAAAGAATCTAAATCTACAAGAAAAATCGAACATCTTTTTGGTCCCTCGAGCCGGATCCACGGATAATTTGGTAAGTAATAATTAAATTATCTTGTGGTGAATAGAATCAAGCGAAAGATAAATATTTTATACATAAAATAATCTAAATCATGTCTAAAAAGACGAATTCAGATATACCTATTTTCAAAATTTACATTGAAGAATTTAATACATATGCAAATCAGTTTGACGAAATTTGTCAACAGAGAAATATACGTAGATTAAAACTTTATCATGCAAATATTACGGAATTATTTTAAAACATTAAAGAAACATATTATCAATTAGTGAGATCGAATACTTGGGAAACAAGTGAAACCCTATTTGAAGAATATATAGGTGTAAAGAATCTTTATGAAAATTTTGTATTTCAAATTGGGGAAATCTTGGAGGTAGAGAACGTTTCTCAACCAGTCAAATTGGAGCAAAGTGTAATATCTTATGTTAAATTCCCCAAATTTAATTTGCCTGTATTTTCCGGTGAGATGTCTCAGTGGTTGAGTTTTAAGGACCTATTTTTGGTTACTATAGATAAAAATACGACTCTTTCAGAAATCCAAAAATTGCAATATTTGCATTCTTCATTAAAAGGTGATGCAGCTTGTATAATAAAGGATTTCCCGATCACTGAAAATAATTATCATCAAGCTTGGAAAACTTTGATAGAGAGATATGATAATAAAAGAGAGATAATATTCTCTCAATTAGATAAAATATTCAAAATCAAATTATATAAGATCTCTACCTCGAAGGCTATGTATGAGTTGTTGGATATTTGCAACGAATCCCTTAGAAATTTAGAGACTATAGGTTTGGAAAGAAATTAAATGGTGGATGTTATGTTAATACATTTTTTACAAAAGCTAGATACTCCAATCAGACAACAATGGGAATTTTCTTATGATAATCAAGAATTGCCTTCATTACAAAGGTTTATTTCCTTTTTGGAAAAACAAGGTCAATCTTTAATGAATACAATGAAGGACACCACCTCAATAGAATATTTGAATAAAAGGGTAAATACATACAACATCAATGTGAGTTTCAAAAATTGTCTACTATGTAAATTGAAGCATAAACTGAATCAATGCAATGAATTCAGACAAATGTCAATTCAAAATTGAATAGGTTATGTAAAACACAACCGACTTTGTTCTAATTGTTTGCGTGGCAATCATTCTGTTGATAATTGTAAAATCACAAATCGTTGTTTCCATTGCAACAAAAACCATCATTCCTTGTTGCATGTGGTTTCAAGTCCTCCAAGACAAAGGGAATCATCCAGTGTCCAGTTTGCCTCTCCCGAATCATTACAACCATCGGATGTACCTTCAAGCACATCCTGCTGTTTGAGTGAAGCAAATGGTTCTATACAATACTGTTATCTACATCTCTAATTCATATACAAGATGTAAATGGGGAAGATCAAATTTGTAGAGCTCTGTCGGATAATGGAAGTCAAAGAAGCCTTATCACTGAAAAGTGCGCGGCAAAACTGGGAATACCCATAAGACATAAACGTATAGCAATTGGAGGTTTGGAAGATCAACTTGTAGAATCTTCCTTAGGTGAGGTCTTTATCAGGTTTTCTTCTCACTTTGGTCATCAATCGTTTGAGACTACAGCACTGGTTCTTACCAAGTTAACAAACAATATTCCTAGTTTTACGGTCAATAAAACAAATTATTCACATATGAAGGGATTGATCCTGGCTGATCCTTTATTTTTTAAATCTAGAGAAATAGATGTAATCTTGGGGTCAGATATAGTATTCAACCTCATTCAGGAAGGAAGGAGAAATGGAAATGAAAATGAGCCATCTGCTATCCATTCAAAATTGGGATGGCTCGTATATGGTCCGACCTCAGTGAGTGAACGGCAGTCATTCAGAAATTTGGCACATTTCTCTTCTGAATTGGAATCTGAAGATTTAATAAAAAGGTTCTGGAATTGGAATCTATTCCTTCAGAAGAAATTCCTACAAAAGAAGAAAAGGATTGTGAAAGTCATTATTTAAAAAAATGTAGTCAGGGATGAATCAGGAAGGTATATTGTAAGGCTTCCATTTAAGGAATCAGCTGAAAAGTTAGGTCAATCGAAATCCATCGCAATTCGCAGATTTCTTAATCTAGAGAAAAGGTTAAAACGAAATGAAAATATATATGTTCAATATAAACAATTTATGAATGAATATATAAGATTAGGTCATATGCAGGCAAGTTGTTCTCTACAGACTGAACCAAAATATTACATTCCTCATCACTGCATTCTAAAGGCACAGCCAACTAAGTTACGAGTGGTATTTGATGCATCCTCCAAGACTACCACCCAAATATCATTGAATGATCTCCTTCATGTAGGTCCAAAACTTCAAAATAATATATTCAACATACTACTCAAATTCCGCACGAACTCTGTTGCTTTAGTGGCCGACATTGAAAAGATGTATCGGCAAATTAGATTACATCCAGACAATATTAAATATCATACTATATTATGGAGAGATTGTAAAGATCTAGAATTGCAGGAGTATAACTTGTTGACAGTCACTTATGGCCTTGCATGTGCCCCTTACTTGGCAATTCGAACTCTACATCAGATTGCCCATGAGATACAGGTTTCTAACCCAGGGATATCCAAGATTATTCGTGAGGATTTCTACGTGGATGACCTTCTCACTGGATGCCCCACAGTGGAAGACGCCAAGGGACTCATGCAGCAATTGATTGCTGTATTGGGTTCTGGTGGATTCGTTCTAAGAAAATGGGTATCTAATGAAACTTCTATAATTGAAGATTTGCCTTTATTATTGAGAGGAAAAGGTGAGGTGATGGAATTTAATAGAAAGGAATCAAACGTGAAGGTTTTTGGAATCCAATGGGATCCAAGTTATGATACCCTCAACATTTCTTGTAAATCTCGTCCAGCTGATATTAAATCAAAAAGACAAATTGTATCGGCTATAGCCAGAATTTATGACCCCTGTGGCTGGCTTTCCCCTACCACAGTTGTGCTAAAACTTCTCCAAGAATTATGGAAATTGAAAATTGGCTGGGATGAAGATATACCTGCTTCTATTCAAAGAAAGTGGAATACTTTTGAAAGAGAAATGAAGCATTTCCAACAAATCAGTATTCCAAGATGTATATTCCACACAAAGGAATTTATTAATTTCCAATATGCAGATGCATGGATTCTGTGATTCATCAGAGTTGGCTTATTCTGCTATCTGTTATCTAAGAATAACTTATGAGAATAATCAAATTGAGACCATTATTTTGACAGCAAAAACAAAAGTTGCTCCCATCAAGAAAATTACCATACCAAGACTTGAGCTTTGCGCAGCCTTGATGTTGGCGCAACTTCAATCACAGACAACTCAAGCACTTCCCTTTAAGATCGATGAACAATTCTATTGTACAGATTCAAAGATTGTTCTAGCGTGGATTACTTCTGAATCAAAGAAGTGGCAGATATTTGTGGCCAATCGAGTGGCAAAGATTCAAGATCTGACTGCAGCCCATTCATGGCAATATATATCAGGCAAGCAAAATCCAGCAGACCTTGCAACGAGAGGAATTCTGCCCTCCTGTTTGATCAATTCAAAATTATGGTGTGATGGACCCGTTTGGTTGACATTAGATGGTTCTGAAAATATTCCTTCATCACTATAGACCCTTCTATGGGTTTAGAAGAGCGTAGTGTTATACTGCATGCTACAATAGCAGAACCATGCCCAGAGTTTTTGTCAAAATATTCATCCGTTACCAAACTTTTAAGGGTCATGGCTTGGTGTAAAAGATTTATTAATATTACCAGAAAACAGCCAACTCAAATACTCTCATTTCTAACATCCCAAGACTTGAAAGACTCTCTATTACAAATCGTCAAGATTATTTAGAGATGTGAGTTCACCCCAGAAATCAATGCTTGCATAAAAATATTCCTTTACCAAGAAAAAGCAGGCTTATTTCGCTTAACATTTTTATAGATTCCCAAGGAATTCTTAGAGTTGGCGGACGGATTTAGATATTGATCAGAAGCATCCTATGCTAATTCCTAAAGATCATTTTGTAACCAAATTAATTGTAAATATACTATCACATAAACAATCTTCATTCTGGAACTCAATTAACTTTATCTTTGATTCGAAATAAATTTTGGATTCCTTCTGGAAGAAACTTAATCAAAAGGGTCTTAAATCAATGTCTCGTATGCCTGAAGAGTAAATCTAAGGCTATTCATCAGATAATGGGAGACTTACCAAAAAATAGACTTCTTCCAGGTAGACCATTTGGAAAGATTGGTATTGATTTGGCCGGTCCCATTCAAGCTAAACCTATATTGAAACGAAGCAAAGTTATTTTCAAATTCTACATAGTCCTATTCGTTTGCTTCACCACCAAAGCCATTCACTTAGAAATTTCATCAGATTTGACTGCAGAAAACTTTCTTGCAGCATTGAAAAGATTCATCTCTAGAAGAGGAAGACCAACTGATATATACTCAGACAATGCAACTAACTTTAAAGGTGCAAGCAACATTTTGAAAGAACGATGGAAGTTATTCAATGCTGCTAATATTCAAGATATTTCAGCCATAGAATCCATTAATTGGCATTTTATTCCTCCGTCGGCACCTAACTTTGGTGGATTATGGGAAGCTGGCATTAAATCAGTTAAAACCATCTTATCTAAAACGATGAAATCTAGGTTATTGAATTACGAGGAGTTACTGACCTTATTAGCTCAAATTGAAGCCTGTCTTAACTCCAGACCATTAACTTTTGTTAGCAATGATCCAAATGACTTAACAGGTCTAACACCAGGACATTTTCTTATAGGAAATGCAATACGACATGATGCAGAATCGGATCACTCTACTTTGAATCTTCGCTCCAGATGGAATCTGATTCAACCTCAAAGAGACTACTTCTGGAACCGTTGGAGCTGTGAATATCTACATCAACTCCAAGAAAGAAGGAAGTGGAGGACTTCACATCCGGATGTCAACATTGGAGATTTGGTTATGTTGAAGGAACAAGACAAACCACTACATTGGAAATTGGCGAGAATTGTCCAGATATTCCCAGGAGAAGATGATCCTACTAGAGTGGTGCTTCTCCGTACTCCTAAAGGCCTTCTGAAGAGACCAATAACCAAGATATGTCCTCTACCTTACAAGGAGTGAGCTCTTGAACTGAAATATAGTTCAAAGTTGTGGGGGAGTATGTTGGATTCAAATGTAAATATTCATTAATTCATTTATTTGCATTTATTTTATTCATTTGTTTTTTAATTAATTTATTTGTTCATTTTAATCTGTGAATTTTTATTTTGTTGCTTGGCACTGTTGTTTGTTTGTTTACATTTAATCTCCTACCATTGGCACGTGTTGTAATCCAATTCGTGGTTAATAAAAACCTACTCTATTCTTTGCAAAGTATTTATTCATTCATTCTTATTAAATAAAATCTAAATAAACTACCAGAGTATCTAAATCTACAAGAAAATTCGAACACATATATTGGATTTATAATGAATTTATTGTTCCAATATTTCGAGGGGCAACTCGCCTCTCTTTATCGAGGATGTTTGTGTTTTTCACTAAAGCATGCGCGCACGCGTACACCACTCTCGTTCTACAAGGCCAATGAAAGAATTGTATCTTTGATTTAAATAGTACATTCAGTATATATACAGCTAACAATTATATATAATATTACAGATAAATACCATTATTATTATTTTGTCTACACATTGTTTTTGGAATAGAGATTTGTATACAACAGTGTAACCGTAAATAATTGTGTGCATACATATTAATTATAAATTAATGATAAAACTTTGAAGAAAAATAAATGAGTAAATTAAAAGTATATACATAGTTATTTACAGACAATTAGGATATGAATTCTTTATAAATATCTGGAAAATCAATTTTTCTGTTTATACTGTGTTTATCTTCGGCAGAAGCCCAACTTTCTAAAAACAGTCTACAATGCTTTTCTGTACTATTTTGTATATAATTGATGCTTGTTTGAAATCTGGTATATGGTTATTATTTACGGAGTGGTCAACTAGGAGGGATAATGGTTTGTAGTTTTTTGAAGCTGCTTTATGTTGATTAATACGATCTTTAAGTGATTTACCTGTTTCTCCAATATATGTAGCTTGACGTGTTTGGCAGGGAATATTTATCAATTTTATATTTTAGACTAGAAAATCGGTGTAAAGATGGTCTGAACCCGCTACGACCCTGATTCGATTCCCGCAATGGGCATTTTTTTCTGATTAAAAAAAATCTTGCATATCTGCATTAAAGCACGTAAGGTATCTTTTCAGATTTAAAACAAACTTCTACTATCCTTACTGTAATAATAAAAAAAAAAAATTGGAAGGGCTAGGCTCATCAGTGGTGAACTCTCCCAACGTTTTCGCCAATTCAATCTACCAGTTTTCTTAGTAGTAAAGACAATAGAAGTTTTTTTTTTATATATTTGAAAAGAAACATTCGTTTTTTAATGCTTCAATTTCATATAAATAGATGGTACGTTTTATCGCCTTATAATATAATTAAAATTATTATTAAACATGAAGATACTATGAAGATACTATAACTAATTATAAACGATTTTATACATATATATTAATTTTAAATTTGAATATTTATAAATATTTCTACCAAAGAGGATGCATTTCTCCCTTTTAATAAAATATAAACAATGCCTTATACATAACAATTATACCTATACGGCGATAAATATTGGTATTTCAATTTTTTGCAAGTGTTTACGAACTTTTGGGACAAGATTGTATATTCGTTAAAGGGTATAAAATGAAATAAGTTAAAGATATTTCGTGGGATTTGTGCGGAAGAGCTGAACCTACCGTTAGAGCGCCATGTTTACTGGTACTAGTTCTCCAGAGCTGTGTTTGATCTCCTGGGGCCAGAACTGATAGGCCGTGAGTGACTTCATCGATAGAAAAGATAAGGGCCCTACCTTTCACTGATGGTTTGAATTTCATTCTAACACGACATACATATTTATACTGTTTCTTATATATATTATGAAAAAGGCATCTCCTTATCGTGCAACTGAAAGTTGCTGATGGCTTACACCATCTATCGGAATAAATATCAATTATTCTCATTGATTTCTAATTATTCCAGAATTGGCCAATTACCCATTCTTGATTAATCAAGAAAAGCTAACCACGTACGCGTTTAGGGCTGTTGGCCCTCATCAGCGTAGTGCAAGCTGTACCTCAACGACCAAAAAAGACTGTTCCTTCAGGTATCTTGAAAAATCATGAAACGGGTAGTTAAGGCCAGAATTGCGTGAAACCGCGACACAATGTGAAAAAATAGTACAAATGTGATATTGTACTGGGATAATGTATTATATATATGTTATAAAAGATTGAAATAAATAATGAAATTATTTTCTTGCCCTCTGAGGATACATATTTGAGAAAGTGCTACCTCACTTAAAACGAGTAGAATAAAGGAAAACAAAAGACTTATTTACATATCTACAAAAGATTTGAGCCGGCCAATGGGAAAGAGAGAATATGGTTTTATACTACTAACCAAAGTCTAGGTTTAATAACCGGCCAACAGGAAACAACAACAACGAGTTTATATAGGGAAAGGCGCGACATCTGGCGGTCGACTTAATAGAGTAGTTTTTGCTCTAGAAATTATAATTTTAAAATATAATTACATTTTTATATAATATTTATATTATATTCATATTGTTTAATTTTTAAAAAGAATCATACGCGTCTATAATAGTTTCGAATTTTCATAACAGATGGCGCACTAATGCATTATAATATTATTGTTACTTATATATTAACACCAAAACCTTTAAATTCGCCTTATTTTTCAATTATAATATAAAATCCACTTTTTGATTGTGTGGTTTTCAGCATAAGTCTTAAAAAATTCAGTTTTTATCTACCTAATGTTACAAGAGAATTACAAAATTCAATACAACGTTTTGAAAAGCGTATATAAGAAAAGTAATAACTCTCTTTTCTATGTTTTTAAATATTGCATATATATGGGTTTAAAATATAAACTAGCTAGAATTTTCTTTTACAGATAAAAATTACAGGAAAATTTCTACTTAAATTATAGTTTAAAGTTGACACATTCTTCTTTATTTATTTTATTTCAACACACAAAACGCGATATCCCGGCTAGGGATAATTGCGTCGATTTACATTTTTTAAAACTGAATCAGTTATAAACATATTATACAATAAAAATTAATCGAAATAACAAGAGAAACAATAATATATATTAGGAACCTGAACATTTCAGGTTTGAAAGATAATCACAAATATATCTACAAAAATAGTTAAATCTATGATAATTCTCTCTGCTATTTACAAATTGATATAGATCTACAACATTATTTATTGTCTGTTGTCTAGCGGTGAAGAAGAGTGGGCATTCCAGCAGTAGGTGTTTCAAGTCCTGGAATTCGTTGCCACAATGACATTCTTCTTAAGCGCATTATTTTTGACACGTATACTTTACGTCTATATTCAGAACCTATTAAAACACTGAACTCACTGAAGTACTATCATGGTAGTTAACATTCTATCTTTTGAATGCTGATCTTATTTTAGATACTTGACTGATGTTTAACTTGTTAAACATAGGTTGTAAAACTTGTAAAATTATATTTTTGTAGTTTAATTTGTTTTAAAATATTTTTATGTATGAGAACTATCTCTCTCGTACCTTTAAATATTTTTAGGAACATGAAATTCTCTCCCTATAGTTAAAAAGAACTATGGAATTAAGAGATTCAAATACATTCAAAATAAAATTTATTACAAAAATTATATAGAAGCGCAATTTGAATCACGGCAAATCGTTTTTTTTTTTTTACAAACAAAAAAATAATTCAATTATATTACCATTAGGTGTAATAATACATCGCAAATTGTTTGAATAAAAATATATATATGATTTATATACCTAAAAGATAATGTAGAAAAAAAAGAGAAATATAATGATCAAGATGTGTTTATACTATTATATTTGAGGTAAATATTATAAATGTTTCAATATATATATTTATAAAACAACACTTAAAGTTTCACCGCATAAGTTTCTTTTCTGTGAAAAATCAATATTTATTTCAAAGAGAAATATTTACTATTTCTAACTTTTTTTGGATGAAGTATGAAAGGGTGAAAATATGAAGAGTAATGGCGAACGGAAAAATAAAAGTGTCCAGGGATGGGAATCGAACCCACAACGTTCCGCTTACCGGGCAGATGCCATGTCCACTAGGCTACCCTGGACGTATTTTTCCGTTCGTAAATAATACTTAAAGTAACTTATATTATATTATAAATGACTGCGGCGTATGATTATAAAACAACACTTAAAGTTTCACCGCATAAATTTCTTTTCTGTGAAAAATCAATATTTATTTCGAAGATAAATATTTCTAAATTTTTTGGATGAAGTATGAAAGGGTGAAAATATGAAGAGTGATGGCGAACGGAAAAATAAAAGTGTCCAGGGATTGGAATCGAACCCACAACGTTCCGCTTACCGGGCAGATGCCATGTCCACTAGGCTACCCTGGACGTATTTTTCCGTTCGTAAATAATACTTAAAGTAACTTAAGTGTTGTTTTATAATCATACGCCGCAGTCATTTATAATGTAATATAAGTTACTTTAAGTATTATTTACGAACGGAAAAATACGTCCAGGGTAGCCTAGTGGACATGGCATCTGCCCGGTAAGCGGAACGTTGTGGGTTCGATTCTTATCCCTGTACACTTTTATTTTTCCGTTCGCCATTACTCTTCATATTTTCACCCTTTCATACTTCATCCAAAAAAAGTTAGAAATAGTAAATATTTCTCTTTGAAATAAATATTGATTTTTCACAGAAAAGAAACTTATGCGGTGAAACTTTAAGTGTTGTTTTATAATCATACGCCGCAGTCATTTATAATGTAACATATATATTTATATTGCTTAATAGCAAGATTTAACAATGGAACCAAGCATTTATATTGGCTTTGACACGTCATGTGCTTGTCCAAAAAACAACTGAGGTAACGTTTATTTCTGCAATTTATCTTATTTATATATATTTTCACACACAAAAAGAGAGTTTTTGCTAATTATATCTACCCAAATAGTGTAGCAGACAACTGGAAGTAGCAAATAAAAAAATTGGAAATTGGACTGTCGAAAATTGTGATAGTGAAGTTCGAAATTTTCATATTTTTTAAAGAGTTTAAACTTAATAGAAGGCAATACCACGCCATCTATATTAAAGAAATGAAACTATCTAAAGTAAAAATTTGTGCTTTTAATAATGTAATTTCTTTAAAAAATATATGGCGCGTTATTGCCTTATATTTATTTGTATAATTAGAATAATTAGAGAACTCGCGTTCATGAGAGATCCGTATTATACCTTTTCTTTTGGTGCGATCTCTCATGGAAAGTTTTATTGAATAAAATGGGAAAATATATTTACAATACCACTAATATATAATCTCCCCATTTTTATCTAGAAGTGTGATGGTGTTGGATTTAATTAAAATATATATTCTACTAATATTAACCATAAACTATACTCTTCTGCGCTCACTAAATGGTTGAAATTTCAAAATAAACCTTTATCAATGTAAAAATAAATACATATCAGAATCGAAATTGACTGAAATATAATAATCCGTCTTTAGAAATGGTAGAAATGCGTATGAGAACAGAAAATGATTAAAATATAATAATCCGACTTTATCAATGGTAGAAAGAATACGTATAAGAACATAAAATGGTTAAAATCTCATAATCCGACTAATCAATGGTAGAAAGAATTCGTATGAGAACAGAAAATGGTTAAAATATAATAATCCGACTTTATCAATGGTAGGAAGAATACGTATGAGAACAGAAAATGGTTAAAATATAATAATCCGACTTTATCAATGGTAGAAAGAATACGTATGAGAACAGAAAATAGTTAAAATATAATAATTCGACTTTATCAATGGTAGAAAGAATACGTATGAGAACAGAAAATGGTTAAAATCTCATAATCCTTCTAATCAATGGTAGAGAGAATACGTATGAGAACAGAAATTGTTAAAATATAATAATCCGACTTTATCAATGGTAAAAATGGTTAAAATCTCATAATTCGACTTTATCAATGGTAGTAAGAATACGTATGAGACAGAAAATGGTTAAAATATAATAATCCAACTTTATCAATGGTAGAAAGAATTCGTATGAGGACTGAAAATGGTTAAAATCTCATAATCCGACTAATCAATGGTAGAAAGAATACGTATGAGAACAGAAAATGGTTAAAATATAATAATCCGACTTTATCAATGGTAGAAAGAATGCGTATGAGAACAGAAAATGGTTAAAATATAATAATCCGACATTATCAATGGTAGAAGAATAGGTATGAGAACAGAAAGTGGTTAAAATAAAATAATCCGACTTTATCAATGATAGAAAAAATTCGTATGAGAACAGAAAATGGTTAAAATATAATAAGCCGACTTTATCAAAGGTAGAAAGATTACGTATGAAAACAGAAAATGGTTAAAATATCATAATCAGACTTTATCAATGGTAGGAAAAATACGTATGAGAACAAAAAATGGTTAAAATATAATTTATCCGACTTTATCAATAGTAGAAAGAATGCGTATGAGAACAGAAAATGGTTGATATTTAATATTCCGACTTTATCAATGGTAGAAAGAAGGCGTATGAGAGCAGAAAATGCTTAAAATTTCACAATCCGTCTTTAGAAATAGTAGAAAGAATACGTTATGAGAATACAAAATAGTTAAAATCTAATAATTCGACTTTATCAATGGTAGAAAGAATGCGTATGAGAACAGAAAATGGTTGAAATCTCATAATCCGACTTTATCAATGATAGAAAGAATACGTTATGAGAACAGAAAATGGTTGAAATCTCATAATAAGACTTTATAAATGGTAGAAAGAATGCGTATGAGAACAGAAAATGGTTAAAATCTCATAATCCGACTTTATCAATAGTAGAAAGAATACGTTATGAGAACAGAAAATGGTTAAATCTCATAATCCGACTTTATTAATTGTAGAAAAAAATGCGTATGAGAACAGAAAATGGTTAAAATCTCATAATACAACTTTATCAATGGTAGAAAGAATGATAAGTGAAATGTTGGAAATAAGATGAAGTGACCTAATTATTCAGCGGCCCACCAACAGAGAACGTCGGGGTCGGACAAAGATGTTGGACCGGCATGATGTATGGGACAGGAAGCATTATGTTCTGCCCCGACAGGAGCTTGGGCCTAAAGGGGAGCTAGGGCTGAGTCACAGACAGGTTTAGAGTTCAAACCACAATGGAAGAAGCTGTTTGACTTTAGCCGAGCTGGAGTTTTAATCTATGTCTTCTTACTAACAACTTATCAATACTTCGTCCATTGAACACATTCTCTTCAAAAAAATTAAAATTTATTACTTAATGTGAATAAAAATTAAACGTCGAATATGTTCGGCTATATTTCAACACACACACAAGCCTTTTTATTGGGGCATCCAGCCATATACATGATTCCCCTCTACGGGATTTAGCAAAGGAAGATATTTCAAAGGTAAAAACTAGAATACAAGAAGTAATAAGGAAAAAAAAAAAGAGAGAAGAAAGAAAAAACAAACAAAAAGAAATATAACCATATATACAAAAAATAAACATACAGAGCAAAAGGAACCATACATGATTAAATATTTAAATTAAAGTACCAATGTTTAGAATATGTCATGGTTAGGATATCATTGAGAGGGCTAGTGTGGAATCAGCCGCATTCAATCTTCGCTTTCTTCCTCCAAGCAAACCACGACATTCGGTGAATCCATTATTCTCCAACGGACATTGACTGCGGCCTTGTAGAATTTATATAAACCGAGGGAGAGACCCTGATCAACCATCAGTGTGTTCATCCAGCTGCAAATTTGTTGGCAGTCAGGTTGAGACCAGGGTAAGTCACCCAAAATTTCTTTCCTCTGTTTCTCTAAGCAAGAGCATCTAAATATTATATGCATAATTTCGTCTTGGATTCTGTTTTTACACAGATCGCAAGTTAGAGTCAAATCAATCTTCCAGCGCTTTGAACGATTTTCTGGGAAGATCGTCCAAAGGAGTCTCAGTTGTGCAAAAAATATTTTAATTGCTAGAGGAATAGTGAATAAATATCGTTCTGCTGTTATTGAATTTTTTAGGTATTTGAAGTGACTGTAATGTGAAGTATTTAGAATTTTCGCCATGTCGTTTTGGATGCTTTGTTCGGTTGCTATTCGAATAATAGCAGGGATTTCAGTCAGTATTGCAGCGTAATCCGGACAACCCTTCAGGAACGAAAAACCGTTTGAGTCTAAAATGGTTGACAGGTTTCGACAAAGGTTAAACCAGCCCTTTGATTGCTGTGTAATGTCCAGAGGTGTGACAAACATGCCCGGGGCAACCTACTCTCTTCCATTTTCATAATCCTCACCCAAAATCCCAGGACCTGTTTAGTTATGATAACTTCCTGTGATACTCGTCCACACTCCATTCTTAGCATAAAGCCCGGAGTATACTTTGGTAAATTTAGGTAGCGTCTTAGGAAAATATTCTGAACCTGGTCAACTACCTTTACTTGGTGTATATTCCAACTATAGATGAACCATCTATTAGAGATCACTCAAAAAACTTGATACATCTGGAAATAGCCGTTTGTTTATCAATGGTTGGATTAGATCAGGTCAGTCATTTTAGATGTTATAAAAGTTTTGCGCATCAGATGGATTGTGTTCATGGAAGAATCCACTGTATCTTTTAACTATATGATAACGATTTAACATATTTATTGATAATGAATACTACACTTCGTTTTTAGCCAAAATCAGATAACGGATAGGTAAATGAATATTTTTGAGTGACCGATTATTGTTAATAAAATTCACCCCCTTCAAATAGACTTCATTGTATTTTAGATTCTAGGGAATTATTCATTTTGTGTGATAACAAGGTATCAATAACGCATATAAAGTTTTAATTGTATATATGGTTTTAATAAACTGTTTAAATCTTCTTAATAACAGGAGTTTGTAACACCAAAGAATTCTTCTTGTAAAAAAAAAAAAAGGAATTTGAAAATGTATGTTACACGGCAAAACTAAAATTCTATTGAGCATGTTTGGACATTCCTAGAGAAATGAATGCTTCGGCCCAGCAGTAAACAGTTGTAAGATAGAAAAGAAGAATAATGAAGATTTACCTATTACAGAACTTCTCTTTCTTAAAATAAAAGTAAACTCTTCAAAAAGATTGAGCGTTTTACAATCCTAAGAATTCATCGAAAACTTGAAGCACATACAAGTAGTTGTAAGGATCTATATAAAAGTAGAAAATATGGACATGGTGTAATAAAGAATTAGAAATCTCTCTACCTGGTCTATATTTTTAAGACACAATTTTTTTTTATGATTTATAATTAAAATTTCGAAAATAATTTCTGAGACTTCACATTTATTCAAACTACCTACTAAATTTATTTATGATATAATGAATGAGATTAACACAAATTTTGAGGCTGCTTTTGTAAAAAAATAAATATTACTTAAGAATATGTTCATACTGCAATGATATGAAAAAACGGAAAAGAAAAATGTAAATATAAAAGAGGTAAAATGTTGTCTGAATTTTGAGCGATAGAGAGCGCTATTATAATGGTGATAATAATTAAAAAGAGGTTCCTATATATATTAACTTTATTAACATCATGAAACGCGATATCCCAAACTCAGGGATATTTGCGTCAATACATTTCATTTGCATTACAGCAATTCGGCTATATACAATCCTGTTCAATTCATTATTTTACATAAATCAACCAAAGAAAATTGTCCAAAGAGAAAAACAAACAACAAAGCAAAACACACAGAGCAAGCATCGCAGTTCTTTTTTTTCTTCTAAGATTCCTTCTCTTTTTTCCAATTCAAGAGAAAGTTGTATATGTATTTACAAAATTGATTAAAAATTTTATACTTTTCTTTTTTGTCTACAAATTCATCAAGCTGTCCAATACGACCAAATCTATTTTCCCTAAAATCCCGGAAAATTGGGCACTCCAGAAGTAGATGTCTCGCGTCTTGAATTTCACCTCCGCAGAAGCATCCTGGTTCCTTCACGGCGCCGATAGTTGCCAAAAATTTCCCAAAATTGCCATGATCTGTAATGAATTGGATATTATAAAAATTTGGACGGAAAAATCTTGGAATTCCTAATACGAAAAAGCTTCTAAAAATTTCATTAGTGTTCTCAAAAATTTCATTCATTTTTGCGTGTAAGAAATATTTGACTATACTTGGAGCATGGGGTTCGTAAGTAATTAGATCTTCAATGGACAGTTGAGCTAGATCAAATTTGATTATTCTGGATTCTATATAGTCTGTTAGGAGTGGAGTTTTTGCCAAGCTATGCACACAGTTTGATGAAGTGGTTTTGTAAGCTCTAACTGCCCATAAAATGATCTGGTACTGCATGGAGTTCAGTTTTTGTTTACAACGATTGTTTAAATATTTGAACCAAATTTCAGAACCGTATGTAAGTACAGGCCTAATGATTGTTTTGAATAAAGTTAACCTCTTTTGAGTGTCTAAACCCCACATATTGCCACTTAGTGAACATAAGGTTCCTATAGTTTATATATTCTGAAGAATTATTTTCGAATATTTAATTAATTTTGTGTGATATCAACACGGTATCATTAATATATATAAAGTTTTCATTGTTAATATTGTTCAAATAAATGGTTCGAATCTTCATAATAACAGGCGTTTTTGACACCTAAAATTCTTGTAAAAATAATTTGAAAATGCATGCTATAGAGGAAAAGTTATAAAATAAGCATTATATCTAAATAATACACATGGCACACTCTGTATATATATATCTTGCGGATAAAATTTACATTTATGAAAAATAGCACAAAATACAAGCTTCTTGGTTATTGAGGTACAGCTTGCATCACGCTGATGAGGACTGTATATATATATTTTTTGCTTATCCCTAGTACACGTGGTACAGGCCATGATAATCATGGTGGGTAGAAGTAGGCTACTGCTTTTACTGTAAGCGCACTACATGTCTACACATGTGAAAAGCAGTTCGACTTTGCACTTACAAATATGCCAGACCCCCGTTTGGTTTCTTGCACTCGCTGGTGGGGTTAACTTTTGCAAGAATCGGGGGCCATTGGAGCATTTTTTTAAACCTAAAAAAATGCCCAATGCGGGAATCGAACCCGGGTCGTAGCGGTCGAAAACCACGGTTTAGACCAGTGTCGGGCAACCTTTTTCGAGTTGCGGCGCACTAAGCTTAATATCTTTTTTCGCGGCGCACCTGTGGTTCTCACTATAAATTTTCCTCGTAGGTAATTAAAATACAACAATAAATACTAGTAAAAATTTAAACATATACTATAAAGATAAGTGCCAGGAGAAAATGATTTTTTATTTATTTATTCTAAAAAATCATTTTCTCCTGGCACTTATCTTTATAGTATTTACATTCCAAGGAGAAAGTTTCTATGTTTAAATAAATTTAAACATATATATCACATTTTATTAATTTTCAATATTAAATTAACATAATCAATGCGAGCATTGCGATTGTTTTTGAGAGCATATCAAATCAATACGGGATCTACTTGTGAAAGACAAACGCGCATCTCCTCATCTATCATTTGAAGTCTTTCGCACTTCTTAGACTTCATTTCTGTGAGTGTTGAAAAACCTTGCTCACACAGGTAGGAACTTCCAAATGGCAACAATGATTCGATGGCCGCATTACTAAGTTTAGGAAATTTGGAGTTTAAGCACAACCAAAACTCAGATAGCTCCTTTTCAGTGAATAGTCTTTTGAAAACTAAATCGTTTTTTAAATCAATTAAGTTTTCTTGCATTTCTTCTTCCAGATGTTGAATTTCACAGTGCATAAATGGGTTAACTACCCATTCCATCTTTTCAAAGTCCAAGTTAGGAAAATATTTATCAAAAGAAGCGGATAGTAATGTCAAATTTTCTTCGACTTCTTTTTTGATAATAGATTTTGATGGATTCTCTTGAACCATCGGAAAAGATGCAAAGTTTTCTTTAGCAATGTTTAAATTCCAAAAACTGAGTTTTTCCTTAAACGCTTTCAACTTGGTGGAGATAGTGATAATGTTCTCCTGAGCACCTTGCAAATTTAAATTAAGGCTGTTTAATTTGTCGAAAATATCACCCAAAAATGTTTATCACTGGCACCTTCTCTAATTAGAAATCTCTCCATCTAGTTTTGAGAGAATTTAGAAAACACAAATATAATAATAAAATGTTTAAATAAAGTTACCTTGAGTTAAAAGTGAGTGAGAATTTCGTAACAAAAATATTTTTTTCCTTTTTTAACCAACAGATTTTACGGTGTACAAAACTTATTGTGTGAATGTGTGTGTGTTTTACAACATGCAAAAAAAAATGAAGAATTACTACAGCAATACTTTGACGAAAACTCCGAATAAATTTTTAAATAAATTTATAAATTTTTTTGTTTTCTTTTTTTAAAGCTTTGTAGCTTTGAGTCTCTATTAATAAACAGCTGTGACAAAGATTGTAAATGACGGTTAAGTTTGGACATATTATTTTAAAAATTAGGTATTTTCCCGCAGTATGTATTCAACTTTATTAAATAAAGTTATTTTCGCGGATTGATTTTTTTAACTTATGATTTTAAATAGGTACGTACCTATTTGCATTTTTATTTTTTAATAATGGCACGTGCCAGTTATGTACGTCAAGATTATGTACATACGTTATATGAAATATAAAATTATGCAAACTGTTGTAATTATAATACCAAAATAAGTTTTATATAAAATGAAATTTGCTTTTTTTAAATTTCATTTTTATATGAAAATATTTGAAAAAAATTATTAAAATTGAATAAAAATTATAAAAAATATTTTTTGAAACATTATTTTTAAATTTAACCAAAAGTTCTAAATACCTACAAAAATGTTCGCGGCACACCTAGAATTCTTCGCGGCACACCAGTGTGCCACGGCACACCGGTTGCCCAACACTGGTTTAGACCATCCTTCCACCGACCCTCAGGACTGTATATATATATATATATATAGAGAGAGAGAGAGAGAGTGAGAGAGAGAGAGAGAGAGAGGGAGGAATAAATCATTAAACACACTATTGATTTTTTAAATAATCTTAACGAATTTCTGTAATTACTGAATTGAATATAAAAATATATTTGTAAAGGCTTGACTGATCAGTGGTGAACCTTCCCAGCGATTTCACCATTTTTTAAAAAATTGCAAAGCGTTTATTTTATTTATATAA
Organism: Cordylochernes scorpioides; assembly: GCA_030710605.1. Classification (NCBI taxonomy): domain Eukaryota; kingdom Metazoa; phylum Arthropoda; class Arachnida; order Pseudoscorpiones; family Chernetidae; genus Cordylochernes; species Cordylochernes scorpioides. Next base: position 37,356,111 of record CP092879.1, read on the forward strand.
AAGGGCGTACCTAGATCTGTAAGAAAAACTAACAATTTTTTCTCAAAATATTTCAAGATATTGCTCCCTCTTTTTCAATTTATTGCATAGTAAATTTAATTTACAAATTCTTGTATATCACATGAAAACAACTTTGTCAATGGTCATAAAATAATTAATGATAATGATACATTAAAAATTAAAAATTGAAAATAATAATAAAATATTTTTTAATGAATATTAAAGGCTTTATAAAAATTAGTAATGCAGTATTTTATAAAATGTATTTTGAAACAAAATGTAAGGAAACAAAAATAGAAACGTTATTATTATGTTATTACTAATAAATTGTTTATTATCGCGTGTCAGATCATTTTAAGAACTAATGAATTCATAAATAATCATGTGATAATAAGTGTAGCATGATTTATAGATTCATTAGACCTAAGGAAGAGATAACACTCTATATTTAACCATTTTTAACAATAAAAACCCCTTTGCGACTGGTAAACGTAATTTTCGAGTATCCTTTGGTCATAAGCAATCCATCCGATAAGACATAAGTTTTGTAAATCAAACATGAAGCTAACTGAATGAACACAATCTCCAATGACAGATATTATTCCGAAGAGAGCAGGAAGGGTATTCACTTTATAGACAAATTTTCAAAGGATATTCTACATGTATCGATATGTGATGAATTTCAGTAGAAGGCAGTCCCTAGTTACACACCATAATTATCATAACCATTACCAAGAGTACACACACCTACACCTGTGAAAAATAAAAACAAAAACAAAAAACTACTGCTCACAAAATTGTAAAGATTTGGCTAAAGAATGTCTATGATAATAGAATTGTTGGAAAGAAAGTAACGGTAGGAATTTACATGGAGAAAGCATAGAATTTAATCAATTCACTCAGCAATTTGACTATGACCGCTTACATCATTATTCGTACCAATCGATAACAATAATTTAGACAAGCGAGAAAGGGCCTATATTCGTCAAAATATGTGAGATTAATTATTCTTTTATATACTGTATATTTACGATTCGTTTTTGCATTCTCTTTAAAAATGTAAATCAGGTTTAATAAAAATTATGAATAACGATATAGGTAAAAGAAGGAAATGATATGGTTGAGAATCAAGATGGATGGATCAATCATAACTAGAGACTGGCTACCCATCCAAGAGTTTCAGGCCAGGTTCCGGGAAAGATACAAAGAAAGCTCTGATTGGCGACAATTGTGCCATTGTGGCTTCTCTCGGAGATCTTCTCAGAGCAACATTCCCAAGATCCCGGATTGGATTAACTTGGCTTATATATATACTAGCCGATTGACCCAGCTTCTCTCGTGTTATGTCCGAGTGGGTGTTTGAACAATGAATACTAGCACTTGTTATAAATGTATTCATAATGTATTCTGAAAACACAATACCATAGGTATATTATATATGAGTTTGAAGGATTGTCTTTAGCCTTTTATCTCTCTTTTCATACTAACAACATGCAAAGAAACAGCACCACAAGCAAACTAGGGAGAATCTAAAAATACTAAAATGAACTTGATTTATTTACCTTCTCTTCCATTAGTACTTGTATTATTGTACATTCCTTATGTATTATTACTTATTATTCCTTATTATTCCTTATGTATTATTGTATATTCCTTATTTTTTTTTTGGCATAATATTCATTAATACTACTTTTACATACGCAAAGGTATATCTGATTATACTCGGCATAGATATTGCGGTAAGTAGTGTTTTATTCAAAACTTTTCTTTGCAATTTTAAATTACACTAATGAGTAAAACTTAAGGAAGTATAAGTCCTCGGTCGTATTTTTTATATTTTCTAAGGAGACGGAAAACATTTTATTCACACTTGGTTATCTCATGCATCTTCAATAAAGGTCACTGTGTATCAAATATCTTCCAGAGTCTGAATTGTCTGAATCCCGATATACACTCTAAAGATACAACTTCTTTGAGTTTTGTACATTATTGTGTATTCATTTCTGATATATCATCGTTACCTGATATATACGGAGAGAGAGAGAGAGAGGAGATTGAGATTGAAACTGATTTATTATAACGTCCATATAAGATTATATAAGGTTAAATACATAAAATGAATGAATAAGATTAATAATGATAGAATATATGAATAAAAGAGAGAGAGAGAGAAATAAGGGACCGGGGGCAATGCGTGAAATCTAAAAGTTAACAGAAAATGAGATACCTTTGTGAAAGATTAATATATAATTACAGAATCTATGAGCGATATTGTATCGAGAGTCTGAGCTTCCATAAAGGACCAACCCGTGGAACACCCATTTTCGTAAGTTAGTGATCAAATCGTAATAAAATTTGTGAAATCAAATAAGATTTGTCTTGGGCCAATTTAGTCTTCAATACTGACCACTTCTGTGAAAGACCAGGAAATCCATGTTCATTAGAAAGGTTCTTTTGTGCTTTTTATTAGAATTTGCTCATTTTAACAAGCACATATTACATTTTTAATAGTAAAAAAGTGATTTGTACTGGGATCAGGTGGTTAATTTAGGAAAAAACGATTTCCTGATCGTGAAACGGAAAGTTGATGATGGATTTCCCCATCTATCTTAATAAATAAGAACTAATCATTGATTTTAATTATTCCAGAATAATTGAGAATCAATAAACTCAGTTTCACGATCAAGAAATACCTTTATCTATATTTATTTCATTTATTCGAATTTTTAAAGAGAAAAAAAATATATTTACATAGGCTTACATTGGACTATGCACACACACAATAATAACAAAAATTATTTTAAACATCATTATTATTGATCAAGAAAGAGAAACACAGAATATTCCTCAAGAATATTCATAGAAGAGATCATTTCTCACGGAAGGCATTACAGTGTTATGCTATTAGTAAGAAATGGTAACCATGTTAAAGAAAAAAAATATATATATATAAATATAGCTGTCTATTTTTATATTAAGTTCTAGAAATGACATTAGATTTTTTCCCAGTCTGAAGAAAATTACTCTCTTTTTATTTGTTGTGGTTTTTAATCGATTCTATCAGTTAAAGGAAACAGTAGTTTGAATTCAATCAATCAATATTCAATTAGGAAACTTTTCTATATAACTTTAAAATCCTTCTTCTCATCTTACAACCGATGATGTTGTATCAAAGTAGTTCCTGGCGATGCTGACGTTAAAACGACAGACAGCTCAATGTTTCTCTCGATAAGACTTATCTACGACGTGGACATAGCTAGGAAAGGGAGCATCAAAGAACTTACAGTTGGTAGAAGAAGGGACATCTTGGAGAATGGAGCTTATCTCCACTGGACTTATCGGATATGACGTAAGGTGTTCTTTCCAACAACTAAGGATTTTCTCCATAAGCTAACTGCTCTGGCGTCCTGTGGAATTTACCTCGTGACCTCATAGTAGACATGTGGATATCTTCTACTATACTTCCCTAAATCTCTCAAAAACGGCTATTTTCCCTTGTAAACAACACTTTTTCTAAACTACCTCGACATCATTTCAACCTCCAATGAGCAAACAACTTCATGTTGTTCGACTATATTTCATGATTGTGCTCTACTGTAGAGATATGTAGATATATTTGTTAAAATCCCATAGGGTTCTCAGAGTAGAATATATAAACACCAACTAAGTCTATTACATTCTTAAATACATAGAAGATATCCTATTATACAATTCACCTCTACTCCATCAACTCACCATGTACCAGGACAAGGTGACTCTAATGTAACACCTGTAAACTGAGACCAAATAAATAAATAAAGCATTAAAAAAAAATACAATTCACACTATTTGTCTAAACTTCATTCCTATACAGTTCCATCCAATTTTAGAGTCACTCAATTTGTCACATCACACGGAAATATTCCAACGCTAATACACAAAAGAGGTCTATCAGAAACACCTAATTGTTCTACGGAGAAACTGAAAAAACAGATCTTCAACCTTATCTACGACTTTTTGTTAGAAGTGTTTCACAATAAGTTATAGACATTTAGATTTATATTTATTAATCAACAAGACGCGATATAAAGTATTTGCGCTATTACAGAGAAAACATAACAAAACAACAAACAAGTTAAAAACTTAGAATTAAATATTTACAAATTTGTCATATTATAATCGACAGAGTTCATAAAATTATATAGATAAAGTGGCTGATGTAAGAATTAAATCATTTAGATCAGGGAACAATCGATGTCTCACTTCTATAAAGTTCGAACAGTCAGTAGAAAAGGTGAAGAGCAGTTTGTTCAATTTCTCCGTAAGAACGATTTGGTGTTTCTGATAAACCTTTTTTATGTAAGTATGTCTGGAATTTTACGTGTGATGTGACAAATTGAGTGACTCTAAAATTTGTATGGAACTGTATAGGAATGACTTTTGGAGAAATAGTGTGAATTGTATAATAGGAGATATCTTATATGTGACTTAGGAAATATAATAGACTTTAGTTGGTATTATATATATTCTATTCTGCCTTCTGGTTTTTTAAGAATTAAAAATTCCTATCTCTCTAATTCCTATATATGAAGTAAACGAAAAAATTGGCGCTACAAATTTTAAAATAAAACTACAACCTTTCGCAATGAATTTCTTTTATTTATTTATATATTTATAAAATAAACTCATTGCGAAAGGTTGTAGTTTTATTTTTAAAATTCTATATATACCAGATCACCAAGAATAAAAACAATAAATTGTGATAGGATAGTATGTTAATAGGATTAACACAAAGCAATAATGTATATACATAAAATGGAACGATTTAAGCACGAATGTTTCTTTTATATTCAATACAAACTTCTACTGTCCTTACTGCGATGAAAAAATATATTGGGAGCCATGATGAGCCAAGCTCTTCCAATATATTTTTTCATCGCAGTAAGGACAATAAAAGTTTGTATTATATATAAAATAAACATTCGTGCTTAAATATGTTTCATTTTATATTTTAGGATTGTAAATTCTTTCGTATAATTTTGTATTTTATGAAGGCGGTCGTTAATAGGAAGGTCTGGTAGAGGTTTGACGTTCTATGGTGTGGGGACACCTCTGTCTGTGGTAAACAACCACAATACCAGGAAGGCTAGAGGAGATGAATCTATGTTAATAATTCCCCCTGACAGATTCACAAGGGCGTTTTGATTCCCTACTTAAGCAATCACATGGTTGTTCTGAAATCGCCTTGGTGAATATTCATGGTAGAGTTAAGGCACTTAATAAGGAAGTAGTTCGTATGTGGAAAATATGTAGATAGGTTTTTTTTATCCGTCTTTAAATGTTATCAACTTTTATTAATTTGAGAAAACATGTCACAGATTAATTTCTTATACGTAGAACCACCATGAGAGGACACTCACACTAGAAGAAACTTCTCTACAAAAGACAGTTTTAATTTGCAAAATTATCGTTTTTAATATTTAGGAACTCTCCGGTAAGAGAACACCTCTCCATACGTTGAGAAAATAAAAACCTCCAACTGGCCGAAGTGTCTATTTTTTCATATAAATATGAATGCCGCCAGCAGCCTCTAGACTTTACGTTAATAGATTTTGTATATATATCATCTGAATTACAATAGAGGAATGACAGGTATCATTTCTAAAGAGATAGAAAAAAGAAGGGATAAAAGCTAACACAGCATAGAGTTTCTTTATTGAAAAGGTGAAAGCTTGGTGAGCTTCGTACAATAAAGTCCTTCAACAGGCTGTAGATACGAAAACAAGCTTATATTCCGTAATCAACTTGTTGAAGGACGTTATTGTCTGAAAGCTCGCCAATCCTTTACCTCTTCAATAAAGATTACCTGTCGCCGGTGTTTTTGCTTTTATTTCTTCTTAAAATCATATCATCTCTTTCCCATGAAAACACATATCCATTATGGGCGAAATTTTCGAAATATTTTAATAAATTAAAAATTTAATTTTTATTAGATCAAACTAGATCAAAAGTCTCTCTTCTATATGGATATTATACTTACATATTTGTTGTAATATAAATAAAAATTACCATTTTTAGTGTTAAGCAACTATCCGGTAAGAGAACACCTTATGGCTGATAGTACCCTGTAAGGGCTCCTAATCCAGGGATACAGGATGAGCAGCATTTGTATTCCATGTTAGGAGCGGCTGCACATGGCGTCTGTACCTCATGTCAGAATCGGCCATTTCTTTTGGAGCTAAGTCGACCTGCCACTGAGTAGTGCTCCCAGTCTTAATGACAAACGCAAACGCATTCTACATCACCCAGTCATGATGGTTGTCAAGTCTCAAGCTCTACAAGCTTAATACCCTAATATGATTGAGTGGAGATAAGAAAGAAGAAGAAGAAGACAACACCTTTCCTTACAAGACACTTTGGCTCTCTCACTAGATGTCCCTCAAAGAGAGATTCTACTGTAACTCCAGCGCTTTTAAACGAATTGATTCCATTATCACACATACAATAAATTTTCCGTCTAAATAGGACACGATATCTTACATCTTCAAATCATAGTTTAACATATTTCGATGCTTTCTTAACAATTAACTTCCTCTCTAAAAAGACGACATGAAATACATATATAAATATACACCACTGATGATCCACGCCCTCCCTTTAATTTTACCATTGCAGTAATGGCAGTAGAAATTGTTTAATTTCAAAAAGAATCGTACGAGTCTATAATAGTTCGAATATTCATAACAGATGGCGCGCTATGCATCATTCTATATACAGTTACGAGCGTCATTCCTCATCTCCTAATCAATCAACTCTGTCACCGTTTACTTTTTTTTTTTGGAATGGCGCCCTCCTATTGGTTGGCTACGATCACGCCACCTTTGCCCCCCCCCCCCTATCATGCCTCCCCCACTCTGTTTCGTTTTTGTAACTATTGTGTTGGAGCGGGTCGCTCCTTAAATAAATGCATATATTAGTTAATAACTAAATGAATCCTCTCTTTCTTTTTCCCAGTATGAGGACGCCTACGGAAGCCAACAGTACATAGACAGATAAAGCACACATAGGCTATAGTTATTAACTAATATATGCATTTATTTAAGGCGCCAATTTATAATTGTAACAAATAGTATTTTGAATAAAAACATTCAATCGTGTAAAACAAGGGCGTTGCCCGGGTCATTCGGCTAGTAATAACATATACACATATTCACGCTTATATACTGATGGACCTCATATTAGCTAACATAGGCAGGGCCTTTATAGAATTGACCAAAATTGGTATCGTGGCTTTTAAGATTGATTGGAGCCTGCTTGATCTGAATTTCTATTATTGAATATATCCCACTCATGAACAAAACTTAAGGAAGTTGTACCTTTTCGCATATATATCGGGATTCAGACAATAACTCTGAAAGATATTTGATACAGTGACCTTTATTGAAGACACACGAGATAAAGAAGTGTGAACAAAATTGTCTCTGTCTCCTTAAAAAAATAAAACAGACAACTGGCGACATCTGATACTTTCCACTTCCTTATGTTTTGTCCGTGAGTATCTAGCATATTCCGTATTTAAGACTGAGCCGGTGGATTGAATATTTTATATCTTAAATACGATTTCGTGTTTGAATTCGGTATTTTTATAACACACATCATCATCTTGAACTTTCAATTTTTTTATCTAAAGTGTTTTATAACAACTACATATTTTAATATTATTTTTTAAGGAAATACACTTTGCGTGTACACGTTTTCTATATCGATTATTCGTAAAAAAGTGTTGTTAAATGTAGTACGCCATTATTTGATTGAAAACTCTAGCTGTCATTGTGGCAACGAATTCCAGGACTCGAGACACCTATTGCTGGAATGCCCACTCTTCTTCAACGCTAGACAACAGACAATAAACAATGTTGTAGATCTATATCAATTTGTAAATAGCAGAGAGAATTATCATAGATTTAACTATTTTTGGATATATTTATGATTATCTTTCAAACCTGAAAGGTTCAGGTTCTTAATATATATTATTGTGTCTATTTTTTATTTTTGAACAATTTTTCTTGTATAATATGTTTATAACTGTTTCTGTTTAAAAAAAATGTAAATCGACGTAATTATCCCTAGCCGGGATATCGTGTTTTGTGTTTTGAAATAAATAATGTAGTACGCCATATTCTGTTAAGCCATTTTGAAACATAATTTTGTCTTAAAATACAAGGTGCGTTCATTAATTTCCAGGACTGCTCTGTATCTTTGAAAAAAAAAACAAATAAAAAACTAATTTAATATTTTTCAAAATATGCCCCTCCTGCCTCAATACACCCGTTCCATCTTTTTTTCCAATTGTCGAAGCAGGAGATAAAATCACTTTTTGAGAGGTTCCTCAAGGTTGCCTTCGATTCAGCTTGTATCATATCAACGTTGTCAAATTTCCGTCCTTTCAAGTTAATTTTCAATTTAGGATAGAGGAAAAAGTCATTGGGGGCTAAGTCGGGGGAATAGGGTGGATGAGGGATCTGTATGGTTGAATGCTTGGCCAAAAACTGCAAAACAACATGGACTGTGTGCGGCCGCGCATTACCAACGTGAAGTATCCAGTCATTGTTTTGCCATCTTTCAGGTCTTTTAAGGCACACTGCCTCCCTTAAGCACCTCATCATCCCCAAATAAACAGATAGTCCAGTCACTGAAGATAATTCTTCTGTTAAATTTAATTAACTCCTTTTTTTTTAGCTTGTTTTCCTCGCAACGAAATGATCTTGGACGCCCAGTATGCTGATCATCGTTTACCTTTTCCCGACCTTTTTGGAAGCGCGAAAATCATTCAAAAGTTCTTGAACGGGATAAAGCTGCATCGCCAAAAGCTTCTTTAATCAATTCATACGTCTCAGTAGCACTTTTTTTTTCAATTTAAAACAAAACTTAATGCAGATTCTCTGCTCTTCGAAAATGGCCATTTTAAAATTAGAAATGCGAACCTTACAAGGAAGTTGTTTTGTTCTATTTTTAGATCGGCGCGTGCGCCACGAGACTCGTGCTTTCAGTCAGGTGTGGTCGAATGTCCAATATTCAACTCTGTAAAAAATATTTTCTCTAGCTTTTTTATTTATTTTATTTTTTAACCAGTCCTGGAAATTAATGAACGCACCTTGTACATTCACATAAAATCATATTCTTCAGATAAAAGTCAAATAGATTTAGTGCTGATGGCTTGTTTTTAGTTTTACGATCAGGAAATGATTTTGTTTTCTTAATTTATCCACTTGATCCTAGTAAAACTTCACTTTTATACTATTTTCACAATTTTAAACATTTGTATGTTTTCACATAACGAGGTAAAATAACAAATAATACAGTAGTTGTTACTTTACAAATAATAGAAATGATAAATATTATTATTTGAGTTTTTCTTCCGAATTAAAAATTGCCATCCCATATTTATAAATATAAACATAAAATGATTAATCAAGAATGGGTATTTGGCCAATTCTGGAATAATTAGAAATCAACGAGAATAGTTGATATTTATTCCGATAGATGGCGCAAGCCATCAGCAACTTTCAGTTGCACGATAAGGAGATGCCTTTTTCTTAATAAAAAGAAGAGTTATCTATCTTATATTTTATTAAATAAATATGGGATGGCAATTTTTAACTCGGAAGAAACCTCGAATAATAATATTTATAATTTCTATTATATGTATGTTTCTTTGTAATTAAAACAATTCTCTACGATGTTCTCACTTACAATGATACAAATAATAAAATGGTTACTACTTATTAGCTAGGCCTTTCTATTATTTTATCATTGCAGTAAGGGCAGTAGAAAATTAATTTGATTAAAAATAAGCACATAGTTTACATTTACAATAACATATGACGGTCTAATGTATCAAGTTTAAGAAACATGTTTGTTTGTATATTAAAAAAGATAGGTGTTGTCCCTCTTAAAACACATACACACAACTCACACACAATTCTATAACAAAATATTTTCTGGGAATTTGAAAATTTGACGGAAAATGTAATCATCTCTCTCTTTTTATTAGACCAATATCATTCGGGAAAAAATCCATCCTTATTTTGGCAATAGGAGTTTAACTATTCTATAATTTAAACACTTCTTCAGAAAAATTCAATGATTCTAGTAAATATATAGGAGGTATCGTTCAATCAAAGCCTTTCTTGACTAACGAGGTTTATATTCCGAAAACTATATTCTTCAGGTAGACATTCAGGAATTTTCTAAAAGAAGTGTTGTGGCTTTGTCAACGACCCGAGAGTTTACTAGATTACAGAGACGGTCAAGAGATAGAGCATAGTTGTGCGTAGTACATAGTGCGTCTATTTCAGCAAGAAAGTGATAAAAGTTCTTTCAAAAATATTTTACAGTATCTTCAATTTCATTATAGATGGTTTAACATACTATATGATATATAGATGCAAACAACACCTCCAATAACAAAGAAAGAAAGACTGTTCTTTCATACAAAAAGTGAATGTTATTCGGAGATGAGATTCAAGATAAATTATCCCATATTATATTATTCATTATTTCTTACTTCAGGAAGAAAGATAAAAGCCACTTATAGACAAAATTTAAGGAAGTGAAAAACCTTTAATATCGCCTGTCATCTGTTTTTTTTTTTTTATTTATCTATTAAGAGAAAAAATTATATGATCGAAAAAAAATGTATATAAATTATTCAACTACATGACCCAAAGAAATAACCTAAAACGTTTTTGTTTAAAGTTTAATATACCATTATGTATATAAAAAGGCTATACACTGCGTGACATTGAAAATGGAAGACCTAGAAATAGTGGCCAGAAAGTGATGAAACTCAGCAGACAGAGAGAGACAGGGACGAACAATAAGTGATCTTTATTTCAAAATGATAGTCATAATACAGAGCGAGAACGGCGTCGGCTTAGTATCAAGTAGGACCACCGCGGACGGCGATGCATGCAGCAACACGTCTAAGTAGAGAGTCAATCAGAGTACGGATGGCGTCCTGAGGGATGGCTCTCCATTCCCTCTCACCCATTTGCCACAGTTCGTCTTCTGAACGCGGCTGTGGCAAGGCATGCAAACGGCGTCCAATGATGTCCCAGACGTGCTCGATTGGTGAGAGATCAGGAGAGTACGGTGGCCAGGGATGCATCTGTACATCTTGCAGAGCTTGTTGGCTAATGCTAGCAGTGTGCGGTAGGGCGTTATCCTGCTGGTAAAGGGCATTGGGTACCCCCTGAAGGTAGGGGAGTGTCACCGGTCGCAGCACATCATCAACGTATCGTTGGGCCGTCATAGTGCCCTGAATACGAAGTAAAGGTGACCTGGAATCATACGCGATTGCGCCCCAAACCATGATTCCACGTTGTCGCACGGTGGGGCGTTCCACAATGCTGCCCGATTGGACCTTTCTCCACGTCGACGCCAAACGCGTACACGGCGACTATCACTGGACAAGCAGAAACGCGACTCATCTGAGAACACGACCCTGTGCCATTCCGTCATCCACGTCGATCTAGCCCGGCACCATTCCAAACGTTGGCGCCTATTCGGTGGGGTCAATGGCAGTCTTCTTAGCGGACGGCATGAGTGCAAGCCATTAGCAACCAATCGACGGGAAATGGTTCTGGTCGAGATGGAATGATCTAGGGTGTCTTGCACATGTTGCAGGATGGCGGTACAAGTGGCTTGTGGGGCCGCCACTGCTTGTCGAAGGATACGCCGATCCACACGTGCTGACGTCACTCTGGTTGCACCGACATTCCTATAAATTGCCACATTTCCTTGTTCCAACCATCTTTTCCACAGTCGGGTGCACCGTGGACGCACCAAGGTGTGTATCAGCTGCGATTTGACGTATGGACCAACCTGCCCTTTTCAGTCCGATCACCATGCCCCTCGTAAAAGCGTCTGTCTGCTTGAACTGCCTCCGTTTACGATGACCTGGCATTCTCTGTTATTACACGTGTCTTTTGACACAAGAACAAAATTTCTACAATGATTTTCCTTGAAGAAATAACGACACGAATACTCTCCTTTCTGCAAGTTCCTTCCCTTATATCTTACTCCATGTGCGCACGAGAGCTGCGCATTTTACATCATTTGCATAACTCGGTTAGGCGCGTCTACCCTGAAATTTGCATAATTTTCTGGCCACTATTTCTTGGTGTTCCATTTTCAATGTCACGCAGTATATATTGGATAAAAAATAATAATTTACTATAGAATAAAGCGTTAGGAGAAAATAATTTTTAATAATCGACTACACGAGCTTTCGGGCAGTCACGCCCTTCAACTGGTAATGATACATGATGGCAATAGGCCTTAAATAGGATTCCGTTTTTTAAGATATATTTACATATGAGAAAAATAATATAGGACGGCTAAAAACAATTTAGTTAAAAAATATTTGCAAAACTAAGCTATTGTGTAATATATTTATGTAACTATGCTAATCCTGTAATGCCGGTTGACAAATAATTGGTAGGTCTGTAATTGGCTAAAACATGTGACTATATAATGAAGCGAGACTAGTATTAGGATATCGACTGTTCAACCCGCCATCAGCGGCCATATTGGAACTATACTGGGGGGGTTTAACGGTTATTCAAGTTATTACATATATCCTGATATTGTGCAGGTAAATCTATACGTCGGTTAATGCTATTTTTTGATATGGATACAACGGCCTCTATGATCAGTCTTTGGTATTTATTGGAGATGTTATTGTATAAGGTGGTGGGTGAAGTTAAATCGAAAGAGTGGCCTGTGTCAAGAATATGGCTGTAGATGAGGGATTTGTTGTCTTTGTTATTGACGCACCTGCCATGCTCGATTATTAAAAAATATTTTCTCCTAACGCTTTATTCTATAGTATTTATAATCCAAGTAGAAAGTTTCCATGTTTAAAAAAAATAATAATTTATTTACCAATATTTCGGTAGGCTGAACGACAACCTTTGTCAAGATATAAAAAAGTATTTATGTAATATAAACAACAGGCTTAGTCCCACCTAACATCAATAGAATATAGTTTTTTGAAAAATAGTTTTGCTCAGATTCAACGGAGAGGAAAAAATAGTACATATATATATAACGAAAAAGGCATCTCCTTATCGTGCAACTGAAAGTTGCTGATGGCAGGCGCCATCTATCGGAATAAATATCAACTATTCTCGTTGATTTTTAATTATTCCAGAATTGGCCAAATACCCATTCTTGATTAATCAAGTAAAGCTAACCACAGACGCGTTTCGGGCTGTTGGCCCTCATCAGCGTGTTGCAAGCTGTACCTCAACGACCAAAGAAAATTGGTCATTAAGGCATCCTGAAAAATCATGAAACGGGTAGTTAAGGCCAGAATTGCGTGAGAACGCTACACAATGTGAAAAAATAGTACAAATGTGATATTGTACTGGGATAAGGTGTATAAATTAAGAAAAAGGCATCTACTTATCGTGCAACTGAAAGTTGCTGATGGCAGGCGCCATCTATCGGAATAAATATCAACTATTCTCGTTGATTTTTAATTATTCCAGAATTGGCCAAATACCCATTCTTGATTAATCAAGAAAAGCTAACCACGGACCGCGTTGGGTATTTGGCCAATTCTGGAATAATTAAAAATCAACGAGAATAGTTGATATTTATTCCGATAGATGGCGCCTGCCATCAGCAACTTTCAGTTGCACGATAAGGAGATGCCTTTTTCTTAAGTTATACACCTTATCCCAGTACAATATCACATTTGTACTATTTTTTCACATTGTGTAGCGTTCTCACGCAATTCTGCCCTTAACTACCCGTTTCATGATTTTTCAGGATGCCTTAATGAACAATTTTTTTTTGGTCGTTGAGGTACAGCTTGCGCCACGCTGATGAGGGCCAACAGCCCGAAACGCGTCCGTGGTTAGCTTTTCTTGATTAATCAAGAATGGGGTATTTGGCCAATTCTGGAATAATTAAAAATCAACAAGAATAGTTGATATTTATTCCGATAGATGGCGCCTGCCATCAGCAACTTTCAGTTGCACGATAAGCAGATGCCTTTTTCTTAAGTTATACACCTTATCCCAGTACAATATCACATTTGTACTATTTTTTCATATATATATATATGTTATATAAAAATATTAATGAGATTTCTGTTGAATTTTGATTATCTTGAGGATTAAGCTATGTCAATGCAGTTGTGGTAAAAAATCTTGAAAAATAATAATAAAAATAGTAAAGATTTGAAATTTCTTTAATTGAGCTTATGGGATATGTAAAAAAAAAAACATAAAATGATAAAAGTAATGCCTGGCTTAAGGCGTATGAATCTAAAAAATGAATAACTTATTTACATAAGGTTACAAAAGATTTGAACCGGCCATCTGGAAACAACAACAATGCGTTTTTTATAGGTAAAGCGTGACCACTGGCGGTCGATTCAAACAGAGTATTTGAATCTATGAAATATAATTCTGAATAAAATAATATTTTAATATAACATATATATATATATAATATATATATATATATAAGATAAAAGTTGATATTTTTTTTGTGTGTTTAAGTTAGATGATTAAATAGTTGTTTATATGTATTATATTATATCTTATTTAGGAGAGAAAAATGTAATAAAAGTAATTATATGTTAGAATAATACGTTTTTATTTTAAATAGGAAAAAAAAATTGAAAAATAAAAAGAAATTTAACAAGAAAAGAAGATTTAACAACGTAACGTCTTTTAGCATCGGCTTTTACCCCTTCATGTAGACATACTCTAAAAATAAATAGGAATAAAGGAAGAGATTTATAAAGATTATATATTTATTTTTTAGTAAAAGAAAGGAAAGAGATAAAGAAAGAACCATACACTTTTATTTCAAACAGGTAGAGAATTGAAAGGGTGTTAGTATTTTCTAGTTAATTAATAGTTTTTTGTAATTTTTCTATATATTTTTTTTCTGTATAATTTTCTATATAAATTTTGGAACCCTAATGGTAGAGACCAGGACATTACACAAAAGGAGATTGGAATACCACAGATTTCTCTTTCAATAGATTTTCCAATCTCCTTTTGTGTAATGTCCTGGTCTACCATTAGGGTTCCAAAAAATAATTTCTAATAGGCAAAGATTTAAAATATGTTTATCTATCCTTAACTAGGCAAAAACATCATATCATATTATTCTTACTTTAAAAAAAAAATCAAAAATTATAAAGAAAAAAAAAATTATATAAAAAAATTACAAAAACTATTAATTAACTAGAAAAAACTAACACCCTTTCAATTCTCTACCTGTTTGAAATAAAAGTGTATCGTTCTTTCTTTATCTCTTTCCTCTCTTTTATTAAAATATAAATATATAATCTTTATAAATCTCTTCCTTTATTCCTATTTATTTTTAGAGTATGTCTACATGAAGGGTAAAAGCCGATGCTAAAAGACGTTACGTTGTTAAATCTTCTTTTCTTGTTAAATTTTCTTTTATTTTTCAAAAAATATTTTCCTATTTAAAATAAAAACATATTATTCTAACATATAATTACTTTTATTACATTTTTCTCTCCTAAATAAGATATAAATATAATACATATAGACAACTATTTAATAATCTAACTTAAACACAAAAAAACATTATCAACTTTTATCTTATATAATTAATTTAGATTTAGCTAGCTAATCTAATAGAATTTCCTTTTTATATATAAATATTACTATTATTAAAAGTTTTAAATATAGTTCTATCAATATATAAATCCATGTTAACTTACTCTATAATATCAACTTAATTTAAATTATATTTAAGATTTAAAATTTTATTTGATAAACTTTATTATTTACATTTTCATATATATATATATATATATATATATATATATATATATATATATATATACAGTTTAACCTGTCTATAGCGCCCCCTCTTGGAACTCACCAAAATAGGATGCTATAGAGAGGGGGTGCTATAGACTGGTAACTTTTAATGTAAATCGCATCGTACTACGTATTTAAAATCGGGCGCTATAGAGAGGGAGGCGCTATTTAGAGGGGGAACTATAGACAGGTTTACCTGTATATGTATACTTGTATATATTACTTTATATATATACTTGTATATATACAAATCACATAATATTCTAGAGTGTAAATAACCACCGAATTCTAATACTCAAAACCTCCAATCGAAATTTTAAAATGAAAATAGAATAGGTAGAAAATGGTTTCTGATAATGAGGCATCTGTCAAAACGTTGCTATAAATAAGAGATTTATCATTCTAGAATTGTATATTTTCTATAAATATATATAAATCACAGATAATATTGATTGAGTAAATATTCTCAAAATTCGTCAAATAGATAGAGTGAAATAAACTTCCCATGTCGATTTGATTATATTGTTTTGATCGCGTGTTTCCTTGAAATATTATTGTTAATATTTTACTCTCCGAAAGAGAGAGAGTATATCTATGCCTAGATATTTTAAAATATGTGTATACAATTATATCTGAGGTATATTGGTGTGAAACAAAGTGCCTCAAAAAGGTAAAATAAAAGAGGAATAGAAACTAGAATTATTAAAATACGAGGCTATTATAGACGCGTATGATTCTTTTTAAAAATAAAACAATTTCTTCTGCCCTTACTGCAATGAAAAAAATGCCGGTTTCGCCAGTTTAATCTACCATACCGCTGTTATATACGCGTCTATAATAGTTTCGTTTTGCAATAGGTTTGTTTATTTTCTTATATTAAATAAATGAATAGATTTTTATATATTTTTTATTTCAATTCAAAGCGTCCCTCTTAGGGACACCTAGGCTGACATAAGTGTATGTTTATAAAGTTTTCAATACATATTTACAATAATTTTAGGCCGTAAAGAATAGTCATAAGATATTAACAAGGAGAAATAATGAGAGAAAAGGTAAACATTTTTTGTCATCAAATATTCACTATTCACAACAAAATTAGTTCATTTATCATTGAATGAATTTAAATAATAAACAAACTTATATTATGAAAGGTTTTGATATATTTATATTATATGTGTTTGATTTCATTATTAATATTGTTATTTTATTCTTATTTTTTAAATATTGTTATTGTGCTTTATTAATTTTTTTTTGCTTATCCCTAGTACAGTGGTACAGGCCATGATAATCATGGTGGGTAGAAGTTGGCGACTGCTTTTACTGTAAGTTGCACCACATGTCTGCACATGTGTAAAGCAGTTCGACTTTGCACTTACAAATGTGCCAGAGCCCCGTTTGGTTACTTGTACTCGCTTGTGGGGTTGGACTTTTGCAAGAATCGGGGGCCATCGGAGCATTTTGTTTTAACAGAAAATAGTGCCCAATGCGGTAATCGAACCCGGGTTGTAGCGGTCGAAAACCGCTATTGTTTTACAATATCTATACATTCGTATTTTTAATCCAAAAATGCTTCATTACGCAACATATTAAAATTGACATTATATATACACTCATAGACAAAACATAAGGAAGTGGAAAGTCTTTGAATCGTAGCAAAAGGCCAAAATTTACTGATCAATGGTCCATCGTAGTTTCTGCGCATCTGAAGCATACTTGATGTTGTCTTGAGCTTCGTCTTTCGTGAAACTACCTGGTCTGGCCATAATCCCGGCCCAGCACTCAACGCTGACATCGCCTTTGTCTTTGATATCGCCGGTTGTCTGGTTTTTCAAAGAGAAAGAGGCAATTTTGTTCACACTTGGTTATCTCGCGTGTCTTCAATAAAGGTCACTATGCATCAAATATCTTTCAGGGTTATTGTTTGAATCCCGATATACATGCTAAAAGGTACAACTTCCTTTAGTTTTGTTCATGAGTGTATCTTTCAAAGTTATTGTGTGAATCCCGATATACATGCTGAAAGGTATAACTTCTTTAAGTATTCTAAGAATCAAGAGTAACTTCGGCCAGTAAAACATTCACCTCTATCTTCATGATTAAGTTTTATCCATGAGTTTACTCATGTAACTATTAAATATCTCCTTTCTGTTAAATATTTGAATGTTTCTCAGATAATATTGAATGCTTTAACATTAAAATAATATTCTACCAATTCTGATATTTCCCTCTTCGTATAATAAAGTAAAGAATTTTGAAAATGCTATCCGAGTTTCACTAAAAAATTAAATTTCTTAAATAAACTCTTTTAATCTATATATGTCTGTTTTTTTCTCTCTCCGTTCCTAAAATAAAACCTTTGTTTCATTAGAAAAACAATTTTTATCATAATACCACACAATATGAGAGATATATTGTTGACATAAATTTCTCATATCGCAAAAACAGGGTTACGTGCCTAGTGAAAATTTCCTGATATTTAAAAATTTGAATGAACAATCTTTAATGAAATATATATATATATATATATTACTCATTTTCACACATACAAATCCTAATAGATTTTATTTTTAAATGTACGTAATTGCTACTTGAAACTGCTTCTCTATGAAATTCAAAATACACTCATGGACAAAACTTATATGAGTTTCATATTTTGTTTTCGGTGGTCCTCTATTTTTTTTTAAGGAGGCAAAGGTAATAAGGCAATTAAATAAATCTCACTGTGTATCGAATATATTTCAGAGTTATTGTCTGAATCCCGATATACATGCTGAAATGTACAACTTTCTTAATTTTTGTTAATGAGTGTAAATAATAATAATAGTTTTTCACATCTAGGACATATTACAAATGGTATTTATACATTCATTGTCTACCATGAATAACATCTAGACGTCCTATATTTTACATAAGAAAATTCCGGCGACAATAGTAAACCGATTTAAGAGAACACTAGACTCTCTATCCAGTTTACAGCTACAGCAAAGTCTTTTATTAACTTATTTCGTCATATATAGATAGAATCAACCCAAAGTTCACAACCAAAATAAGAAACCATGATAAGAGTTATCAATAAATAGATAATCAACTATACGCAGGCTTGGTGGTGAATCATAATAATCATTAAAGTGCCTACTTGTCTTTCATTTCGCGTTTTTATCGATTTTTACAAATTCCATACAGAACTGTAGAACCGGCAATACAAGTAGATAAAACCCTTATTGTTCAATGAATCAGAGAAAATGTTTATGAAACTTTAACTTGTTATATTAATAGGTATTGCAGAATATATATTTTTGTATTTCACTGAAGGAAATTCTAATATTAACACAAAAAAGTGTAGGTTGGGTACAATACATACAGTAGCAGTTTTGTGAACGCTAGTTTGACAAAGAGAGAAAGGTAAAAAAACGTGATGTTCTGGAACAAAGAGAATGCTACCAGTGTAATTTAGCAGAGATAGAGAATCCGCACACAGACAGAGAGAAGGGTGGTCGCTCCCTCAGTACTCACCCACCAGCTCCGCTTTCCCCTCTCTACAGCTCCGTCCCATTGTGACGTCACTCCCAACCAATGGGAGCGGCGCCCATGGTTTCGTCCGGTCACCCACTCCCATTCCTATGGGATAATACATTATGGGACAATATATATATTTTTTGCTCTACACATAGGGAGCATTCTCTAATAACTTTGAATTACACTGGTCAACAACATTTTTGCCCAAGAGAACCTGATGATGGTGTTTCTAGTGTAACTTTTCATGCTGAACTCAAAATTATAATCAGAAATTTTCCATCACATATGGTTTTAGCGTGACAGCCTTTTTTTTTGGTATTGGGATAAATTTAGTAAAAAATTCAAAATATATTACGTAAGCATTTTTGCATAAACCTTATTGTTGTTTCTAGTGTAACTTTTCATGCTGAACTCAAAAATATAATCAGAAATTTTCCATCACATATGGTTTTAGCGTGACAGTCTTTTTTGGTATTGGGATAAATACAGTAAAAAATTCAAAATATATTACGTAAGCATTTTTGCATAAACCTTATTACATTACACTAGTTTATCAAAAAATTATTTTTCTTTGTCCCAAAAGAAACAGCATCTTATCTAAATTTAACTCTTTGTGCTGATTCCAAATATACCTTTTTTTTCTATCACGCAAGAATTTTGAGATACACCTACTTAAAATTTGGAAATGTTTTTTAATATATAGGCCTATATGAACGAAATATATTTATTTTATTGAAAAGTACTGACGGTGGATTTTCTTCTATACTTTGCTTGTGGTACATCCCTCTTGAGTGTCCAGCAGTAGTCAGTAAGCATACCGGGACTCCATTTACCTTGGTACCGCTTCTCCATGCTTGACATATCTTGATGAAACCTCTCACCATTCTCATCGCTAACCGCACCAAGATTGTCTGGAAAGAAATCCAGATGTGAATGCAGAAAATGGATCTTGAGAGACATGTTACATCCCAGTGCTTTGTAGGAAAGCAACAAATCATTAACTATGTCTCGGTAATTTTCAACCTTGACACTTCCTAAGAAGTTCTTGCAAACATTTCTAAAGGAATTCCATGCTGCTGCTTCAACTATATAAACTATTTCGAAAATTTCTATCCTGCAGCAATTCTTGAATCTGAGGTCCAACGAAAATGCCTTCTTTAATTTTCGCATCAATTATGCTAGAACATTTTTGTTTTAGGTAGGCATCCATTGCCTTGACAAAGTTCTTCATTAATCCCAGTTTAATATGTAATGGTGATAAGTAAATATTTTCTGAATCGCGATCAAGGGAGGATTTACAATATTTTTATGTCCTGGAGTAAAGATTTCACGGTTTGGCCAGCTTTTTTAATGTAATGCATTTCCCTATCTCTGCTAACCCTCTTACATAGAAAACAACAAAATTTTGTATATCCAAGCTGTAATCCACGCAAGAGAGCAATGACTTTCAAATCGCTGCATATTTTCCAACCGTATCTTTCATATTCTATTTTTTTCAAAAGCAGTTTCATGTTTTCGTAAGTCTCTTTCATGTTAGATGCATGTGCTATATAGTCTTATCTTGGTCAACGACTTTACAGCCAAAATAAAGTTGATAGCACTTTTTGATGAGCGGTGTAAAGTTTCGTCTTTAAACTTTGAAAGTTAATTCCCCACAAATGTAACAGAAAATATCAGGAATATTAATGCAACGCCTCGGCATATTGACACAGTCTAGTGCCCACGATTTATAAAAGCAAGTCAATAGAGAAGAATAAACTGATCACTTCAAATTTACCTGTCACTTCTGATGCAAATCTATTAAACAAATCGCTAGGTTCATTTTAAATATATATATTAAAACTGTTATTCAGAAAATAGCATTCCAGAGCTTGTCGTTATTTTTGAGTTGAAAGCAAAACAGATTGCATTATAAAATAAACATATTTATTAAAAATTCAATAATTTGTTATTTAAATTATTACTTATGATTCTTAAAGAGAAATATTTAATTAATTACAAATAAAATAAAGCTTTTGGCCTACATATCAACTCTTCTTGTCAAAAATAAAGCGCTAGCTAATGTAATGATGTTTACTTTAAAAATGCTTACGTAACATTTTCTGTATTATTTCTGTATAGAAAAATGGGTTATCCTGCAAGAACTATGGGTGATGGAAAACTTCTGATTTCATTTTTGAATTCAGCATGAAAAGTTACATTAGAATCAACATAAGGTTTTCTCCGGCAAAAAAAAAAGTTTTTTTTTTGTAGATCTGTGTTATCATCACTACATGTAAGCTTTTTTTGTAACCAACCGATATAACAACATTGTTACCTATCCGACAATTGTTTGTTCTAGGTCTAGTTACTCTTATAGCTTCTTTTAACTTTGCCAAAACCATTGATGAAAATCACCGATATAACATCATTGTTAGCTTTACAACAATGGTTGTTCTGCATCTCATTATTAAAGCTTCTTCTCTCTTTCTCTCTCTTTTTTTTTTAAAGTTATTATCACTTTGCCTGAACTATTCCTGAAAATGACTGATATAACATCATGGTTACCTATTTAATAATTGGTTTTTCTACATCTAGTTGCACCTATATCTTCTTCACGTTATAATAATTTTTGCCTGATATATTCCTATAAACCACTGATCATTGCTATCTATTCAACAATTGGTTGTTATACATCTATTTACACTTATAGCTTTTTCTGAAATATGAAACTTGCTTATGTTCTGTCCCCATGAGTGTATGTTTAGATATAGACTCGAGTAAGAGTCTGTGACTTAAAAGGCAGTAATATTTTAATAAAATAAACATGTCACTATTATGATTGGGAATATTTTAAAGAAAAATAGATGTAGTTTTAATAATTTTAAACTGTTTATAAGAAGTTTTCTGAAATAGGAAAACAGGGCGAATTACATTGAAATGTTATTTTTTATTCAAAGTATATAACAAGTATACCTACACATTTAATGTGTTGAAAAGAAGGTAGAGAGTCATTCTACATTCTAGAATTTGAAGTCCAAGATACCAAACGTACTCATATTTAACAAAATGTACAAGGATTTATTTACAAAACCATTTGATTGTAGGCAAGAAACATCTGAAGCGCTTAATAAAGATAATATTGAAACAAATTTAAATTTAGAATATCATATCTAATTTTGGACTATTTTGAGTAAATTCAATTTTTATTATTTTTATTTTTGAATACAACTTTTTCACATATTTGGCTCATTTTTATATTGGAAATAGATATCTCTTTACACATTTCTACCTATATAAGTCATTTACTATTATTCATATTTGAAGGATATGATTATAAAATGTATATATGAATAATTAGAAAAAATGACAGAAAAATTAAGATGAAACATATGAATAAACAACCTATATATCATTTACTTCTGTAAAAAGGTTATTGATACTCCCGAAAGCTTGAGATAATATACAATAAAACAAGATACTTATCCTTGGAAGTTGTTTTGTTTATTATTCAAACAACATATATGTTGTTTATAAGCGCGCTTCTATGAATAAAATAAAAATATAATTTGACCCATAACCCAAATCCACAAAATATTTAGGTGGTCTATATTGGAGACTCTACCATTCTCCCAAATCGAGAAGCTCATAGAAAATAATTGAATCTATCTTCGTCAGCTATATCACTGAGTATTTCGGACATAGTAATTTAAATATATTTGTATAAATAGGTGATTTAAGTAAAAAAACAAATCGCAATGTTTACTTATAAAATTCGGCAAGGTTTTAAGAAGTAAATTATCCTCAGTAAGCCTACCGAATTCGACAGGCAACTTTGCCTGTAGCCTGTTGAAGGACGTCATAGTCCGAAAGCTTGCCGATTATACCTCACAAATAAAAGAAACTCGTCACCGTAAACTTCGATTCCTTCTTCAATATATATATATATATTATATTAAAAAAAAAGATATATTTTCTGATTGATTTTTGATTATCGTGAGTATTATATATGGAGTTATTTGCTGGTTCTCCTTAGTACTATATGGTATTGGTTATGCAGTCGTGGCCAGAATCCCGAAAGTAATATAATAAAAACAGTTTTGATAAGATATTGCTTTAATTGAGCTATAAGATAAACATAATTTCGTAAAAGTACCGCTGGCTTAAGGCTTAAGAATAAATAAAACAAAATATTATTTACATAATTACAAACATGTTTGAGGCCGACCAACGGGGAAGAACAACAATGAGATTTATATGGGAAGCATGACCCTCTGGCGGCCGATTTAACAGAATATTTTTATCTATGAAATATATTTTTAAATAAAACAATATCTTAATATAACATTTCTAAATAAAATATTTTAATTTAAAATTTCCCCCCTGTGAAAAGAATAATATGGGTAGAGAGAAATGTGAAAAAAAATCTAGTTAAACAAAAGTAAAATGATTGATTCGGAAGAAAAGGTGAGGTGATAGTCACTTATCATATTGGTTTTTGGATGGTAACCAATAGACAGGAAAGAACAAAATGATAGAAATGTAAATGATGACAATTATTGGTAGAGAGTGATGCATGATTATCAAAAGGCGAGAAAGGAAGGGGTGATATTCCATTATCATATTGGTTTTTAGATGGTAACCAATATAGACAGGAAATAGCAAAGTGATACATAGTGTGAATGATTATGAATATTGTTGGTAAAAAGTGAACAAAAATGTGATAATCCATAATCATATTGGTTTGTTGTTAACCAATAGATATGAAATTACAAAGTGTGAATGATAATAACAAAAATATGGTAAAGAGTAAAAATGTGATATTTCATAATCATATTGGTTTGTTATTAACCAATAGATTGGAAATAGACAAGCAAAATGCACATATATAATATTAAAAATGAGGAAGGAAAAATAAAATGCATGAATTATTAAAATGTATATGAATGAAAAATATTAATATGATAGCATTGAAAAAACATTGGATGATATAAGAAAAAAGAGCATTTGTGAAAAAGTAATAAAAGGCAAGGGTAATATGTAAAAAAAAAAAAGGCAAAATGCAAAAACAAGGAATGAGCATGTTAAGAAAAATTAATGGTAAGAATAAAGAATGATCATTTGAAAAAAAAAATAATCAAGGTGGATAATAAGAGGTAAAAATTTACATAGTTGGTATCGCTAAATTTACATATTGGCTGATACGCTTTTAGATATTAATTACATATGAAATAAATAATGGGGGAAAAAAGGCAAATTTTGAAAATAACATATGAAATGAGAATAAGAAAATATCAAGTATCAAAAGTTAGGGAATTTCGAACATATTGAAAAAGAAAAATTGAAAATATGAAAAAACATTAAAGTTTAGCTAATTTTTTATAAAGAAATTGAATGTGAGGAAATATGTTAAATTTGTTGTTGTTGTCCTCTCCTGGCCGACTGCTTGCATATGGTGTTGTGTTAAAAAATTGGTCTAAATTGTTTAAATTATTTGAAAATGTTTTAAAAGTTAAATATGTAATGGGAGATATATTAGCCAATTTACATATATTTAAGTTACAATGTAAAATTATGACATGATATAAAAGTAAATTTGCTGAAATTGGGATAAATTATTTATACTAGCTTAAATATAAAGATAAAAATTGTTATTAAGTATATTATGGCATTTAGAAGCTAACCATACAAAGGAAAATAAGGTTTAAAAGAATTGAAGAGTGTGTTACTATTTAAAAGGGCAAAAACAGCTATGGTAAAATTGATATATAAAAATAATATGACAAAAAGATATATCTATGCAAATATGCGATTGAAAACTATTGTATATAATGGGTAATAACAAAGTTAAAATGAAGAAAACTACGAAAAATGGTGGATACAAAGTACCTTGAAATGGATGATGGACTGGATTTGAAGATCTCGGGAGATGGCTGTATGGAAGAAGGATATGTTTGCTTGTGGGGAATGCTATGTTTTCTTGTGAAAAAGGCTATGTTTTTTGTAGAGATGGCTATGGCTCGGAGATACCATGGTTGGTGGAGATAGGTATGTTTGTTTGGAGAAGGCTATGTTTTTTGTTTGGAGATGGCTATGTTTGTTTGGAGGTGACTATTTTTCGATGGAGAAGGCTACTTTTGATTGGGGAAGCCATTTTTGATTGGGAAAGCTATTTTTGATTGGAAGATTTGCATACCTGAATTTGAAAAATTTTGCTTTTGGGATATTGTTCACACAAGTTTCAGATATCCTGTCGACTAATATTATATTTAAAAAATATATTTTTTTTTCTGATTGATTTTTGATTATCGTGAGTATTAATATGGAGTTATTTGCTGGTTCTCCTTAGTACTATATGGTATTGGTTATGCAGTCGTGGCCAGAATCCCGAAAGTAAAATAATAAAAACAGTTTTGATAAGATATTGCTTTAATTGAGCTATAAGATAAACATAATTTCGTAAAAGTACCGCCTGGCTTAAGGCGTAAGAATAAATAAAACAAAATAATATTTACATAATTACAAACATGTTTGAGCCGACCAACGGGGAAGAACAACAATGAGATTTATATGGGAAGCATGACCTCTGGCGGCCGATTTAACAGAATATTTTTATCTATGAAATATTTTTAAATAAAACAATATCTTAATATAACATTTATAAATAAAATATTTTAATTTAACATATATATATATATATATATATACACTCATGGACTAAACTTAAGGAAGTAGATTCTTTTTTGTCCAGGCCATCCTTTTTTTTTTTGAAGGAGACAGGCAATTTTGTTCACACTTTCTTATCTCGTGTGTCTTCAATAAAGGCCACCGTAATATATTTCAGAGTTATTGTCTGAATACCGATATACATGCTAAAATGTATAGCTTTCTAAAGTTTTGTCCATGAGTATATTTCCCATATAACTTTGTAAATTTTAATTTCCTTCTCACTCTTTTAATCTACTCGTTTGCTGTAATTATCACACACAAGAGCAGTTGTCTTCGAAAGACTAAAGGTCTTAAAAAGGGTATTGATTAAAATACAGGAGAAGAGAGTCGAGTAGATAGAAGCTGCAGGTAAATCAACAACAAAGCGGTACTGTAATCCAATACGGTGTTTATTTTCCAAATGGGGCAGCCTACTGATGACAGCTGGATTGATGAGACACGATTCTGGTCTCAGTTTTACTAGCTACCTCTTGAAATATATATACCAATAGATCATATACCAATTCTCCCTTCATCCTCTCCAATACCATTCCACAATCTACTTGGCATCTTCTCATACATATTTCTTCAAATTAAAGATATTTCAGCCAGTAAATATTTTTATTATCTTGACGTTTACACAAAATTCTTTTGTCCTCGTCAGGAGCGAATAAAATTTAAAACATTTGAAAAACGTTAAAAATAAATAGAATAATTAATAAATATTAGTAAAATAAATGATATTTTGATCCAATACATGCCTTTTTAATTAAATACATATATATAATTTTAATAAATGAATACTGTTTTATTTCCGAATATCATATATTCGAGATCTGATTCTATTTCAAATAAAATGTTACAAATTTGAGTTTACAATCTGTATGATTTGACATCACTCGGGGTTTTCTTGATTGAATGTTTATATATACCCAACAAATACTATCTTCACTAAGGATTTCTTATTTTATCAGTTCAAATATTCTTTACTGGTTAAATGTTTGTGATAAAAATAATATAAATTTCAAATAAAATCAATTTTCTGAGGATATTTTTAATTTTTTGTATCGTAATTGTACATGTCGGAAGGGTTGTTACGCCTGAAAGCATGTATGATCGTGGTATAAAAACACTCTTCCCTTAGAAAATTGTCTTTTATTCATTATATTGTCACGTGAAAAATTAGGAAAGGCAAACTTCAGGATGACACAGCAATTTATTTAAGGCAAGAACAAACTTTGAATGATAAACAAAATATAAGCAATAAGGGAAGTTTACAGAGTAGCAAAATATAAACAAAAATATACTCTGTTAATAAAAGAATAAATACTTTGCTACAATATATTTTATACCGAAGGGATTATAATATTAATAGATAATATAAATTGATTAACAGTTCTTTTGACATTTTATCGGCTCATTGTCTTAAATAAGGTAGCAGGGATTTGTTGAAATATTTTAAAATAAATAATTAAAGAACGTTGTTTTATTTACATTTATTCATTAGGAATTTATTAATAGCATTAATTATGTAGTGTTATTATTTCTTATAGTATGTTACATTTACCATTTTATTAGACAAAATATTCAAATTAGTCCTTAATTTGTCTAATTTACATATTCTAAATTCAAAACTATAACAGTCATTATTTCCCGTCCTAATTTAACAAGGTTGTCCCAAAAGTTCGTTAACACTTACAAAAAATTGAAACACCAATATTATTCGCCGTTATGTATAATATCTTTGTATTATGTATTATTATGTATTCGCCGCGTGTAATAAAATTATTCGCCAAGTAATAAGAAAAACAAAGTTTTAAGAAAAACACGAAATTGGGACAACCTTATATATCCTGTTAAAATCCATCCAAATATGTCATTTGTATCATATTAAAAGTTAATTATTTGAAAGTTTAAGAGATATATTTATTTCAAAAATATTAATAAATTATAATAACAACAGTTTATGAACACCTAAAGGTTATTCTCATTATCAATTATAGAGAGATATGAAGCAAAAAAAAAAAAACTATAAATCAAAATGATCAGTAACAATTCTTCGAAGAAGAACAAATTTTTAAACCCTAGTCAAATTGATTTATAAAGGATGAAATTGATATCTAATTTAACAAAATCGGAATTTCCTGATAAAAAAAAAACCTACAAATAAATCATTATCTCAGATTATATAAAGATATACTTCAAGTTACTAAAATAAAACCATTAATTTTTCAAATCCTTATCAACAAAAAGAGAAAATTAAAAAAAAAGAGTAGCTTAGAAAGCAAGCAGTTATCAAAAAGGATTTTTTAAAAAATGATTATATACATTTCAAAATCTACAGGAGTCCATACCATACTGGAAAATACCTAGAAGCTGGGAGAATAATAGAAAGTCCATTGCACAAAAAAGAGCAATTGAAACGGATAAAAAAAACGATGGGGGGAGGGGATTATTGATAAGATGGAGGTCATGGAAGGCGCGTGTTGGAAGGCTGAGCGTCGAAATTGCTCAATTAGTGATTTTGGAGATAGATACCTCCCCTACAGACAAGGGGCCTGTAATGGTACATAGCTCTACCCCACACAGCGTGGCCCCTAGATGGTCTACCTTCAGGGGAATGCTATAAAATTACATTAAATATTTAAAACATTCTTTGTGTGTGGATGTAGATACGAACTGATTTGAGAAGTTAAAATTCAGTAGAATATAAAAATACCGTCCTTCTCTTTCTAAAATAAAATCTAGTGTTGTGTTTTGGATGAAACGTATCTTTTATTGTTAGAGAGATTGTCTATAACAAGTAGAAGAAAGCTTGCAAATACACTAATGGACAAAACTTGAGGAAGTTGTAACTTTTAGCATGTATATATCGGTATTAAAAAAAAACTCTGAAAGATGTTTGATACACAGTAACATATATTGAAGACGCATGAGATAACTAAGTATGAACAAAATTGCCTCAGACCCCTTCAAAAAAAAAAAAAAAAAGACTACCGGCGACTTTGAATACTTTCCACTTTCTTAAATTTTGTCCATTAGTGTATTTTCCAACAAAATATATACACTTCGCCCAGCACCTAATTGTATTTATTTTAATAAATACACGGGGTGGTTTTTCTATACATATAAACATGGACGAAATAAAAAACGAGAAAGTTTAGTTTACAAGGTTCTTTACTAAAGCATATAACACTGATGATCTTTTAAATCAAGGGCTCTTAAACAGGCCTTATAAGTCCATCGAAAATACATAGAACCATAACTCTATGGTATGTAATACCATTTTACATAGTTTCGTTTTACATAATGACCCCAACTATGTCTTTACTGGTCCCAAGCCCAGATGAAAAAGGAGGAGGGGAAGCAGTAACAAACTCGCTAAAAACCTGGGCTTAGCTGGCCCAGCTGATAGTACCCTGTAAGGGTTTCTGATCCAGGGATACAGGATGAGCAGTGTTTGTACTCCATGTTAGGAGTGGTTGAACATGGCGTATGTTCCTTGTGTCAGAAGTGGTCATTTCATATTGGAGCTAATTCAGCCTGCAACTGAATATTGCTCCCAGTCCTAATGAAAAAGGCTGACGCATTCTACTTCACCCAATATTTCTCATTATGGATTTCAAATCTCCTTTGATGAGTTCTTCTAATCCCCAGCAGATACCATCTTAAGACTTGATACCCTATTATGATTGAGTAGAGATAAGAAAGAAAAAATAAGACATTGTCCCGTTGATGAGCTTTTATCATGAAAGCTCGCTAGTTATACGAATTGATAAATAAACTTGTATATCTTTTTTTTATTATATATTTTTATTTATCTTAAGCGATTTTATATTTATTTAAAATATAGAATAATTTCTTGAAATGGGTCTTTTGAATTCCTTGAAATTGGTCTCTTATCGATGGTTGGTGTTTAATTTAGTTCAAACATTTCTTTACTAAGGGCCCTGGATAAACGAGGGCGATTACTTTAGGATGGAATTATTTTACTCTAAAAGTAATAGCGATGGTTAATAGTATTTTAGTCAAGATATCCTTTTTCTGATTATCAGACTTATAAAAATATTTTCTACTAAATAGGTTGTTAAAGGTTGTTCATAGGTTATTCATTATATGACAAAAAAAAAAAAAAAGTGAAATCGTAATTCAGAGAAAGGCATTTCCTGATCGCGTAACTAAAAGTTGATTACTCAAGCCATCAGAAGAAAGCATTTCTCTTAATTCTTATCATTTTCGGAAAGTAATTCAAACCACTTTATGATCAGTAAATGTCACACAAGAAGAATAATTTTCTAAAAGTAAAACTACTGTTTCTAATGAAAGTTTCTGTTTTTTTTTCACGTGCGCCTTAATGACTTTTGGTTATTTGTCATTATATAAATTTATGTGTGTGTGTCTCATTTAAATATATCGTTGGTATTGCATTGGAAGATTTGTCTCAAAATAAATAAATTATAGATATTATGTATTGTATAACCAATGAAAGCATTAAGACTCGAATGCTTCTTTTTACAAATAAATCAAACTTCTACTGTCCTTACTGCGATGAAAAACTATATTGGGAGGGCTTGGCTCATCAGTGGTGAACCTTCCCAGCGGTTTTGCCAATTTAATCTACAAGCTTCCGCTTCTTTAGAGTTCTAATACTGTATTGAATATTAAATGACATTTAAGCAAACTATGTACATAAGCTTTTAGGAGGTAGAATTACATTTAAATATTAATTAATTAGAATGATAAAACAAAGCCTCTCTAAATTATCCGCACCCTTACGGCGATTTTATATACCAGATTGTTGCAGCCAATTACATATAGTCCGCCTTTGGCTGTTTATTCTTGTTATTGTGCATAATGAGACTATGAAGGTGACATTGTGTAATTGTTTCGTAAGTAAGAGCTATAAACCTTTGACAGCTCAAACTGACAGGAGTGTTTACCACTAATAAGCTACACCTTCAAAATACCTTTCATTTTTATGATAAATGATTGAAGAAATTTATCTTTATTATTGATGTTTATACTGGAATTCAAACAATGCGCTAAAACAAACATTCACGAATAATGGATTCACGATTCACAGACACCCACTCTGTCTTAAGCCTGAATTTGCGACAAGTGGTCCCATGGTTAGCCATAACAACATGTAGTTGAAGCTTTCTTCTAAGAAAATCTGGTTGAATGAAATTACATAACAATGCTTTGGTTATCAATTTGATAAATGCTAAAATCTTTTCTTTCTATCAATGCAGTACAACCTCCCTAGTAACCAGTCTCTCTCTGGAGGTCGTTGTTCATTAGAGAGAGATTTTCAATTAGATAAAAACAATTCATATTTGAGTCAAAAGCGATCCATTAAATATATTTATATAAAAAGGGCGTACCTTGATCTGTGACAAAAAGAAAAGACAACATTGTTGTTTTTTCCTCCAATAGATTCAAGTACGCCCTTTTTTATATAAATTTATATTTGATTTTACAAAATTATTCGCCAAGAAAGGTATTTGTATCTAATATTTTTTATTAACATTTATTATTCCTGGAAACTCAAGAAAAGATACGTGAAGTGTCAACATAACAATTCTCTCAAAAACAAAACTTCGATTCCTCAAACATCCTCAAGTATAGGAAATAAGTACACGTTTGTTCGGCGGTACATATACTAAAATTGGAACTATACAGAGAAGATTAGCATGGCCCCTGCGCAAGGATGACACGCAAAATTGTGAAGCGTTCAAGTATAAGAAATTGGGTTGAAACCTACCTTGATATGGTAATGGTGGATGGCTCTAATGAAATTCTCACCACAGAAATCCACGACAAAGAGCTTCGAAAGATCCATAAAACGAGATCCATTGTGAGTGTGTTGGGAACACCATGTTCCGAGACAGATGTCACACGTTAGGGCAGCCAGACAATTAGGGGGGTTTCTAATGGAGGTGAGCGACCACCCGTAGGGGGATGCTATTATTCCCCAACACCCTTCACCCTCAGATAACCCCCAATTTGGAGCGCCAACACCTTCCACCAAACCTGCCAATTAACCGATATTAAATGCAAATTCACCTCTTAGATAACCGTTATGCATAAATGTGATAATAGATTTGTATGTACGAATGGTAAATTATATTAATAAGTTCCGATATATGAATAAAGAATAATTTAATCAAATAAGTTCTGAATATATGAAAGGTATGTGAGAAACTAGGTCATGGACCCAGAATTAGAACCCCCTTTAATTCCATTTTAAAAATTATAGATTCTAAATGATTTATGTTGTCTCTGCTCCTTTAGAGCATAATGGACAATAAATTTGTAAGTTGTTTACAATCATGATTTTGAATTAATTAGCAAATTTGGAAAACAAGGCTACAAGTTCCAAATTGATTGGTTGGAGATCTTCAGTTTCATTGTTTTGTTTCCTTACTCTCAACAGTTAGGTCTTCGAGGTAAACCAGGCTCTGCATAAATTTTTCTGACAAAATATTACATTTATTAATATTTTCTGATACTATATATATGGTCTGGTCTCTTCAGAAGGTGGTCTCCTATTGGAGATTGGTTTAGTCCAGTAAAGTCATGTTTGATTCTATAAAGGTGGCCGTTAAGGGAGGTAGCTACTCATAAGAGGGATTTATCGTGGAAGGTTTCACAAAAACATATTTAAACTCATGTAAAAAACTTGAGGAAGTTGTACCTATTAGCATGTATATCGGGATTCTGACAATAACTCTGAATTATATTTTATACACAGTGAACTTTATTGAAGACACACAAGTTAACTAAGTGTGAACAAAATTGCCTTTGTCTCCATAAAAAGACAGGCTATGGCAACATCAAAGGCTTTTCACTTCCTTATGTTTTGTCTATGAGGGCTTATATAATATAAAGTTTTCTCTTATTTTTAATTATATGATGAATTAAATATTGAATTACAATATAGAAATTCGCATATTTGTTGAATAATATTTGTGAAGAAGAAAAAAAGAGCCAAAATCATAGTTACCAAAAACGATTGTTGTAAATAAACCTTTATCTCACTGCGTAACAACAGCAAACGTAGATAAGAAAGAATCTTAAATACCACCCAATCATGTGCTAGGAGAATTACAAAATGTGTTTGATGCTATTGTACAATCAGCAGTATTTTAAAATTCAAGCAAAGCATGCCAAGAGCTCAACTTAGAGGAGTCCTTCTTCACCATGACAATGCAAAACCGCACACCTCAACCCAAACATTAGACTTTTTAGCCAACTCTGGTGTCCAATTAGTAACTCATCCATCATATTCACTAGACTTAGCACCTTGTAACTTTTTTATATCCAAAAGTTAAGTTATTGTTGAAAGGGATGCAATTTGACAATGATGATGAAGCACTGCAAGCCTTTAACAATGCCGTAAATTCCGATAATTCCGTAAATAACTGGTTTTCACGGATGAAATCTTGCATAGGTTCTAAGGGTGAATATCTTGAGAAAATCTGAAAAATTGAAAGTTGCAGCTTTAATAAAAATAAGTGATTGCAAAAACCTTTGGAGCGACCCTTGTATTATTTGCATATATTTACACATTTCTCGAGATCTCTTCAGACATTATATGCCTCGGCTTATGAAAACCCTTCTATCAAATAAATAACAAACTGGATAAAAACAAATTATAACCACTGTTGAGAGCAGAATCCAGAATCTTGGTAACGAATGCCTATATTTGAAAAGTTAGGCAATAACAGGATAATCAATCTTGATACAAATTTTATAAATGTTTACCGTGTTTTTTTTTTTTATAATTATATAATTTATTGGGAACCTTCGAGTATTTTCCTTTCCCAACCTAAATTTAAAATAAAATATCAATATGATGCTATTTAAAGATAGAAAATACACTTATGGACAAAACTTAAAGAAGTGGAACGTCTTGGTTTTTC
This sequence comes from Cordylochernes scorpioides, assembly GCA_030710605.1. Classification (NCBI taxonomy): domain Eukaryota; kingdom Metazoa; phylum Arthropoda; class Arachnida; order Pseudoscorpiones; family Chernetidae; genus Cordylochernes; species Cordylochernes scorpioides. The sequence goes on from CP092879.1 coordinate 37,390,102, forward strand.
GAGAAGACAGATGTTCACACTTGGTTATCAAGTGTGTCTTCAATAAAGGTCACTGTGTATCAAATATCTTTCAGAGTTATTGTCTGAATCCCTATATATATGTTAAAAGGTAAAACTTCTGTTACGACTGCTAAAAAGTGGTCAACTTTGTTTTATGCAAATGTGTTTGACTTTGAACTGGGATAAAAGGTATGTAAATCTCTTTGGTATACAAATTGTTATGTAAATCTCGTTATTGTATAAATTATTATGTAAAATTTCTTAATGTATAAATTTACCGTGTTTTTTAAATAAAATATAGTTATGAATAAGAGATTGGAAGTGTGGTGGACTTTCTTTCAAGCCTCTCTCCCCTTGGTAAGAAGGTAGCTAGACAAGTGACTGGAAAAAGGGGCACTGGGTCGTCTCTCGAGGTTAAAGAAGAGACACCATTTTATATTGAGAGAGAAGGCCTCGCCATCCAGCGTTGTGACTCAATTCTTCTGATCACTGCAACAAAGATATTGATTTATCAATTTATAATTTTCAAGTCAGTTTCCAGCATTACTGTAAAGCTAGGAGCTTTTAGTTCAGGTTAAGCCATCGGGACCTTGTATTGTCTTTTTTTCAAATTTAAGACAAAGATAACAACTTCATTAAGTTTTGTCCATGAGTGTAATTAGGATATTATAATGTTAATTACAAAATATATAAAATGATGATTTTATAAAGTAGCAAGAGAATCGTGGAGTGTACTCAGCAATACATATGGAATACGAACAAATCCATAGAAAGTTGTATTTCCAAGAAGCTCTCAGTCCAAGTTGACAAGAAGGAGCCTACCTTAACGTCCCGACCCCAAAAGAACGACGCTACTTGAAGAAGCGGCGCTGCCAAGAATGTGTAGTCCCCAGATAAGGTCATATTTTGGGACCTCAAGAGTCTTATAGTGACATTGGGTCCGCATCCACAAACCCGCTTATATAGGTGGTCACACACCTGAACGATTCCTAATAGATAGGCATTCACCTATACAATTATTTATTGATATATTCAGTTTGCATTGTATTAATAATTATTAATGATATAATCTATCAGCAAGTTGTGTGTATAATTCAAATTCTAACCATTGAAGATGATCTGTATTGAAAGACTTTTTCCAAAAGTTCGTCGAATAGTTGAAAAATACAAACTAAAAAACGTCCGGCATGATATTTCTGGAATTAAATATTTTTAATGAATTATTTCAAATTGTTTTTTTATATAATAATATTTTCTATTTATTCAATGATTGTAGTTCAAATTTCATTATCAGCAAAGTCCCGACATATAAAAATCTCTCATAAATATTTTAAAGTTAAATAAAAGAATAAACATTTCATAGAGAGAGAGAGCTTCACAAAACTTTAAATTTCATGCAAAAAAGATCTTTCAATATCATATTTATATTTTGAACTGGATTGATTCCTAAAAATTTATCTTTTCATCAGTTATAAATTCAAGATTATAAATTCATTAACTTTTTATTTTTAATTATCGACTTTACGTTGAATTCACTTCCGCCATTTTTAAAGTAGAAAAAGCTTCAATGTGTCCATCTTAATTTCTTAAAAATATTAAGAGAATTTACCATTTTAAGTTAATATAATCCCAACCTACAAAAATGACTTCTCTTAATTCAAATTATCTTTTAAAAAATAGGGTTATATTCTAAAAAATATATGTAAAAGATTACTAGGTTTATATTCGTGAATTTATAATTGTCAAAAAGGTTTTTGAAACTAATTCAGTTTGAAATAGAAATGTGATATTGAAAGCTTTTTTTGTGCATGAAATCTAAAGTTTTGTGAAGCTCTCTCTCAAAATGGAATGTTTATTATTTTATTTAACTTTTAAAATATTGATGAGAAATTTAAATATGTCGGGCCTTTGCTGATAATAAATTTTGCTTCATTTCATTGAAAAAATTGAAAATATTATTATAGTAAAAACAATTTGATATAATTAATTTAAAATATTCAATTACAGAAACATTAGCCCGTAAGTTTTTAGCTTGTATTTTTCAACTATTCGACGAATTTTTGGAAAAGGTCTTTCAATACAGATCATCTTCAATGGTTAGAAATTAGAAGATCACACACAACTTGCTGATAGATTATATCATTAATAATTATTGATACAATGCTAAATCAATATAGTAATACGTAATTGTAGAGACGAATTCCTATCTACTAGGAATCGTTAATAAATATGAAAGTATTACATATTTACATATACACTATGCATATTTCATACGCCATATATATATTATACATATTTGTAGTATGTCGAGCTATCGATATAGTTGAAATTTCTTCGCCCGTCAACTTGAATATTCCGCAATACCCGAGCTCTTAAATTTATATTTGTAAATATAAACTCTTTATATATTGATGAATAGTGTGGATATTTGTTCAGATTGGCATTAGACAATGAGATATCCTAAATTTATAAAATACCACATGAACAAGAAACTAACAAATTACTTTTTTTATTTCAACTCAGAGCGCTATGTCCCCTAGGGGCACTTGCACTTTAAACATAAACAAAATTTTGAAAGAAAAGAAAGAAATATATTTGAACTGTACAAGAATTAGTATGCAAGTTAGTTGGATGAAAAGAAAAAATATCAACACAATTGATATATGTACAAAGAGATGGTATGCAAATTTGGTTAAATGAAATCAAATTGTAAAGTATTGTGTGTATTCGAGGAAAACAATTTACAGATTGGAGAAAGTTTATAGGAATATTTTAGAATGAAAATATGCTAGATATTAGAGAATTATTTATTTAAAACAATGGTAAAAAGAGTTAATTTCTAAATAAAAGCGTTCCAATGGGATTTAGACAGATCTATTAATGTACTGGGCTGTATTTCCGTTATAGTCTGCATTTATGAAGGAATACAAGATATATGAGACTTTAAGATACTATGGAAAAAGGTCTCTATAAATATACAAATATAGATTGAAAATTTTCCTGGAGGAAATTGAACTATAAATAGTCGTTCAAACTAAGCTCATCTATTGACCGTCTAGGCAAACTAGAGGGCTTAGGTCGGCGACAAAGCCACGACACAAGCTTTGACAAGCTTAGAAACATCCACCTGGAGACCATGGTTGGGCCTATACTGACAAGAGCCATTAGCCCGAAATCATGGTCTATAGGTGGAATCTTCTCAGTTTGCCAAAGCTAGTGGCTTTGTTACCGACTCGAGTTCGCTAGTTTGCAGAGACGGTCAATAGATGGGGCTTAGTTTTAGCGTCTATTCTGCCAGGGATAAGCGACCTTTATTTTTATATACAAATATTAACTTACCTATTACATTTTTATCTTTGAAGCATAAGGTCTATAGAAATAGCTTTTAATTATAGGAAAGCGGCGCTGAACCTTTTATAAATTTTCAACTTATTTTATCCGTGCTTCCAAACTGAATCTCTTTGGAAGAATCCTTGAAAGGTTAACAATCTATTGAGATATCAGCAACTAATTAAGTTGATGTCAGGTTTTCTATCCTGCCTAATATGAGAAACGTAACACAAATAGAAAGTCAGAATTTAATAAGAAATAGAGAACCTTTTTTTGAAAGGTATCAATTTTTATCTCAATGTATTATCCAGAATTCCAAAACAACTTTCTTTGGAAGAATCCTGAATTTTATCAAGCTATTGAGACATCATCAACTAATAGAGTTGGAGTCAGGTTTTCTATACGGCCTATTGTGGGAAGAGTAAAAACAAAAGCAAGTCAGAATTTAATAAGAAATAGAGAACTATTTCATGGAAAGTATCAATTTTATCTCATTGATTTATCCAGAATTCCAAACTCTTTGGAGAAGAATCCTGGAAATTTTATCAAGCTATTGAGACATAATCTAATGGAGTTGGGGTCAGGTTTTCTATACGAACTATTGTGAGAATAAGTAGCAACAACAGAAAGTCACAATTTAATAAGAAAAAGAGAACAATTTTAAAAACGTCATCAATTTTTATCTCATTGATTTATCCAGAATTCCAAACTCTTTGGAGAAGAATTCTGGAAATTTTATCAAGCTATTGAGACATCAACTAATGGAGTTGGGGTCAGGTTTTCTATACGAACTATTGTGAGAATAAGTAGCAACAAGTCAGAACCTAATAAGAAATGGAGAACCATTTTAAAAAGGTATCAATTAGAGGTGTGACACAAGAATGGAAGGGTACAGATCCATCAGTACGAGGCGCCATTGGGCTAGCGGCCTCCTTTTGAAGGTCCCCACTTCACCCCGTAAATACCTCCGGGAATTCTTGCTGCCTTCGGTTGTATTTCATTCTGTTTGCTCTTTAAATCATTCTTTTCAACAACCGCAGGCTGTATTGAGGCGGTACAATTCTGCCAATAGCTGGAAGACCTATTCAGGACCTTCCCATACGCTTGCCTACTGTATTGTCCTTCGCTTCTTTACGGCGCCCTTTCTTCCACCCGATTACGCCGAAATTGCTCGCAAAAATTGCTTATTTATATTTGAGATTTATATATTTTCTGTGAAGTCAACCCCCACCCTTATTTTTATCCTGGATGTCTCTATTTCACTTGTAGAAGTTATTTTTGTTGTCGATACTTACCCCTAAGCACACCATGATCATTATGGTGAATAGTATTGTAAGTGCATCATGTCTAGACATGTAGAAAGCAGCTCGACCTTTGAATTTACAAGTGATCCTGAACACCGCTTGGTTACCTTCATTCACTGATGGAGCTTGGACTTTTCAAGAATCAGGAGCCCTTGGAGTAATATTTTATTCAGAAAAAAAGTGCCAGTATGGGATTCGATCACGGGTCGTGTCTGTCGAAGACAGAATCGAATTTTATCAAAAAAATTATATATTTATATATACCAGGTCTATTAGTATGAAACGCGAAAATTTCAGTGAATTCAAAAGTTCACCAATTCCATACAACAAAAGATTTTTTATTCAAAGTAATTGCCCTGATTAGCTATACACTCGGACCACTTTTCAGGCAATTTTCGAATTCCTTGTCTGAAAATTTCTATTCCTTTTGAGTCGAACCAGTCAACAAGTCATTTTCGGAGTATGTCTGAGTTCGAAAATTCCTGGTTTTTAGGGCGTGTGCTAAAGATGTGAAAAGGTGGTAGTTCGACGGCGCTAAGTCTGGTGAGTACGGCGGGTGGGGTAAGAGCCCAGCCCAAGTCTTTTATGGTGTTTTTGACCACCGTAGCGTTGTGGGATGGAGCGTTGTCATGCTGCAGTATCAGGTTGTTGTGATTTTCACGCCATTCCGGTCTTTTTTTCATTCAACGCCTCTCTCAAACTGTGCATTTGTTGTTCCTATCGACTAGTATTGACCGTTTTGCCAGGTTTCAGGAGCTCGAAATATACTTCGCCGGTCCGGTTCCACCATATGCAAAGCATTGCCTTTTTTCCGAAGCGATTGGGCCTAGGCGTCTGTTTTGGAAATTGGCCGGGCAGGCCCTACGACTTTTGGCGCGTAGGATTTCTGAAGTGGATCTGCTGGAGCCCTGGCGGCGAACGGTTGGCTATTCGGTAACACTGGAGCTGACTCACTTCCTGTTTATGTCTTCCCTCTGCAAGCGGCGTCTCGCCATCGCTGACTTGTTCTCTCTCTCCATGTGTGTTTACTATTTAACCTATATATATTCCCTTTACCTTTTAGTTAATTAAAGTATAATTAACGTTGAGCGCTGTGTGTAATCAATTGGAATACAACAAAGATTATGAGACTGAAGAAGCGCAAGGCCTAAAACGTGAAACTGAAGAAGCACAAGACTTAAAACGTCAGACTGAAGAAGCGCAAGGCCTAAAACGTGAGTAACCAAATTTCCTTTGATTACTTGGACCATCCTTTTTCTACTTATCAAATATTTTGTAAAATGGCAAACACGACGATTACAAAATTAAATGGTGCTAATTACGCCAGCTGGAGCTTCCAGATGAAACTCTTTCTAATCGAAAACGATTTGTGGAGTTTGATCAATCCAGGAGAGGCTAAGCCTGACCCTAGTGACCTTGTTGCAACAAAACTTTTTTTGTCGCGGGAGGGTAAGGCGTTTGCAAAAATTTGCCTCGGGATTAATGATGAACAACAATTGCATGTTCAACATTTGAATACTCCGAAAGAGGTCTGGGAGGAACTGGAAAAATTATACGCACCAAAGGATAGTAGATATCGAGCCGTACAACTAAGAAGACAGTTATATGGCGAAAGGTTGACTCAGCACAGCAATATGGAAGGGTATATGGGGAAGATAAACTACATTGTAAACGAACTGGCCCAAATTGGCGACAAAATTGATGATGGCGATTTGGCTATGGTTCTTTGGGTGGATTACCAGAGGATTGG
>CP092879.1:37396585-37465292 GCA_030710605.1 Cordylochernes scorpioides
TTTTTGTGGATTTATGTTGGTACTCATGTCTCTCACTTCTGCCGACAAGCTCGGCCATTTTGAATGTTCACTTAATTGTTGACAGCTGCTTTGCTTGCAGGTGTTTTGGATCGTCTTCGATTTTTACCTATTAAAAAAAAATGGATCAAAGAACCTGTATCTAATTTCATGTAAAAAACGAAATTAAGTGCGCGGATGCATTCCGAATGTTGACTGTGGCATACCGAGAAGCTACCTTGGACCGAAGCAACGTTTATCGGTGGTACAAAATGTTCTCAGAAGGCCGAGAAGATGTGAACGACGAAGTGCGTGCCGGACGCCCGAGCACTTCAACAACAGAAGAAAAAATTAATTAAGTGGAGAAAATGATATTGACCAATCGTCGAATCACCGTTAGAGAAATTGCTGAGGACCTAAACATATCGATTGGCTCGTGCCATTCGATTTTTATCAATGATTTGTGCATGAGACGGGTCGCCGCGAAATTCGTACCAAAATTGCTCAATTGCGACCAAAAACAGCATCGCATGAACATTGCTAATAAGATGTTAGACTCTGTCCGCGACAACCCAAATTTTCTCCAGAGGGTAACTGGTGACGAAGCGTGGGTTTATGGTTATGACGTGGAAACCAAACCTCAATCAACTCAATGGAAGCTGCCGCACGAACCAAGGCCGAAAAAAGCGCGCCAAGTTCGGTCGAATGTGAAAGTTTTGCTGACAGTTTTCTTCGATTGCAGGGGCGTGGTGCATCATGAGTTCTTGCCACAGGGTAGAACGGTCAATAAGGAATATTACCTGCAAGTTATGCGCAATTTGCGCGAAGCAATCCGCCAGAAACTCCCGGGTTTGTGGAAGAACAACATTTGGCTTTTGCACCACGATAACGCCCCTGCTCACACATCGTTGATTGTGCGCGACCTTTTGGCCAAAAACAACACACTAATGATGCCGCAGCCACCGTATTCCCCAGATCTGGTCCCGTGTGACTTTTTCTTGTTCCCTAAACTGAAGAGGCCCATGAAAGGACTACGTTACGCTACGCTTGACGAGATAAAGACGGCATCGAAGGAGGAGCTGAAAAAGATTTTTAAAAATGATTTTTTTGAAGTGCTTCGAAGATTGGAAAAACCGTTGGCACAAGTATATAATATCTCATGGGGATTACTTTGAAGGGGACAAAATAGGTATTCATGAAAAAATAAAATATTTTTGAAAAAACACAAAAGTCGCGATTCTTTCTGAACACACCTCGTAAACTCATTGTTGTTGTTCCCCGTTGGCCGGCTAAAACCTTTTGTACATTATGTAAATAAGTTTTTCATTTTTTTAATTATTACGCCTTAAGCCATGTAAATAATCTTTTGTTTTCATTATTCTACTCGCCTTAAGCCAGGCAGTGCTTTTACCAAATTATGTTTATTGTATAATCCTAAAGCTCAATTAAAGCAATTTATAATCTTTACTATTTTTATTATTTTATTTTCAAAATTCTTGCCACGACTGCATCACCAATACCAATTAGCACTGAAACGAACCAACAAGAAACTCCATAGCATATTCTTCAAGATGATCAAAAATCAAGCAGAAAATCAAATCTTTTTTCTTTATATAACAATAAGCCGACTGGATATCTGAAACTTGTGCGAACAAAATTACAAAAGCAAAACTAATATGTAAATTTTATACAATCAACAATAGCCCAATTCAAGCAAACATAGCCATCTCCACAAGCAAACATAGCCTTCTCCACAATCAAACGTAGCCATCTCCGTCTCAAGAATTTCCGGGCATCCTTCTCCCATCTCCAGCCATCACATCTTCCGTCCAACACCAGCCATCTCCCGAAGTCTTCAAATCCAGCCCATCCTCCATTTCAAGGTACTTTGTGTATCTACCTTTTACTTATTTATCTAATTTTAACTTCAAGTTATCACCCATTATTTGCAATAGTTTTCAATCGCATATTTAGAGATATATTCCTTTTTGTCAAATCATTTTTAAATATCAAATTTTCAATAGTTCTTTTTGCCATTTTAATACCATCACACCCTTTAATCCTCGTAAACCTTATTTTTCTTTGTATAATTAGTTCCCAAAATATCTATTTCCATACTTCACCATTAAATATTTACAATTAAGTTGAACCATTAACACCATATGCATAACAGTCGACCAAGAAAACAACAAAATATTACTGGTTTCTCACATCTTTAATATTTTATTAAACTATAACATTGTTAATCATATTCCCACTATATTCTTTCGTTAATGACAACAATACCTTATAGCTTCACATTTCTATCTTTCTTATATCTGAAATTCCCAAACTTTTAATATTTTGATATTTTTCTTAATCAATTTCATTACTTAATGTTATTATTTTGAAAATTTGCATTTTTACCCCCATTGCTTATTTCAAATGTAATTATATTTCAAAGCGTACCTAACTAATATGTAAATTTGGCGAGACCAACTATGTAAATTTTACCTCTTATAACTATCCACCTTAATTCTTTTTTTTTTAATGCCCATTCACTATTCTTACCATTAATTCATTTATCTTTACATGTCATTCCTTGTCTTTACATTTTGCCTTTTTTACATAATATTACCCTTGCCTTTAATTGCTTTTTCACACATGCTCTTTTTTATTATAATCATCCAATGTTTTTTCAATGCTATCATATTAATATTTTTTATTCATATACATTTCAATAATTCATGCATTTTATTTTTCCTTCCTCATTTTTAATATTATATATGTGCATTTTTTCTTGTGTCTATTTCCAATCTATTGGTTAATAACAAACCAATATGATTATGGAATATCACATTTTTACTCTTTACCATATTTTTGTTATCATCATTCACACTTTGTAATTTCCAATCTATTGGTTAACAACAAACCAATCTGATTATGGATTATCACATTTTTATTTTCACTTGCTCACAACTGTTTTGTTATTATTCACATTTTTATCATTTATATAATTTTGTATTTTGCTGTCTATTGGTTACCATATTTACAACCAATATGATAAGTGAATATCACCTCTCATGTTATTTTCTTTTAATCCTTATATCTTTTTTTTTTAAACTATTTTATCACCTTTCTCTCTACCCATATTATTTTCTTCACAGGGGGGAAATGTTAAATTAAAATATTTTATTTAAAATTATATATTTCATAGATTCAAATACTCTGCTAAATCGACCGCCAGAGGTCACGCTTCCACTATATAAACTCATTGTTGTTGTTCCCCGTTGGCCGGCTAAAACCTCTTGTACATTATGTAAATAAGTTTTTCATTTTTTAAATTCTTACGCCTTAAGCCATGTAAATAATCTTTTGTTTTCCTTATTCTACTCGCCTAAAGCTCAATTAAAGCAATTTATAATCTTTACTATTTTTATTATTTTATTTTCAAAATTCTTGCCACGACTGCATCACCAATACCATTTAGCACTGAAAAGAACCAACAAGAAACTCCATAGCATATTCTTCAAGATGATCAAAAATCAAGCAGAGAATCCAAATCTTTTTTCTTTATATAACATATATATATATATATATATATATATATATATATATATATATATATATATATATATATATACTAGACGAATGGCCCGGGCAACGCCCGGGTTTTACCCGAGTGCGTATATATTTTAAAAACGTTTTAATTCAAATGCTATTCGTTACAATTATAAATTGGCGCCATGGATGTCACTCTTGTGAAACGTCCCGTTCCAAACTGTGTGTTTTTAAAATGTTTTAATTAAAATACTATTCGTTACAATTATAATTTGATTGTATAAGAAACATATTTTCATTTAAGTATTGTATTTTATATAAAAAAGATTAAATAATTGTGCAAAACGGTATATACGATATATAAACATCAAAAGAAATAATGAGCCTATCGTTCAAATATAAAATTCGAATAAATATAAATGAGATACTAAAAATTAAATTTATATTTAATGAATTACATATTTTATTCTTATAAAGATGATCGATTAAAGGTACTTATATATATTTAAAGGTTCTCATAAAGGTTACCGATTTAAATTTTTTATTTTTTTATTTTATTTAAAAAAACATATTTTCATTTAAGTATTGTTATTTATTTTAAAATATTAAGTAATTGTGCAAAACGATAATTGCCTTAAAAAGAAATTGCCTTAAAAAAAGAAACATTCGCGGTGATTTTGTCTTGCATTCGTTTATACAATTATTATATATATTGGCATCATATATTAACTTTATGAACGGAAAAATATGTCCAGGGTAGCCTAGTGGTCATGGCATCTGCCCGGTAAGCGGAAGGTCGTGGGTTCGATTCCCATCCCTTGACACTTTTTTTATTTTATCCATTCTGACCAAAATCTATCCGTGAACTTCACACAGTGAACTTCACACAGACAGAATAAGGCAATTATATAAGTAGATATTACAAATCAAAAAAATACATTTGACATAAACTGAGATATGCAGTAAAGACCTTGAATTTCAACAATTTCTCCATTTTATCGAAGGTAATAAAAAAAACTGTTCTTAAAACACTTTAAGACCTGACAAAAAGACATGATTCATAAGAAAACAAAAATAATCCATATATATTCGATATATTTGTCTGTTATTAATTTCTAGATTCAAAAAGGTCTCTATAGAGCGAAGGGAATGCATAGATGAGCAGAGCCATCAATCCTTTACCGTTCATGTAGACTGCTATGTGTAATTTTCTATGAGGTTATTTTTAATAATATCAAGTATATATAGGACAAGCCGTGATAATTGATGTGTATTTATCTAAAATACCCATTCAAAGAGTCTAGCATCAGTATCACTATAAAAGGAAGTTCGAAAAATGCAATATAACAGCGGTATGGTAGATTAAACTGGCGAAACCGCTGGGAGGGTTCACCACTGATGACCCAGGTCCTCCCATTAATTTTTCCATTGCAGTAAGGACAGTAGAAACTTTTTAATTTTTAAAAGAATCATACGCGTCTATAATAGTTTTGAATTTTGATAACAGATGGCGCGCTAATGCATCATATTTAGCACATTTATGTTGACCTTTGAACACAACCGATGTAAATATTTGTATATTGAAAGTTTTGAATAATATAAATAGTTGGTTGTACTAGGTATGTAAGCTTTCTTATCCCATTCTCAATAACGTTAGAATCAACGGGAAAATATAAGAGAAAAGTCAAAATTCTTATAAACAATAAATATTTTTCTTTAAACCTCAACTTCCAGGGCAGAAAAGATTATAGTTAATAGGAGTTTGCTCCGTATGTGCTCTGCAGGTATACATTTGTAGAAACAATTCGACATTTCAACCATTCACACTCATAGACAAAACTTTAGGAAGTTTCATATTTTAAGCATAAACCATTTCATTTTTAAAAGGAAACAGAGGCAAGTTCAAACTTGGTTATCTCGTGTGTCCTCAATAAAAGTCACTGTGTATCAAATATCGTTTAAAGTTATTGTCTGAATCCCGATGTGTACATGCTGAAAGGTATCACCCCTCCCTGTGGTCCCTCCTGGAACCCTGGGGTATTCGACCTATTTTTGGTCAATTTCCAAGGTGAATAACGTTGAAACGGCACCCTTTTTCAAAATTGCGACTGCTGTGGTAGAGATGCATGGAGACATCTGAAACTATTCATTGGACACCTCAACAATAAGGTAAAACTTTGAGTAAAATTAAGCGGGCCTCCAGGGAGAATAGTCTTTGCAAAACATTTTTATTCTCTAGCTTTCGGGCACAGACGCCCTTCTACAGGAGAAAACTTGGTGTTATACCAAGGCGTCCGTGCCCGAAAGATAGAGAATAAAAATGTTTTGAAAATACACTTTTCCCTGAAGGCCTGCTTAATTTTACTCAATATTGATACAAGGGATTAATTTATTGAAGGTAATTTTTAAAAGTTTTGTCCATGAGTGTATATAACCGTCCTGGCCTTGTCACAACCTACCGTAGATGGACTGGGCCAAGGTGCGGTCCTCCCAAGCCAGCTCGAAGCCCGCCTCGGCCGGGTACAGGGCGAACATGACAGAGGAGTTGCGGGGAGAGTGGAACAGTCCCAAGGCATGGCCCGCCTCGTGCACGGCTAGCTGCACGAGGTCCGTGCCCCCACCGCCCACCGTGAGCCGCTCGGCGTCGTCTACGTGGATCTCTGCCGCTGTCAGCCTCCGCACGGCGTGGGACAACTGCCCTCCTGCTCCATCGAACTGATTGGGGCAGTCTAGGTGTTCCCCTGCACACCCACCATCTTGGAGCAAAATCTCGTTGAAAGAGAATAAGCGATGCATTCGGTAAGCAACTTCCTTTGTATAAACATCACAAATGAATTGAGCTGATACCTCCAAGAGATGACAAGAGTTTCCATTCTTTAGACTATCTTCCATGGAAGAGTTTACATCTAAAAACGTTTATCTTTTATTTCCCTAATCCTTCGGCGACTTACCGCTGCTTGGTTATTTTTAAGGACAGTTATTTCTTGAACCACAACGCGTCGTAAGTATAGAAAGTAATTTGAAGCATAAGAACAAAAGAGCATAAATTCAGCCTCACCTTTCCCAAAGGCCACCAGGATGTCCACCTCGGAGAGAGGGGACGTGGTGTCCTCCAAGAAGAGCAGAGGGATCACCTCGGCCCACATACGGAACGCCAGAGCTAAGGCTGCTCTCTGGGTGGCCGCGGACATCTGCGTGCTGTAGCCGGCATCCACCAGTCTCCACGTCACCACGTCCTGGACACATCTTACGTCTTTGTTTCAAAAGACACAACAGACATAACAGACTCTGTTTATTTCAGTCCTGCCTTTCCGAAGTATACTTGGCTACAAACCATGGTGGATAGGAGTGTCTGCGACTAGGTAATACTGCAAGTACACAAACACCATGAAGGAACAGTTCTATCTTTTCATTTAAAATATGCTAACACATGGTTGCAAGCCATTATGATCACGATGGACATCAATTTATGACTGCTGAGACTGTAAATGCACCATATGGTTATATGGTTACACATATAAAGGCTGTTGACACTTACAAGATGTATACACATGGTTCATGATAACTAGTAGTGGGCAGAAGTTTACGGATACTTATAAGCAGTTTGAAATTTGCGCTTAGCATCATGCGTCTTATTCAGTTACATGCATTCACTAGCGATGTTGCACTCATGAAGAATCGAGGAATCATTGAAACAACTTATTGCATTTAATCTTCTTCTTCTCTCCACTCAATCATATTAGGGTATCAAGCTTTTAAAGCTTTAGACTTTTGATGGTGTCTGCTGGGGATGAGTAGAGTTCATCAATGGATGAGTCAATACAGTCAATAATGTGTCAATATTGCATTTAATGAATTGTCTCATCGAGTTTATAACCCGGGGATATTTGCCGAAAAAAACAATTAGATCCAAATCTGGAAATCTTACGGTGACAAAGGCCTGGCCGTCATTTGGAGAGGCACGTCTCCAGCGCCGGGAGGTCTGGCGGCTACGGGCGGCGTTGAGTACGGGGGCCAGGCCTCGGTCGAGTTCCCCGCTAGCTGCTGTCCTGGCCCGGGCCCGCAGCCACTGGAGCCTTCGCTGTGCGGCCGGGGCACGACCTGACTGACGTCTGCTCCGCCGGAACTTGGGGCCTACACCCACCGTCACGCTGTCTTACATATACTGTCTTCCATTAGACATCATAGCCTAACAACATTACTAAACCTGGTCTCTCATGGAGGTGGATTCTCATCAGAGATTGTATTTGGGTTGAAATAACTCTCATGACTTGGCTATACATAGCATAGTCTCTGATAAGAGATTATCTCCAGGATAGCCACACACACACAAAGCGTTTATTAAGACCCCATTGGTCTTACACAGATTCTCTAGAGTGTAGACAATAATGATCAGGATTAGTGGAATTTTATATGTACAACATTGCATTATATGCAGTAAATAGCAAGGTCTAACAAAAGAAGAAAAAAGGTTTTGAAGATTAATTATCATTATTATAATGGAAATACTAATTTATCAGATCCGCTTTTTTCATAACTCTTCTGAAGAAATTATATACAGATAAAGCAATATATCTATTGTCTATCCTCCAGGATAGCCATGTTTTTAGGCTATACCTAGGTAGTCTCTCATATGGTCTCTCATGCTGTAATAATCAATTCATATCTTTGCTATTCATATATTTAATACACAATTGAAGTTAATAAATCTGTGTTTAAACCCCATTGGCTAGGTAAATATTCATTCCGGCAGAATCCGGGCGAAGCCGGGTCATTTATATACTATGTAAATAAGAATCATGCAACAATAAGTGAACATATCCAACATGTGGAAATATCACAGCAGAAGGTCACCACAGACTGATAGTTTATCAGACCAAGGCGTTAACATAACTTTGATAATTCTCGGTAGTCAGGAAAGTCTGGTCATATCAGAGAAAGAAGCTTTCTGTGTGCTGTGAAATGTAGAAGATAAAATAGTTGAAGAGACACAAGTATATTGCCACGTGGAAAATTAGGGAAGACAAAAACTTCAGGAGGAGACAACAATTTATTTCAGGCAAGAACAAACTAAGAATGCGAAAAACAAAAGATAAGCAAAATAGGGAAGTGTACAGAGTATAGCAAAATATAAACATAAAAATAATACTCTGCTAATAAAATAATAAATCCTTTGTTGAAATATAAAGAAGTTTTATTAAGACGAAAATTCTTAAAGCATGTATCATATGTAAATTCCAGTTTTTTTTTATTCTTTTATTTATTTTGTATCTTTTTTCCCTCGGATTTACCTTTACAAATCTGTTTATGAGCTCAATTGTCTTAATTAGGTTTTCTTGTGTATACATTTCATTATCAATATTGATTGTGGTTAGCTTTTACTTTTTTTTAATCTTCAGTTGCAGAGATACCGTGGTAAATCCATGTATAATGAATTCATTTTCCTCCAATTTACCCAGACTAATCTATTTATATTAGCTTGATTGTCTAAAATAATTTTTCGTATACATTTGAACCTGTCTATTACGCCCCCTCTAAATAGCGCCTTCCTCTCTTTAGAGCCCGATTTAAACATTAAAATGTGACCTGTCTATAGTATCCCCTCTCTATAGCACCCTATTTTGGTGAGTATCAAAAGGGGGCGCTATATTAACTGTATATAAATTTCATATTACATTAAGGTACTATCACTGTTTTTCCTGCATGTATCCTACAGTTCTGCTTGGAGAATCTGTATAAGACTAAAAGGTCTTAATAAAGATTTTTCTTGTTTGTTGTTGTATATAAAGAAGCTCTTCTTCCCGACTTGTTTTTCTCGTCTTCTATAGAGAATAGATGATTATCGTTGTCTTAAATAGAATAGTAATAATAAAGAGGGAAATAATCAAAGAGTTAATGATACCCAATGTATTGCGCGCGCCCGATCATGCATCTGAAATTTCAAAGATTGGTTGTGCTCTTTTTCGGAATAAATATCAACCTTGATTTATAAAAACGCGAATACGTTGATAATTTGTTTTAAATTACTTACCACAACGATTTTAAAATTTATTTTATTCTAATATTTCGGGTACTTCTCTTTTAAAAAATGAAATAATTTACTCACAAATGCTAAGACTTGTTTAATTTTTTATTTATTTGGTTTTGACCATGTCGGGATTTTGATCTGTCGGGATTGTGTCCTGGAATATAAACAAATAATTGGTTTCCTCAGAAAAAACCCCACCAGTTATTCGATAAAATGTGTTTCGCAGGTAAAAAGTTTTCAACCAGAAATCTCGCCTCGGAAGATCCTCATTGGCTACGATATCGCCTCTGCGCAAAGCTGTGTTTCGCAGGTAGAAAATACCGAAGAACTTTCACTGAGAAAACGCCCAAAAGCACGTGAATTATCTCAATTTTCTTCATATCATCATCTAAGGTTATCGTTTCTAATTTTACAACAGCGATCGTTATAGAAGGTAGCCATTCATAATGTGTGGGTACTGCTTGCGGAAGGTCTTATATACTGTATAAAATTTAATGACAAAATACACGGAAAAGGGTCAACGTGTTGTACTCACCTTTACGCAGTAGGGACTCGGTACGACGTCGTTTCAGCCGGAACAGGCTACGGTAGGGTACCGCGGCGGTCTCGTCGTCCGCGTTGCCGCAGCGGGCCGCGCTGAGGTGCTGTAGGGTCGTGGAGTCCAGCCGGCCCGTGGACGGCATGCCGTATGTACGCTGGTAGCGACGGACCGCGTCTCGCAGCGCGGCCTCCCCGCATGGCTGACGGCGGCAGCGCAGGTACCCGTACCGCGTCAACACCTCCTGGACCCGTCTTTTAATTAGTTCAAAATACATCTCATTATATAAAAGTTAAACCTGTCTATAGCGCCCGATTTTAAATACGTAGTACGATGCAATTTACATTAAAAGTGAACTGTCTATAGCACCGCCTCTCTATAGCATCCTACTTTGGTATCCCTAGAGGGGGCGCTATAGACAGGTTTAACTGTATATATATGTTATATAAAAATATTATTTTATTTAAAATCATATATTTTCATAGATTTAAATATTCTGCTAAATCGACCGCCAGAGGTCACTCTTCCCCTATAAAAACTCGTTGTTGTTTTATCCCAATGGCCGGCTCAAAACTTTTGTACATTATGTAAATAATCTTTTGTTTTTCCTTGTTCTACTCGCCTTAAGCCAGGCATTACTTTTATCAAATTATGTCTTTTTTATATATCACTTTAACTCAAATTACTGATCAAAAGTATTTTTCATTATCATACTCTAAAGATTTCAACCACGACTGCATTACATTACCATAATCCTCAACATGATCAAAAAACAACAAAAATCTCTCTCATTTTTATTTATAACATACATATATATATACAGGGTGTACCAGGTAAATTGGGAATTTCAACAATGGTATTTTAACTGAAATTTTTTGCAAGTAAAAATTAAAATATCCGAATGAAATTTGACACAGTAGTAGATAAAAGGATATAGTTTTTATTTATTCAATGTAGTTTCCATTATTAGCTACAACAGTCTCGAGGCGAGTGCGGAATGAAGCACAGGCCTTGGCGACGATGACCTTGTCCATTTGGGTCATCACCGTGTGAACTGCTTTCTTGACAGACTGGATGGTGGTATGAGGAGCTTTGTTGACATCTCTCTCAACAACGCCCCATACATAGTAGTCGAGGGGATTGCAATCTGGAGAATTAGGGGGCCAAATATCAGGACCCCAGTGACTAGGGACGTTAAGTGTCAGCCACGATTGTGTCTTTTTTGCCTTATGGGCTGGAGCTGAGTCCTGTTGGAAGACATACTTCCTTCCTGCGGCCACCATGTCCATCCAAGGCTTCACAACGGTCTCCAGAACATTGATGTAGGTGTCAGCGTTCATCCTAAGGCCCTTCTCAAAGAAATGGGGAGGCATGACATCACCTTCACTGCTGATAACGACAAGGACCATTACGGAGGCAGGGAATTTCGTGTGCATCACGACAGGTATCTCTGAGGGGTCTTTACAGATCCAGCGATCATTCCTGGGATTTACCTTTTGGTCCACGTCAAAGTTCTTTTCGTCAGAGAAGAACCTTAGCATGCCAAAAGAGTCGTGTTTCAGGTTGTTGAGGAGGGCAGCAGCCTTTCCTTTTCTGTTATTCTTCATATTCTCAGTCAGCAACTGACCTTTCCGAAGGGCATAAGACTTGAGATCAAGGTCCTCATGGATAGTTCTGACAATTGTCATAGAGCCAACGTCCATTTCCTTGGCTATGGCCCTCATGCTCTTCCCAGGGTTTCCATCAATCTTCTCCTTGACATTTTTGACAAATTCTTCGCCTCTTACCCTGTCCGATCGACGCGAGTGCTTTTTCCTTGTAGCTATCCCCTCTTTGTTACTGTCGGCCTCATCAAACTGCTTCTTGACACGATAAATAGTGGTTTTGGGCAACTTAAGAAAATCCACTATCTCTTTGGGGCTCCTTCTGGCGCGCAGAGCAACGATGATGGCAGCTCGATTTTCAAATTCTCGGTTACTCTTCATCACTACACTGCGCACACATGTACTGTTGCATTTTACATGAATATGGCTACGTAATGAAAAAAAAAAACAAGTTTTTAATCTCAAGTAGTTTTTGTTTTATGGACTGTCAAAGTTAGTCCTAATTTACCTGGTACACCCTGTATATATTTGTTTTGAAAATAGAGCAATCCATACTTAATTCATTAGATAATAAAAGGTTTAAAAGATTTAATAAAATATTTATTTTGCCAATATTTCTAATACAGCTATTTTATACCAGAACATTAAGGAAAAACACTGCCGTTTGTTCTTAGAAAGCTGGGCCTCTGTAGAAGACAAAGAAAGCATAAATAGGAAAATTGATTTACTAGACATCTACACACCATTTAGATCTTCTTAATTTTTTGTCTAATTATTTTAATTTCAATTAGTTAATTTTTATTTTTAAATTGACTTATTATGTACTATTTTAAAGGGAGAGAGAGAGAGGTGCCGTTTTTTAAATTTCATAACTTTGCTTTATTTATTTATTTTTTGCTTTAATGCATTTTTAAATTTTGTTGTAATACCCGCGATTTCTTAAATTATATTTTCACACATTAGTAATAACCTGTAATTAATACATACCACTTGTTTAATTATTTTTACATTTATCGCTTCAAAACGCAAAAGTATTGATACATTTAATATATAACATATTACATGCAATAATTTAAACTTTTTTAGTTTCCACTTTTTAATTTATTTTTTTTCCTATTCATCCTAAATTGTTTTAACTTCCATTTTAATGTATTTTTTATAAATATTTTTACTTATATATAAATCGATCTCCATAAATTTTGAAATTAATTTTTTAAATACCCACATTTTTTGTTAAATTTTTTAAAAAGGTTCTTACAGTTTATTGTTTAAATCATTTTAAATTTATTTTCAAATGTTTTAATAGATACATATATTTTTACATTTATCTCTTAATGAGTTATTAATTTTGATTGCATTTTTTATAATTGTAACGTCCTCGTATTTGTTGGTTGACGTCAATCAGCAAGAAGTACTTGGAAGTTTAAAAAGAAAGACTTTATTTCTTTTAGGCCAACATCAGATATAGCATATTAATTATTAGACATAAGTTTACTTGTGATATATATTACAACAAGTCAAAAGCCAACTGAACAGAGTATCATCAGTGATGAATATGTGCTCACTGATAATTTACTATATAGGCATGCCAGCTGCCGTTACAATAATATTTTTTTCATGCACAAATTTCTCCCACCTACTCTGTATTTTAATTGATTTCAACTGTGATATTATAACACTATGCGGCGCTGGGTTTGTGTATACAAAAATGTAATGCCTCGATAAAGGTTGGCGTTCAGCCAGCCGAATATTGGCAAAATAAATATTTTATTGAAACAAATATATGCCTTTTATTATCTAATATATATATATGAAAAAACAATAGAAAAAATAAAAGATAAGTGGGTCAGGTGTTGATATTAAAAATAAAGAAGGCATCTCCTGACCACGAGCACATGTGCTTTTTAGATGGCAGAGCGCCATCTAGTGGAGAAAAAATAAACTAAACGTTTATTTAGCTTGCTCCGAGATATTTAGCCAACCCAATTTCTTGATAAATCAAGAAAAGCCATCCACGAACACGTTACCCACCATGATTATAATGACCTGCACCACTAATACTATGTGTGCTAGTGTGTGCGCATAGAAAATAATCCTATAAATATAATATAAATGTGGAGGTTTGAATCACAGTCTGTATGATGGGGAGTGGAGAACATACAGGAGTAAGCACTTAAGGTGTAGTCGAGAGAAAAAGAAGCTCGAGATCCTGCAAAATGAGAACTGACGTAGAGACGGCGTCGGAGAAATCTGGCTCCTAACGATTGAATTATGGCATTTTATAGTCTTCTCAGAGGAGATAGGACCGGGCATTGACTCCTGAGTTCAAGAATTGAGGGGCTGATTTAACAACCTTTCAGTAAGAAAGAGTGGTTCAAATATTCAATGATGCTTAAATAGTTGACTCATTGTTGCATCTATTGAAAAAGCTTCATAAGCGGCTCATCTGAAAAAATATTAACCCAAAGAGCTTGGTTAATTCATAATACCACATTACCCTAGGTATACATGCATTTAAGAGAAAATAAGTTGTAAACACGTGAATCAGGTTGCCCCATATTAATTTCTTAATGGTAGCCGCTCATCATAGGGTACGTTCATGGAAACTTTCAATATATGCAACAATGTAGCAATATGTAAGTATGGCCTGCGTAACGCCACCGGGGAATATAGAGAAGAAGAAGTTGTAAACATGTGAATCAGGTTGCCCCATATTGGATTTTTTAAAGGTGGCCGCTCATCATAGGGTACGTTCAAGGAGGCTCTCAAGATATGCAACAATGTAGCAATATGTAAGTATGGTCTGCGTAATGCCACCGGGGAATGTAGAGAAGAAGGAGTTGTAAACACGTGAGTCAGACCGGCTATCAAGAGGTCAACGTCTGAACGCCAATTGGAAGTAAGGAGGATGGTCAATTGCCTCAGATTGACGTTCATAAAATTTTGTAAGAGCTGGAAAACCGGCTTCTAGGAACCTACTGTAAACTTGGATTTGTTTAAAAAAGCTTCTCTCAATCACTATAATAACTCTAAATAAACTTTATCTACACTGCATCACGTAAAAAACTCTCGAAATATTGGGTTATATTTGAGGTGTAGCAAGTATTTTACATATTTTTTTTGATAGAAGTTAAATGATAAATTACAGATTAGAGGCAACAAATTAAGCATAGAGATGACAAAGTGTTTCGTGGATACTTATTTGCCTTTTAGGTTTACTGATAAAGAAATCGATGATGAAGCATTATAATACCACACACACAAATCCTGTTTTTGAAATTGTCTTCATTTTTTTTAAATTATTGTATAAGACAATAATATGAATAAATATGTCATTAGAGAGATAGAGATTGAGGTTGAATATACTTTTATTAATCGTTCATTTAATATTAAATAGGGTTATAAATAGAAAGAAAATATAAAATATTTACATCAGACGAATCCTACTAAGGCTCGTCAGGTTCGATGTCACTTCCTTAAGTCGGACAGATCTCCCCGACTATTGCCATGTCGAGGAATAGCTTCAGAACAGACCTCTGCTCAGGCGTCAAGTACTCGAGGATGTCCTCCCTGTTAGAAGTGGAGACTATCTCCTCCCTATAATAGTTTGTGTATAAATGTTCTAGAATGGCGTTGGCATTCAAGCTCTCGAACAGAGAGATAATTGTAACTTGACAATTCGATCTTTTATAAGAGGCGATATCGTGGTCAGTTAGAATCTTCCGAGGCACGATTGTTGCTATTTTCTAAGTAAAAACCACAATGCTTCTTTCATCTAACTAACTAGGTTACCGAAGTTAGTAGAGGACTTACCTCAGCCTTCTCGAGGGATGTGACCAGATTGGATGAAGTAGGGTCCTGGAGAGGCCCGCCAGTCTTGGGGGGTCTTCTGTAGGTGGCCTCGGCCGCTATGGTGGAGGAACTCACGAGGAAGACCACCAGCCACTGGTACATAGCTGCCGAGGTACGTCAGGAACATGTGCACTTTCAAATCCCTTTAATATATCTAGATATGTCTGGATAGCACCAAGGTACAACAATCATATATATTAATTCTTAGTATCATCAGAACTTTGTGTCTCCTTAATAATGTGTATCTACGTCAAGATGTTCTCTGATATCTTAAATGAATAAATATATTGCGAAAATACTATTATTATCTTGATATTTTTGCATATATTTAGGATTTTAAGTGAAGAGTTTCGGGTGAAGAATTTCTTTAATGAAACAATCTTAGCGCTGAGAAACTTCTAGTTTAAAAATACAATTATTTTTCTCACAATGAGTCTCTTTTTATAATAAATAATGTAAAGAAACTCGTTGTCAGAAAATATTTTGTATTTTTAAACGTTTTAACAATTTTATAATGTATAGAAACATCTAGTTTAATTATGAAGCCTCAGTATAACCAGAATATTGTTTCTATAATAATGTAGCTCTACACCAAAACTCCACAAACACATGAAAGTACAATTGAAAAACATTTTTAAGCTTCAGTACAATAAGGTAATTGTTTCTGTAGTAGTGCAGCTCTACATCAAAATGCCACAAGTGCGAAGGTACAATTAAAATACAATTTAAGCCTCAGTACAATCAGGTATTATCTCTATAAATGTGTAGATTAATGTACAGATTATTAAAGTTATAAGGTACAACAGAAAAGTGTATAAACTTTATCTATACAAAAAAATAATGTGTCGCTACTACAGTATAGAAAAATACCCATTGACAAAAATTAAGAAAGTTCCATATTTTGATGCTGCGGTTGTTTCTTTCTTTGAAGGAGACAGAAACAATTTTGTTCACACTTGGTTATCTCGTGTGTTTTCACTAAAGGTCACTGTGTATTATATAAATCACGATATACAATGCTTGTACATGCTAAAAGGTACCACTTCCTTAAGTTTTGTCCATGAGTGTATATCAAGGCCCTACCAAGCTTCAAGATATATCAAGAACGTGCATGTAACTTTAACACAATAATGGAACTTAATCTAAAATGGCTTAAATCAATACAAGATTCTACAAGTATCAGAATAAAAAAAGAAAAATTTTGCAATACTGAGTACATAAGGAGATGGTCTCTATAATGGCGCAAATTCTCCTCGAGATAGTACAAGGTGAAGAAAAAGGATGCATGAATTCTCATTCCATTTCAGATTCCAGTCAAGATGTTACAAGCATTAAAGTACAGCAGGAACGAGTAACGTTTTTAATACGATATAAATATTTTCTATATATTTGTTATAACGCACACACATACAAATTTATTAAGACCACCGGTCTTATACAGATTCACCGCAGGAAGGAAGTATAGTGGAGCTCCTATACTCCAGTCAGCATACATAACCCAAATAATGTGAATTTATATATTCATCATAATTAAAATACGGTTCATATCAATATTATTACAAAGGCGAAGTCATTTGTAAATTGAAACTATAAGTGTCAATTTAAAAATATATTATATTCACTTAAAAGTAAATGATGAAATGATAATAATGAGATGACATCGAATTTAACGGCCAGGTAGCAGAAGAACTGAGGTCGAGGGAATTCTCCGTAGAAAATCTCTAGTAGCGAGGCAGGCGACACTTTATGGCTGTCACCAATTAGGCGCAATTTGTTCCCCCGTTGTGCCTTTTACTCTCAACTGATTGCTTCCTTTTTGTAGCCGGCCAGATTTGTTGGCCTGGGTTTGGTGCGTCTTTCCTGTCCTGTTTCTCTTTCCCTGTTTGAAACGTATGTAGTTTGTTCCTTCTATCCAACAGCTAGTTTGTTGGCCTGGGCTTGGTGCGTCTTTCCTGTCCTGTTTCTCTTTCCCTGATCTGACACGTACATAGTTTGTTTCTTATATACAACATCTAGATTTGTTAGCCTGGGCTTGGTGCGTCTTTCCTGTCCTGTTTCTCTTTCCCTCAGTACGTAGTTTGTTTCTTCTATACAACAGCTAGATTTGTTAGCCTGGGCTTGGTGCGTCTTTTCTGTCCTGTTTCTCGTTCCCTGATCTGACACGTACGTAGTTTGTTCCTTCTATCCAACAGCTAGATTTGTTGGCCAGTATTTAGTTCGTCTTTGTTGTCCTGTTTCTCTTTCCCTGTTTGACACGTATGTAGTTTGTTCCTTCTATCCAACAGCCAGATTTGTTGGCCTGGGCTTGGTGCGTCTTTCCTGTCCTGTTTCTCTTTCGCTGTTAGACACGTATGTAGTTTGTTCCTTCTACCCAACAGCCAGATTTGTTGGCCTGGGCTTGGTGCGTCTTTCCTGTCCTGTTTCTCTTTCCTTGTTTGACAAGTATGTAGTTTGTTCCTTCTATCCAACAGCTAGATTTGTTGGCCTGGGCTTGGTGCGTCTTTCCTGTCCTGTTTCTTTTTCCCTGTTTGACAAGTATGTAGTTTGTTCCTTCTATTCAACAGCTAGATTTGTTGGCCTGGGCTTGGCACGTCTTTCCTGTCCTGTTTCTCTTTCCCTATATGACACGTATGTAGTTTGTTCATTCTATCCAACAGCTAGATTTGTTGGCCAGTACTTAGTTCGTCTTTGCTGTCCTGTTTCTCTTTCCCTGTTTGAAACGTACGTAGTTTGTTCCTTCTATCCAACAGCTAAATTTGTTGGCCTGGGCTTGGTGCGTCTTTGCTGTCCTGTTTCTCTTTCCCTGTTTGACACGTACGTAGTTTATTCCTTCTATTCAAGAGCCAAATTTTTCGACCAGGACTTGGTGCGTCTTTTCTGTTCCGTTTCTCTTTCTCTGAAAACCAATAGAATGGTCTGAAAATTAGAAGATATGATTGCTAACCATGCGCCAAAGATCACGCCACACGTTGATGATGAAGTAAAAGCAGACTCACCCCCATACTCAACAAGATGACCACGGCCTGTACCATATGTACTTGGGATAAGTAAAAAGAGTAAGGAGAAGATAAGAAGAGAGGTCTCCAGCCACCTAATGTATGCACGTGCAGTTTGGGCGCCGGGATGATAAGGGGGTTGGAAGATAAGGACATCTTATCCAAACCTTGTTGTAATGTAGTCATATGTTTACATTACTTATCTCTACGACTGCCGTCCGCCCTCAGTTGGGATAGCGTTAGACTGAAGATCTAAAGGTCTCTGGTTCGAATCCGTGTTTCGCCATCTCTCTCTCTCTTTTTCACCGTTCTTCCAGTCATCTTGCATCCATCTGAAACTAGAGTTTTCATTGTGAAACCCCTCCAATGAACGACCATATTCCTAAGCAAATACTTCTGCGAGGGAGAGAGATAGATAATTAGATACACTTCTCCTAAGAGAGCCAAGTCTCTTCAATTTTTTTCACAGGTTATACCGAATATATATTTGCATATTTTCTTTTTATATCTGCGCATTCCTGATCCCATTGAAATAAAAAACACAATTTACATCTGGAGGTGCATTTCTATATATAACATCGTATCTGAGTTGTGATATGTTTCTCCAAATTTCTTCAGAAAGGTTTCCAATTATAAAAATAGGGTTTTCATCCTATATTTGGTATTTACACATAAAGAGAGAAATAATCAAGAAAAGAGACACACGCTGAATGGTAACATTCAATAATGAAGATATTAAGAGAGATTTTAAACAAAATTCTAAATAAATTTCTATCAGAGGAATACTACATTGGCATGAAACAACAGCAAAAATTCACCATTTTATTAAATGACAAACAAAAATATGGTACGGGGTATATTGCCTACAAAATATTCCTATAAACAAATCCAGAACATTCACAAACAACAGGGAACAAAGAGATACCATACATAGATAAATCACAATGGCGGGGGTGGATGTAAGATGAGATTTAAATAAGACTCATGGAAGCTATAAATATTTCCTAATGAGAGAAAGCATCAACGGAAGTCATAAAGATGTACATACTGTACAATAAATTCATCGATACCACATACAAATCATAGTATTCATGCAAATGGCTAATTTAAAAGCTGAGTATCATCATATTTCAGGATAGAAGCCTCTTTAAAATCTCTTCCATTCTCCCAATATTTGTGGGATTTGTGTAGGAAGTTGAAGCTACACTTTCTTAGCTCTGAATATTAGCGTGCTGGTGTCAACAGAATATATTTTTAGAAAATTTTGTCTCAATTGGTATAATAGTTAATATGAATATATATATATCTATAGAATATCATAAAATTATATAAAATAGTATTCGATTTAACTCGTGTTCTATTAACGAATTATTATACCAGGTTTTCTCCTGTAGAAGGACGTCCGTGCCCGAAAGCTAGAGAATAAAAATGTTTTGAAAAGACACTTTTCCCTGGAGGAATGATTAATTTTACTCAATATTGATACAAGGGATTATTCCATTCAATATTTTATTTAGTATATTTTTCTTTAATTATACTCTTTGTTTTTCATGCATATAAGCCAGTAAGTAGTTAGTGATGTGAATGCTAAAGGAACCAGTGTTAATAAAAGATGTAAACAACTGGAATTGTTTATAAAACTAAATCTCTTTTTCATCCCAATGATTGTATTCGATCAAATTTTCTATTGGACAATTTGGTTAGAATTTTTCTATTTCTAGGTCGCTTTATCAATGTGATACTTTACTATTTCTATGATTATACAATAAAAGCTTCCTTGGTCCCTACAGGTTATAAGTAATCATTTATGAAAAATGTAATAAAGAGTTTGTTATGATTTAATCCAGCGCTAATGAAGGACCATCTCTAATAGAGACAAGTAGAATCTATATTTTTTGGATAGTTTCTTATGAAAGATGGCGATTGTTTGTGCGAAAACTACTTTTGAGGTTGATTGAGTTATGAAATACTTGGCGAAGAAGTACTAAACAGTTATACATAAACCCTTTTTGATAACTATAGATAAAAAGTCTGGTTTTTCCTAAAAATCGATTTAACCATGTCGCTTGTTAAAAATGTAGGGAACTACTGCCATGGAGAGACTCTCTCACGTTTCCAGAATTTTGACCCCGATAGATAAATTCGCGAAGGTTAGCCTGAAGATAACCACCTATCGGAGGTTATATAAAGTGTAGAGGTGTTATGTAATACGGAGAATTATTTACTTTTGTGATACACACATGTAGCGAGGGTTACGCTAGGTAGATATATTTGATCGCATCACTAGCCTCTATCAAGTTCCTGTAAACTATTTGCATAACTTCAGAAGAGGAACCTGGAATTATACAAAATTAATTATAGCTCTAGGTCTTCTAAAGACTAACTAGAGATCTAGTAGAGTAGAAATCTAGTATAGTAGAGATCAGGTAGATTGATTTGGCGAAATAGCTGGGAAATTTCACAACTAATGTGTGAGTTTTTACAATTTTTCTTCTTCAGTTCACTAATGGTAAAAATCCGTCCTTTATTTAGAAGAAAGCAATAGAGCGTTTATTGGTTCCATATTTGACATATCGAGTGCGCTATATATATATATTGTAAATAGAGCAATCTATACTTAAATCATTAGATAGTAAAAAGGCATATATTGGATTGAATAAAAGATTTATTTGCCGTTTATTTGGCGTTCAGCCAGCCGGAATATTGGCAAATAAATCTTTTATTCAATCCAATATATGCCTTTTTACTATCTAATATATATTTATATATATATTTATTTATATATTTATTTGCATACATTACTTTTTCATTTGGATGATTTTCGCCTGAGAGATTGTGAGACGCCCGTGTCTCAAGTGTAACGCGCGGCTTGCCGCGAAAAAGGATGAGATCCTAGAAAAAGATGGTCGTTTAGCCCATCGAAATATCGGAAATAAAAAGATTATTTATTGAATCCAAGATGTGCCCTTTATAAACAAATATATATGTGTGTGTGTGTGGGTTTGTGTGTGTACGTGTATAGTTTACTTATGATACTTGAGCAGGAACTACTTTCCACAGTTTTCTTAAACAACATTACCAACAATACACCTTTAAGTACAGACTATATAAGCAGAAAGTCCAATGCAACAGTTGTAGCGATGTAAGATTAAATCGGTGAAATCGATAAGAAATTTAACAACTAATGAGTCAAATGTCTTTCCAATTCTTATTATTATTCAGTTCACAAAAGGTATAAATTCGTCCTTTATTTAAAAAAATAAATAGAGCGTTGAATGGTTCTTTCCCCGACATACAGAGTTCGATATGTGTGTTGTTCACTTATGATACTTAAATAGAAGCAACTTTCTACAGTTTCCTTAAGCAACATTACCAACAATACACCTTCAAGTACAGACTATATAAGCAGAAAGACCAATACAATAATTGTAGCGATCTGATAGATTAAATTGTCAAAATCGCTGAAAAGGTTCACCACTGATAAGTCAAGTTTTCCCAAATCTTCTTCATATTCAGTTCACTAATGCTAAAAATGTTTCCATTATTTAACAAAAGTTGAATAATTCCATCATCGATAGAGAGAGAGAGCAATATGTATTATTTACGTATAAAAACATCATAATAACCATCCTATCTAAGTATGCACACACACAGTATATTCCCCCAAATCTTATAAACTATATACATTAGAGGCATTCCTTCACAATGTTTATTGATTCTTCTAATAAATCATAAATTTTCTATCTATACACTTTGATCAAACAAATATTCCATAATAAATTAGTATATTTATCGATTAAAGAAAACGACATACATAAATTCTCTTCATTACCATGCCCATGCCCATTTGTTTACGTTTATGGCTGAAGAAGGGCTTGATCGAAATCTAGGTTAATTTCTTCTGTGTAATAGAGGTAAGTTGTGACGTCACCTGGTCTCTTTCTGACCATCCAGCAGAAACATGATGGCGAAGGATGAGTCAATGTAGTTTAAAGCTAATGAGAATACTCATGAGAGATGAGACTTCCTAGACATCTCTGGACTAAGCGGTCAGTACTTAATTTGTTAGAGAATTATAGAAGTAGATGTTATCGACATTCGGTGTAGTGAAGTCGCTCTACCGACATAGTAGAACCCTCTCATTAGAGACTAGATGAAGACATAGATATGCTTACTCTTTTATAGAGTAAAGCTTTCATTGAAACCTGGGCTATGTAATCAATTTGAAAACAGCGTTTAACCTTTTTACTTTTTATCAGATTTCAGAAAAGGGCCTTCATAATAATATATTTAAACTAAGAAGACTTAATTCTTGAAATGTTAGATAGGAATTGTCAATTTCTGTGTTTTTTCAAATATCTCGAAAAATAACAAAAGTGGGATGTTTTGAAGATAATTTGTTAGTTGGAAGTAGATTCAGTGAAAAACACAGCCATATCAACCAATAGTTTACTTCAACTCCCGACATTTCAGTGACTTCCTGTCACTCTCGTCAGGGGAATGATTTGTTAGTTGGAAGTAGATTCAGAGAAAAACACAGCCACATCAACCAATAGTTTACTTCAACTCCCGACGTTTCAGTGACTTCCTGTCACTCTCTTTAGGGGAATGATTTGTTAGTTGGAAGTAGATTCAGAGAAAAACACAGCCACATCAACCAATAGTTTACTTCAACTCCCGACGTTTCAGTGACTTCCAGGGGAATGATTTGTTAGTTGGAAGTAGATTCAGAGAAAAACACAGCCATATCAACCTATAGTTTATTTTAACTCCCGACGTCTCAGTGACTTCCGTGGATCAAATAACCATAAAATCACTGATATAGATAAATATTAACCGAAACGAACGAATAGATAATAAACGAAGTTAAAATGATTGATCGAAACTCTGATAGTGACTACTTCCAGATCTAACTCTATAACCAGGTGAAATTTTCATCTAAAAATGGTTAAATAGTATGGTTTTCTATTTAAGAATTAAATAAACAAACCTTAACTTATATTTATAATTTATTTATATAGATATCACACAACAAACAGTACACACATACACAAACCTATTTTGTCTAATTAATTTCAATTCTCAGATTATGTTTCAGATCTATATGAATCTGCAAATACCAGAGAGAATTGTAACAGATTTATCCATTTTTGTAAATATATTTATGATTATCTTTCTAACCTCTGAAAGGATCAAGTTCCTAATATATCTTATTGTTTCTTATATAATAGCTTTATAACTGTTTCTAATTCTCAAATTTAATGGAAAAGTCAAAACATTCCCGAAATGTCCCAAATTCGATTCCCAACCAGTCAGTCCTGAACATCTATTGAATTGTATCAAATCCTCAAAAAATACCTCTGGGAAAACCCCAGGACTATAATAGAAAAGCTGAGACAATATAACCTAATAGAGATTGTTTAAATGACTTGAGGAATAACCAACATGATAGCTGTTTCTGTTTAAAAATGTAAATCGACGCCGGGATATCGCGTTTTGTGTGTTGAAATGATCACAGAAATTCTCAGATTATGTGAGCAAAGAAGTGAAAATATTTCAAGGACCTAAGGGAGATCGTTTAAACGACTTGAGGAATAAGCAACAACAACAACAAAACTCTTTCTGTTTAAAAATGTAAATTGACGCCGGGATATCGCGTTTTGTGTGTTGAAATAGAGAACAGAAATTCTCAGATTATGTGAGCGAAGAAGTGAAGGTATTTCAAAGACCTAATGGATAACGTTTTAAACGACTTGAGGAATAAGCAACAACAACAACATAACTGTTTCTGTTTAAAAATGTAAATCGATGCCGGGATATTGCGTTTTGTGTGTTGAAATAAAGACAAAAATTCTCAGATAATGTGAGGGAAGAGGTGAAAGTATTTCAAGGAATGGATTCCTACTTCAATCATCGTAGCAAGACCATCCCGGGTTATACTACCGGCTCCAAGAACATAATCCCTAGAATAGAGATAACGACCGGTTTAAGTACTGGAAATGCAACCATCACCTTGTAGTTGTTCAACCTTGCCTACTGCATTGAAGATATACAACATACCGATAATGGAAAAATCCATCTTTGAATTTCATTTTTCGTTTCATTTCCATGATATTCTTTGATGATATGATAAAACAAGTTTCAAGTAAGTAAGATTAATGTTAAGGACCTCTCATAAAGTGAATTTTTATCTTTATGTTGGATCTTATACAAAGAAATGTGATTTCCACTTGCTCTCTATCGAAGGTTTTTCTCGTGGTGGGCGCCACCAATGAAGACTGTACATATTTTATTTAAAATTATATTTCTTAGATTCAAATACTCTGTTAATTCGACCATCAGAGGACACGATTCCCCTATAAAAACTAATTGTTGTTGTTTCCCGATGGCCGGCTCAAATCTTTTGTACATTATGTAAATGAGTTTTTCATTTTTTAGATTCTTACGCCTTAAGCCAGGCAATACTTCTATCAAATTATGTTTTTTTATATATTCTTTTAGCTCAATTGAAGCGATTTCTGATCAAACCTTTTATTATTCCCACGACTGTATTACCATAAAATAATTCTCAAGATAATTAAATGCAACAGAAATCTCCTTTTTATTTATATATATATATATATATTTAAAAAAGATGCATATTGTTGGATTCAAATGTAAATATTCATCTATTAATTTATTTGTTCATTTCAATCTGTGCGTTTTTATTTTGTTGCTTGGCACTGTTGTTTGTTTTTTTTACATTTAATCTCCTACCATTGGCACGTGTTGTAATCCAATTCGTGGTTAATAAAAACCTACTCTATTCTTTTCAAAGTATTTATTCGTTCATTCTTATTAAATCAAATCTAAATAAACTACCAAAGAATCTAAATCTACAAGAAAAATCGAACATCTTTTTGGTCCCTCGAGCCGGATCCACGGATAATTTGGTAAGTAATAATTAAATTATCTTGTGGTGAATAGAATCAAGCGAAAGATAAATATTTTATACATAAAATAATCCAAATCATGTCTAAAAAGACGAATTCAGATATACCTATTTTCAAAATTTACATTGAAGAATTTAATACATATGCAAATCAGTTTGACGAAATTTGTCAACAGAGAAATATACGTAGATTAAAACTTTATCATGCAAATATTACGGAATTATTTTAAAACATTAAAGAAACATATTATCAATTAGTGAGATCGAATACTTGGGAAACAAGTGAAACCCTATTTAAAGAATATATAGGTGTAAAGAATCTTTATGAAAATTTTGTAATTCAAATTGGGGAAATCTTGGAGGTAGAGAACGTTTCTCAACCAGTCAAATTGGAGCAAAGTGTAATATCTAATGTTAAATTCCCCAAATTTAATTTGCCTGTATTTTCCGGTGAGATGTCTCAGTGGTTGAGTTTTAAGGACCTATTTTTGGTTACTATAGATAAAAATAAGACTCTTTCAGAAATCCAAAAATTGCAATATTTGCATTATTCATTAAAAGGTGATGCAGCTTGTATAATAAAGGATTTCCCGATCACTGAAAATAATTATCATCAAGCTTGGAAAACTTTGATAGAGAGATATGATAATAAAAGAGAGATAATATTCTCTCAATTAGATAAAATATTCAAATCAAATTATATAAGATCTCTACCTCGAAGGCTATGTATGAGTTGTTGGATATTTGCAACGAATCCCTTAGAAATTTAGAGACTATAGGTTTGGAAAGAAATTAAATGGTGGATGTTATGTTAATACATTTTTTACAAAAGCTAGATACTCCAATCAGACAACAATGGGAATTTTCTTATGATAATCAAGAATTGCCTTCATTACAAAGGTTTATTTCCTTTTTGGAAAAACAAGGTCAATCTTTAATGAATACAATGAAGGACACCACCTCAATAGAATATTTGAATAAAAGGGTAAATACATACAACATCAATGTGAGTTTCAAAAATTGTCTACTATGTAAATTGAAGCATAAACTGAATCAATGTAATGAATTCAGACAAATGTCAATTCAAAATTGAATAGGTTATGTAAAACACAACCGACTTTGTTCTAATTGTTTGCGTGGCAATCATTCTGTTGATAATTGTAAAATCACAAATCGTTGTTTCCATTGCAACAAAAACCATCATTCCTTGTTGCATGTGGTTTCAAGTCCTCCAAGACAAAGGGAATCATCTAGTGTCCAGTTTGCCTCTCCCGAATCATTACAACCATCGGATGTACCTTCAAGCACATCCTGCTGTTTGAGTGAAGCAAATGGTTCTATACAATACTGTTATCTACATCTCTAATTCATATACAAGATGTAAATGGGGAAGATCAAATTTGTAGAGCTCTGTCGGATAATGGAAGTCAAAGAAGCCTTATCACTGAAAAGTGCGCGGCAAAACTGGGAATACCCATAAGACATAAACGTATAGCAATTGGAGGTTTGGAAGATCAACTTGTAGAATCTTCCTTAGGTGAGGTCTTTATCAGGTTTTCTTCTCACTTTGGTCATCAATCGTTTGAGACTACAGCACTGGTTCTTACCAAGTTAACAAACAATATTCCTAGTTTTACGGTCAATAAAACAAATTATTCACATATGAAGGGATTGATCCTGGCTGATCCTTTATTTTTTAAATCTAGAGAAATAGATGTAATCTTGGGGTCAGATATAGTATTCAACCTCATTCAGGAAGGAAGGAGAAATGGAAATGAAAATGAGCCATCTGCTATCCATTCAAAATTGGGATGGCTCGTATATGGTCCGACCTCAGTGAGTGAACGGCAGTCATTCAGAAATTTGGCACATTTCTCTTCTGAATTGGAATCTGAAGATTTAATAAAGAGGTTCTGGGAATTGGAATCTATTCCTTCAGAAGAAATTCCTACAAAAGAAGAAAAGGATTGTGAAAGTCATTATTTAAAAAAATGTAGTCAGGGATGAATCAGGAAGGTATATTGTAAGGCTTCCATTTAAGGAATCAGCTGAAAAGTTAGGTCAATCGAAATCCATCGCAATTCGCAGATTTCTTAATCTAGAGAAAAGGTTAAAACGAAATGAAAATATATATGTTCAATATAAACAATTTATGAATGAATATATAAGATTAGGTCATATGCAGGCAAGTTGTTCTCTACAGACTGAACCAAAATATTACATTCCTCATCACTGCATTCTAAAGGCACAGCCAACTAAGTTACGAGTGGTATTTGATGCATCCTCCAAGACTACCACCCAAATATCATTGAATGATCTCCTTCATGTTGCTCTAAAACTTCAAAATAATATATTCAACATACTACTCAAATTCCGCACGAACTCTGTTGCTTTAGTGGCCGACATTGAAAAGATGTATCGGCAAATTAGATTACATCCAGACAATATTAAATATCATACTATATTATGGAGAGATTGTAAAGATCTAGAATTGCAGGAGTATAACTTGTTGACAGTCACTTATGGCCTTGCATGTGCCCCTTACTTGGCAATTCGAACTCTACATCAGATTGCCCATGAGATACAGGTTTCTAACCCAGGGATATCCAAGATTATTCGTGAGGATTTCTACGTGGATGACCTTCTCACTGGATGCCCCACAGTGGAAGACGCCAAGGGACTCATGCAGCAATTGATTGCTGTATTGGGTTCTGGTGGATTCGTTCTAAGAAAATGGGTATCTAATGAAACTTCTATAATTGAAGATTTGCCTTTATTATTGAGAGGAAAAGGTGAGGTGATGGAATTTAATAGAAAGGAATCAAACGTGAAGGTTTCTTGGAATCCAATGGGATCCAAGTTATGATACCCTCAACATTTCTTGTAAATCTGGTCCAGCTGATATTAAATCAAAAAGACAAATTGTATCGGCTATAGCCAGAATTTATTACCCCTGTGGCTGGCTTTCCCCTACCACAGTTGTGCTAAAACTTCTCCAAGAATTATGGAAATTGAAAATTGGCTGGGATGAAGATATACCTGCTTCTATTCAAAGAAAGTGGAATACTTTTGAAAGAGAAATGAAGCATTTCCAACAAATCAGTATTCCAAGATGTATATTCCACACAAAGGAATTTATTAATTTCCAATATGCAGATGCATGGATTCTGTGATTCATCAGAGTTGGCTTATTCTGCTATCTGTTATCTAAGAATAACTTATGAGAATAATCAAATTGAGACCATTCTTTTGACAGCAAAAACAAAAGTTGCTCCCATTAAGAAAATTACCATACCAAGACTTGAGCTTTGCGCAGCCTTGATGTTGGCGCAACTTCAATCACAGACAACTCAAGCACTTCCCTTTAAGATCGATGAACAATTCTATTGTACAGATTCAAAGATTGTTCTAGCGTGGATTACTTCTGAATCAAAGTAGTGGCAGATATTTGTGGCCAATCGAGTGGCAAAGATTCAAGATCTGACTGCAGCCCATTCATGGCAATATATATCAGGCAAGCAAAATCCAGCAGACCTTGCAACGAGAGGAATTCTGCCCTCCTGTTTGATCAATTCAAAATTATGGTGTGATGGACCCGTTTGGTTGACATTAGATGGTTCTGAAAATATTCCTTCATCACTATAGACCCTTCTATGGGTTTAGAAGAGCGTAGTGTTATACTGCATGCTACAATAGCAGAACCATGCCCAGAGTTTTTGTCAAAATATTCATCCGTTACCAAACTTTTAAGGGTCATGGCTTGGTGTAAAAGATTTATTAATATTACCAGAAAACAGCCAACTCAAAGACTCTCATTTCTAACATCCCAAGACTTGAAAGACTCTCTATTACAAATCGTCAAGATTATTTAGAGATGTGAGTTCACCCCAGAAATCAATGCTTGCATAAAAATATTCCTTTACCAAGAAAAAGCAGGCTTATTTCGCTTAACATTTTTATAGATTCCCAAGGAATTCTTAGAGTTGGCGGACGGATTTAGATATTGATCAGAAGCATCCTATGCTAATTCCTAAAGATCATTTTGTAACCAAATTAATTGTAATATACTATCACATAAACAATCTTCATTCTGGAACTCAATTAACTTTATCTTTGATTCGAAATAAATTTTGGATTCCTTCTGGATGAAACTTAATCAAAAGGGTCTTAAATCAATGTCTCGTATGCCTGAAGAGTAAATCTAAGGCTATTCATCAGATAATGGGAGACTTACCAAAAAATAGACTTCTTCCAGGTAGACCATTTGGAAAGATTGGTATTGATTTGGCCGGTCCCATTCAAGCTAAACCTATATTGAAACGAAGCAAAGTTATTTTCAAATTCTACATAGTCCTATTCGTATGCTTCACCACCAAAGCCATTCACTTAGAAATTTCATCAGATTTGACTGCAGAAAACTTTCTTGCAGCATTGAAAAGATTCATCTCTAGAAGAGGAAGACCAACTGATATATACTCAGACAATGCAACTAACTTTAAAGGTGCAAGCAACATTTTGAAAGAACGATGGAAGTTATTCAATGCTGCTAATATTCAAGATATTTCAGCCATAGAATCCATTAATTGGCATTTTATTCCTCCGTCGGCACCTAACTTTGGTGGATTATGGGAAGCTGGCATTAAATCAGTTAAAACCATCTTATCTAAAACGATGAAATCTAGGTTATTGAATTACGAGGAGTTACTGACCTTATTAG
This sequence comes from Cordylochernes scorpioides, assembly GCA_030710605.1. Classification (NCBI taxonomy): domain Eukaryota; kingdom Metazoa; phylum Arthropoda; class Arachnida; order Pseudoscorpiones; family Chernetidae; genus Cordylochernes; species Cordylochernes scorpioides. Next base: position 37,426,789 of record CP092879.1, read on the forward strand.
CTCAAATTGAAGCCTGTCTTAACTCCAGACCATTAACTTTTGTTAGCAATGATCCAAATGACTTAACAGGTCTAACACCAGGACATTTTCTTATAGGAAATGCAATACGACATGATGCAGAATCGGATCACTCTACTTTGAATCTTCGCTCCAGATGGAATCTGATTCAACCTCAAAGAGACTACTTCTGGAACCGTTGGAGCTGTGAATATCTACATCAACTCCAAGAAAGAAGGAAGTGGAGGACTTCACATCCGGATGTCAACATTGGAGATTTGGTTATGTTGAAGGAACAAGACAAACCACTACATTGGAAATTGGCGAGAATTGTCCAGATATTCCCAGGAGAAGATGATCCTACTAGAGTGGTGCTTCTCCGTACTCCTAAAGGCCTTCTGAAGAGACCAATAACCAAGATATGTCCTCTACCTTACAAGGAGTGAGCTCTTGAATTGAATATAGTTCAAAGTTGTGGGGGAGTATGTTGGATTCAAATGTAAATATTCATTAATTCATTTATTTGCATTTATTTTATTCATTTGTTTTTTAATTAATTTATTTGTTCATTTTAATCTGTGAATTTTTATTTTGTTGCTTGGCACTGTTGTTTGTTTGTTTACATTTAATCTCCTACCATTGGCACGTGTTGTAATCCAATTCGTGGTTAATAAAAACCTACTCTATTCTTTGCAAAGTATTTATTCATTCATTCTTATTAAATAAAATCTAAATAAACTACCAGAGTATCTAAATCTACAAGAAAATTCGAACACATATATTGGATTTATAATGAATTTATTGTTCCAATATTTCGAGGGGCAACTCGCCTCTCTTTATCGAGGATGTTTGTGTTTTTCACTAAAGCATGCGCGCACGCGTACACCACTCTCGTTCTACAAGGCCAATGAAAGAATTGTATCTTTGATTTAAATAGTACATTCAGTATATATACAGCTAACAATTATATATAATATTACAGATAAATACCATTATTATTATTTTGTCTACACATTGTTTTTGGAATAGAGATTTGTATACAACAGTGTAACCGTAAATAATTGTGTGCATACATATTAATTATAAATTAATGATAAAACTTTGAAGAAAAATAAATGAGTAAATTAAAAGTATATACATAGTTATTTACAGACAATTAGGATATGAATTCTTTATAAATATCTGGAAAATCAATTTTTCTGTTTATACTGTGTTTATCTTCGGCAGAAGCCCAACTTTCTAAAAACAGTCTACAATGCTTTTCTGTACTATTTTGTATATAATTGATGCTTGTTTGAAATCTGGTATATGGTTATTATTTACGGAGTGGTCAACTAGGAGGGATAATGGTTTGTAGTTTTTTGAAGCTGCTTTATGTTGATTAATACGATCTTTAAGTGATTTACCTGTTTCTCCAATATATGTAGCTTGACGTGTTTGGCAGGGAATATTTATCAATTTTATATTTTAGACTAGAAAATCGGTGTAAAGATGGTCTGAACCCGCTACGACCCTGATTCGATTCCCGCAATGGGCATTTTTTTCTGATTAAAAAAAAATCTTGCATATCTGCATTAAAGCACGTAATGTATCTTTTCAGATTTAAAACAAACTTCTACTATCCTTACTGTAATAATAAAAAAAATACATTGGAAGGGCTAGGCTCATCAGTGGTGAACTCTCCCAACGTTTTCGCCAATTCAATCTACCAGTTTTCTTAGTAGTAAAGACAATAGATGTTTTTTTTTTATATATTTGAAAAGAAACATTCGTTTTTTAATGCTTCAATTTCATATAAATAGATGGTACGTTTTATCGCCTTATAATATAATTAAAATTATTATTAAACATGAAGATACTATGAAGATACTATAACTAATTATAAACGATTTTATACATATATATTAATTTTAAATTTGAATATTTATAAATATTTCTACCAAAGAGGATGCATTTCTCCCTTTTAATAAAATATAAACAATGCCTTATACATAACAATTATACCTATACGGCGATAAATATTGGTATTTCAATTTTTTGCAAGTGTTTACGAACTTTTGGGACAAGATTGTATATTCGTTAAAGGGTATAAAATGAAATAAGTTAAAGATATTTCGTGGGATTTGTGCGGAAGAGCTGAACCTACCGTTAGAGCGCCATGTTTACTGGTACTAGTTCTCCAGAGCTGTGTTTGATCTCCTGGGGCCAGAACTGATAGGCCGTGAGTGACTTCATCGATAGAAAAGATAAGGGCCCTACCTTTCACTGATGGTTTGAATTTCATTCTAACACGACATACATATTTATACTGTTTCTTATATATATTATGAAAAAGGCATCTCCTTATCGTGCAACTGAAAGTTGCTGATGGCTTACACCATCTATCGGAATAAATATCAATTATTCTCATTGATTTCTAATTATTCCAGAATTGGCCAATTACCCATTCTTGATTAATCAAGAAAAGCTAACCACGTACGCGTTTAGGGCTGTTGGCCCTCATCAGCGTAGTGCAAGCTGTACCTCAACGACCAAAAAAGACTGTTCCTTCAGGTATCTTGAAAAATCATGAAACGGGTAGTTAAGGCCAGAATTGCGTGAAACCGCGACACAATGTGAAAAAATAGTACAAATGTGATATTGTACTGGGATAATGTATTATATATATGTTATAAAAGATTGAAATAAATAATGAAATTATTTTCTTGCCCTCTGAGGATACATATTTGAGAAAGTGCTACCTCACTTAAGACGAGTAGAATAAAGGAAAACAAAAGACTTATTTACATATCTACAAAAGATTTGAGCCGGCCAATGGGAAAGAGAGAATATGGTTTTATACTACTAACCAAAGTCTAGGTTTAATAACCGGCCAACAGGAAACAACAACAACGAGTTTATATAGGGAAAGGCGCGACATCTGGCGGTCGACTTAATAGAGTAGTTTTTGCTCTAGAAATTATAATTTTAAAATATAATTACATTTTTATATAATATTTATATTATATTCATATTGTTTAATTTTTAAAAAGAATCATACGCGTCTATAATAGTTTCGAATTTTCATAACAGATGGCGCACTAATGCATTATAATATTATTGTTACTTATATATTAACACCAAAACCTTTAAATTCGCCTTATTTTTCAATTATAATATAAAATCCACTTTTTGATTGTGTGGTTTTCAGCATAAGTCTTAAAAAATTCAGTTTTTATCTACCTAATGTTACAAGAGAATTACAAAATTCAATACAACGTTTTGAAAAGCGTATATAAGAAAAGTAATAACTCTCTTTTCTATGTTTTTAAATATTGCATATATATGGGTTTAAAATATAAACTAGCTAGAATTTTCTTTTACAGATAAAAATTACAGGAAAATTTCTACTTAAATTATAGTTTAAAGTTGACACATTCTTCTTTATTTATTTTATTTCAACACACAAAACGCGATATCCCGGCTAGGGATAATTGCGTCGATTTACATTTTTTAAAACTGAATCAGTTATAAACATATTATACAATAAAAATTAATCGAAATAACAAGAGAAACAATAATATATATTAGGAACCTGAACATTTCAGGTTTGAAAGATAATCACAAATATATCTACAAAAATAGTTAAATCTATGATAATTCTCTCTGCTATTTACAAATTGATATAGATCTACAACATTATTTATTGTCTGTTGTCTAGCGGTGAAGAAGAGTGGGCATTCCAGCAGTAGGTGTTTCAAGTCCTGGAATTCGTTGCCACAATGACATTCTTCTTAAGCGCATTATTTTTGACACGTATACTTTACGTCTATATTCAGAACCTATTAAAACACTGAACTCACTGAAGTACTATCATGGTAGTTAACATTCTATCTTTTGAATGCTGATCTTATTTTAGATACTTGACTGATGTTTAACTTGTTAAACATAGGTTGTAAAACTTGTAAAATTATATTTTTGTAGTTTAATTTGTTTTAAAATATTTTTATGTATGAGAACTATCTCTCTCGTACCTTTAAATATTTTTAGGAACATGAAATTCTCTCCCTATAGTTGAAAAGAACTATGGAATTAAGAGATTCAAATACATTCAAAATAAAATTTATTACAAAAATTATATAGAAGCGCAATTTGAATCACGGCAAATCGTTTTTTTTTTTTTACAAACAAAAAAATAATTCAATTATATTACCATTAGGTGTAATAATACATCGCAAATTGTTTGAATAAAAATATATATATGATTTATATACCTAAAAGATAATGTAGAAAAAAAAGAGAAATATAATGATCAAGATGTGTTTATACTATTATATTTGAGGTAAATATTATAAATGTTTCAATATATATATTTATAAAACAACACTTAAAGTTTCACCGCATAAGTTTCTTTTCTGTGAAAAATCAATATTTATTTCAAAGAGAAATATTTACTATTTCTAACTTTTTTTGGATGAAGTATGAAAGGGTGAAAATATGAAGAGTAATGGCGAACGGAAAAATAAAAGTGTCCAGGGATGGGAATCGAACCCACAACGTTCCGCTTACCGGGCAGATGCCATGTCCACTAGGCTACCCTGGACGTATTTTTCCGTTCGTAAATAATACTTAAAGTAACTTATATTATATTATAAATGACTGCGGCGTATGATTATAAAACAACACTTAAAGTTTCACCGCATAAATTTCTTTTCTGTGAAAAATCAATATTTATTTCGAAGATAAATATTTCTAAATTTTTTGGATGAAGTATGAAAGGGTGAAAATATGAAGAGTGATGGCGAACGGAAAAATAAAAGTGTCCAGGGATTGGAATCGAACCCACAACGTTCCGCTTACCGGGCAGATGCCATGTCCACTAGGCTACCCTGGACGTATTTTTCCGTTCGTAAATAATACTTAAAGTAACTTAAGTGTTGTTTTATAATCATACGCCGCAGTCATTTATAATGTAATATAAGTTACTTTAAGTATTATTTACGAACGGAAAAATACGTCCAGGGTAGCCTAGTGGACATGGCATCTGCCCGGTAAGCGGAACGTTGTGGGTTCGATTCTTATCCCTGTACACTTTTATTTTTCCGTTCGCCATTACTCTTCATATTTTCACCCTTTCATACTTCATCCAAAAAAAGTTAGAAATAGTAAATATTTCTCTTTGAAATAAATATTGATTTTTCACAGAAAAGAAGCTTATGCGGTGAAACTTTAAGTGTTGTTTTATAATCATACGCCGCAGTCATTTATAATGTAACATATATATTTATATTGCTTAATAGCAAGATTTAACAATGGAACCAAGCATTTATATTGGCTTTGACACGTCATGTGCTTGTCCAAAAAACAACTGAGGTAACGTTTATTTCTGCAATTTATCTTATTTATATTATATTTTCACACACAAAAAGAGAGTTTTTGCTAATTATATCTACCCAAATAGTGTAGCAGACAACTGGAAGTAGCAAATAAAAAAATTGGAAATTGGACTGTCGAAAATTGTGATAGTGAAGTTCGAAATTTTCATATTTTTTAAAGAGTTTAAACTTAATAGAAGGCAATACCACGCCATCTATATTAAAGAAATGAAACTATCTAAAGTAAAAATTTGTGCTTTTAATAATGTAATTTCTTTAAAAAATATATGGCGCGTTATTGCCTTATATTTATTTGTATAATTAGAATAATTAGAGAACTCGCGTTCATGAGAGATCCGTATTATACCTTTTCTTTTGGTGCGATCTCTCATGGAAAGTTTTATTGAATAAAATGGGAAAATATATTTACAATACCACTAATATATAATCTCCCCATTTTTATCTAGAAGTGTGATGGTGTTGGATTTAATTAAAATATATATTCTACTAATATTAACCATAAACTATACTCTTCTGCGCTCACTAAATGGTTGAAATTTCAAAATAAACCTTTATCAATGTAAAAATAAATACATATCAGAATCGAAATTGACTGAAATATAATAATCCGTCTTTAGAAATGGTAGAAATGCGTATGAGAACAGAAAATGATTAAAATATAATAATCCGACTTTATCAATGGTAGAAAGAATACGTATAAGAACATAAAATGGTTAAAATCTCATAATCCGACTAATCAATGGTAGAAAGAATTCGTATGAGAACAGAAAATGGTTAAAATATAATAATCCGACTTTATCAATGGTAGGAAGAATACGTATGAGAACAGAAAATGGTTAAAATATAATAATCCGACTTTATCAATGGTAGAAAGAATACGTATGAGAACAGAAAATAGTTAAAATATAATAATTCGACTTTATCAATGGTAGAAAGAATACGTATGAGAACAGAAAATGGTTAAAATCTCATAATCCTTCTAATCAATGGTAGAGAGAATACGTATGAGAACAGAAATTGTTAAAATATAATAATCCGACTTTATCAATGGTAAAAATGGTTAAAATCTCATAATTCGACTTTATCAATGGTAGTAAGAATACGTATGAGAACAGAAAATGGTTAAAATATAATAATCCAACTTTATCAATGGTAGAAAGAATTCGTATGAGGACTGAAAATGGTTAAAATCTCATAATCCGACTAATCAATGGTAGAAAGAATACGTATGAGAACAGAAAATGGTTAAAATATAATAATCCGACTTTATCAATGGTAGAAAGAATGCGTATGAGAACAGAAAATGGTTAAAATATAATAATCCGACATTATCAATGGTAGAAGAATAGGTATGAGAACAGAAAGTGGTTAAAATAAAATAATCCGACTTTATCAATGATAGAAAAAATTCGTATGAGAACAGAAAATGGTTAAAATATAATAAGCCGACTTTATCAAAGGTAGAAAGATTACGTATGAAAACAGAAAATGGTTAAAATATCATAATCAGACTTTATCAATGGTAGGAAAAATACGTATGAGAACAAAAAATGGTTAAAATATAATTTATCCGACTTTATCAATAGTAGAAAGAATGCGTATGAGAACAGAAAATGGTTGATATTTAATATTCCGACTTTATCAATGGTAGAAAGAAGGCGTATGAGAGCAGAAAATGCTTAAAATTTCACAATCCGTCTTTAGAAATAGTAGAAAGAATACGTTATGAGAATACAAAATAGTTAAAATCTAATAATTCGACTTTATCAATGGTAGAAAGAATGCGTATGAGAACAGAAAATGGTTGAAATCTCATAATCCGACTTTATCAATGATAGAAAGAATACGTTATGAGAACAGAAAATGGTTGAAATCTCATAATAAGACTTTATAAATGGTAGAAAGAATGCGTATGAGAACAGAAAATGGTTAAAATCTCATAATCCGACTTTATCAATAGTAGAAAGAATACGTTATGAGAACAGAAAATGGTTAAATCTCATAATCCGACTTTATTAATTGTAGAAAAAAATGCGTATGAGAACAGAAAAATGGTTAAAATCTCATAATACAACTTTATCAATGGTAGAAAGAATGATAAGTGAAATGTTGGAAATAAGATGAAGTGACCTAATTATTCAGCGGCCCACCAACAGAGAACGTCGGGGTCGGACAAAGATGTTGGACCGGCATGATGTATGGGACAGGAAGCATTATGTTCTGCCCCGACAGGAGCTTGGGCCTAAAGGGGAGCTAGGGCTGAGTCACAGACAGGTTTAGAGTTCAAACCACAATGGAAGAAGCTGTTTGACTTTAGCCGAGCTGGAGTTTTAATCTATGTCTTCTTACTAACAACTTATCAATACTTCGTCCATTGAACACATTCTCTTCAAAAAAATTAAAATTTATTACTTAATGTGAATAAAAATTAAACGTCGAATATGTTCGGCTATATTTCAACACACACACAAGCCTTTTTATTGGGGCATCCAGCCTTATACATGATTCCCCTCTACGGGATTTAGCAAAGGAAGATATTTCAAAGGTAAAAACTAGAATACAAGAAGTAATAAGGAAAAAAAAAAGAGAGAAGAAAGAAAAAACAAACAAAAAGAAATATAACCATATATACAAAAAATAAACATACAGAGCAAAAGGAACCATACATGATTAAATATTTAAATTAAAGTACCAATGTTTAGAATATGTCATGGTTAGGATATCATTGAGAGGGCTAGTGTGGAATCAGCCGCATTCAATCTTCGCTTTCTTCCTCCAAGCAAACCACGACATTCGGTGAATCCATTATTCTCCAACGGACATTGACTGCGGCCTTGTAGAATTTATATAAACCGAGGGAGAGACCCTGATCAACCATCAGTGTGTTCATCCAGCTGCAAATTTGTTGGCAGTCAGGTTGAGACCAGGGTAAGTCACCCAAAATTTCTTTCCTCTGTTTCTCTAAGCAAGAGCATCTAAATATTATATGCATAATTTCGTCTTGGATTCTGTTTTTACACAGATCGCAAGTTAGAGTCAAATCAATCTTCCAGCGCTTTGAACGATTTTCTGGGAAGATCGTCCAAAGGAGTCTCAGTTGTGCAAAAAATATTTTAATTGCTAGAGGAATAGTGAATAAATATCGTTCTGCTGTTATTGAATTTTTTTAGGTATTTGAAGTGACTGTAATGTGAAGTATTTAGAATTTTCGCCATGTCGTTTTGGATGCTTTGTTCGGTTGCTATTCGAATAATAGCAGGGATTTCAGTCAGTATTGCAGCGTAATCCGGACAACCCTTCAGGAACGAAAAACCGTTTGAGTCTAAAATGGTTGACAGGTTTTCGACAAAGGTTAAACCAGCCCTTTGATTGCTGTGTAATGTCCAGAGGTGTGACAAACATGCCCGGGGCAACCTACTCTCTTCCATTTTCATAATCCTCACCCAAAATCCCAGGACCTGTTTAGTTATGATAACTTCCTGTGATACTCGTCCACACTCCATTCTTAGCATAAAGCCCGGAGTATACTTTGGTAAATTTAGGTAGCGTCTTAGGAAAATATTCTGAACCTGGTCAACTACCTTTACTTGGTGTATATTCCAACTATAGATGAACCATCTATTAGAGATCACTCAAAAAACTTGATACATCTGGAAATAGCCGTTTGTTTATCAATGGTTGGATTAGATCAGGTCAGTCATTTTAGATGTTATAAAAGTTTTGCGCATCAGATGGATTGTGTTCATGGAAGAATCCACTGTATCTTTTAACTATATGATAACGATTTAACATATTTATTGATAATGAATACTACACTTCGTTTTTAGCCAAAATCAGATAACGGATAGGTAAATGAATATTTTTGAGTGACCGATTATTGTTAATAAAATTCACCCCCTTCAAATAGACTTCATTGTATTTTAGATTCTAGGGAATTATTCATTTTGTGTGATAACAAGGTATCAATAACGCATATAAAGTTTTAATTGTATATATGGTTTTAATAAACTGTTTAAATCTTCTTAATAACAGGAGTTTGTAACACCAAAGAATTCTTCTTGTAAAAAAAAAAAAAGGAATTTGAAAATGTATGTTACACGGCAAAACTAAAATTCTATTGAGCATGTTTGGACATTCCTAGAGAAATGAATGCTTCGGCCCAGCAGTAAACAGTTGTAAGATAGAAAAGAAGAATAATGAAGATTTACCTATTACAGAACTTCTCTTTCTTAAAATAAAAGTAAACTCTTCAAAAAGATTGAGCGTTTTACAATCCTAAGAATTCATCGAAAACTTGAAGCACATACAAGTAGTTGTAAGGATCTATATAAAAGTAGAAAATATGGACATGGTGTAATAAAGAATTAGAAATCTCTCTACCTGGTCTATATTTTTAAGACACAATTTTTTTTTATGATTTATAATTAAAATTTCGAAAATAATTTCTGAGACTTCACATTTATTCAAACTACCTACTAAATTTATTTATGATATAATGAATGAGATTAACACAAATTTTGAGGCTGCTTTTGTAAAAAAATAAATATTACTTAAGAATATGTTCATACTGCAATGATATGAAAAAACGGAAAAGAAAAATGTAAATATAAAAGAGGTAAAATGTTGTCTGAATTTTGAGCGATAGAGAGCGCTATTATAATGGTGATAATAATTAAAAAGAGGTTCCTATATATATTAACTTTATTAACATCATGAAACGCGATATCCCAAACTCAGGGATATTTGCGTCAATACATTTCATTTGCATTACAGCAATTCGGCTATATACAATCCTGTTCAATTCATTATTTTACATAAATCAACCAAAGAAAATTGTCCAAAGAGAAAAACAAACAACAAAGCAAAACACACAGAGCAAGCATCGCAGTTCTTTTTTTTCTTCTAAGATTCCTTCTCTTTTTTCCAATTCAAGAGAAAGTTGTATATGTATTTACAAAATTGATTAAAAATTTTATACTTTTCTTTTTTGTCTACAAATTCATCAAGCTGTCCAATACGACCAAATCTATTTTCCCTAAAATCCCGGAAAATTGGGCACTCCAGAAGTAGATGTCTCGCGTCTTGAATTTCACCTCCGCAGAAGCATCCTGGTTCCTTCACGGCGCCGATAGTTGCCAAAAATTTCCCAAAATTGCCATGATCTGTAATGAATTGGATATTATAAAAATTTGGACGGAAAAATCTTGGAATTCCTAATACGAAAAAGCTTCTAAAAATTTCATTAGTGTTCTCAAAAATTTCATTCATTTTTGCGTGTAAGAAATATTTGACTATACTTGGAGCATGGGGTTCGTAAGTAATTAGATCTTCAATGGACAGTTGAGCTAGATCAAATTTGATTATTCTGGATTCTATATAGTCTGTTAGGAGTGGAGTTTTTGCCAAGCTATGCACACAGTTTGATGAAGTGGTTTTGTAAGCTCTAACTGCCCATAAAATGATCTGGTACTGCATGGAGTTCAGTTTTTGTTTACAACGATTGTTTAAATATTTGAACCAAATTTCAGAACCGTATGTAAGTACAGGCCTAATGATTGTTTTGAATAAAGTTAACCTCTTTTGAGTGTCTAAACCCCACATATTGCCACTTAGTGAACATAAGGTTCCTATAGTTTTATATATTCTGAAGAATTATTTTCGAATATTTAATTAATTTTGTGTGATATCAACACGGTATCATTAATATATATAAAGTTTTCATTGTTAATATTGTTCAAATAAATGGTTCGAATCTTCATAATAACAGGCGTTTTTGACACCTAAAAATTCTTGTAAAAATAATTTGAAAATGCATGCTATAGAGGAAAAGTTATAAAATAAGCATTATATCTAAATAATACACATGGCACACTCTGTATATATATATCTTGCGGATAAAATTTACATTTATGAAAAATAGCACAAAATACAAGCTTTCTTGGTTATTGAGGTACAGCTTGCATCACGCTGATGAGGACTGTATATATATATTTTTTGCTTATCCCTAGTACACGTGGTACAGGCCATGATAATCATGGTGGGTAGAAGTAGGCTACTGCTTTTACTGTAAGCGCACTACATGTCTACACATGTGAAAAGCAGTTCGACTTTGCACTTACAAATATGCCAGACCCCCGTTTGGTTTCTTGCACTCGCTGGTGGGGTTAACTTTTGCAAGAATCGGGGGCCATTGGAGCATTTTTTTAAACCTAAAAAAATGCCCAATGCGGGAATCGAACCCGGGTCGTAGCGGTCGAAAACCACGGTTTAGACCAGTGTCGGGCAACCTTTTTCGAGTTGCGGCGCACTAAGCTTAATATCTTTTTTTCGCGGCGCACCTGTGGTTCTCACTATAAATTTCCTCGTAGGTAATTAAAATACAACAATAAATACTAGTAAAAATTTAAACATATACTATAAAGATAAGTGCCAGGAGAAAATGATTTTTTATTTATTTATTCTAAAAAATCATTTTCTCCTGGCACTTATCTTTATAGTATTTACATTCCAAGGAGAAAGTTTCTATGTTTAAATAAATTTAAACATATATATCACATTTTATTAATTTTCAATATTAAATTAACATAATCAATGCGAGCATTGCGATTGTTTTTGAGAGCATATCAAATCAATACGGGATCTACTTGTGAAAGACAAACGCGCATCTCCTCATCTATCATTTGAAGTCTTTCGCACTTCTTAGACTTCATTTCTGTGAGTGTTGAAAAACCTTGCTCACACAGGTAGGAACTTCCAAATGGCAACAATGATTCGATGGCCGCATTACTAAGTTTAGGAAATTTGGAGTTTAAGCACAACCAAAACTCAGATAGCTCCTTTTCAGTGAATAGTCTTTTGAAAACTAAATCGTTTTTTAAATCAATTAAGTTTTCTTGCATTTCTTCTTCCAGATGTTGAATTTCACAGTGCATAAATGGGTTAACTACCCATTCCATCTTTTCAAAGTCCAAGTTAGGAAAATATTTATCAAAAGAAGCGGATAGTAATGTCAAATTTTCTTCGACTTCTTTTTTGATAATAGATTTTGATGGATTCTCTTGAACCATCGGAAAAGATGCAAAGTTTTCTTTAGCAATGTTTAAATTCCAAAAACTGAGTTTTTCCTTAAACGCTTTCAACTTGGTGGAGATAGTGATAATGTTCTCCTGAGCACCTTGCAAATTTAAATTAAGGCTGTTTAATTTGTCGAAAATATCACCCAAAAATGTTTATCACTGGCACCTTCTCTAATTAGAAATCTCTCCATCTAGTTTTGAGAGAATTTAGAAAACACAAATATAATAATAAAATGTTTAAATAAAGTTACCTTGAGTTAAAAGTGAGTGAGAATTTCGTAACAAAAATATTTTTTTCCTTTTTTAACCAACAGATTTTACGGTGTACAAAACTTATTGTGTGAATGTGTGTGTGTTTTACAACATGCAAAAAAAAATGAAGAATTACTACAGCAATACTTTGACGAAAACTCCGAATAAATTTTTTAAATAAATTTATAAATTTTTTTGTTTTCTTTTTTTTAAGCTTTGTAGCTTTGAGTCTCTATTAATAAACAGCTGTGACAAAGATTGTAAATGACGGTTAAGTTTGGACATATTATTTTAAAAATTAGGTATTTTCCCGCAGTATGTATTCAACTTTATTAAATAAAGTTATTTTCGCGGATTGATTTTTTTAACTTATGATTTTAAATAGGTACGTACCTATTTGCATTTTTATTTTTTAATAATGGCACGTGCCAGTTATGTACGTCAAGATTATGTACATACGTTATATGAAATATAAAATTATGCAAACTGTTGTAATTATAATACCAAAATAAGTTTTATATAAAATGAAATTTGCTTTTTTTAAATTTCATTTTTTATATGAAAATATTTGAAAAAAATTATTAAAATTGAATAAAAATTATAAAAAATATTTTTTGAAACATTATTTTTAAATTTAACCAAAGTTCTAAATACCTACAAAAATGTTCGCGGCACACCTAGAATTCTTCGCGGCACACCAGTGTGCCACGGCACACCGGTTGCCCAACACTGGTTTAGACCATCCTTCCACCGACCCTCAGGACTGTATATATATATATATATATAGAGAGAGAGAGAGAGAGTGAGAGAGAGAGAGAGAGAGAGGGAGGAATAAATCATTAAACACACTATTGATTTTTTTAAAATAATCTTAACGAATTTCTGTAATTACTGAATTGAATATAAAAATATATTTGTAAAGGCTTGACTGATCAGTGGTGAACCTTCCCAGCGATTTCACCATTTTTTAAAAAATTGCAAAGCGTTTATTTTATTTATATAAAAGGGCGTACCTAGATCTGTAAGAAAAACTAACAATTTTTTCTCAAAATATTTCAAGATATTGCTCCCTCTTTTTCAATTTATTGCATAGTAAATTTAATTTACAAATTCTTGTATATCACATGAAAACAACTTTGTCAATGGTCATAAAATAATTAATGATAATGATACATTAAAAATTAAAAATTGAAAATAATAATAAAATATTTTTTAATGAATATTAAAGGCTTTATAAAATTAGTAATGCAGTATTTTATAAAATGTATTTTGAAACAAAATGTAAGGAAACAAAAATAGAAACGTTATTATTATGTTATTACTAATAAATTGTTTATTATCGCGTGTCAGATCATTTTAAGAACTAATGAATTCATAAATAATCATGTGATAATAAGTGTAGCATGATTTATAGATTCATTAGACCTAAGGAAGAGATAACACTCTATATTTAACCATTTTTAACAATAAAAACCCCTTTGCGACTGGTAAACGTAATTTTCGAGTATCCTTTGGTCATAAGCAATCCATCCGATAAGACATAAGTTTTGTAAAATCAAACATGAAGCTAACTGAATGAACACAATCTCCAATGACAGATATTATTCCGAAGAGAGCAGGAAGGGTATTCACTTTATAGACAAATTTTCAAAGGATATTCTACATGTATCGATATGTGATGAATTTCAGTAGAAGGCAGTCCCTAGTTACACACCATAATTATCATAACCATTACCAAGAGTACACACACCTACACCTGTGAAAAATAAAAACAAAAACAAAAAACTACTGCTCACAAAATTGTAAAGATTTGGCTAAAGAATGTCTATGATAATAGAATTGTTGGAAAGAAAGTAACGGTAGGAATTTACATGGAGAAAGCATAGAATTTAATCAATTCACTCAGCAATTTGACTATGACCGCTTACATCATTATTCGTACCAATCGATAACAATAATTTAGACAAGCGAGAAAGGGCCTATATTCGTCAAAATATGTGAGATTAATTATTCTTTTATATACTGTATATTTACGATTCGTTTTTGCATTCTCTTTAAAAATGTAAATCAGGTTTAATAAAAATTATGAATAACGATATAGGTAAAAGAAGGAAATGATATGGTTGAGAATCAAGATGGATGGATCAATCATAACTAGAGACTGGCTACCCATCCAAGAGTTTCAGGCCAGGTTCCGGGAAAGATACAAAGAAAGCTCTGATTGGCGACAATTGTGCCATTGTGGCTTCTCTCGGAGATCTTCTCAGAGCAACATTCCCAAGATCCCGGATTGGATTAACTTGGCTTATATATATACTAGCCGATTGACCCAGCTTCTCTCGTGTTATGTCCGAGTGGGTGTTTGAACAATGAATACTAGCACTTGTTATAAATGTATTCATAATGTATTCTGAAAACACAATACCATAGGTATATTATATATGAGTTTGAAGGATTGTCTTTAGCCTTTTATCTCTCTTTTCATACTAACAACATGCAAAGAAACAGCACCACAAGCAAACTAGGGAGAATCTAAAAATACTAAAATGAACTTGATTTATTTACCTTCTCTTCCATTAGTACTTGTATTATTGTACATTCCTTATGTATTATTACTTATTATTCCTTATTATTCCTTATGTATTATTGTATATTCCTTATTTTTTTTTGGCATAATATTCATTAATACTACTTTACATACGCAAAGGTATATCTGATTATACTCGGCATAGATATTGCGGTAAGTAGTGTTTATTCAAAACTTTTCTTGCAATTTTAAATTACACTAATGAGTAAAACTTAAGGAAGTATAAGTCCTCGGTCGTATTTTTTATATTTTCTAAGGAGACGGAAAACATTTTATTCACACTTGGTTATCTCATGCATCTTCAATAAAGGTCACTGTGTATCAAATATCTTCCAGAGTCTGAATTGTCTGAATCCCGATATACACTCTAAAGATACAACTTCTTTGAGTTTTGTACATTATTGTGTATTCATTTCTGATATATCATCGTTACCTGATATATTCGGAGAGAGAGAGAGAGAGAGATTGAGATTGAAACTGATTTATTATAACGTCCATATAAGATTATATAAGGTTAAATACATAAAATGAATGAATAAGATTAATAATGATAGAATATATGAATAAAAGAGAGAGAGAGAGAAATAAGGGACCGGGGGCAATGCGTGAAATCTAAAAGTTAACAGAAAAATGAGATACCTTTGTGAAAGATTAATATATAATTACAGAATCTATGAGCGATATTGTATCGAGAGTCTGAGCTTCCATAAAGGACCAACCCGTGGAACACCCATTTTCGTAAGTTAGTGATCAAATCGTAATAAAATTTGTGAAATCAAATAAGATTTGTCTTGGGCCAATTTAGTCTTCAATACTGACCACTTCTGTGAAAGACCAGGAAATCCATGTTCATTAGAAAGGTTCTTTTGTGCTTTTTATTTAGAATTTGCTCATTTTAACAAGCACATATTACATTTTTAATAGTAAAAAAGTGATTTGTACTGGGATCAGGTGGTTAATTTAGGAAAAAACGATTTCCTGATCGTGAAACGGAAAGTTGATGATGGATTTCCCCATCTATCTTAATAAATAAGAACTAATCATTGATTTTAATTATTCCAGAATAATTGAGAATCAATAAACTCAGTTTCACGATCAAGAAATACCTTTATCTATATTTATTTCATTTATTCGAATTTTTAAAGAGAAAAAAATATATTTACATAGGCTTACATTGGACTATGCACACACACAATAATAACAAAAATTATTTTAAACATCATTATTATTGATCAAGAAAGAGAAACACAGAATATTCCTCAAGAATATTCATAGAAGAGATCATTTCTCACGGAAGGCATTACAGTGTTATGCTATTAGTAAGAAATGGTAACCATGTTAAAGAAAAAAAATATATATATATAAATATAGCTGTCTATTTTTATATTAAGTTCTAGAAATGACATTAGATTTTTTCCCAGTCTGAAGAAAATTACTCTCTTTTTATTTGTTGTGGTTTTTAATCGATTCTATCAGTTAAAGGAAAACAGTAGTTTGAATTCAATCAATCAATATTCAATTAGGAAACTTTTCTATATAACTTTAAAATCCTTCTTCTCATCTTACAACCGATGATGTTGTATCAAAGTAGTTCCTGGCGATGCTGACGTTAAAACGACAGACAGCTCAATGTTTCTCTCGATAAGACTTATCTACGACGTGGACATAGCTAGGAAAGGGAGCATCAAAGAACTTACAGTTGGTAGAAGAAGGGACATCTTGGAGAATGGAGCTTATCTCCACTGGACTTATCGGATATGACGTAAGGTGTTCTTTCCAACAACTAAGGATTTTCTCCATAAGCTAACTGCTCTGGCGTCCTGTGGAATTTACCTCGTGACCTCATAGTAGACATGTGGATATCTTCTACTATACTTCCCTAAATCTCTCAAAAACGGCTATTTTCCTTGTAAACAACACTTTTTCTAAACTACCTCGACATCATTTCAACCTCCAATGAGCAAACAACTTCATGTTGTTCGACTATATTTCATGATGTGCTCTACTGTAGAGATATGTAGATATATTTGTTAAAATCCCATAGGGTTCTCAGAGTAGAATATATAAACACCAACTAAGTCTATTACATTTCTTAAATACATAGAAGATATCCTATTATACAATTCACCTCTACTCCATCAACTCACCATGTACCAGGACAAGGTGACTCTAATGTAACACCTGTAAACTGAGACCAAATAAATAAATAAAGCATTAAAAAAAAATACAATTCACACTATTTGTCTAAACTTCATTCCTATACAGTTCCATCCAAATTTTAGAGTCACTCAATTTGTCACATCACACGGAAAATTCCAACGCTAATTACACAAAAGAGGTCTATCAGAAACACCTAATTGTTCCTACGGAGAAACTGAAAAAACAGATCTTCACCTTATCTACGACTTTTTGTTAGAAGTGTTTCACAATAAGTTATAGACATTTAGATTTATATTTATTAATCAACAAGACGCGATATTAAAGTATTTGCGCCTATTACAGAGAAAACAAACAAAACAACAAACAAGTTAAAACTTAGAATTAAATATTTACAAATTTGTCATATTATAATCGACAGAGTTCATAAAATTTATATAGATAAAGTGGCTGATGTAAGAATTAAATCATTTAGATCAGGGAACAATCGATGTCTCACTTCTATAAAGTTCGAACAGTCATAGAAAAGGTGAAGAGCAGTTTGTTCAATTTCTCCGTAAGAACGATTTGGTGTTTCTGATAAACCTTTTTTATGTAAGTATGTCTGGAATTTTACGTGTGATGTGACAAATTGAGTGACTCTAAAATTTGTATGGAACTGTATAGGAATGACTTTTGGAGAAATAGTGTGAATTGTATAATAGGAGATATCTTATATGTGACTTAGGAAATATAATAGACTTAGTTGGTATTATATATATTCTATTCTGCCTTCTGGTTTTTTAAGAATTAAAAATTCCTATCTCTCTAATTCTATATATGAAGTAAACGAAAAAATTGCGCTACAAATTTTAAAATAAAACTACAACCTTTCGCAATGAATTTCTTTTATTTATTTATATATTTATAAAATAAACTCATTGCGAAAGGTTGTAGTTTTATTTTTAAAATTCTATATATACCAGATCACCAAGAATAAAAACAATAAATTGTGATAGGATAGTATGTTAATAGGATTAACACAAAGCAATAATGTATATACATAAAATGGAACGATTTAAGCACGAATGTTTCTTTTATATACAATACAAACTTCTACTGTCCTTACTGCGATGAAAAAATATATTGGGAGCCATGATGAGCCAAGCTCTTCCAATATATTTTTTCATCGCAGTAAGGACAATAAAAGTTTGTATTATATATAAAATAAACATTCGTGCTTAAATATGTTCATTTTATATTTTAGGATTGTAAATTCTTTCGTATAATTTTGTATTTTATGAAGGCGGTCGTTAATAGGAAGGTCTGGTAGAGGTTTGACGTTCTATGGTGTGGGACACCTCTGTCTGTGGTAAACAACCACAATACCAGGAAGGCTAGAGGAGATGAATCTATGTTAATAATTCCCCCTGACAGATTCACAAGGGCGTTTTGATTCCCTACTTAAGCCAATCACATGGTTGTTCTGAAATCGCCTTGGTGAATATTCATGGTAGAGTTAAGGCACTTAATAAGGAAGTAGTTCGTATGTGGAAAATATGTAGATAGGTTTTTTTTATCCGTCTTTAAATGTTATCAACTTTTATTAATTTGAGAAAACATGTCACAGATTAATTTTCTTATACGTAGAACCACCATGAGAGGACACTCACACTAGAAGAAACTTCTCTACAAAAGACAGTTTTAATTTGCAAAATTATCGTTTTTAATATTTAGGAACTCTCCGGTAAGAGAACACCTCTCCATACGTTGAGAAAATAAAAACCTCCAACTGGCCGAAGTGTCTATTTTTCATATAAATATGAATGCCGGCCAGCAGCCTCTATCTTTACGTTAATAGATTTTGTATATATATCATCTGAATTACAATAGGAGGAATTGACAGGTATCATTTCTAAAGAGATAGAAAAAAGAAGGGATAAAAGCTAACACAGCATAGAGTTTCTTTATTGAAAAGGTGAAAGCTTGGTGAGCTTTCGTACAATAAAGTCCTTCAACAGGCTGTAATACGAAAACAAGCTTATATCCGTAATCAACTTGTTGAAGGACGTTATTGTCTGAAAGCTCGCCAATCCTTTACCTCTTCAATAAAGATACCTGTCGCCGTGTTTTTGCTTTTATTTCTTCTTAAAATCATATCATCTCTTTCCCATGAAAACACATATCCATTATGGGCGAAATTTTCGAAATATTTTAATAAATTAAAAATTTAATTTTTATTAGATCAAACTGATCAAAGTCTCTCTTCTATATGGATATTATACTTACATATTTGTTGTAATATAAATAAAAATTACCATTTTTAGTGTTAAGCAACTATCCGGTAAGAGAACACCTTATGGCTGATAGTACCCTGTAAGGGCTCCTAATCCAGGGATACAGGATGAGCAGCATTTGTATTCCATGTTAGGAGCGGCTGCACATGGCGTCTGTACCTCATGTCAGAAGCGGCCATTTCTTTTGGAGCTAAGTCGACCTGCCACTGAGTAGTGCTCCCAGTCTTAATGACAAACGCAAACGCATTCTACATCACCCAGTCATGATGGTTGTCAAGTCTCAAGCTCTACAAGCTTAATACCCTAATATGATTGAGTGGAGATAAGAAAGAAGAAGAAGAAGACAACACCTTTCCTTACAAGACACTTTGGCTCTCTCACTAGATGTCCCTCAAAGAGAGATTCTACTGTAACTCCAGCGCTTTTAAACGAATTGATTCCATTATCACACATACAATAAATTTCCGTCTAAAATAGACACGATATCTTACATCTTCAAATCATAGTTTAACATATTTCGATGCTTTCTTAACAATTAACTTCCTCTCTAAAAAGACGACATGAAATACATATATAAATATACACCACTGATGAGCCACGCCCTCCCTTTAATTTTACCATTGCAGTAATGGCAGTAGAAATTGTTTAATTTCAAAAAGAATCGTACGAGTCTATAATAGTTTCGAATATTCATAACAGATGGCGCGCTATGCATCATTCTATATACAGTTACGAGCGTCATTCCTCATCTCCTAATCAATCAACTCTGTCACCGTTTACTTTTTTTTTTTGGAATGGCGCCCTCCTATTGGTTGGCTACGATCACGCCACCTTTGCCCCCCCCCCCCCTATCATGCCTCCCCCACTCTGTTTCGTTTTTGTAACTATTGTGTTGGAGCGGGTCGCTCCTTAAATAAATGCATATATTAGTTAATAACTAAATGGAATCCTCTCTTTCTTTTTCCCAGTATGAGACGCCTACGGAAGCCAACAGTACATAGACAGATAAAGCACACATAGGCTATAGTTATTAACTAATATATGCATTTATTTAAGGCGCCAATTTATAATTGTAACAAATAGTATTTGAATAAAAACATTCAATCGTGTAAAACAAGGGCGTTGCCCGGGTCATTCGGCTAGTAATAACATATACACATATTCACGCTTATATACTGATGGACCTCATATTAGCTAACATAGGCAGGCCTTTATAGAATTGACCAAAATTGGTATCGTGGCTTTTAAGATTGATTGGAGCCTGCTTGATCTGAATTTCTATTATTGAATATATCCCACTCATGAACAAAACTTAAGGAAGTTGTACCTTTTCGCATATATATCGGGATTCAGACAATAACTCTGAAAGATATTTGATACAGTGACCTTTATTGAAGACACACGAGATAAAGAAGTGTGAACAAAATTGTCTCTGTCTCCTTAAAAAAATAAAACAGACAACTGGCGACATCTGATACTTTCCACTTCCTTATGTTTTGTCCGTGAGTATCTAGCATATTCCGTATTTAAGACTGAGCCGGTGGATTGAATATTTTATATCTTAAATACGATTTCGTGTTTGAATTCGGTATTTTTATAACACACATCATCATCTTGAACTTTCAATTTTTTTATCTAAAGTGTTTTATAACAACTACATATTTTAATATTATTTTTTAAGGAAATACACTTTGCGTGTACACGTTTCTATATCGATTATTCGTAAAAAAGTGTTGTTAAATGTAGTACGCCATTATTTGATTGAAAACTCTAGCTGTCATTGTGGCAACGAATTCCAGGACTCGAGACACCTATTGCTGGAATGCCCACTCTTCTTCAACGCTAGACAACAGACAATAAACAATGTTGTAGATCTATATCAATTTGTAAATAGCAGAGAGAATTATCATAGATTTAACTATTTTTGTGGATATATTTATGATTATCTTTCAAACCTGAAAGGTTCAGGTTCTTAATATATATTATTGTGTCTATTTTTTATTTTTGAACAATTTTTCTTGTATAATATGTTTATAACTGTTTCTGTTTAAAAAAAATGTAAATCGACGTAATTATCCCTAGCCGGGATATCGTGTTTTGTGTTTTGAAATAAATAATGTAGTACGCCATATTCTGTTAAGCCATTTTGAAACATAATTTTGTCTTAAAATACAAGGTGCGTTCATTAATTTCCAGGACTGCTCTGTATCTTTGAAAAAATAAAACAAATAAAAAACTAATTTAATATTTTTCAAAATATGCCCCTCCTGCCTCAATACACCCGTTCCATCTTTTTTTCCAATTGTCGAAGCAGGAGATAAAATCACTTTTTGAGAGGTTCCTCAAGGTTGCCTTCGATTCAGCTTGTATCATATCAACGTTGTCAAATTTCCGTCCTTTCAAGTTAATTTTCAATTTAGGATAGAGGAAAAAGTCATTGGGGGCTAAGTCGGGGGAATAGGGTGGATGAGGGATCTGTATGGTTGAATGCTTGGCCAAAAACTGCAAAACAACATGGACTGTGTGCGGCCGCGCATTACCAACGTGAAGTATCCAGTCATTGTTTTGCCATCTTTCAGGTCTTTTAAGGCACACTGCCTCCCTTAAGCACCTCATCATCCCCAAATAAACAGATAGTCCAGTCACTGAAGATAATTCTTCTGTTAAATTTAATTAACTCCTTTTTTTTTAGCTTGTTTTCCTCGCAACGAAATGATCTTGGACGCCCAGTATGCTGATCATCGTTTACCTTTTCCCGACCTTTTTGGAAGCGCGAAAATCATTCAAAAGTTCTTGAACGGGATAAAGCTGCATCGCCAAAAGCTTCTTTAATCAATTCATACGTCTCAGTAGCACTTTTTTTTTCAATTTAAAACAAAACTTAATGCAGATTCTCTGCTCTTCGAAAATGGCCATTTTAAAATTAGAAATGCGAACCTTACAAGGAAGTTGTTTTGTTCTATTTTTAGATCGGCGCGTGCGCCACGAGACTCGTGCTTTCAGTCAGGTGTGGTCGAATGTCCAATATTCAACTCTGTAAAAAATATTTTCTCTAGCTTTTTTATTTATTTTATTTTTTAACCAGTCCTGGAAATTAATGAACGCACCTTGTACATTCACATAAAATCATATTCTTCAGATAAAAGTCAAATAGATTTAGTGCTGATGGCTTGTTTTTAGTTTTACGATCAGGAAATGATTTTGTTTTCTTAATTTATCCACTTGATCCTAGTAAAACTTCACTTTTATACTATTTTCACAATTTTAAACATTTGTATGTTTTCACATAACGAGGTAAAATAACAAATAATACAGTAGTTGTTACTTTACAAATAATAGAAATGATAAATATTATTATTTGAGTTTTCTTCCGAATTAAAAATTGCCATCCCATATTTATAAATATAAACATAAAATGATTAATCAAGAATGGGTATTTGGCCAATTCTGGAATAATTAGAAATCAACGAGAATAGTTGATATTTATTCCGATAGATGGCGCAAGCCATCAGCAACTTTCAGTTGCACGATAAGGAGATGCCTTTTTCTTAATAAAAAGAAGAGTTATCTATCTTATATTTTATTAAATAAATATGGGATGGCAATTTTTAACTCGGAAGAAACCTCGAATAATAATATTTATAATTTCTATTATATGTATGTTTCTTTGTAATTAAAACAATTCTCTACGATGTTCTCACTTACAATGATACAAATAATAAAATGGTTACTACTTATTAGCTAGGCCTTTCTATTATTTTATCATTGCAGTAAGGGCAGTAGAAAATTAATTTGATTAAAAATAAGCACATAGTTTACATTTACAATAACATATGACGGTCTAATGTATCAAGTTTAAGAAACATGTTTGTTTGTATATTAAAAAAGATAGGTGTTGTCCCTCTTAAAACACATACACACAACTCACACACAATTCTATAACAAAATATTTTCTGGGAATTTGAAAATTTGACGGAAAATGTAATCATCTCTCTCTTTTTATTAGACCAATATCATTCGGGAAAAAATCCATCCTTATTTTGGCAATAGGAGTTTAACTATTCTATAATTTAAACACTTCTTCAGAAAAATTCAATGATTCTAGTAAATATATAGGAGGTATCGTTCAATCAAAGCCTTTCTTGACTAACGAGGTTTATATTCCGAAAACTATATTCTTCAGGTAGACATTCAGGAATTTTCTAAAAGAAGTGTTGTGGCTTTGTCAACGACCCGAGAGTTTACTAGATTACAGAGACGGTCAAGAGATAGAGCATAGTTGTGCGTAGTACATAGTGCGTCTATTTCAGCAAGAAAGTGATAAAAGTTCTTTCAAAAATATTTTACAGTATCTTCAATTTCATTATAGATGGTTTAACATACTATATGATATATAGATGCAAACAACACCTCCAATAACAAAGAAAGAAAGACTGTTCTTTCATACAAAAAGTGAATGTTATTCGGAGATGAGATTCAAGATAAATTATCCCATATTATATTATTCATTATTTCTTACTTCAGGAAGAAAGATAAAAGCCACTTATAGACAAAATTTAAGGAAGTGAAAAACCTTTAATATCGCCTGTCATCTGTTTTTTTTTTTTATTTATCTATTAAGAGAAAAAATTATATGATCGAAAAAAAATGTATATAAATTATTCAACTACATGACCCAAAGAAATAACCTAAAACGTTTTTGTTTAAAGTTTAATATACCATTATGTATATAAAAAGGCATATACACTGCGTGACATTGAAAATGGAAGACCTAGAAATAGTGGCCAGAAAGTGATGAAACTCAGCAGACAGAGAGAGACAGGGACGAACAATAAGTGATCTTTATTTCAAAATGATAGTCATAATACAGAGCGAGAACGGCGTCGGCTTAGTATCAAGTAGGACCACCGCGGACGGCGATGCATGCAGCAACACGTCTAAGTAGAGAGTCAATCAGAGTACGGATGGCGTCCTGAGGGATGGCTCTCCATTCCCTCTCACCCATTTGCCACAGTTCGTCTTCTGAACGCGGCTGTGGCAAGGCATGCAAACGGCGTCCAATGATGTCCCAGACGTGCTCGATTGGTGAGAGATCAGGAGAGTACGGTGGCCAGGGAAGCATCTGTACATCTTGCAGAGCTTGTTGGCTAATGCTAGCAGTGTGCGGTAGGGCGTTATCCTGCTGGTAAAGGGCATTGGGTACCCCCTGAAGGTAGGGGAGTGTCACCGGTCGCAGCACATCATCAACGTATCGTTGGGCCGTCATAGTGCCCTGAATACGAAGTAAAGGTGACCTGGAATCATACGCGATTGCGCCCCAAACCATGATTCCACGTTGTCGCACGGTGGGGCGTTCCACAATTGCTGCCGGATTGGACCTTTCTCCACGTCGACGCCAAACGCGTACACGGCGACTATCACTGGACAAGCAGAAACGCGACTCATCTGAGAACACGACCCTGTGCCATTCCGTCATCCACGTCGATCTAGCCCGGCACCATTCCAAACGTTGGCGCCTATTCGGTGGGGTCAATGGCAGTCTTCTTAGCGGACGGCATGAGTGCAAGCCATTAGCAACCAATCGACGGGAAATGGTTCTGGTCGAGATGGAATGATCTAGGGTGTCTTGCACATGTTGCAGGATGGCGGTACAAGTGGCTTGTGGGGCCGCCACTGCTTGTCGAAGGATACGCCGATCCACACGTGCTGACGTCACTCTGGTTGCACCGACATTCCTATAAATTGCCACATTTCCTTGTTCCAACCATCTTTTCCACAGTCGGTGCACCGTGGACGCACCAAGGTGTGTATCAGCTGCGATTTGACGTATGGACCAACCTGCCCTTTTCAGTCCGATCACCATGCCCCTCGTAAAAGCGTCTGTCTGCTTGAACTGCCTCCGTTTACGATGACCTGGCATTCTCTGTTATTACACGTGTCTTTTGACACAAGAACAAAATTTCTACAATGATTTTCCTTGAAGAAATAACGACACGAATACTCTCCTTTCTGCAAGTTCCTTCCCTTATATCTTACTCCATGTGCGCACGAGAGCTGCGCATTTTACATCATTTGCATAACTCGGTTAGGCGCGTCTACCCTGAAATTTGCATAATTTTCTGGCCACTATTTCTTGGTGTTCCATTTTCAATGTCACGCAGTATATATTGGATAAAAAATAATAATTTACTATAGAATAAAGCGTTAGGAGAAAATAATTTTTAATAATCGACTACACGAGCTTTCGGGCAGTCACGCCCTTCAACTGGTAATGATACATGATGGCAATAGGCCTTAAATAGGATTCCGTTTTTTAAGATATATTTACATATGAGAAAAATAATATAGGACGGCTAAAAAACAATTTAGTTAAAAAATATTTGCAAAACTAAGCTATTGTGTAATATATTTATGTAACTATGCTAATCCTGTAATGCCGGTTGACAAATAATTGGTAGGTCTGTAATTGGCTAAAACATGTGACTATATAATGAAGCGAGACTAGTATTAGGATATCGACTGTTCAACCCGCCATCAGCGGCCATATTGGAACTATACTGGGGGGGGTTTAACGGTTATTCAAGTTATTACATATATCCTGATATTGTGCAGGTAAATCTATACGTCGGTTAATGCTATTTTTTGATATGGATACAACGGCCTCTATGATCAGTCTTTGGTATTTATTGGAGATGTTATTGTATAAGGTGGTGGGTGAAGTTAAATCGAAAGAGTGGCCTGTGTCAAGAATATGGCTGTAGATGAGGGATTTGTTGTCTTTGTTATTGACGCACCTGCCATGCTCGATTATTAAAAAATATTTTCTCCTAACGCTTTATTCTATAGTATTTATAATCCAAGTAGAAAGTTTCCATGTTTAAAAAAAATAATAATTTATTTACCAATATTTCGGTAGGCTGAACGACAACCTTTGTCAAGATATAAAAAAGTATTTATGTAATATAAACAACAGGCTTAGTCCCACCTAACATCAATAGAATATAGTTTTTGAAAAATAGTTTTGCTCAGATTCAACGGAGAGGAAAAAATAGTACATATATATATAACGAAAAAGGCATCTCCTTATCGTGCAACTGAAAGTTGCTGATGGCAGGCGCCATCTATCGGAATAAATATCAACTATTCTCGTTGATTTTAATTATTCCAGAATTGGCCAAATACCCATTCTTGATTAATCAAGTAAAGCTAACCACAGACGCGTTTCGGGCTGTTGGCCCTCATCAGCGTGTTGCAAGCTGTACCTCAACGACCAAAGAAAATTGGTCATTAAGGCATCCTGAAAAATCATGAAACGGGTAGTTAAGGCCAGAATTGCGTGAGAACGCTACACAATGTGAAAAAATAGTACAAATGTGATATTGTACTGGGATAAGGTGTATAAATTAAGAAAAAGGCATCTACTTATCGTGCAACTGAAAGTTGCTGATGGCAGGCGCCATCTATCGGAATAAATATCAACTATTCTCGTTGATTTTTAATTATTCCAGAATTGGCCAAATACCCATTCTTGATTAATCAAGAAAAGCTAACCACGGACGCGTTGGGTATTTGGCCAATTCTGGAATAATTAAAAATCAACGAGAATAGTTGATATTTATTCCGATAGATGGCGCCTGCCATCAGCAACTTTCAGTTGCACGATAAGGAGATGCCTTTTTCTTAAGTTATACACCTTATCCCAGTACAATATCACATTTGTACTATTTTTTCACATTGTGTAGCGTTCTCACGCAATTCTGCCCTTAACTACCCGTTTCATGATTTTTCAGGATGCCTTAATGAACAATTTTTTTTGGTCGTTGAGGTACAGCTTGCGCCACGCTGATGAGGGCCAACAGCCCGAAACGCGTCCGTGGTTAGCTTTTCTTGATTAATCAAGAATGGGTATTTGGCCAATTCTGGAATAATTAAAAATCAACAAGAATAGTTGATATTTATTCCGATAGATGGCGCCTGCCATCAGCAACTTTCAGTTGCACGATAAGCAGATGCCTTTTTCTTAAGTTATACACCTTATCCCAGTACAATATCACATTTGTACTATTTTTTCATATATATATATATGTTATATAAAAATATTAATGAGATTTCTGTTGAATTTTGATTATCTTGAGGATTAAGCTATGTCAATGCAGTTGTGGTAAAAAATCTTGAAAAATAATAATAAAAATAGTAAAGATTTGAAATTTCTTTAATTGAGCTTATGGGATATGTAAAAAAAAACATAAAATGATAAAAGTAATGCCTGGCTTAAGGCGTATGAATCTAAAAAATGAAAAACTTATTTACATAAGGTACAAAAGATTTGAACCGGCCATCTGGAAACAACAACAATGCGTTTTTTATAGGTAAAGCGTGACCACTGGCGGTCGATTCAACAGAGTATTTGAATCTATGAAATATAATTCTGAATAAAATAATATTTTAATATAACATATATATATATATATAATATATATATATATATAAGATAAAAGTTGATATTTTTTTTGTGTGTTTAAGTTAGATGATTAAATAGTTGTTTATATGTATTATATTTATATCTTATTTAGGAGAGAAAAATGTAATAAAAGTAATTATATGTTAGAATAATACGTTTTTATTTTAAATAGGAAAAAAAATTGAAAAATAAAAAGAAAATTTAACAAGAAAAGAAGATTTAACAACGTAACGTCTTTTAGCATCGGCTTTTACCCTTCATGTAGACATACTCTAAAAATAAATAGGAATAAAGGAAGAGATTTATAAAGATTATATATTTATTTTTTAGTAAAAGAAAGGAAAGAGATAAAGAAAGAACCATACACTTTTATTTCAAACAGGTAGAGAATTGAAAGGGTGTTAGTATTTTCTAGTTAATTAATAGTTTTTGTAATTTTTCTATATATTTTTTTTCTGTATAATTTTCTATATAAATTTTGGAACCCTAATGGTAGAGACCAGGACATTACACAAAAGGAGATTGGAATACCACAGATTTCTCTTTTCAATAGATTTTCCAATCTCCTTTTGTGTAATGTCCTGGTCTACCATTAGGGTTCCAAAAAATAATTTCTAATAGGCAAAGATTTAAAATATGTTTATCTATCCTTAACTAGGCAAAAACATCATATCATATTATTCTTACTTTAAAAAAAAATCAAAAATTATAAAGAAAAAAAAATTATATAAAAAAATTACAAAAACTATTAATTAACTAGAAAAAACTAACACCCTTTCAATTCTCTACCTGTTTGAAATAAAAGTGTATCGTTCTTTCTTTATCTCTTTCCTCTCTTTTATTAAAATATAAATATATAATCTTTATAAATCTCTTCCTTTATTCCTATTTATTTTTAGAGTATGTCTACATGAAGGGTAAAAGCCGATGCTAAAAGACGTTACGTTGTTAAATCTTCTTTTCTTGTTAAATTTTCTTTTTATTTTTCAAAAAATATTTTCCTATTTAAAATAAAAACATATTATTCTAACATATAATTACTTTTATTACATTTTTCTCTCCTAAATAAGATATAAATATAATACATATAGACAACTATTTAATAATCTAACTTAAACACAAAAAAACATTATCAACTTTTATCTTATATAATTAATTTAGATTTAGCTAGCTAATCTAATAGAATTTCCTTTTTATATATAAAATATTACTATTATTAAAAGTTTTAAATATAGTTCTATCAATATATAAATCCATGTTAACTTACTCTATAATATCAACTTAATTTAAATTATATTTAAGATTTAAAATTTTATTTGATAAACTTTATTATTTACATTTCATATATATATATATATATATATATATATATATATATATATATATATATATACAGTTAAACCTGTCTATAGCGCCCCCTCTTGGAACTCACCAAAATAGGATGCTATAGAGAGGGGGTGCTATAGACTGGTAACTTTTAATGTAAATCGCATCGTACTACGTATTTAAAATCGGGCGCTATAGAGAGGGAGGCGCTATTTAGAGGGGGAACTATAGACAGGTTTACCTGTATATGTATACTTGTATATATTACTTTATATATATACTTGTATATATACAAATCACATAATATTCTAGAGTGTAAATAACCACCGAATTCTAATGACTCAAAACCTCCAATCGAAATTTTAAAATGAAAATAGAATAGGTAGAAAATGGTTTCTGATAATGAGGCATCTGTCAAAACGTTGCTATAAATAAGAGATTTATCATTCTAGAATTGTATATTTTCTATAAATATATATATAAATCACAGATAATATTGATTGAGTAAATATTCTCAAAATTCGTCAAATAGATAGAGTGAAATAAACTTCCCATGTCGATTTGATTATATTGTTTTGATCGCGTGTTTCCTTGAAATATTATTGTTAATATTTTACTCTCCGAAAGAGAGAGAGTATATCTATGCCTAGATATTTTAAAATATGTGTATACAATTATATCTGAGGTATATTGGTGTGAAACAAAGTGCCTCAAAAAGGTAAAATAAAAGAGGAATAGAAACTAGAATTATTAAAATACGAGGCTATTATAGACGCGTATGATTCTTTTTAAAAATAAAACAATTTCTTCTGCCCTTACTGCAATGAAAAAAATGCCGGTTTCGCCAGTTTAATCTACCATACCGCTGTTATATACGCGTCTATAATAGTTTCGTTTTGCAATAGGTTTGTTTATTTTCTTATATTAAATAAATGAATAGATTTTTATATATTTTTTATTTCAATTCAAAGCGTCCCTCTTAGGGACACCTAGGCTGACATAAGTGTATGTTTATAAAGTTTTCAATACATATTTACAATAATTTTAGGCCGTAAAGAATAGTCATAAGATATTAACAAGGAGAAATAATGAGAGAAAAGGTAAACATTTTTTGTCATCAAATATTCACTATTCACAACAAAATTAGTTCATTTATCATTGAATGAATTTAAATAATAAACAAACTTATATTATGAAAGGTTTTGATATATTTATATTATATGTGTTTGATTGAAATCATTATTAATATTGTTATTTTATTCTTATTTTTTAAATATTGTTATTGTGCTTTATTAATTTTTTTTTGCTTATCCCTAGTACAGTGGTACAGGCCATGATAATCATGGTGGGTAGAAGTTGGCGACTGCTTTTACTGTAAGTTGCACCACATGTCTGCACATGTGTAAAGCAGTTCGACTTTGCACTTACAAATGTGCCAGAGCCCCGTTTGGTTACTTGTACTCGCTTGTGGGGTTGGACTTTTGCAAGAATCGGGGGCCATCGGAGCATTTTGTTTTAACAGAAAATAGTGCCCAATGCGGTAATCGAACCCGGGTTGTAGCGGTCGAAAACCGCTATTGTTTTACAATATCTATACATTCGTATTTTTAATCCAAAAATGCTTCATTACGCAACATATTAAAATTGACATTATATATACACTCATAGACAAAACATAAGGAAGTGGAAAGTCTTTGAATCGTAGCAAAAGGCCAAAATTTACTGATCAATGGTCCATCGTAGTTTCTGCGCATCTGAAGCATACTTGATGTTGTCTTGAGCTTCGTCTTTCGTGAAACTACCTGGTCTGGCCATAATCCCGGCCCAGCACTCAACGCTGACATCGCCTTTGTCTTTGATATCGCCGGTTGTCTGGTTTTTCAAAGAGAAAGAGGCAATTTTGTTCACACTTGGTTATCTCGCGTGTCTTCAATAAAGGTCACTATGCATCAAATATCTTTCAGGGTTATTGTTTGAATCCCGATATACATGCTAAAAGGTACAACTTCCTTTAGTTTTGTTCATGAGTGTATCTTTCAAAGTTATTGTGTGAATCCCGATATACATGCTGAAAGGTATAACTTCTTTAAGTATTCTAAGAATCAAGAGTAACTTCGGCCAGTAAAACATTCACCTCTATCTTCATGATTAAGTTTTATCCATGAGTTTACTCATGTAACTATTAAATATCTCCTTTCTGTTAAATATTTGAATGTTTCTCAGATAATATTGAATGCTTTAACATTAAAATAATATTCTACCAATTCTGATATTTCCCTCTTCGTATAATAAAGTAAAGAATTTTGAAAATGCTATCCGAGTTTCACTAAAAAATTAAATTTCTTAAATAAACTCTTTTAATCTATATATGTCTGTTTTTTTCTCTCTCCGTTCCTAAAATAAAACCTTTGTTTCATTAGAAAAACAATTTTTATCATAATACCACACAATATGAGAGATATATTGTTGACATAAATTTCTCATATCGCAAAAACAGGGTTACGTGCCTAGTGAAAATTTCCTGATATTTAAAAATTTGAATGAACAATCTTTAATGAAATATATATATATATATATATATTACTCATTTTCACACATACAAATCCTAATAGATTTTATTTTTAAATGTACGTAATTGCTACTTGAAACTGCTTCTCTATGAAATTCAAAATACACTCATGGACAAAACTTATATGAGTTTCATATTTTGTTTTCGGTGGTCCTCTATTTTTTTTTAAGGAGGCAAAGGTAATAAGGCAATTAAATAAATCTCACTGTGTATCGAATATATTTCAGAGTTATTGTCTGAATCCCGATATACATGCTGAAATGTACAACTTTCTTAATTTTTGTTAATGAGTGTAAATAATAATAATAGTTTTTCACATCTAGGACATATTACAAATGGTATTTATACATTCATTGTCTACCATGAATAACATCTAGACGTCCTATATTTTACATAAGAAAATTCCGGCGACAATAGTAAACCGATTTAAGAGAACACTAGACTCTCTATCCAGTTTACAGCTACAGCAAAGTCTTTTATTAACTTATTTCGTCATATATAGATAGAATCAACCCAAAGTTCACAACCAAAATAAGAAACCATGATAAGAGTTATCAATAAATAGATAATCAACTATACGCAGGCTTGGTGGTGAATCATAATAATCATTAAAGTGCCTACTTGTCTTTCATTTCGCGTTTTTATCGATTTTTACAAATTCCATACAGAACTGTAGAACCGGCAATACAAGTAGATAAAACCCTTATTGTTCAATGAATCAGAGAAAATGTTTATGAAACTTTAACTTGTTATATTAATAGGTATTGCAGAATATATATTTTTGTATTTCACTGAAGGAAATTCTAATATTAACACAAAAAAGTGTAGGTTGGGTACAATACATACAGTAGCAGTTTTGTGAACGCTAGTTTGACAAAGAGAGAAAGGTAAAAAAACGTGATGTTCTGGAACAAAGAGAATGCTACCAGTGTAATTTAGCAGACGATAGAGAATCCGCACACAGACAGAGAGAAGGGTGGTCGCTCCCTCAGTACTCACCCACCAGCTCCGCTTTCCCCTCTCTACAGCTCCGTCCCATTGTGACGTCACTCCCAACCAATGGGAGCGGCGCCCATGGTTTCGTCCGGTCACCCACTCCCATTCCTATGGGATAATACATTATGGGACAATATATATATTTTTTGCTCTACACATAGGGAGCATTCTCTAATAACTTTGAATTACACTGGTCAACAACATTTTTGCCCAAGAGAACCTGATGATGGTGTTTCTAGTGTAACTTTTCATGCTGAACTCAAAATTATAATCAGAAATTTTCCATCACATATGGTTTTAGCGTGACAGCCTTTTTTTTTGGTATTGGGATAAATTTAGTAAAAAATTCAAAATATATTACGTAAGCATTTTTGCATAAACCTTATTGTTGTTTCTAGTGTAACTTTTCATGCTGAACTCAAAAATATAATCAGAAATTTTCCATCACATATGGTTTTAGCGTGACAGTCTTTTTTGGTATTGGGATAAATACAGTAAAAAATTCAAAATATATTACGTAAGCATTTTTGCATAAACCTTATTACATTACACTAGTTTATCAAAAAATTATTTTTCTTTGTCCCAAAAGAAACAGCATCTTATCTAAATTTAACTCTTTGTGCTGATTCCAAATATACCTTTTTTTTCTATCACGCAAGAATTTTGAGATACACCTACTTAAAATTTGGAAATGTTTTTTAATATATAGGCCTATATGAACGAAATATATTTATTTTATTGAAAAGTACTGACGGTGGATTTTCTTCTATACTTTGCTTGTGGTACATCCCTCTTGAGTGTCCAGCAGTAGTCAGTAAGCATACCGGGACTCCATTTACCTTGGTACCGCTTCTCCATGCTTGACATATCTTGATGAAACCTCTCACCATTCTCATCGCTAACCGCACCAAGATTGTCTGGAAAGAAATCCAGATGTGAATGCAGAAAATGGATCTTGAGAGACATGTTACATCCCAGTGCTTTGTAGGAAAGCAACAAATCATTAACTATGTCTCGGTAATTTTCAACCTTGACACTTCCTAAGAAGTTCTTGCAAACATTTCTAAAGGAATTCCATGCTGCTGCTTCAACTATATATAACTATTTCGAAAATTTCTATCCTGCAGCAATTCTTGAATCTGAGGTCCAACGAAAATGCCTTCTTTAATTTTCGCATCAATTATGCTAGAACATTTTTGTTTTAGGTAGGCATCCATTGCCTTGACAAAGTTCTTCATTAATCCCAGTTTAATATGTAATGGTGATAAGTAAATATTTTCTGAATCGCGATCAAGGGAGGATTTACAATATTTTTATGTCCTGGAGTAAAGATTTCACGGTTTGGCCAGCTTTTTTAATGTAATGCATTTCCCTATCTCTGCTAACCCTCTTACATAGAAAACAACAAAATTTTGTATATCCAAGCTGTAATCCACGCAAGAGAGCAATGACTTTCAAATCGCTGCATATTTTCCAACCGTATCTTTCATATTCTATTTTTTTCAAAAGCAGTTTCATGTTTTCGTAAGTCTCTTTCATGTTAGATGCATGTGCTATATAGTCTTATCTTGGTCAACGACTTTACAGCCAAAATAAAGTTGATAGCACTTTTTGATGAGCGGTGTAAAGTTTCGTCTTTAAACTTTGAAAGTTAATTCCCCACAAATGTAACAGAAAATATCAGGAATATTAATGCAACGCCTCGGCATATTGACACAGTCTAGTGCCCACGATTTATAAAAGCAAGTCAATAGAGAAGAATAAACTGATCACTTCAAATTTACCTGTCACTTCTGATGCAAATCTATTAAACAAATCGCTAGGTTCATTTTAAATATATATATTAAAACTGTTATTCAGAAAATAGCATTCCAGAGCTTGTCGTTATTTTTGAGTTGAAAGCAAAACAGATTGCATTATAAAATAAACATATTTATTAAAAATTCAATAATTTGTTATTTAAATTATTACTTATGATTCTTAAAGAGAAATATTTAATTAATAACAAATAAAATAAAGCTTTTGGCCTACATATCAACTCTTCTTGTCAAAAATAAAGCGCTAGCTAATGTAATGATGTTTACTTTAAAAATGCTTACGTAACATTTTCTGTATTATTTCTGTATAGAAAAATGGGTTATCCTGCAAGAACTATGGGTGATGGAAAACTTCTGATTTCATTTTTGAATTCAGCATGAAAAGTTACATTAGAATCAACATAAGGTTTTCTCCGGCAAAAAAAAAAGTTTTTTTTTTGTAGATCTGTGTTATCATCACTACATGTAAGCTTTTTCTTGTAACCAACCGATATAACAACATTGTTACCTATCCGACAATTGTTTGTTCTAGGTCTAGTTACTCTTATAGCTTCTTTTAACTTTGCCAAAACCATTGATGAAAATCACCGATATAACATCATTGTTAGCTTTACAACAATGGTTGTTCTGCATCTCATTATTAAGCTTCTTCTCTCTTTCTCTCTCTTTTTTTTTTAAAGTTATTATCACTTTGCCTGAACTATTCCTGAAAATGACTGATATAACATCATGGTTACCTATTTAATAATTGGTTTTTCTACATCTAGTTGCACCTATATCTTCTTCACGTTATAATAATTTTTGCCTGATATATTCCTATAAACCACTGATCATTGCTATCTATTCAACAATTGGTTGTTATACATCTATTTACACTTATAGCTTTTTCTGAAATATGAAACTTGCTTATGTTCTGTCCCCATGAGTGTATGTTTAGATATAGACTCGAGTAAGAGTCTGTGACTTAAAAGGCAGTAATATTTTAATAAAATAAACATGTCACTATTATGATTGGGAATATTTTAAAGAAAAATAGATGTAGTTTTAATAATTTTAAACTGTTTATAAGAAGTTTTCTGAAATAGGAAAACAGGGCGAATTACATTGAAATGTTATTTTTTATTCAAAGTATATAACAAGTATACCTACACATTTAATGTGTTGAAAAGAAGGTAGAGAGTCATTCTACATTCTAGAATTTGAAGTCCAAGATACCAAACGTACTCATATTTAACAAAATGTACAAGGATTTATTTTACAAAACCATTTGATTGTAGGCAAGAAACATCTGAAGCGCTTAATAAAGATAATATTGAAACAAATTTAAATTTAGAATATCATATCTAATTTTGGACTATTTTGAGTAAATTCAATTTTTATTATTTTTATTTTTGAATACAACTTTTTCACATATTTGGCTCATTTTTATATTGGAAATAGATATCTCTTTACACATTTCTACCTATATAAGTCATTTACTATTATTCATATTTGAAGGATATGATTATAAAATGTATATATGAATAATTAGAAAAAATGACAGAAAAATTAAGATGAAACATATGAATAAACAACCTATATATCATTTACTTCTGTAAAAAGGTTATTGATACTCCCGAAAGCTTGAGATAATATACAATAAAACAAGATACTTATCCTTGGAAGTTGTTTTGTTTATTATTCAAACAACATATATGTTGTTTATAAGCGCGCTTCTATGAATAAAATAAAAATATAATTTGACCCATAACCCAAATCCACAAAATATTTAGGTGGTCTATATTGGAGACTCTACCATTCTCCCAAATCGAGAAGCTCATAGAAAATAATTGAATCTATCTTCGTCAGCTATATCACTGAGTATTTCGGACATAGTAATTTAAATATATTTGTATAAATAGGTGATTTAAGTAAAAAAACAAATCGCAATATGTTTACTTATAAAATTCGGCAAGGTTTTAAGAAGTAAATTATCCTCAGTAAGCCTACCGAATTCGACAGGCAACTTTGCCTGTAGCCTGTTGAAGGACGTCATAGTCCGAAAGCTTGCCGATTATACCTCACAAATAAAAGAAACTCGTCACCGTAAACTTCGATTCCTTCTTCAATATATATATATATATTATATTAAAAAAAAAGATATATTTTCTGATTTATTTTTGATTATCTTGAGTATTATATATGGAGTTATTTGCTGGTTCTCCTTAGTACTATATGGTATTGGTTATGCAGTCTTGGCCAGAATCCCGAAAGTAAAATAATAAAAACAGTTTTGATAAGATATTGCTTTAATTGAGCTATAAGATAAACATAATTTCGTAAAAGTACCGCCTGGCTTAAGAATAAATAAAACAAAATATTATTTACATAATTACAAACATGTTTGAGCCGACCAACGGGGAAGAACATCAATGAGATTTATATGGGAAGCATGACCTCTGGCGGCCGATTTAACAGAATATTTTTATCTATGAAATATATTTTTAAATAAAACAATATCTTAATATAACATTTCTAAATAAAATATTTTAATTTAAAATTTCCCCCCTGTGAAAAGAATAATATGGGTAGAGAGAAATGTGAAAAAAAATCTAGTTAAACAAAAGTAAAATAATTGATTCAAAGAAAAGGTGAGGTGATAGTCACTTATCATATTGGTTTTTGGATGGTAACCAATAGACAGGAAAGAACAAAATGATAGAAATGTAAATGATGACAATTATTGGTAGAGAGTGATGCATGATTATCAAAAGGCGAGAAAGGAAGGGGTGATATTCCATTATCATATTGGTTTTTAGATGGTAACCAATATAGACAGGAAATAGCAAAGTGATACATAGTGTGAATGATTATGAATATTGTTGGTAAAAAGTGAACAAAAATGTGATAATCCATAATCATATTGGTTTGTTGTTAACCAATAGATATGAAATTACAAAGTGTGAATGATAATAACAAAAATATGGTAAAGAGTAAAAATGTGATATTTCATAATCATATTGGTTTGTTATTAACCAATAGATTGGAAATAGACAAGCAAAATGCACATATATAATATTAAAAATGAGGAAGGAAAAATAAAATGCATGAATTATTAAAATGTATATGAATGAAAAATATTAATATGATAGCATTGAAAAAACATTGGATGATTATAAGAAAAAAGAGCATTTGTGAAAAAGTAATAAAAGGCAAGGGTAATATGTAAAAAAAAAAGGCAAAATGCAAAAACAAGGAATGAGCATGTTAAGAAAAATTAATGGTAAGAATAAAGAATGATCATTTGAAAAAAAAATAATCAAGGGGGATAATAAGAGGTAAAAATTTACATAGTTGGTATCGCTAAATTTACATATTGGCTGATACGCTTTTAGATATTAATTACATATGAAATAAATAATGGGGGAAAAATGCAAATTTAGAAAATAACATATGAAATGAGAATAAGAAAATATCAAGTATCAAAAGTTAGGGAATTTCGAACATATTGAAAAAGAAAAATTGAAAATATGAAAAAACATTAAAGTTTAGCTAATTTTTTATAAAGAAATTGAATGTGAGAAATATGTTAAATTTGTTGTTGTTGTCCTCTCCTGGCCGACTGCTTTGCATATG
>CP092879.1:37465392-37622769 GCA_030710605.1 Cordylochernes scorpioides
AACTTTCTCTCTCCACGATACTACAGAGGGTGTTCACACTTATAGGAAACAAGTTTTATTATAAAATATTAAAAATTAACACCATATTTGAAATTTTTCAAATGTTCTATTTGAAAGCCTTTTTGTTTATTTACAGAACGGCACCTGATTTTCCACGATAGCAGACACTTTCTGATCATGATCATACTCAAAAGATCCCGTTCTTCCTTTACCACTTTCCAGAGCTAATCTTACCTATTTGGACATAATTAAAATATGCAAACAAGATAATATCAACATTTCTAAAAAAGGTATTTATAATAATATTCACGACAAAAATATCAAGTTTTTATTCAAAGCACCTACGGAGAAATGGACAAAAGATTATCACCCTATATCTGTGAGAACTCCTGCAACTGTCAAAAAAGTGAAAAAAATATATTCCAAAAGAAAATCCTATGCCACAAAGAGATATAGCCAAATTAATAGGAGCATCAGTGTCAACAATAAATAAAATAATAAATAAAGATTTAGGCCTAAAAGCTACAAAAAAAACATGCGGTTCACAAATTTTTTCAGAGCCATATTCGTCAGCGACACACTATCAGCAGATATTTTTATGAAAATTTCTTGGCTGCTGATAGATGGAAATTTATTGTTACATATGACGAAGCATGGATATATTTAACCGATTGCGACAGAAAAGAGCTATATACTATCAAAAAAGGGTGGAAAAATCTAGGCCAATTTGGTTTAAGGAATGTGCCGAAAGTTACCCCAAAAGATTTATGGTGGCATGCGGTATATCATATGAAGGAAAATTAAAAATAAGAAAAGTTAAAAGAAATGCCAAAATAAACTCGGAGTACTATCAAAACAACATTTTAGAACCTATATTTTTAAATGATATTCCCTCTATCTATGGAAAACAGAGCACAAAGTCTGGTTTCACCATGATAACGCCACAAGTCATACATCATCTTCAAACCCAAGCTTATTTGGAAGATCTAAGGCAAAGAACAGGAATCAACACTATTCCAAAGAACAGAACCCCTGTAAAATCTCCTGATTTAGCCCCGATGGATTTTTGCATTTTTGGATGCCTTAAAAGAGCACTTGGAAAGAGACACCCTAGGACAATTGAAGGTCTTTGAAAAGTGGTAAAGGAAGAATGGGATCTTTTGAGTATGACCATGATCAGAAAGTGTCTGCTATCGTGGAAAATCAGGTGCCGTTCTGTAAATAAACAAAAAGGCTTTCAAATAGAACATTTGAAAATTTTCAAATATGGTCTTAATTTTTAATATTTTATAATAAAACTTGTTTCCTATAAGTGTGAACACCCTCTGTAATTATTACAGATAACTTCATTAAATCAACATCCATCATTGCTTAACATATTGTAAATAACTACCTTGAGATTTCTTCTATCTGCATATGTTGTTGCTTATTTTTTTAGTATATATGTTTATTCAATGCTCTTTTTCTTAATTGTTTATTTTTGACAATTCTGTTACCTACTCTAGTACAATATGAATTTTTGTAAATAGTTTCACGCGCAATTACCCAGATCGGATATAGCGTGTCTTATTTGCAACTGGGAATATTTTTTTCTATTATATATATATCAATGCATTATTAATATATATATATATATATATTTTGAAAATAGAGCAATCCATACTTAATTCATTAGATAATAAACGGCATATATTGGATTTAATAAAATATTTATTTTGCCAATATTTCGGCTGGCTGAACGCCAACCTTTATCGAGGCATCACATTTTTGTAAACACAAACTCAGCGCAGCATAGTGTCATAATATGATTTCAACTGTGATATTATGACACTATGCGGCGCTGAGTTTGTGTTTACAAAAATGTGATGCCTCGATAAAGGTTGGCGTTCAGCCAGCCGAAATATTGGCAAAATAAATATTTTATTAAATCCAATATATGCCGTTTATTATCTAATATATATATATATATATTATTTTGGATAAAAGGTATCTCCTGAAAAAATAAACTTTTATCCGGCAGAGTTTCCTCACCACTCTGGAAGTACCTGCCTCGGCGCGTTACCCTTTTTGGCAGTTCACCCCCCAGGAGTCCTAAATGGTCCTGAGAAGCCCTATTCCACTTCTAGCTTTTACTAACCCCACCATCGGATCTGACCTGATGGCGCCAGCAAAGCTAGGGCCCTAGAACTAACCAATTGTTGAAGACTCGTGTCCCAGGAAACTGAATAATCTTACAAACCAAGATAAATTTGATATATATTTTAAATATGTTATAAGCTGTGAAAATAAGAAATTCATGTTCACAATTTCATATGATGTTGGGATATGATTGATTTATAATTCCAGAAAATGAAACATTTTTTTACAAAGTTAATTTAATGGTTCATCTATGATAGAGATGATATCTGACAAGATTCTCAAGGAAAATTATTAAGATTATAAGATTGATTGTATTTGATGACTGTGTGGTGATATTCCTACAAGTAGTTCTTGAAATTCTAGTAGCTGGATAGCATCTAGCAATTTGATTCTGTTTCTTGAAATATTTTCTATTCGGCGACATCTTCTTGATAATACCAGTGTAATATTAATAACACATTCAAAGTGATTGTCGTAAAGATAGAGGCTGCCTGGCCGGCATTCATTGTTCTTCAAATATAAGACACTTCGACCAGTAAATCTTTTTATTGTCTGCCCGAAGTGTCTTTTATTTGAAGAACAAAGTGATTGTGTATGTTTAAAAGGTATATTTTGTTTTTACTTCTTGTACATACAGTACTGGTCATGAAAATCACGGTGGTAAGAGGTTTGTGACTACTCATACTTTAGGTACACCAAATGTCTTTACTAGTAATATCAGGCAATGGAACCATGGGGTTAATGTCTGGATATATATTAAGAAAATGTTAGAAAGCAATAAATAACGAAATTAATTTTTTAAATGTCAAAGGGACTAAATAATTAATAAAAGCCTAATTTATTGTCAAAAAAATTGCTGTTCTAACAGAATTCAAATGTTCGAAATTCTTTTATTAATATGTCATAGGTACTATATATGAAATCCGATTTATAGGTGAAAAGTGTGGCTTCAAAAAGGAGGACATTCACATGTAACCTAGGTAATCATGGCGCGAGGGGAGGCTGTTTTATCTAATCTAAAAATACTTTTTATACATGTAAAACCTTATTATGAATATTGTACAATGAATATATACATTTCTTATAGCGATGATTTGGATATCATATTCTTATAGATATTTATTTATTTATTTATTTTATTTATTGTTACAAAAGCACGAAGTCCAAAGGACTATTGTGCTGTGCTAGTATTATATAAATATATATATATATATGATTAATTATTTACACGATGGATTAGTATTGTTTTGTAAATTATTGTACAAATAGTTCTAAACTTAACAAAGTTCTCATAAGATAGAGTATATACACAAAGAGAATTTGGTAATGTTTCAAAGTATCTACATACAATTTGATTAGTCAGAGGGCAAGATAAAAGAAGATGCTCTGGTGATTCAACATCTAAGCGGCATTCACATGTTGGATCATTGATAGCATTCAGTTTGAACAAGAAACTTAAGAAGGGTCCTTTGCCAGTTAAGAATAAAGTAGTGAATTTATCAGAAGAAATGAAATTTGGGACAGAAATTGGAAAGAATTTCTTGAACAGTTCATTAGATTGAGAAAGATAAAACTTAAATTTTAGATCCAGATATAGTTTGTTTAATTCTTTTTGAAGGGGTTTTTTGAGTGTTCGATCTGTGAGAGAATTTGTCATATTATACTTTGTTTGTAATAATTCAAGATAATCGGACAGTAAAGGGGTTTTCGCTAGTATATGTGTGATGTAAGAAGATGAAGTCCTATAAGCATGAATGCATCTAATAAGAATTTGATATTGTATAGAATTCAACTTGGATCTTTTTGCTGCAGTGATAAAAGGAAACCAAATATTTGATGCATAGCTTATTGTAGAGCGTATCATAGCTTTATATAAGATCAATCTACGTCGAGTATCAATGCCCCAAGTACGTGCACATAATGAGAATAATATATTCTTAAGTTTCGTAGCTTTCATAATTATATTGTCAACATGTGTTCCAAAATTAATCTTATTCCTTTGTCTATGATTTTTAAAAATAACTCCCAAAATTTTAACAGTTTCTGATGGTTGAATTATTTTTCCATCAAAATTAATGGGCAATTTTTCATAGTTATGTAGATAGAGTATACCTGTTTTGTTTGGACTTAGTGAAAGTTTTACCTTTTCACACCATGCTTTGATTTTTATTAAACATTTGGTAATATTAAACTGAAGATCATAGATGTTTGAACTCCATACCACAAATGTCACATCGTCCGCGAAAGCAATTACTCTAGCAAAACTTTCGTTAAAAGATAAGTTGAAATCATTAAGTAATATATTCCAAAGAATAGGAGAAATAATACCACCCTGGGGACATCCCTTATTTATCTTTTTTATACACTTTACATTAGTATATTTAAACTCTACACTCCGGTCTTCAAAGTAAGAATTAATTATTTTTATAAGTACCGCTGGAAAATTTGCCTTGTCCAATTGTTGGAGAATTGCCGGATGCCATGCGTTGTCGAAAGCTCCGCTGATGTCCACTGTTACTATTGCCGTATTTTCTGTTTCTCTTTTCAGAAGACTTAATTTAGTTATTTCTTGTAAAGCAGAGATTGTTGATTTTTCTTGTGTAAATCCATGTTGAGCAGGATGCATAACATTATTACTATTAATATGATTTAAAAGTTCAATATGAATTAGACTTTCAAAAATTTTACCTAAATTAGAAGACAAGCTTATAGGGCGGTAGGCTTTCGGATCTTTATAATTTTCTTTATTAGGCTTTTTTATAATCATTACTGCTGACTTTCTCCAGGCCTCCGGATAATAATTAAGTCCCATACAAGCATTGAACAATTTTGTTAACACAGGAGATATATGATGAACTGCCGTTTTGATCATCTGATTGCTTATATGATCTATTCCTGGAGCCTTGCCATTTTTAAGTTTTTTAATTATTGAACAGATTTGAATATTATCAAAATAAATGATTTTATCATTAGAAAAAGTATAACTCTTGTCTCTGATTAATTTATGATAGTTTGTGTCAGAAGATTGACAGTCATTCGGAAATAGAGAAGATAAAAGATTTTTCATTTCTGATTCGAGCATATCTTGAGATACATCTAGAATTGGTAAATCAAAAGACCTAGGAGAAATTTTTTGTTTAAAAGTTTTGTAAGTATTACCAAAAGGAGATGTATTTTCAACTTCCTCCAGGAATACCCTCCAGCTTACATTTCTTGTTT
This sequence comes from Cordylochernes scorpioides, assembly GCA_030710605.1. Lineage (NCBI taxonomy): Eukaryota > Metazoa > Arthropoda > Arachnida > Pseudoscorpiones > Chernetidae > Cordylochernes > Cordylochernes scorpioides. The sequence goes on from CP092879.1 coordinate 37,470,751, forward strand.
TTTCAATAATATTCATATACTTATTTCGTATTTCTTTATACATTTTTTCATCAACTAGCTGTCTATTAGACCGTTTACCCCGATAATATAGATTTCGAACATATTTAAAATGATTTTTAAAAAGTTCCAGTTCATCCGTCCACCAATTAAATGGATTATTATTTAAATATTTTGGTTTTAATCGTAGAGATGCATATGCAGCTTCAATTAATATGTCAGTTATGAGAGAAACTACACAGTTTATATCGTTTATATTTACTATTTTACCTAATTTCATCATTGCCTCATTTATCCTAGACACATTGATTGCCTGCTCATATTTTTGCCAATTGGCTCTTTTTTCTTGAAAATACCATGTAGAATTATTTTCATGTAATAAACTTTCTGTTTCCAGACTAATGTCGAATGAGATTGCGTGATGGTCTGTGATTTGCGAAAGATTTAACGTTTTCCATCCATTAACAAGTACATGAGCATGACTATTAGTAATAGTAAGGTCTATTATACTTAATCCTCGACATGTTTTGTTTCGATTGTTATGTATGAGCATATTGTGAAAATCAATTATAGGTTGAAGTCTTCTACCGTTTTGATTAATAATATTATCAAACCACATCTGACTTCGAGCATTAAAATCTCCAGCTAAAATCAATGGATTTGTGTTAAAATTTTTAATTAATTTATCAAGGAATTGAACATGACAGGTATCCATTTTATTAGGGTGTATATAAATATTTGAAAGAATAATTTGCCGTTTAGTAGTTTGTACTGATATAGTGGTTGCAAATGAATTTGAAAACTCTTTAATTAATTTACATGATAAGAAAGGGTTTGTAACGATTGTTGCGGTATATATTGGAACTCCCGGTATATTTGCATAATATATTTTTGAACGCATATTAAAGATTAATTCATTATTTATACTATATGGTTCTTGAACTATAATCATATCATATTTTTCTTTAGAAATAAATTCCCTTATTTCATTATTAACCAAATTGCTTTTCCGCGTGTTTTGTTGTAGAATTTTTAATTTGAACATTGACAAAAAAAAAAAAAAAACAAGAATAAGTCTATTCTAATCCAAAGTAACAATATCATGATCTAAATCTGCATAACATGTTCTTTGTATCTCATATTTCATTTGATGAAGGAACACAGGACATAATTTGTCATTAGAACGATGATTATTGCTATTCCTATATTTAGGGTGTGTAGAGCAATTTATGCACTTGGGCAAGGATTGACAGTTAACATGTTGGTCATTGTCTCCGCAATTTTTACATTTTATGATGTTACATGAATTTTTACTATGACCATAACTAAAACAGTTTTGACATTGACGTACAAGCACCTTATCCTTCATATATGTAACCTGTATGTCTGTATATATACGTTGTAATTTCTTCATAATTTGGTATGTAGCCGGGGAAATGCGGAGAACAACATCCTGTACATCAGTATTTGATCTCATAGCGAACAGAACCTTTATCTTCTTCTCTCGACCTTCTAACTCTGGGTTCATATTGCATAAAATCGAAGGCAATTCCTTAATATCTGTAGATTTAGTAATTGACTTAAGAACAATTGTAGGATCTAGTGGTTTTGGTGCATAAATTAATGCTTTTTGATTTACCTCATCAATCTTTTTAAACTCTTCAATCAATGTATTCAAATCTTCACCTGAATCAACTTTAAGTATTACGCCAGATTTTGATTTTATTATTTTATTTATTTTGACTTTAGATCTATCATTTCTCATCTTTTTAATACCATTATTTACTTCGCCTAATACTTCAGCCGGGGAAACATTTAACTTGGATTTAAATATTATTGTTTTATCCGTTACGTTTTGATTTTGCATAACTATTTTATCGTCTTCACTAGTAACTCTCGTAGCTTGAGCATGTGACCTATTATAAAATTGACTTGAAGGAGATATTTTCTTTATTGATTCGTCCAGATTTCCAAGTCTATCACAAATAGAGCCATTGATTACAGCGATATCTCCCATTGTATCCATCAATATATTCAATTGCTTTAGCAAACCCTGTACAATTGTAAGATCATTTTGATTTATGCTTTTATTTGTAGATGAGTACTTTGATTTTAATGTGTCAGCAATTTGTTCCGAGATGATCTTATGCTGAATCCTACATTCCTCAGTACGTTTTTCGATTTTATCGACCATATTGTTCTAACAAGCGGCAAGCGGTCGCGCCGCGCCGTCTGCTGATATGCAAATCAGCTGTATATAAAATGTTTAAGTATACTTAAGAGTTGGTTATTATATTTATAATAATATAAAAAAGTAAGGTATAAAAGATTTTAAATTTCAAAAACAACTCTAAAAACAAATTGAAGTAATATTTACCGGAATTCGCGGAGCGCTGCAAGAACACGTCCGCCCGACGATAAATATGCAAATTTATAGATAGATAATTCAGGTGGTATGATTCTTGAGAGTGTTATATATTTTCGTATATGTTGTAAAATGGAAGACAAACTATCTGAGAAGCCAAGATTCCAAAGTAAAGTTGGGGGAAGATGGGTGTATTCCAGCTGCGGGGGATGGCCATGTGTCGGGGGAACAGGTGCCAAAAAATGGCATTCGTGTGGGGGGGAGGTCAGAGTCTGTTCACATCTGCGAAGAGTGGAAGACGCGGTGAGTTGCCTCCAGGAGTGTGGATGATCCTGCAAAACGGTACCAAGACCACAGCATCGGAGCGGCCTACAAGGTGGTGTAGCACAGCCTGGACGTGGACAGCATGGAGCGGAACGTTGACAAGGAAGATCCTTCTGATAGCGGACATTTGAGACAAGTCCATCTAAATGTACCTAGTTCTCAATCCCATTAACAGCTCCTGGCGATAAAGTATATCGAACTAATCTGTATCCACAATAAACCTACATTAAACCTTGTACGCAAACAACGACCGCTGAAAAGCGTCATAACAATATTGAAGACAAAGCTATGGAAAGGTTTAGAATAATTATATACGCATTTATATAGTTTGCTAATAGTGAATTTCATATAGGTGAAATATGTCAGAAATTATTTATGATTATATAACTTCGATATTTGTAGCTGTTTTTTAAAAGTTGGTAACCAAATACAAAATAAATAAATGTTTAAAAGGTAGAATTAACCACTTTTTGGTGTCAATGGTCTCCGAGATTTCAGTATATCCGTGCAAATAGACAGAGCTCTGACAACTTTTAACTAGAAATTTTCAAACAGCATATTTCACTTGTGCACAAGTTGCGCAACTTCTGTTGATAATGCTATATACCACGTGTGTGTACTCGAGAAAAAGGCACAATAGAATGTCTCAGAAGTGGGCATTTTTGGTATATTTACGAGATAAAAATGAACCACAATCAAATAATTATGGGTTTAAACAGCCCTTTTATATAATTTTAAGTATAAAGTCTTGATATGCGAAGCCTATATAGATAAAAGATAATTATATGCTATCTTGACTAATCCCATGCGTACTTGGGATAATTGAGAAAAACATTAGCAGCAAACCCATCTAATAAAGCGCCAATTTTGGATTTAAAAGAGCTAGATATAATGTACTGTGGATTTTAGGTAGTCAAATTGGAATAAATTGCTGTCGCAGCAATCAACCTCTTTTGAACAATGGCGCCTCAGTTAGGTATGCGTCCACTGATTCAAAAGATAATTATTTATATAAAGCAATAAGGCCACATCTATATATAAGAAATGAAAGTATTTAAAAACTTGAATGTTTCTTTTATACACAAAACAAACTTCTACACTCCTTACTGCAATGACAAAATATTGGGAGGGCTTGGCTCATTAGTGGTGGATCTCTTCCAGCAGTTTCGCCAATTTAATCTACCAGACCGTTTCTTAGAGCTCTAATACTGTATTGAACTATTCTGATTTTATACGCTGCACTGAAGGGTGGAATCTTTGAAATGGTATTTAAGTAAACTCAATTGAACAAAATCAGCAAGCAGTAAAGGCAGGAATGAATATGTATTATATTGGTAAACTATGGACATAAGATTTTTAGGAGAGTAGAATTGCATATAAATATTTGCATCGAGCGAGGCTCTTCCTCAAACAATAAGGACAAGTTAGGCATAAATTAATATAAAGCAATAACGCACCTGTTTGCGGAAGCGCATTGCTCGATGCAAATATTTATAGGTAATTCTACTGTCCTAAAAGCTTATGTCCATAGTTTACCCGAATACCATGTCTGAGATTTTACCATTCAGTGTAGAATATATAAGCAGAATAGTCCAATACAGTATTAGAGCTCTAAGAAGTGGTCTGGTAGGGTTTCACCATTGAGGAGCCAAGCCCTCTCAATATTTTTCATCGCAGTAAGGACAGTATAGAGGTTTGATTTATGCGAAAAAGAAACATTAGTGCTTTTAAATACTTTTATTTCTTAGATACATATTTAGTTAAAAGACATAAAAGGAGCATCTATACGTGAGATAAAAAACCATTAGGCATTTCTCTCTCAAATAATTCAAACATCTCTACTGTCCTTACTGCGATAAAAAATAATGAGAGGGCTTGGTTCATCAGTGGTGAATTGTTTTCTGAAGAGCAGTGCTCAATGCAAATATATATATGTGATATTCTACTGCCCTAAAAACCCATGTCCATAGTGTGCTAAAATAACATACCTAAGATTCCGTCTTACTGTCTCATATATGGGCAGAATTGAACAATACATTCTAGAAGCAGATGGCCTCCCAAATCTTTAGGTCCATAAGCTGGCATGCTAAGCATTCCCTTAGCTGCTATCCTGCTCAATAGCCAAGCAACGGGATCCAAACTGGGGTTCGGGTTTGGTACTGGAAAAACCAACTCCCATATTAAAGCACCTAGAAGGATTTATATACTGGTGGCCTTCAGTCACAGCACAATAGAGAAACTATCTACTGTGTCCAGCAGGGACCGCGGCCACCGGTCGACCTTGTTCACCCACAGCTGAGATAAAGTTCAGCTGCCACGTCGTGGGCTTTCTCAAGAAGCTTGCAGTGAAATCTCAGCAGCTCAGTTTCGATAGCGTTCCCCGCTCTTCTTCTCTCCTCTTTCACACCCACCACTCTTGGACAATCCAAGGCGTGCTTGGACAATGGCGTGCTCCCAGATCCTTTTCTACACAGATGCAATCAGGATTGCTTTTAATTTTTAAATCTGTGAAAAACAATAATAAACATTAAGAGGAGCCTCTTGTATAAATTTCTTTAATACCGCAAGCTTTCGAACACAACGTTCTTCAACGGGCGTGGATAGTAAACCGTACTAACTGTTTACACAGCAGTCTTTCACACCCACCACTCTTGGACAATCCAAGGCGTGCTTGGACAATGGCGTGCTCCCAGATCCTTTTCTACACAGATGCAATCAGGATTGCTTTTAATTTTTAAATCTGTGAAAAACAATAATAAACATTAAGAGGAGCCTCTTGTATAAATTTCTTTAATACCGCAAACTTTCGAACACAACGTTCTTCAACGGGCGTGGATAGTAAACCGTACTACTGTTAGTACGGTTTACTATCCACGCCCGTTGAAGAACGTTGTGTTCGAAAGCTTGCGGTATTAAAGAAATTTATACAAGAGGCTCCTCTTAATGTTTATTATTGTTTTTCAATGATCGTGATTTTAAGAGTTTTAATCCTACAATTTTAAATCTGTGGAGACTCCTGGAGAAGAATCCATGTCCCGATACCACTAAGTTTGAGGGACATAGCCTTTACATAGTACTTGGGCGTGTTCACCCAATTGTATACCTCCCTCTTTTTCCGCTGTTCCTAAATCTGTCTAACCCCAGGTCCTGGACGTGCCCCCTGACTCTGCTATACACCTCTTTCTTGGTTATTGGGACATCCACTAATATTCCTTTCTAGCATCCATCCTTCGCGAGCCTATCTGCCAACTAATTTCCTTCAATGATGCTAGTTTATTCGGGGCCCTCTTTCATTCGATGGCACTTCAATCACCACAAGGCGTCTTTCCTATCTGGCCAAATGTGTTTCCTGATGGCTTCCTCCTCTAGGTTCAACCCAGGGAGACTAACCCAGCGAGGACCAACAGTGCCTCTGTGCTGGTAGTATGGTATCACCCCGTGAGATCCCAACGGCCGCTGTCCTTTGCACCCTTTCCGATGCCACCTTGTGGTCCCTATTTCGCTGCCACCAGGCCCTGGAAGCGTAGTATAGTAGTATTGGCTCGACTCAGGAAAGGTAGAGGTTCTTAAAATGGTACCCTCCTTTCCCCTTCTGTTCAGAGACAATCTAGACAGCCTGCATAGCGCCTCCCTACCTTTCGCTACCATCCCATCAGGTGTACCTGTGATGCCTTTGCAGTACTTGAAGGCTGATAGGAGCATCGGGGTAGCTGGGCGTCACTGGAGCACTGGAGGTGGCCTTAGAGTGCTGAGGTAGAGATTCAAAAATTTGGAATTCTTGTAATGCGTACCACGTAATGATGAAGAATAGGTGCCTCGAAATTAGGGGTCGAGTTATTCTACTCGGAGAGCGTTGTCGGGTGCACTATTCTGACTAAAAGTTGGTCTTGTGTGTACAATCCTTCAGTCTCGGTGTTCATAATAATTGCCTCTTAACGTATATGTAGTTGAGGTACAAGGGTTATTTGGTCTTGGAGTAATTTTCAAAGTATTTTAGTTGCGACAAACTTTGCGTAGATGACATCGGTTTTTCCTGGGAATAAGTCTACGAGGGTCTCTCACAATCCGGTGTTTAATTTTGTATTAACTCGGCCTGAAAAGGTCTAGCAGATAATAGATAAAAATATTAGAGAAGATTTTTTTCTAGTGTATGCTGTTGAATAGAAAAAAACTCGGATCTCCAGTGCCTGGGGATGTTAAATGTCAGCCAAATCTGTCTTCTTTGCCTTATAGACTAGAACTTAGTTGTGTTAAAAGAAAAACTTCCTTTCTGGGGCCACCATGTGCATTCAAGGCTTTAAAACGGCCTCCAGAACATTGATGTAGGTGTCAGCGTTCACCCTGAAGCCCTGTTCAAAGAAGTGGGGAGACATGACATCCCCTTCAGTGCTGATGACGCCAAAGAAGATCACGGGAGCAGGGAATCTCGTGTGCATAACGAAAGGTGCCTTTGAGGGGTCTTTACAAATCCAACGATCATTCCTGGCATTTAAATTTGGTCCAATTCAGCGTTCTTTTCATCAGAGAGGAACCTCAGAACGCCACAAGAGTCATGTGTCAGGTTTCTGAGAAAAGCAGTAGCCTTTCCTTTTATGCTTTCCTTCATAGCCTCAGTCATCAATTGGTATTTCTAAAGGACATAGGCTTGAGACCATAGTTGCTCTAATGGAAAGTTCTAATTGTAATAGGTCAATACCCAACTTCTTGTCTATGGCTCTCATGATCTTTTTTCCAGGGTCTCCATCAATCTTGACATTTGACAAATTCTTCGTCACTTACCCTTTCCGATCGACGCGAGTGCTTTTTCTTGCAGACGTTCCTTCTTCGTCACTGTCGACCTCATCAGACTGCTTCTGTGCACATGTTAAACAGTGTGTTCTGGTAGATTAATAAAATCCAATGTCTCTTTTTGTCTCCTCTCGGCACGCCGAGAAACGATTATGGCGCCTTCTCGATTATCATATTGTTATATGTTGGGATGTAGATGGCTTTTGTTCACTAGTGATTCCGTAAAAGAATCCAGAACGAGTTCACATTAAAAGGAGGAGATTTTATTATTACAGTAACAAAGAAGATGATTGTATAGCGAAATACACGGTAGAATCAAAAAGTTCCCGAACTTTCAAAAAAATAAAATATAAACAGATTTGTATAAATGTAAAAACAATTTTACTATAAATCATAATGTCTAAACTATAATTTAATTCAGCAACGCCAGTAAATTCTCATGCGTAGTTTTCATTTTAGGCATATTTTTTGTAAGTATTTAGCTCGCGTCGGTTTCTGAAATTTCATCATTTGAGCAAAGTGCAAATATTAAATTTTGTGTAAATTTAAAAAGGGCTTTAACATAGACATTAGTATTAATGAATGAGGCTAATGAAGACGAAAAATTGTCACGAACGCAGGTTTATTTCTGGTATAAACGTTTTAAAGATGGCCGCAAGAGCATCGCAGATGATTCAAGGTCAGGTCGGCCATTGACATCAACAACGGATCGCAATATTGGACAGGTAAAGGATTTAATTGTTGCTGATTGAAAAATTACTATTGATAATATATCAGAAATACTTGGAATTTCGTGTGGTAGTTGCCAAAAAATTATTGGTGATAATTTAAACATGATACAACTTTGTGGTTATTTTCTCACGAAATTTAACAGATTAACAAAGAGAAACCAGATTATCAATTTAAAAAGATTTAATTAAACTGCAAATAATGATTCTGATTTTTCAAAAAGAATAATAACTGGTGATAAAACATGGTGCTTTCTTTTTGATCCACAAACCAAAAAACAATCACTCGAATGGCACACACCAAGCTCCCCAAGGAGGAAGAAAGTTTGTCTTGACAAGTCCAAAGGAAAATTAATGCTTGTAGTGCTTTTCGATAATCAAGGACTTGTCTATTATGAATTTATTAAAGAGGGGAATACTATTAATAAACAGGTATACAAAGAAATACTTGTGCGCCTTCGTGATGCGATAAGAAAAAAAAGAAACAAACTTTTTTAATCAAAACAGTGGAAATTGCTACAAGATAATGCCCCTGCTCATAGAGCCATTATTGTTCAAGACTATTTAGCCAAACACTCTGTATCTGTCTTGCCGCATCCTCCTTACTCTCTTGATATCGCCCCATGCGATTTCTTCTCCTTTCCAAAACTTAAAATGACGTTAAAAGGGAGGCGCCTTCCAGTGTCATCAGAAGTAATTGAAAATGCGACGGTGGGGCTAAACAAGCTTAGAAAAATTGACTCTGAACTAGCATTTCAACAGCTTTTTTCACGCTAGAAAAAAATGTGTAGATAAACAAGGCTCCTATTATGAAAAATCCCATGTTTAAATTACTATACTATGAATAAATAATTAATTTTTTAAAAGATCGAGAATGTTTTGATCCTACCTTGGATAAAAGTTTGACATTTTTTTCTCAAGGTGTGTGCATTTTATCACTTTAAATTATATTTCTATTATATATATGTCATAATATATGCTCTTCCAGGATTAATAAAACAAACCAACAGCCAACGAGAGAGAGATGAGCAGCTAAAGCGAGACACTTTAGACAACTAACTTACGACCATTTTTGGCCACATTCCTGAGGGGGGGCGTCACCACCTGGCGACTATCCTGGTTAGCCCCGGTTGTGTACACAGGGAAAACAGTCGTTCAGCTGATAACGTCTCGCTCGCTCTCTCTCGGCTGGCTGCCTGGATGATTGCTCTAACAACTCGTCGTGTGATTATTTCTCTCCTCACCACATTTACCACTATATTGTCACATTGAAAGTCGACAGGATAAGACCTGGCCGGGAAGCAAATCCCTCATATACCGGAGTATGAAGAAACAAGAAGCCAAGCCACGATGATCGGCCAAACCCAACTCAACTGTAACCACTCCTCTTCGAGCCCTCAACCCCTTCTTCGCCAACCTTTGAACCGTGATCCCGAAGAAGTATTCACCTACGACGGAGATGGAGCTGCCACACACTTCTTCCAGCACTAGATCTACCCAAGAACGACCACCGTGCCAGAGCAGGACACCTTCCATCATCATGGACAAGACTCCGCCATATCCCTGCCGCTACTGTGATGTACAACACTGGTACGCTCAGTGTCACAGACAGAACTCTCCCGAATCTCAATGAACTTACCTGCTCTCTAAACCAGCATAACCTGTAAGTGAAATTGTTTTACCCCTTCCATTCATTCTTTAAATAAGTCATTCCTTGTAAATTGTCCCAATATTTACATAATTAGCTCCATTTATTCTCTCCATGCCTATTAACAATGATTTTATGCTCCATACCATTTATCTAGATATTTGTAACTCATTTTATTAGTTACCTTACCAGTAGAATTTAACAATCGTTATTTTAATTAAATAATTTCCATTTTTAACGTAACTCTTTAAAAAAAAAACTCTTAAAAAAATTGGAATTCTACCTATTAATGCTTTACGATTTTTACTATTAACAATAGATTTTTCATAATCAATTTATTTATAAAAATATGCCTCCAGCACCTAAACTTTTGTATGTCTATTTGTATAGACCTCTCCTACTTGTAAGCACGGCTCACGAAAAATAATTTCTTTCCCTAATCGATTCAAAATTCACCCTGTAAGACAGGCGTCGAAGAATTTCAACCATCACGTGAGCCTTGCTTACAACCAACCCTTGGTGACTCTTATCTATCTTCCCCTTAATGCCCCTCTCATTCTTACAACTTTGTTAACTTTATACCAGCTCAGGACCTTTATAGAGAATTATTGATTAATCAATTATCGAACTTCTATATTGTCATTTCAAAATCCTAACCTTCGCCCTTCATTTATGATAATTTATTTCGTAGTTCATCTCTAGCCTATCCACCGACCCATACCATCTAGCCAATGGTGTGTTCGTCACAGGGTGCAGATTGACTAACTGCTAGATATTTATCAACCCCTTTTTGTTCGCACTTGAACAATCTGCATCGAACGACACAGTTCGCTTCTTCTTCTCGCGCCACACGTTCGCCACACGGACCCTGTCTTCAAATCTATGTTTGTCCATTGTCCAAACCAGCACGATATAGCCTACCTCCGATATTTCCCACGGAGGTACTTTAAACATCGTCGCTGATTTTGTCCGGTCCGTCATCATTTCGCGCAGACATGGGTCTTACTTTCAACCCACCGCGAAATCATCGCCTTGCACAAGCTCCCACGACGGTTCAAACACCTCGTGTCCGAGCAGCTTGTCACTTGTAACGGACAACGCAGTACTCGTCCCAATTTTTGGCACTGTGCGCGCATACTTTCCGCAAATTAAATATAAGTCCGTTCGACTTCCTCACCTACACACGGGACTTTTCCCCTCGGACTCGCTACACAAGTAACTGCATAGATAAGTTAGATTGGCCCAGGGCAAGTCTCCCCTCGCTCTGTTCGCCGAGGTTCTAACATTGTATGTAGTTTTATATTTACCTCAGTCCTGAGCTCACACAATTGTCAACCTCAATCTCATTTCTCGTACTCTACACTTATAGCATAGAAAGCCCATGACAAGTTTCCCCTTGCCATGTCCGCCTGAAAAATATCTTAAAGTGTAGAGTTCCCCAGTCTTAATGATCTTCAGAATTTCACCATATGTATGTGACTCTTCTTCTCGTTGTTCACACTCCTCCACATCACTTCCCTTATAGTACATTAGATTTTGTTGTATATAGCCTTTTATAACCTTGATATTTTCAAAGATTTCCTTAAATGTCAAACTCCCCGGTGTTGTAAAACTGCTTGTAAATAATATTTACTTGTGTACTATACAATATTTTATTTACATAAAACTATGTCACCATTACCTTAACTAATTTTAACTGTAAAATTATTTTCTCTATTCCTGGCTTCTCCAGCTTTAAATATACTTAAACCATGTTCAGCCTTCTTCAACGGGGGCCATATGTCATAATATATGCTCTTCCAGGATTAATAAAACAAACCAACAGCCAACGAGAGAGAGATGAGCAGCTAAAGCGAGACACTTTAGACAATTAACTTACGACCATTTTTGGCCACATTCCTGAGGGGGGGGGGCCGTCACCACCTGGCGACTATCCTGGTTAGCCCCGGTTGTGTACACAGGGAAAACAGTCGTTCAGCTGATAACGTCTCGCTCGCTCTCTCTCGGCTGGCTGCCTGGATGATTGCTCTAACAACTCGTCGTGTGATTATTTCTCTCCTCACCACATAACGCCACCATTCGGATTTTGCAAAAAAAGCGGCGTAAGGCGAGGGTGGCGTTGTATCGAACACGTTTAAAATGTGAAATTTAAATATACAATAAATTATTTATAACAATTACTAATAACAATTTATACTCTAAGTCAATATATAGAATGCCGGCATTAATTAATTAATATGATAAATAGAAAGCATTAATTTATAATTTATTCATAAAAAGTAATTACATTTTCTTGAAGAAGTCTGTGATCACAACTTGTCTTTTCTCTCCCTCACTTATGGCATAGACACGGCGTAACAAATCCGCAGATAGATTGACGTCGTCAGATGTTGCTCTCTTGGGGTGCTAAGAAATAACAAAACTTTCTCAGCAGCTGTTCTGGCTTCCCTTAACAATGGTAGGCGCTGGGTCACTGTTGTATCATCATCCTCGCCAAGTTCTTCTTTCGCTGTAACAGTAGACACTAGCCAATTGTCATCTGTTAGCTTCATTTCCGCCTCCTGGGAATCATCAACCAGTTGAAACTCCCTTTCAGTCATCAAATTCTCTGGTGTAATAGCGAAGATGTCGCGAATGCGATCAATCAGATTTTAATAATTAAGAGGCTCAACTGCAGCAGTAGAAGTGAAGCGAATGCCTGTGTGATTCCAGCAGTTGCTGATGGAATCAGGGCTCACAGAATCCCAAGCCATTTTACAATACCGCACAGCGTAATCCAGACGTAATTCTGTGGGTAGATGGGCATCCGCCAATTCCACCATTTTCTGGAGTTGAAGCTTGCGATATTGAGCCTTGAAACTTTTGATGATGCCACTATCCAGTGACTGGCAGTCATATTTGGTGGAAGGAAGTGTATATTTATGTTGCTGAGACCATCATTAGGGACGCAGTGAGACGTTATCTAACAACAGTAGGATACGACGTCCTTCAGAGACAAGCTGCTTGTTGAACTGCAGTAGCCATTCTTGAAAGATGCTAGAGGTCATCCATGCTTTGCTGTTAGATGTGCAAGTGCAGTAGAAGTGTGGACTAAAGTTTCTGAAGCATCGAGGCTTTGCCGATTTTCCAATAATCAGCAATCGCCGCTTGTCTGTTCCAGTAGAGTTGCAGCACGGTAGAACAGTGATTCGTTGCTAGATTAAAGCCAGACGATAATAGCCAGACCTCTTGAGCTCTGGGTCTTGATCGCCTGATCTCGATCTCTGAATGAACTCTTAACTATTTTTGAAGCCTGCGGCGCCTGAGTTGTGCTTGGTGCTGCCTTGGTTCCCTCAAAACGGCGCGCACTAGCCCTCTTCTCCCCCGGGGTGCTCACGGCCTCGCCGTCGCCTCTCCAGCCCTCTCCTTGGTCCTCCTCTGCGGCGGGCGCTCGGAGACACCTAACTATGAGTGATGCCTTAAAATGCTTACTGAAGCATGTAGAAGGCAAAACAATAGTATATAGTGATTCGTTGCTTCATCCTTTTGACACCACGGCAGTTTTCATCTTTGTGAGCAAGTGTTCGGTCAGGAATGAGCTGAAAAAATAATCCTGTTTCGTCTGCATTGTATATGTTGGTTGGGTCATATCCAGATTTGCCAGAATACTGTTCAAATTTGTAAGGTGTTCATCAATGATAGCTGGAGAAATCGATGCGCCTTCCCCACAGAGCCGTCGTTGCGAAATATGGAATCTCCCTTTAAATCGCTGCAGCCACCCACTGCTGTACGCGAAATTTTCTGGTACGGCCAACTGCTCGCCAAGTTTTTTTGCCTTTTCTCTTAGGAGGTCATCAGTAATAATAATATTATTGGCACGCTTTTGGGTAAACCAGTTGGAGAGAGCGTCTTCCAAGTCACTAAATTTTTCGACTCTTTGTCTCTTTGAAGAACCAACAGTATAATGTTTCCACTTCTCAGCCTGAGTGAGAATATCACGGACAGTTGTTCGTGATAGTGAGAAACGCTCTCCAATCTCATTCTTCGACATCGTAAGGGTTATTTCTTGCCAACTGGCATATATCCTTCTTCTTTTCAATGGTGATCGACTCACGTTTAAGCTTTTGGGAACTCATGATACGACAATAAAGTTGTTGTGTTGACGTTAGCAAAGGATGAAGCGACTGTGTATGTCCCAGGCACAAGCAGGAAAAGGGTCTGCTGGCTGTTCACACAATCTGTTATCTTTTGTGTCAACAGCAAACAAAGTCCGGTGCCGCTGGCGGAAAAAATTCAGACAGGAAAAGGGAGGCGGGGGGCGAGGGACGTTGTGAGCGGCGCTATAACGAGTGGTTTTTGCTACTTGGGATACGAAAAATCAGCGGCGGAAGGCGAACAGCGAGGGAGTGGCGTCATATCGAGAAAAATACATTGATGTCGATTGGGACAAAACGAAAAAGCGGCGTAAGGCGAGGGTGGCGTTATAACGAGAGTAGACTGTATATATATATTATTTTGGATAAAAGGTATCTCCTAAAAAAATAAACTTTTAACCGGCAGAGTTTCCTCACCACTCTGGAAGTACCTGCCTCGGCGCGTTACCCTTTTTGACGGTTCACCCCCCAGGAGCCCTAAATGGTCCTGAGAAGTCCGATTCCACTTCTAGCTTTTACTAACCCCACCATCGGATCTGACCCGATGGCTCCAGCAAAGCTAGGGCCCTAGAACTGACCAATTGTTGTAGACTTGTGTCCCAGGAAACTGAATAATTTTACAAACTAAAATAAATTTGATATAAATTTTAAATATGTTATAAGCTATGAAAATAAGAAAATAATGTTCACAATTTCATATGATGTTGGGATATGATTGATTTATAATTTCAGAAAATGAAACATTTTTTTACAAAGTTAATTTAATGGTTCATCTATGATAAAGATGATATCTGACAAGATTCTCAAGGAACATTATTAAGATTATAAGATTGATTGTGTTTGATGACTATGTGGTGATATTCCTACATGTAGTTCTTGAAATTCTGGTAGCTGGATGGCATCTAGCAATTGGACTCTGTTTCTTAAAATTATTTTCTATACGGCGACATCTTCTTGATAATACCAGTGTAATATTAATAACACATTCAAAGTGATTGTCGTAAAGATAGAGGCTGCCGGGCCGGCATTCATTGTTCTTCAAATATAAGACACTTCGACCAGTAAATCTTTTTATTGTCTGGCCGAAGTGTCTTTTATTTGAAGAACAAAGTGATTGTGTATGTGTAAAATGTATATTTTGTTTTTACTTCTTGTACATACAGTACTGGTCATGAAAATCACGGTGGTAAGAGGTTTGTGACTACTCATAATTTAGGTACACCAAATGTCTTTACTAGTAATATCAGGCAATGGAACCATGGGGTTAATGTCTAGATAAACGTACTATACCGCTGTTATTTTGCATTTTTCGATCTTCCTTTAATAGTGATACTGATGCTAGACTCTTGGAATGGGTATTTTAGAAGAACTATGGACATAAGCTTTGAGGACAGTAGAATTACATACAATTATAAATATATAATATGCTTCGAACA
Source organism: Cordylochernes scorpioides (assembly GCA_030710605.1). Lineage (NCBI taxonomy): Eukaryota > Metazoa > Arthropoda > Arachnida > Pseudoscorpiones > Chernetidae > Cordylochernes > Cordylochernes scorpioides. The sequence goes on from CP092879.1 coordinate 37,486,170, forward strand.
AATGCTATTCCGTAAATTGCTCAAAGCATATTATATAAAAATGGTTACTTTAGAACATAACTCATTGTCAATAGCTCAACTTGATCAGCATTCTCTCTCCACGATACTAATTATTACAGATAACTTCATTGAATCAACTTCCATCATTGCTTAACATACTGTAAAATACTACCTTGTGATTTCTTCTATTTGCTTATGTTGTTGCTTATTTGTTTGATGTTTATGTTTATTTAATGCACTTTTCTTAATTGTTTATTTTCTTTTTGATAATTCTGTTACCTACTCTACTACAATATGAATTATTGTAAATAGTTTCACGCGCAATTATCCAGATCGGATATACCGTATCTTATTTGTAACTGGTAATAAAATTAATATTTATAATTGTATGTAATTCTACTGTTCTCAAAGCTTATGTCCATAGTTCATCAAAAACACCCATTCCAAGAGTCAAACATTTTATTCAATTTTCCAATCGTCCAATTTTTTTTTTGCTTTCAAATTTTACTTTATACTTTTATCATCACCAATTTCTTTGTTTTTAAAACATGCGTATCATTGAATTTTATTAAAGCTCATACAAAAGTCCCTTTCTTTCTGAAAAATAGTTTTAAAAAATAAATAAATGCTTTTTTTTATTATTTAAAATAACGTCTGTTTAGGACGCTACAAAAATTAAATGAAGATATGCAGTTTGTCTCCTTGGCAAACATGCAAACCAGGTCGATAACAGGCCAACTATCTTCGTTTATTTAATCATGGGTATTTAAAATAAAATTGAGATATAAATAAAATGATTATATATTTCAATATATTTCCATGAAAATGTATTTAATAATTAAAAATATTATGTTTATTCTATGTATTAATTGGCCTAAATATAGTTATATTCAGACGAACGCCATCTATGAATCGTCATTAGAACTAATTTACCTAAAAAATGTTTTTCGGTTGTGTAATTTTTCAGAATCTATTTTTTTTTAAATAAACATGGTGATATATTTCCCATATATTAATATTTTTAATTAAAATCGCATATTTTCTAATCAGCAACTTTAAAATGTGTTTTCTAATATAATAAAATCTGATTAAAAAGTTTTGAAAATGAAGAGAAAACAAAGTAAAAAATTTTTGGACTATAAAAATACACAAAGTTTTTATTAATTTCTATAAATTTTGTCACAAAAAAAAAATAAAATTAATATAAATTTTAAACGCGACTTTTTACGTATTATCAAAATTATTTTTACAGACCATATACTACTTTTTTTAATAGGGAGAGCATGTTTAATTGGTAACGAATCCTTTAATTTCAAATTTAGTTATTATATAGAAGTTTAAAATCTGCAGAAACAAAATTTCTATATATAGATTGAGAAATCAAGAAATGAGTATTTAAGGCCAAACTTGCGTAAATGTGCGCTAAACATGTGAAAAAAAAATAATTTAAAAATATATTAATAAAAGAAGTCAGATGTTGACATTATATTTTAAAATAAATATATTTTTAATAAATATATTTTTTAAGAGACATTTTCAAAATTAGTATCGATTTTCAATTATGTCAATGTACAGGGTGATCCAAAAGTCCCGCACTATTTTAAAAATTAATAACTCCGCGAATATTTGCGCTAGAGCAATGCGGTAAACACCATTGTATTCAGGATGCAATGGGATTTTTTATGGCAAATAATGAAAAATTCGAAATTGATTTTAGTTACAATTTTATTCGCCAGATGGCGCTCTACCAGAATCAGAGATTCAGCGGCCAAATTGTTTGATAAATTGAAAAATATAACTGATCGACACGTATTTTTTCTTTTTGAATACCAGGAAAGAACCCTAATAATATCAAATAACAAATTAATAAAACACCACTTCGCCAAAAGTATGAAGAATTGTTTAACGATTTTAAATACAATCAGAGATATGTAAAATAGGTAAATGCAAATTAAAACATGTAGCAAAATATTTATTTTTATATGAGGTTTTGTGAAATAGATTGAATGTTTGAAAAACACTGCTGATATCAATACACGAATTTTTGAAATGTTAATATAGTACCAAAAATTATGATGGCACTATTAATAGGATTTCTTGCTATAAGAAATGTGTAGTTTCTTGACTGATTGGCGACCCTTGACTATTCAACTGGATATTTGTCATGATCCAACAAATGAAATATAGAGGGGAGTGACAAAATATATTTGTCGTACTTTATTCCAAATATCCTATGGGCTTGTCAAATGTTATCATTGTTTATTATACTGTACACAATTTTAAAAATGTGTCCCCTCAAATAAAAATAAATTTTAAATCGACCTTTTGCGTTGAAAAACGTGGTAGTAAAATCATTTTGTAGTATTTTTTTTCACAAAATTTCTAAAGTTATTGGTGTACAGAAAATATTCCTTATGCTACATGTATTTCTTATGTATGTATTTCTATGTTATCTATTATCTATTATCTATGTATTTCTTCTAATGAGCGAAAAGCGAAAAACTAAACATAAGGGGTAAAATTGTGTGTACCAGTGTTATTCGAGAAGTTATAACACTCTGGTTTGCACGACATAATATGTGAGCAAATGACAAACAAAATATTACTGTTCACAAAAAAAAAGAGTCAAGATGTGAGGACAGCATTTATTATCCCCATATCCCAACACAAAGAGCTGCAAAATATTGATAGATAATATAATACATGGCGGCTTATACAACACATGAGGTAACTGCCTTCTCTCTTGTATTAGCTCACAATCCTTGCTCAATGTGGCACCCTTCATTCTCAATCACCGGCTGCAGACGATAAATGACAGAATGGACAGCATTAAATAACATATCTGTTAAATTGATAAAGCGTGCCATCTGATAGAAGCCTTCAACATGCCCAATGTGGTAGGCCAGCATCGATAAACACACGATTTAATGTATCCCCATAAACAAAAATCGCAAGGCGTCAAGTCTGTTGATCTTGGAGGCCACTGGTATATAAAGTGGCGACCTATCACACGATTTTCACCGAACGTATCCTTCAGCAATTGTTTGGCACCTCTGGAGATATGAGGAGGTCCTCCATCTTTCATGAATGTTATTTCGCTTAGTGCTTTTACCCTGCAATATGGGAATACCCTTTTCTCATAACGTTCACCAGTTACAAAAACGGTTTTAAAAGTTCTTCCATTGATTTTTCAAAGAAAAATGACCCAATAATAAAAGAAGTGAACCCACACAAAACTGTAACTCTAGGCTGGTAAAGTGGCATTTCTGTGAAAATCCTAGGGTTTTCTGTTGCCCAAATGCGGCTGTTTTGAATGTTAAATTCTCCGTTTAGAGAAAAGTGAGCATCATCTGTCCACAGAACATTCGACAGCCAGTTTTCATCAATATCAATTTGCCGGAAAACCCATATATTCAAACAAGAAAAATGGCAGAATTCTGCGAAAAAAATGGATCCAAGAAAGGACAGCCAACACTGGAATATAATTAGAGTGTTAGAGAACAATCAAAACCAACACCAATCCTCCAATACTCTAACCGATATGAACAGAACAGCGAGAACGAGAACAAACAGATGGCTGACATAATTGCTGAATATCTTTCAAGCACTTCCATACTCAACTATACGAATGAAGACAGGACTCTAAAAATAATATAAACCAGTTAGTTAAACAAGCAAGAAACTTCCATCAAAAAGATATTTTCTCGAGAGACTTCACACTGAATGAGCTAAACTCATCAATAAAAAAATCCAAGAGGTCACCAAGAGATAATCTAATCTTTGGTCAAATGATTAAACACTTTGAAGTCAAAGCTAATAATCAACTCCTACAAATACTGAACATTTCATGGCAAACTGGTAAACTACCAAAGAATTTAAAGATATCAATTATAGTGCCAATAATGAAGCCAAACAAAGATGCCAAGGAATACAAGAACTATCGGCCAATTGCTCTCGCCAGCATACTTTGTAAAATACCAGAACGAATTATCCACTCTAGGCTCATAGTCTGGCTCACAAAAAAATAATAAAATAAACCTCTACTAAACGGCCTATAGATCCCAGCACTGTACAACTGATCAACTGTTCTACTTCTGTCAATCAATAATAGATTCTTTCCGGGAAAAACCGCCAAAGAAGACCACGGCTATATTCCTTGATATGACCTCAGCTTTTGATCGAGTGTGGAGGGAGAAATTACGTGAAAAGCTGCACAACATCGGAGTAAGAGGAAAAACCTTAATCTGGATTGCAGACTTCTTAAGGGGAAGAAGGTTAAAGGTTCGGGTCAATGGAGAATTTTCCAAGGAAGGAAGAACATGGGCTGGTGTACCTCAGGGATCTGTACTCAGTCCTCTACTCTATCTGCTATATATTAACGACATACATCCTTACCTCACTGAAGACACAAAGGTTGCCTGTTATGCAGATGATAAAGCCATATGGCACACAAGTAGCAGCATAGAAAAATCGTAAAAGATACTGAAGACATCAATGAGAGGACTGGAGAAGTGGGCAATGGAACTCCAAATGACCATAAACCCAATAAAACCAAACCTATGCGTCTTCTCCACTCCCAGGGAAAAGGGCATAAATATAACCACAAAATAAGCATAAACAAGCAAATAATTGATAAAATTAGAAATCCATAATACCTAGGTGTGATACTGCAGTCCTGGATCTTTCCAGTTGGTCTCGAGGACCCCGCCATCACCATCTCCTAAGCGGCGAAGTACGCGATCTACGTATTCATCGTAGATCGCAAAATGCGTGGTGTCGCTGGAGACCCACTGGCGATTCTCCACCAAACTCTGCAGCGCTGGCAGAGGTGCCATATTCATTATACATAGTGTATATAATGCATATTATCTTTTTTTAATAGTGCAGACTGTGTATGTATTGACAAGATGTCAACAAAATTATTTTAATTATTATTTATGAGGAATTTTAATTTTCATAGCACATAATTAGCACCTCAAATAGAGCTATCAGAAAACTAAACATTCTGAGAAGGCTATGTGGAACAAATTGGGGAGCAAAACCCAGAATTCTCAGAACAACATATGCCACCTTAATAAGACCGATAATGGAATATGCAACACCGGTCTGGGCTCCCTCAAGCTCATCACTAAAAGTAAGACTAGACAGTGTTCAATCAAAAGCGGCCAAAATAATCACTGGTGCTGTTTCATCCACCAACAATGAGAAAATTCAGAGAGAATGTGTTCTAGACCTACTCGCTCGAAAGCAGAAGACAAAATAAAAACAACTTGGATCGGCACTTCGGAAACGAGGAACCAGAGGACGAGATCTCTCTGACCACTTGTGGTTTGGTGGATCCGCCCTTTTCTGAGAATGAGGTGAAACTGACGGCTTTCAAGTTCGGGAAAAGGAAATCTTCTGGTCCCGAAGGGATCGATAACACGGTCGTGAAAGCCCTGGTAAGGATGCACCTATCGCTTCTTTCCAGGTTATTCAATAAGTGCCTGGACACTGGTACATTTCCTGAGGCATGGAAGGTTGCCCGAGTAGTGCTTCTCGAAAAGTCTGGTTGAAAGGGTAATTCTCCTAATGATTATCGTCCGCTTTCTTTACTAGTGTGTCTAGGTAAGGTCCTGGATAGCCTACTAGCTCAGCGACTGAAGCACTGGCTAGAGAGTAATGAGCTCCTTTCCTCTTTCCAACATGGTTTTAGGGAAGGGAAGTCCACAGCCACAGCTCTGAACGAGGTGTTAGAGGGGGTTGAGATGGGCTTAAATAAGGGTGCTTGGGTTCTTTTCGTGGCCCTGGACATTGATGGCGCGTTCAACTCCATGAGTTGGAACAAGTTGATGAGAAATTTGATGGACATGGGTTGTCCTGATAATTTGTGCAGCTTGATTCGTGACTTCCTGAGGGATAGACGGATTAGCCTCAGTTTTGGTGGGCGGAAGTTGGAAAGAAACTGTGCTAGGGGTTGCCCCCAGGGCTCTTGCTGCGGACCTATTCTGTGGAATATCCTGGTAAACACCGTTTTCCAGGAGGAGCTCCATGAGGGAGACAGGCTGGTTCTCTATGCTGACGACCAGTTCCTCATCATTGAGACTGCTTCGAGAGCGAAGGCTGAGAAGTGTGTTGAAACTTCTCTCCAAATTCTCTCGATCTGGGCCCATGACTGAGATAAGAGGCAGCCAGCGGGCGACGCTGGCTGGCCAGCCGGCCTGCGCGCGCACCGGGGGCTGCGCGCGCACTTTTCGAACACCGCCTGATCTCGCTGGCTGTTTACCGCCCGTCGCTACAACCTACGGCGGTTCCTTCCATTATATAATACTCTAGGCGCTGGTGGAGTAAAAACTGTACTCCATCTGCCTCTTATAATTGTATGTAATTTTTGGACACTTATTAAAATATAAATTATTAATTTATAGTTCTCACTGCAGCTCGAACCTTTACCCTAACGCGGTAGAACATGGCGCAGTCGACATTCGGTTAATTATAGCCGTTTTTTAAGTGACAGCTCAGTGACAATTAGTAATCAAGATGCCCTCAAGAAGGAATCGCCGACCATCCCAAACCACTCCAGAGAACCCTGCCTCGCCGACCAGCACCGACATCCTCAGGTCCATAGCCGCACTGTTGCAGCAGATGGCTACTCGGAATTCGACACCGACAGTCCCATTAGGAGCTCCTCCTCACCACGCCACAAAAATCATCCAGCTTCCTAAACTGGCTTCCCCGGAGGAGTTAACGATGTCTTTTTTCCGCGATTGGAAACAACGTTGGAACGACTACGTGGACGCCTAACAAGTAGCCACCTTCCCGCTATCCACACAGCAAGTGACTTTGCGTGCCGCCCTCCATTCCGAATGGACCATCCTTTGGCAATCAGGCCGCCTTCATATTTCTACCACCACCACCCTCGATGAAGCCGTGAATGCTCTCGAGGCCTACCTACGCAAGAAGCGAAACCCCCTCCTTGATCGGCAAGATTTTCATCGTAGGAACCAACAAACCGGAGAATCGGTGGATCGCTACTTCGCAGCCCTTAAAGCTCTTGATGACTCGTGTGCACATGAGCTGGATTTTAAGTGCAGCACATGCGGCGACCCGTGTATTACAATATGCACAAAAAGAGCTTGTGGGAAAACGTTTGCCCTTGCTGGTTATCAACAGCAACTCCGTATCCGTGACAGGTTAATATGTGGCCTGTTTGATAAAGACCTCCAACGAAAAGTACTGGCGGAGCAGTACAATTCCGACCTCTCCCTGGACCGAGTCCTCTCAATTTGCATCGCACATGAGAGTGCTACCGCCGTGGGCGCGACTCTTTCACCCTCCCCAACCACCTCCCCCGAAGCCTTCATTGCAACCAGACGTGCACCATCAACCTACAAGCATCAACCAGCCAGCTCGTCTGAAACCTCACCTAAGGCCAACCGTTTCTTTCAGAAACCCTATGATCCTAACGACCCCTGCTCCGGATGTGGGGCTAACCCAAGACACCGCCGTGACCAGTGCCCAGCAAAAGACATAGAGTGTAACAAATGCGGCATCACCGGGCATTACGGAAGGGTTTGCCGACAACTGAAACGGAAACCCACAACCAAACCTAATATCCCGCCACCCGCAACCAGAAACAATCAGTCCCAACCAGGACCCTCAAACACAGTTGTTGCAGCTGGAGTACGCAACGAACTCATAACCATTCCGACCGATATCAACCATAAGTTACACCAAATCCGTTGGCTGGCGGACCCGGGGTCAGATCTGGATCTAATCCCAGAATCAGAATTCCTGTTACTGGATGAGCAGACCCGATCAGCACTCAACCCGAAGAACGTCCCTTGCGTAGGAGCCAACGGCATCAGCTTAAGTCCTTGTGGATCGTTCGTCGCGGCACTGCATCTCAACGGGAAAACATACAGTACTACCGTTGGAGTCTGCAAGCACCTGAACGCCCCTCTCTTGAGCAAGAGCGGATGCAAAGCCTTAGGACTTCTGCCGGATAACTGGCCCCATTCAATGATCGTCAATGCCATAACCAAAAAAGGCTCATCACAAGTCACTATACCAAATGATCTCGCCGGTGCCATCATTGGGAAAGGTGGTCAACGCATCAGGAAGATCCGGCGCGAGTCTGGTGCGGGGATCACCATAGATGAGTCTCAACCTGGTAGCAACGAACGGGTCATCACCATCTCTGGCACGCCCCAGCAGATCCAGATGGCCCAGTACCTCTTGCAGCAAAATGTAAGAGAACATTCCTTCCGGAAGCGATACAATCGCAACGCCAAGCCACTCTCACATTTGGAAGTGGGAGCAATAGTCCTTGTCCAGGATCACCGCACAAAACATTGGACCCTCCTTGCTGAGGTTCTCGAACAACTTCCACGCGGTCGCAGCTACCTCATCCGGACCGACGCCGGACGCCTTCTTCGCCGTAATCGCAGATTCTTACGACCTTTCGTGCCTCCACCGTACACCACCCCACCCAACTCAGCTCAACATCAGCAGACCTTATCCCCTCGAACCCGAGAACCGAACCCGCGTTATAGCAACTACGTTGGATCGGTCCCAAGTCCCAATCTCCAGGGGGGGCATGAGATAAGAGGCAGCCAGCGGGCGACGCTGGCATCCTGGGACGCTTGCTGGCCAGCCGGCCTGCGCGCGCACTTTTCGAACACCGCCTGATCTCGCTGGCTGTTTACCGCCCGTCGCTACAACCTACGGCGGTTCCTTCCATTATATAATACTCTAGGCGCTGGTGGAGTAAAAACTGTACTCCATCTGCCTCTTATAATTGTATGTAATTTTTGGACACTTATTAAAATATAAATTATTAATTTATAGTTCTCACTGCAGCTCGAACCTTTACCCTAACGCGGTAGAACAATGACTCTGGCCTTAAGTTCAATGTCTCCAAAACTAAAGCCCTCAGCTTTAAGCCTAGGGACATAAGAACTAAAAGGAAAGGGTCAAATGGGAACACAAGCCGGCTATCTGGATGGAAGGACGGAGGGTAGCGTTGGTCAATAGGATGACCATCCTGGGGGTGGTCATTGATGACAAGATGGGTTGGCAATACCAGGCGGAGGAGATGGTGGCGAGAGGCAGGGAGGCGTTGTGCAGTCCTGTCCTGGTTGGCCCTCAACAGGGGGGGGGGGGGGAGAGAATGAGGGTACTATTTTTAGGAACCTCTGCCTCTCCTGTGTCGAGCCAATCTTGCTATATGCTTCCGGGGCTTGGTAGCGCCGAAACAGGGATCAGAAGGTGGCAACAACTCTAGAGAGAGTGCAGAGGACAGCGGCACTCAGAATCACAGGGGGATATCGCACTACCAGCAGTGAGGCCTTTTTGGTCCTCGCTGGGCTTATTCCCCTGGGATTGAAACTAGAGGAGGAGACCATCAGACAGAAGAATTGAGAGAACAGGAAAGATGCCCTGGGACTTGAAGCGGGTGCCCTGGAATGGAAGAGGGACCCAAGGAAGCCACCGCAATGGTTGCCAAAGTGGAATTGGAGTCCTGAAGGGCCGACAGGGATTGGCACGTAGGTTTTCACTGATGGTAGTAAGTCTGGACCCAATACTGGAGCTGGAGTAGTGATTTTCACTAATGGAGAGCTGATCTTCCAAGAAGGTTTAGCACTCAGAGTGGACGAATTGGTCTTTTCAGCCGAGCTGGTTGCGATCAGGGTAGCCCTCAGAGTGTGTGCCGAGAAGAACTTCAGCCCGGACCGCCTCTATTCAGATTGTATGTCGGCTCTCGTCGTTATCAATCTGGAGAAAGGGCAACTCGCGCATCAAATAATCGAGGAGCTGGAGATGATGACGCGGGCTCCGGAGCTCCCTTGGTTTAGGAGACACAGCCTCATCGAAGGTAATGAGTTCGCAGACAGGATCGCTAAGGCAGGATGCTCTAGAGGTAGATCACTGAGGACCCCAGTGACCAAGAAAGAAGTTTATAGGAGGATCAGGGGTCACGTCCAGGACTTATGGTTGGACAGATGAGGAACAGTGTGAAGGGGAGAGAGGTATTTAATGGGGTAACAACACCCAAGTACCTCTGTAAGGTAATGTCCCACAAACTCATTAGGGTAGTTCGGGACATGGGCTCTTCCCCAAGTCTCCACAGATTTAAAATTAAGAGAAACCCTGATTGCGTCTATGGAGAAAGGGATGTGAATGCACGCCACTACTTCTTGGATTGTCCAAGGGTAGTGGGTGTGCAGGAAGAGAGAAGGAGGGCGAGGGGAGCGATCGAGAGTAAGCTGCTGAGAAATCACAGCAAGCTTCTTGAGAAAGCCCACGACGTGGCAGCTGAGCTTTTCCTCAGCTGTGAGTGAACAGAGTCGACCGGGGGCTGCCTCCCCGCGGTCCCTGCTGGACACAGTAGATAGTTTCCTATTTTGCTGTGATTAAAGGCCACCGGTATAGAAATCCTTCCAGACACGTTGTCTGGGAGGTGGTGTTTCCAGGTACAATGTCCAAGCACTAGCTTGGATACCGTTACTTGGCTTATGAGTTGACAGAATAGCAGCGAAGGGAATGCTTCGCATGCCGGCTTGTGGACTGAAAGGTCTGGGTGGCCATCTGCTTCTAGGGTGTACCAACTGTGCTTAGGTGAGATCCTCCAGTTCTTGTTTATTTTGGCTACTGTTTCTATTTCTTTAAAAGTAAGTTTATTTTTCTGTAGCAAGGGTTTTTTGTGCCTTTTTTCGCTAGCGCATCAGCAGCTTCATTGCCTTCAATGCTAACATGTAAGGGTATCCATTGAAGGTGAATTTTTGAGGTATTGAGTGTTGGCTTCCGTAGGCGTTTCTTACTGGGAAAAAGAAAGAGAGGATTCAATGAAAATAATTTAGTAGCCTTTATTAAAACAAAATCATGATAGTGAACAACAAATATAACAGAGAGTACCATCGTCTTCCGGGTATTCCTTCTACTGGGGAGCTCGGATTCTATATTCTGTGCGTTTATAATCTGTTTATCTGTGGCTCTCTGGTCGGGATGGCGCCTACATTCGGCCATTCCTGGATTTCAATCGTCCTCGATTGAACCTTGCGTTGCAGGAACGTCGTGGGTTGCGTCGGGGGGTATCTTCTACTTCTGGCTCCTCGTTCGGACTTTCCTCTGTAGCTGAATCATCTTCTTCACTGTGCCAAGACTTCAGTTGACTGATATGGGCCGTTGTCGTGTAGAACCGTCCACTGGTTCTTTCGCTTAACTGAGTCACTCTATACGTGTCGCTTGGCAGAACCTCGGTAATTATCAAAGGTCCTCGATATTTGGGTTGTGCCTTGGTTGGTTCACCCGTCATTTTGGGTACATGCCTCATCACTACAATTTCTCCTACTTCGAATTGGATTGTACGGCACCTCTTCTTATCGTAGTATGTCTTCATAATTTCTTGTTTGTTCTCAATTTGGGATCTCACACTCTCTTGAATTCTATCCGGCTCGGTCCATGGGTCCACGTCTTCGTCCATCTGTAGCACCATTCCTGCTAATCCCTCAGCACTCGCGTCGCAATGTACTTCTGTCTTGAGTTCAGGGTTGTAATGAGCTAGTACCGGATATTCGACCAGATCCTTTCGTAGTCCTCCAAATGACCTTCGCTGTTCTTCCTTCCATTCAAATTGTGAACCTTTCTTCGTAAGTCTGCTTAGCGGTTCTGCTTTCCTCGCGAAGTCCTTTACAAATCGTCTGAAGAAGTTCGTCAGTCCCAGAAAGCGTCGTATGTCGTGGACATTCTTGGGTTCTGGAAATTCTTCTATCGCCTTGATCTTTCTTGGGCCTGGCTTAAGTCCGCCTGTACTGATGACATACCCTAAGAACTCAACTTCCCTTCTTCCGAACTCACATTTAGAGGGTTTCAGTGTCAACTTCGCTGATCTTATTCTTTCGAGGACTTCCCTCAACCTTTCGATCATCTCCCGCCAATCCTTTGCCGGGATAATCACGTCGTCGAGATAGCAGAATGCCTTCTTGTTCAGCAGCGGACCTAGGACAGTGTGCATCAGTCTTTGGAATTCAGCTGGTGCGTTGGCGAGTCCAAAAGTCATCCTTTCGAATTGACCTGTATCATCTGGGGTGATGAATGCTGTCTTTAATTTTGCCTTATCGGTTAGTGGTATCTGCAGATATCCATGCGCCAGATCCAGAGTGGTGAAGAATTTCGCATTCCTTAGGCCTTCCAGAAGGTCGTCTATCCTTGGTAATGGGAACTTGTCCTTAACTGTTTGAATGTTGAGTCTCCTATAATCTACCACCAGACGATGATCTCCAGTTTTCTTCCTCACAAGTAGGACGGGACTAGCGTAGGGTGATCTAGTTTCCGTGACTATTCCATTGTCCTTCCACTCTCTGACAATCTCCCTGATTGCTTCGCGTTCACTTGCAGTCGTCTTATACGGTCTCAGACAGACTGGCTTGCTTCCATCAACCTCCTTAATGTCCATCTTGGTGACATCGGTGCACCCTAATTCCTCCATGCCAAGAGCGAAACAGTCTCTATACTCGTTTACTACATCTAGGATTTCTTGTCTCTCTTTCGAAGTCAGAGAATGATTGACGTTGATGTCCTCAGGCAGTATGGGGCGCTTACGTTTCATTTGGTCTTGTCCTTCCCTCTTCTCTTCATTTTTAGTCTGAAACGAATCCTCTGCGACGTCCAGGTTAACAACAATATCATCAAGGTTTAGTAGTTCAACTCGCCCTACACATTGGTTCTTCCTTACTCTCAACTTGCCCTTGCCAGCTGAGATGATGGGTACGGTCGTCTTTCCATCGACCACTTCCAATAGGGAATCGACACAGGCGTCATCTACTCCTGTGAACAATACATATCCGTCCTTTACCTCGTCTGTGATTGCACTTGTAAAGTTAATGGAGTCGCTCTCCAACTGAACAGTTTCGGTTGCTCTCAGTTCGATGCGACGCGACTTGATTTCTTCTTGCAGATTAGTAAACGGAAATTCGGATGAATAGCCAATATGCAGTTCCTTACCGATTCTCGCGAAGGATACGTAGGGCAGATCTGTCCATGTTCTTCCAATTAATAGGTCATAGGGTTGGGCATCATCGTTGACAATGAATACAGTGATTTCCCTTCCGACGATGCCATCAATCTCCAGGTCGACTGTCGTCTTCCCAACGGTCCTGGCAGCTGGTGCAGTCTGGTTACCGATGCCGTACAGACTAGTCGAGTCTGGTTCGATGTCGACGCTGATCCTCCTTGCGACCGATTCTCTCATTAGACAACTGCTGCTCCCGGTGTCTATCATTGCCTTCACGGTTTCCTTGTTGTCGATCTTGACATCCTTCAAATATACATCTGGCGGGACAGTCTCCAGTCCTTCGACTTCCAGGTTGGCTACTTTTAGTCCTTCTTTGGGTCTTGTGCAATTCCTTTCCTTGTGTCCCGTTTGACCGCATCCTCGGCATGTCAACGTAGTCCTGGGTGCTGGGCAGTCTCTGGCAATGTGTCCAAACTGATTGCAGTTGAAGCACTTCGGTTCTCCCTTGTCGTTTCTGATCGTACGGTTGACCATTCTCCTCAAGGTGTTAGGGTACGTTTCACTGATTTCGTTCCTTGCAGCGTCTTGACCCGAAACATTCGTTCCTTGTTTAGTCTCTTTAACTTCGCTTTGGTTGGGGAATCTCGCAGATTTCTGCTGAAACGACGGTGGTATGAGGTGTTTCGCATTCCAATGCGGAGGTCCCATCTCGGTGCGAACATTTTCGTACTCGTCCAGTTTATCCGCCAACTCATCTGGGTTGTTTAACTTGGTCCAATCGTCAATGAGATGATTACGCAGCACATTTGGAACTTTTTTCTTTAGCTGGTTAGTGACGGACAAATCCTTTAGGGCGTCGAAATTTTCCACGTTCATTCCTTCGATCCATTCGTTGAAATATCCTCGCAATTCGAAAGCGAAGTCTCTCCAGGAACCCTTTTGAGATCTCTCGTGCTTCTCGAATTTTTGTCTGAATTGTTCGGGGCTCAACTTGTACCGTTTTAGGAGCAACCTTTTCACGAACCTATAATCGCCGCTTTGTTCTTCTGTTTCCCGAGCGATTAATTGAGTCATTTCGTAAGGTAGCAATCCTAGGAGGCTGAACGCCCATTGGTCTTCATCCAATCCTAGTCGCTTTGCCTGTCTTTCGAAAAGAATTAGGTAAAAACTCAAATCATTGTCCTTCGACTCGTACTTGGGCATCAGTTTACGTATCTCGTAATGTGCGTCATTGCTGGTACTTCGAGACGTATCGTTGTTTCCGCGTGTAGTCTGGATGCGCAGCTTCTCAAGCTCGAATTCCATTACCATTTGTTCTTTTCGTTCCCGTTCTATACGTTCTGCTTGCTCTGTTTGTGCTGTTTGTTCCCGTTCCTCGATCAGAGTCTCCAACAGTTGTTTTGCGAATTCTTCTTCGTAAGATTGACTATTCAGGATAAGGCGTTTTAAGTCGACGATCCTGCTCTCTGGCGGTACTACCTCGCCGAGTTCATACGCCAACTTGCTCAAATCGCATTTCCTTACTTTCGCTAAATAAGTCATGTTTTTTTTTTTTTTTTTTTTTTCAAAAGGAAAAATAAACAAGGCAAAAATTTTTAAAATAAACAAATAAAACTGACTAAACCAGATACGTACTGTTTCAATTATTTCTTTAAACGAAATAAACTTTTCTTTGGTAATTTTGAGACAATACTTTTTTTTTTTTCTTTTTACCGCGATACTTTGCGATAATACTTTTTATTTGTTTCTTCAATTTACTTTAAAAAACTTTCTTTAGAATACTTTACTTTACTTTAAAATGCTTTCTTTAAAATACTTTCTTTAAAATACTTCACTTTAAAATACTTCACTTTACTTTAAAATGCTTACTTTAAAATACTTCACTTTACTTTAAAATACTTTCTTTAAAATACTTCACTTTAAAATACTTCGCTTTACTTTAAAATACTTTCTTTAAAATACTTCACTTTAAAATACTTCGCTTTACTTTAAAATGCTTACTTTAAAATACTTCACTTTACTTTAAAATGCTTACTTTAAAATACTTCACTTTACTTTAAAATACTTTCTTATCGAGATGATTTTGCAATAATATTTTACCGAGGTGACTTGTAATAATACTTTTAGGAATAGGTAATTAAATTTCGTACATACCATGCAACTCCTCTTACGTTGATCGGTCACCGCGCCACGTCCTTCTCGTTTCCAAATTATTCCAGTGAATCTTCAATTTTCTTCAGGACTATCCCACTTCTGAATTTCTGTTGGCTTCCGTAGGCGTTTCTTACTGGGAAAAAGAAAGAGAGGATTCAATGAAAATAATTTAGTAGCCTTTATTAAAACAAAATCATGATAGTGAACAACAAATATAACAGAGAGTACCATCGTCTTCCGGGTATTCCTTCTACTGGGGAGCTCGGATTCTATATTCTGTGCGTTTATAATCTGTTTATCTGTGGCTCTCTGGTCGGGATGGCGCCTACATGAGAGTTTTTGGAGATAACCCCCCTGTGTGACTCAAGTGTTGTATGGCACTTCTACTATGAGTAAGAATCCATATATCGTGATGTTTAGTATTTCTGATGTATTTTAAGACTTCATAGATGGCTATAAGTTCTGATCTGAAGATTGAGCAAAAATCTGGGTTTCTTCTGTTCATTTTCTCATTGCCATTTGTGGTTTTAATGAGAGAGCCACTGCCAGTGTGTCCCAACTCGTCTCTGCTACCATCGGTATAGATAGTTATTGCATTTTTAGGAATTTTATATTAATTATTTCTAATGATAATTGTTTTAAGTATTCTGGATTTTGGTATTGTTTGTTGGTGGGTTCGTTTAAAGTGGCATTAAAAATAAAATTTTGTTAGTGGTTCGCATGTAGATATTTTTTCAGCTAAATAATATTTTTCCACTTTATATTTTAAAAATCCATTTCTTTTGGCCAGGTGGAGAGGGCCTTCTTTTTTGAGTCTTATATTGGGTTCCCAAATAAGTATGTAATTGAAAGTTCTGTGTTTATTTTCATAACTCTTGATTTTGTTTATATATTTTGACAGATTGTAGCTTATTCTATCCTTTAAGGACATAATGTCTGCCTCGCAAAGTACAATATTATTAGGGCAGGTATTTCGAAGACCTGTAATAATTCTAGGTGCATTTAGTTGTATCCTTTCCAGTGTTTTTAGATTTGTTTCAGATGCTGTACCATAGATTTGATATCCATATTCCAAGATAGGTCTCATTAGAGATGTGTAAGTTAATTTTAGTGTTGTTGCTTCAGCTCTCCACTCTTCCTGAAATATATTTCAAGATTTTTAGTCGGTCTCTTCCTTTTCTAACAACTCCTTCAATATGTTTACTGGAGTTAATTTCTGGATCCAGGGTGTAGCCGAGATATTTAGGATGTTTATTATATTGCAATTGTTGTTCTTTCAGAATAATATTTGGTCTTATTTTGTATAGTTTCTTATCGGTAGTAAAAAGACAGGTTTCAGATTTTTGAGGGTTAAATTCTAATTTATGTTTATTAGCAAATTTTTCTAGGTGGAGAATAGTCTTGTTCAAATCTCTTTCAGCTTTTTTCCAGTTAGTGTTGCTGCTCCATAGAATAATGTCATCAGCGAAAAGTCCAATATTGGTTTTATGTGAAAATTTGTCTTCTATGCCTGCAATAAATAGGGTGAAGAGAGTTGGGCTAAGGACTGATCCTTGTGGTAATCCTTGGTACAATTTGAAGGTTTTAGATAGAGTGTCATTATATTTGACCCTGGTGTATATATTTTTAAGGGAATCATTTATCCAAGTGATAGCTTTTCCATCAATTTTGAAATGTTTGTATAATTTTGTAATTAACTTGTTTTTCCATACCTTATCAAAAGCTTGTGTAAGGTCTAAAAGGCAGCTATGGTGTGGTTAGTTGGCTTTTTGTTTTGTGCATCTTTTACCTTTTGTGTGAAATATAATAGTTGGACTATTGTCCCATGTCCTTTCCTAAATCCATATTGTTCTTCTGGTAAGAGATTTATTGTGTCGGGGTGGTAGGTGAATATAATTTTTTCCATTAATTTGCAGCAAATATTTGTAAGGGAGATAGGTCGGTAGTTTTTTGGGTCATCAGCAGATTTGTCAAGTTTTTTAATGGGAATTATTGTTGCATTTTTACAGTCTTGAGGCAATTTTCCAGTTTTCCAGGAGTTATTGAAAATATTAAGAAGTCTTTCTTTGCCAATTTTGCCCAAGTTTGATATCATTCGGCCATGGATTCCATCTGGCCCAGGAGTCTTGTTTAGGTCAGTGTTTTCTAATGCATAAGCTAGCTCTTTCATATTGATTTTTTTCATGGAAAATATTATAAGTGCTGGTGACATTTTTACAGTCATGAATAATCTTTCGGGCCTTTTTTCAACCTTGATTTTACTACTTATTTGATATGAATTACCTAAAAGATTGGCAGCAATTTTGGCATTAGTTGCTGGTGTACCATCTGTATTCTCAATAATATTTGTGTTTTCAGTTTGTGGCTGGACTCTGTCAATTTGCTTTGCCAAATTCCAAAGTTTTGTATTTGGGTTTCTTGGGTTCAGGTTTTCACAAGTTTGTTTCCATTTTTCCCTTTTCACATTTACGTATGATCTTTTTATTTTTGCAATCACAATGTTCAGTTCAGTTCTACAATTTGTTTGGTTTTGGGTGCACTTTTTGTAGTTCATTTCTTTTAGTTATAAGTGTTTGAATATTTTTTGCCTGGTGTGTATAATTTGGAATCCATTTCTTAATATAACTTCTTGGTATTGAAACTTTGGCTGCTTTAATAATGGTGTTTTCGAAATATATCATATTAGCCTTTTTGAAGTTCCATAATTTTTCTTAATTGAGCTAGTTTTGGTCTTGGTGCTAATTTCTATCAAATTAGGCAAATGATCACTTTCAAAACCTTTTAATATTTTCTATTTGCATTTGTGGGAAATGTCAGGATAGTAAAAACTTATATCAAGGGCTTGTGCAGTATTATAGCTGTAGGAATGATGGGTAGGATTCCCATCATTTAAGCACATGAAGGCATTGTCGTCAAATATGTTTGATTGTATTTTGCCTCTTGGGTTTGGCGTAGAACATCCCCATAGTTGATGTTTGGCATTAAGGTCACCTAAAATAATAGTGTTGTCTGTAAGAAATTGAGCCATTGTTCCATCGTCAATAAATGTATTGTTTGGAGGGTGATACATATTGTATATTGATGGCTTTGTTTTGATTGAGGTAGACTTTGATACCTTGGGTTTCGAGGTCTAATGTGTTTGGAATATTAACGGCTATGTTCTCATAGTACAAATTATTGATTAAAAATGCTAGGCCACGCCCTTCAACAGCATATACAGATGGATCTTCAGACCTTACCCTGAGTAATGGAGGGGCCGGAATTAACATAATACTGCAAGATGGAACAAACATCAAAATCAAAGAAGGAGCAGGACAGATTTCGTCAAACTTCACTTGTGAACTGACAGCTATCTGGAAAGCCCTTGATGTATGCCTTAACCAACCATCCCTGCATCAAGCAGAAGGAATTTTAATATACAGTGACTCCATATCCGCTCTAGAAGCAATTCAGAAGGGCAATACTAAAATCACACAGAAAATACACTCGTTACTTACCCAACTGGAACCATTGGAGAATAACTGCATTCTACATTGGATCCCTGCCCATGCTGGGATCGGGGGTAATGAAATGGCATTTGAATTGGCAAAGGAAGCCAGAAAGTTGAGCCAAAGGAAAGAACAAATGTCATTATTTGACGCTGATTCTTTGTCAGAATACAAGATAATTAAACAAAAAAATAAGAAAAGAACAAAATGCGAAATAAACTCTGAGAGAAAAATGACAAAAACTATAACAAGACTTAGAATAAAACACTATAAAGTAATGACAATACATCCAGATGGCACAAGAACCTATAGGGCATGCAACAATTATCCTGGTGTGGAACTTACACCTACCCACATATTCTCATAGCCAGCAATGGCCGCAGCCTTGCAGAAATTTGACATAGACCCAGAGCAGCAGCTTTACACACCCAAGATAGTGGACATTGCTGCTGATGTGATGGAGATGCATGGTACATCTGAGGCTCTTTATTGGACACGACAACAACAACGGCATTCCAGAGTAAAATAAATTATCAGAGATAGATACATATTTTTCAAATGAATTAAAATAAATATAATCGATACTGAGTGAGAGTTGAATTAAAAATATTAGAAATATATTATCTTCGGAAACAAACCGTATCTAAAATATCAATTTTCTTTTTGCTACATGTTTTAATTTGCATTTACCTATTTTACATATCTCTGATTGTATTTAAAAATTGTTAACCAATTCTTCATACTTTTGGCGAAGTGGTGTTTTATTAATTTGTTATTTGATGTTATTAGGGTTCTTTCCTGGTATTCAAAAAGGAAAAATACGTGTCGATCAGTTATATTTTTCAATTTATCAAACAATTTGGCCGCTGAATCTCTGATTCTGGTAGAGCGCCATCTGGCGAATAAAATTGTAACTAAAATCAATTTCGAATTTTACATTATTTGCCATAAAAAATCCCATTGCATCCTGAACACAATGGTGTTTACCGCATTGCTCTAGCGCGAATATTCGCGGAGTTATTAATTTTTAAAGTTGTGCGGGACTTTTGGATCACCCTGTATATTTGACATTAATAAATATACTGTTAAATCTGTCTATAGCGCCCCCTCTAAAGCGCCCGATTTTAAATACGTAGTATGATGCGATTTACATTAAAAGTGACCTGTCTATAGCGCCCCCTCTAAATAGCGCCTCCCTCTCTATAGCGCCCGATTTTAAATACGTAGTACGATGTGATTTACATTAAAAGTGACCTGTCTATAGCACCCCCTCTCTATAGCACCCTATTTTGGTGAGTCCCAAGAGGAAGCGCTATAGACAGGTTTAACTGTACTTTTTCAATAAGTTTTGAACTAATGTTTAACATGTGGTAGACTACAATTTGGTATGAGAAAGGATGATATTGTTACATGGACGACAAGGCCAAGATACTAAAGTTGGGGAAAGAGGGGTGGACTCCAGCTGCCCCCGCTGCCATGTGGCAGGCGCCAAAAACAGCACTCCTGTGTGGGGGCGGACAGAGTCGGGTGACATCAGCGGTAAGAAGAAGACGTGGCGACTTGCCTCCGGACGTGTGGATGATCCTGTGAAGCGGTGTCAGGAGAGCCTGACATCGGAACGGCCTACAAGGCGGTGTAAGTCCAGGCTGGACTTGAATAGTGTGGAGCGGAACGCTTCACAAGAGTGACATCCGCGGCGCCAAGGATACTTCTGACGGGGAGGTTGAAGGCAAGTCCAACTCATTGTATTCCTTCTGTTAGTGAGACATAATAAAGTGCTAACTTTAGCTGCAATCCCTTCGAATTCACGTGTGTATCTTTGTGGCATCCTGAGCATTCAAGTACACGAATAGCGTCTGGGTACGACGTAACAATATTATATATTTAGTTAATCCAGGTTCCTGGAGCCACTTACAGAAGTCACCAACTACCCGGGCTGTCACCAATGTCTTCTTGGTTTTATTTACAATGTCAGTGGAAGTCCAATTACTGAGGTGACGTCAGGCAGATTTATTTCTTGCGAGATTTTCTAGGGATGCTGTACTTAGGTTGGTGATCCCTAGGAGGGTGGCCGTTAGGAATCTCTGGTATTTGAAAGGGATAATATCTATATATATATACTAGCGGATGTACCCGGCTTTGCCCGGGTTTTACCCGAGTAAAGGTTTGTCTAACAAACATTTGTTAAAACAATTCTCTATAAACTTATAAAAAAAATAATAGATATATTTTGATAATTTGAAACTCGTAAATTTGAATCTCTCGATAAAGTGATCATTTTTTCCCGGTCCCTGTGTGCCGTGTCATCCTGAATTTTGTCTTTCTTAATTTTCTACATTACAAAATCATCGTTTTATCTAGTGATCATTTTTTCCCGGTCCCTGTGTGCCGTGTCATCCTGAATTTTGTCTTACCTAATTTTCTACATTACAAAACCATCGTTTTATCTAGTGAACATTTTTTCCCGGTCCCTTGAAAAATACTCGATAAGTTGAATAAAATCATGGTCGTTTATGGAAGATGGACGAAGTCCCCGGAGGTCATCTTGGGCAAGCCCCCGCGAGGCTTTTTCTCTTGTCTACTTGGCACAGCTGTGTCACCAACTCTGCCCCCGCGCGCCATTGGACTGTCCATCCGGCCGGCGGCCGGACGATTACATTCTCTCGACAGGGGGTGGGGCAGACCTAAGCCTATCTCCGTCGCAAGGTGGCGCTGCTTGCGAGTTAAAGCTACAAATCTGCAAATACCTTTAAGGATATTCAAGATATTCAAGAAATTATTTTTCGAAAACCTTTCCAGGGATATACCTAATAATATCCCAAAATTTCACGGCGATTGGATGTATGGTTTTTGAATCTATAGAGTACACACACACACAGACAGACAGACATTCATTTTTATATATATAATAGATAAATGAATGTATGTGTGTGTGTGTGTGTGACAATTGAAAATTATTTATTGTCTTCTAGACAATGTTACATCTCAAAGAGAAAGAGAGAAGAGAGGGGTATATACATTAGGTTAGCGCTTGCCGCGGTGACGTCTAGTCTTGGGAGCCAAGGCCCTCCTGAGCTCGGACAACCCGCTGAGGATCCTGGGATGGGAATCCCGAGCGCGCTCGATGGCCGCCTCGAAAAAGACAGCGTAGTTTTTCTTCAAAATAGGCGAGAGTCTCGCAAGGAAAGGCGCCCTAGAATGGGGATGTAGGATGGCATCAATGGCGTCGGTCCAGGAGGTTTCATCATCGACCAAGGGTCCAGGGTCGATTTTGGAAAAGATGATCTCTCCTAAAATTCTATCGATGCAATCACCCAGGTTCGGCGGCAGGTCTTCCTCCATCGGGGTAGGTGGTGGGGACGGAGGTGTCATAGCCGGTGTCGGATCCTCTTTGTGGGGAGCAGATGGTGTTGGCCCAGCAGGCTGAGGCGCAGGCAGTGGGGGTGTTGAAACTGCGGCTGGTGAGGGAGCAGAGGGCTCCTCAGTGGTGGTCATGTCGACATCCGGTGTGTGGGTCGCAGGTCCGAGGGTCCCCTGTGCAGGCGGAGGGCCACACGGGGCAATGAAGTTCGGCCGGGCGGGAGGCGTCGACTCAGGACGCGACGCCGCCGAGCGAGGGCCCATGGAATCTTCAGGTGAAGGGGTCATTGGTGGAGGAGCTGGAGTCACCGCCTGCATGGGTGAGGCCGGCGGCGCTGGTGTGGATGGCCATGGCGCCGCAGATGGTAGAGATGCAGCGCAGGAATCAGATGGGGCGCGGGAAGCCTTATTAGATGGGCTGGGAGGCGCGGCCGAAGACTGCCTAGGCAGCCCAGGCGCGGTCGATGGTGGGAGGTCGGTGGAAGGGGGCGGTGAAGCCCGTCTGGCGGTGGCAGAGCGCCCATGGAGTTGGGGGCAGTTAGCTCTTCTGTGCCCTTGGCCGTGACACTTCGAGCATTTTATTCCATGAGACAGGAAGGCTGGCCAGGCCTCACCCTTGATCCTGATCTCAAATCGGGTGGGCAGTTTGTCGATGGTGATGCCGTCGTGGAGGAGGATGAAGGCCTCCCGTCGGCCGTCGGTGTATGTAAACTCTCCAGCCTTCAGCAGCTTGGGGGCGATGGAGGTTATGCGCCCATAGCGGGAGAGGGCGTCAATGATGGCGGCGTCCGCCACAAAGAAGGGCAGGTTTCCAACCGTTATTCTGGTTGAGCTCTTCCTGAAGGGGAAGGTCCTGATGAGGGTTCCCTCGATCTCGAGGCCTTCCCGGACTAGGTGTTCCGCCAGAGATTTGCTGGCGAGTCCCAACAAGTAGTGGCCGTTGATCTTTGAGAACTGGAAGATGTTTTTGTGTCCTCCGACCACTCTCTGGATAGCCCTAAGATATTGGTAGGACTGGTAATCCGGGCAGTACTCGAGATATAGGCACTGCTCCTCGGTGCAGGATGCCTGGCGAGCCCTGGCCTCCATGACATGTGCCGTCGTGGTCCTGATCTCCTGGACCGGAGGTATCCATCCCGTCGACGACCGCTGTCGGCGAGAAGCTCCAGCGCTGTTGGACTGCGCGGCCATGGCAGGCAGATCCGGCGAGTCGCGGCGCCTTTTCTTGGTTCCCACGACGGTGAAAGCGTCGTTGTCCTCCATTTCCGCCAATTCGCTATCTCCCCAAATGAGCGGGGCCGGGTTGGCTGTTGAAGCGCTGCAAGAAGCAGCAATCAGCGGCGCCGTGACGTCATCACGCGCGGCAGCCGGATTTGCATGTATGTCGCCTGCCGGCGAATTTGCATCTCTTTGAGATTTAAGATTGGAATTTTCTTTAGAGAAATTCATCTCAAATTCGTTTTTGGCGCTAATTCAGCACCTGGATGAGATCCTGTGCTGGGCCTTTCAGGCACTGTAGCAGCGGATCGAGGGCTTTCCTTCAGTACCAAATTCACAATGGTAAGCGCCTTCCACACGCACTCCAGAGGCGAAAACGGCGGAGCTCGAAAAAGCGCGGCCGCCCGCCCGAGTGTGTGTGTGTGTGTGTGTGACAATTTTTTGACAATTGAAAAATATTTATTGTCATCTAGACAATTTTACAATTCAGCGAGAGAGAACAAGAGAAATATATACAGGAGAATGAAAAATAAAATACATAATTTTTACAAAGTGATGATGGAGGATGAAGGAAGGCATCCCCTGCGCACGAGGGTCCTCGTCCAGGCGATGAGCGGGTCCTCCACTCCACCGAGCCCAACCTGGACAAAGTGGCGATAGACGCGCAGCTTTGCCGACGCCAGGATGGTCAGGGCGTCGTCCTCAAAGCCGGACCCGCCGAAGATCCAGGCCTGCAGGTCAGGGGGCCGCCCGATGATGTTGAAGGCCTCTCTGATGAGGGGCCTGATGGAAGAGCAGCTCCAGTAGCGGTGGCCGAGGGAGCGGTCGACGGACCCACAGGCAGGACACGAGGGGACGGCCGAGGCAGGATGGGCCGGATGGGGTAGAGCGTGGAGGGCCAATTTGAAGGCGGCATCGGCCTCATGCCCCGAGAAGGCGCAGCGCCGGAGCGAGGCCCAGTCGATCCTGGATGGTGGGCTGATGGTGGGTGCCCATCTCGCCAGGAATCGGGAGATCGGCGTGGCCGCGAGGCGTGGACGATCCAAGGCCCGTCGGGCCGAGCGCGTCGTGAGGCCGTTGAGGAACGGCGTGGCCGTCCCGCGCAGCACCACAGCCGCAGCTAATGAAGATGAGGAAGAAGATGGAGACTCCCCCCCGAAGCCCACGGCGTTCTCGGAGGTCAGCCTCCGACAGAAGACGCCCAGGGTCGCGGCGTCAGCCAGGGCCGAGCGCGTAGGGCGGGCGATGAGGTGTTCCTCCTCGATGAGGTCCCGGACTCGGGCTCCGCTCCAGCGGGCGGGGGCCAGGAGGTCGGGAGGGCGGAGGAACCGGCAGCCGCCGATGATGGGGAGGTCCAGCAGCTGAGCAGTGGGGACCGCCCGGTGGTTGAGGCCCAGGATTTTGGAGGCCTCCTCCCATAGCTTCAGCAGCCGGAGACGGCGGGGCTGGAGACGGGTGCCGTCCGGTGGAGGGTGGATCCAGGCTTCCCCGCTGTTGCCAGCTGAAGGCATTTCTGCCCCCGCGGAGCGCGACCTGCACCCCCTTGAGGCAGGCGAGCTGGAGCTGGGTCGCGAGGTCGAGGAGGCCGAGGCCTCCGATGGCAACTGGCCTCGCCATGACATCGGCGGGAAGCCACGCCGTGTGGTCCTGTCCCCAGACGAATCTCGCCAGTCGGGCCTGCAGCTTGGCGATGGTCGGGGGTGATGGTAGGTAGCCATGCAGGTGGTGCTGGATGACAGAGCCCACCAGCGTGTTCGCCGCTCTTGCTCGCCCGACGAGGGAGAGGCCGCGGGTGAAGGGCGTCCATCTGCGGCAGGCAGTCTCCAGGAGGGCCAGGAGATGCTGCTCCCGGTAGGAGACGGTGCTCCTGGGGGCGATGTCGAGCCCGAGGACCCTGATGGAGGTGGTCGACCAGGAGGCGCCGAGAGGGGAGTCGCCGCGGTTGCGCCAGGCGCCGCACCAGAGGCCAGCGCTCTTCCGGAGGTTCACGCCAACTCCGGAGGCCTGCTTGTATTCTTCGAAGACGGTCGCCACCCGTTCGAAGTCTCCGTCGCGATGAAATAGGAGGACGATGTCGTCGGCGTAAGCGATGACATTGCCCACGCCGAGGGTCAACTCCAGGCGACGTAGCAGCGGCCCCGTGGCGATGCTGAAGAGTGCGGCGCTTACGGCGCAACCCTGCCTGAGGCCGTTGAGAAGGGGAAAGGCTGTTGTATGAAAGCCTCCGGCCCGGATGGTGGCGTCCGCCCCGGCGTAGAGGATGTTAATCCAGGCCATGAAGGCCGGCGGGAGGCGGAGGGATGTTAGCAGGGACTCCAGGAAGCCGCGGTCCAATGAGTCAAAGGCGGACTCTAGGTCGACGCCCATGACGGCCAGCGGCGAGCCCAGGGCGGTGGCCTCCTCGATGGCGTCCGTCACCATGGCGATGTTCCATGACGGGGACCTCCCGGGGACGGCGTAGGTCTGGCATTCCGGCACCAGGGTCCGCAGGTGGGGCTTGAGGCGCCGGTGAAGGATGGCGGCCAGGACCCTGTAGTCGGCCGAGGGCAGCGCGACAGGCCTGTAGCCATCAAGGCCGCGACCTCCGCGGGTCTTGGGCACGAGGCAGATGGAGCTGCGCCGCGTCGACGGAGGCAGGGCACCGCGGAGCCGTGAAGCCGCGAACACCCGGGCCAGAGCTTCCGCGAAGAAGTCCTCGTTGAAGGCGACGAGGAGTTCGCACGGCAAGCCGTCCCAGCCGGGGGCCTTGCCGCGAGGGAGGTGCTCGATGGCGTTGGCGATCTCGCTGGGGCTGATGTCCGGCCGGTGGAGCGGGTCCTCCTCACTCAGCTCGCGGGTGGTGGTGGGCGCGCTGCTGGCGATGAAGGCAGCTCCCGCAGCTGGATCGCTGGTGGGACGGGCGAAGCGGGGCTGGAAGGTCGCGAACGTCCTCCGCCGAAGCTCGGGGCCCTCGATGATGTTATCCTGCTCGTCCCTGATGACGCTGACCGGGCGTCGGAGGCGGATGGCGCGTGCTAGGTCCGGCAGCGATGGGTAGTCGGCCCGGATGGAGGAGGCCTCGAGCTGCGCCGCGTTGTAACGTCTCGCCCTGTAGACGTAGCTGTCGTTTGCAGCGTGGCGCTAGTCGTGCAGGGATCTGGCCTCCGCCAGCAGCCCCGCCTTGATGGAGGTCCACCTATCCCAGAAGGTCCCGTCGTCGTCATCGTGCGCTGTGTCTTCCTCCAACTCCCGTATGTAGCCAGCCAGATGTTCGAGAGCAAGGCCCGAGCGGAGCATCGCGGCCAAGCGAGGCTGGGTGGGGGAGGAGACGGCGGTGGTGGGCGGGCCCACCTGGAGCAGCACGAGGCGGTGGTCCGAGAGGTGGTAGTGGCTGGTCGCGTAGATGGACACGCGATCCAGGACTCCAGCAGGGACGAGGATCCGGTCCAGGCGGTTGGACTCGACTTGGTCGCCGTGCATGGAGACTCTGGTGGGCAGGTGAGCGGCGTCGAACTGGGTGGCCACGTCGACCAGCGCGGCCAGGTCCAGAAGAGCGGCGAGGGCATCCGATGATGATGATGATGAGGGACCCCGATCCCTGATGTTAAAGTCGCCGATGATCCAGCAGGCCCCCTCCTCCTCCTGTGCCGCTATCGCCGCCAGGAGCTCCAGTTGCCGGTTTCTCTCCCGGGGTTCATGCGCCAGATGAACGGCGATGGCCGTCATCTCCTCGCCGTGGACATCTATGGTTGCCAAGGCGATGTGGCCCGGCCACAGGACGCGCTGTTGTAGCACGGCTACGCCTGGTCCGAAGACGCAGGCGAGTCCAGATCCCGAGATGGCTACGGGATGGGCCAATACAACAGCGCTGTAGCCGAGGCAGAGGTCTTGGCCGCTGCCCAGATGAAATGCGTTTGTCTCCTGGACAAACGCGATGTCCACGTGATGTTCTCTGAGGAGATGACAAAGGGCAAGGCTCCTCCCCCGAGTGACGAGCCCTCGCGCGTTGATGGTGGCGACGCGGTGGTTCATTGGCGCTGTAGGCCACGCAGGAACTTCCTGGTCTTCTGGAGGGTCTTGCGGATGGTGGAGTTGGAGTCTGGGCACGAGGCCTTGAAGGTTTCGTGCAGCTTGTCGAGGGTGGCGACCTGTTCCTCTGTCAGCGTGGGCGCTATCCTCTTCATGGTGGTTTCAGAGGTGAGGAGCTGCTGTGCGTCCTTGCAGTTAAGGCCGGGTAGCTTGTCCCAGTCGATGGAAAGGGTGGGGGTCTCCTCGATGTGCTTCAGCAGCTGTTTGAGTGCGGATTCTCCCCGGGCAGGCGTGGAGGGAGGTGAGGTCATCTTCTCCACCGCCATCTTCTGGTCGAGCGAAGGGATGCCAGGCTCGAGGGGCCGCGGGGCAGCCAGGGGAGCAGGGAGGGCGGCAGGGGCGGGCTGGGCGAGATCCATCGGTTCGGCAGGATGGGGCGCCGAGGGGATCGCCGGTGCCTCGGTTGTTGTCTTTGCCGGTTGGACAGGGGACGCCGGTGTTGCGGGCGCAGGTGCCGGCTTCCTTGGCTGCTGAAGAGGAAGAGGAGGAGGAGGGGGGGAGGCCTTGCGTGGGTGGGAGACGCTGCTTGCCTGGGGCTGCCGTTCCCTTTCCTGGCGAGCGCTGGGCAGTTGGCTCTGCGGTGGCCCTGCTTACCGCATTTGGAACACTTGATTCCAAAAGAGAGGAAGGCCGATAGGGTGTCTCCCTTGGACTGGATGGTCATTCGGGTGGGCAGCGTCTCCAGCCTTACGCCCTCGTGGAGCAGGATGAACGCCTCCCGGCGGCCGTCGCTGAAGGCGTACTCCCCCATTTTGATCATGATGGGGGCGATGGAGGTGATGTTTCCATATTTACGCAGGGCCTGCACGATGGTGGCGTCCTCTACAAAGCCGGGGAGATTGGCCACGATTATCCTCTTGGCCCTCTTGCGGAAGGGGAAGACCTTGAGGAGTGTTCCCTCGATGTTCAGGCCCTCCTCCACCAGACGGCTCGCAAGGTTCTTGCTCGCGAGGCCCACGATGTAGTGGCCGTTCATCCTATTGAATTGTGTGATGTTTTTGGGCCCTCCGACCAGGTTGCCAATTGCCTTGAGGTAGGAGTAGTCCGGGATGTCAGGGCACAGCTCCACGAAGATGTAGTTCTCATGGTTGGTGGTGGCCTGCCTCGCCCTGGCGTCGGCGATGTTGACGCGTGTCGCCTTGATCTCCTGAGGCGGCACTGCTCTCGGCCCTGCTGGCCGCTTCCGCTGCTGGGAGCTGCGCTGCTCTCCAGGCTTGATGGGCTGCCTTGCAGCGTGCTCAGGTGATGTTGAGCCGCGGCGCCTCTTCTTGCCCTTCACGACGATGAAGTCGTCGTTGGCGCCCACCTCCGTCATCTCGCTGTCGGCCCAGTTGAGCGAGGTCGGGCTGGCTGCAGTTGCGCTGGTCGTAGCAGCAGTCTTCGGCGCCGTGACGTCACCACGCGCGGCGGCCGGATTTACATGCATATCGCCTGCCGGCGGATTTGCATCGTTTTGATTATTAGAAGAAATTTCAATTGTTTTCTTCATATTTCCTTCTTTTGGCGATAATTCTTCGCCTGTTTGTAGCAGGATGCTGGGCCTTTCAGGCACTTTTTCAGCACATCCTGGGCTTTCCGCCAATACCACACTTGCCAGATTAAGCGCCTTTTACACGCACTCAAAAAGGCGAAAACGGCGGAGCTCGAGAAAGCGTGGCCGCACGCTCGAGTCTGTGTGTGTGTGTGTGTGTGTGTCCTTTATGCCTGACCAAACCACTCATTGGAACGCCATGAAACTTTGGGAAGTTATTTAGTATAGTACTGGGAAGGTTTCTGAAAAATAATTTCTTGAATATCTTGAATATCCTTAGAGTTATTTGCAGATTTGTAGATTTAACTCGCAAGCAGCGCCCCCATTGCGACGGAGATAGGCTTAGGCAGGAAGTCTGCTTCACGCCTGATGACGTTGGGTCTTTCAGGGCTAATATATTAAGTAAAACTAATTCAAATATTAGTGCTTTATAAAATGGCTATCTCCTTGAGGTTACCGATTTAAAAGTTTATTTTCTAATTTTAGATTGTATGAGAAACATATTTTATTTTAAGTATTGTACTTTATTTTAAAAAGTTTAAATAATTGTGCAAGACGATATATACGATATTTAAAAATCAAAAGAAATAATGAGTATTGTTTAAATATAAATACATTCGAATAAATATAAATGCGATAGTAAAAAATAAATAACTTATATAGAGTTTTTGCATAGTTTCGTCCTGTAAGCATACCAACTTGATAAAAGTTTCCTGTTTTCCCTTTGAATTTGCTTGATACGAACCTCTATTCATTTTTGAATTAGTAGAAACCAGACGATAACCATAGGTCATGGCCATTCAAAAGTTGTTTTTTAAATGATATCCCGTGTCGTTTCGGGAGGGTTCACCACTGATGAGCCAAGCCCTCCCAATATATTTTTTCATCGCAGTAAGGACAGTAGAAGTTCGTTTTATGTATAAAGGAAACATTCGCGCTTTTAAATCCTTTTATTTTATATGTATAGATGGCGCGTTATTGCTTTGTGTTAATTTATTCCTAATGACCTTGTCTTTATAGTTTGCTGAAGAGCATTGCTCGAAGCAAATATTTGAATATAATTCTACTGTCCTATAAGCTTATGTCCATAGTTTACTTGAAAACCATTTCTAAAATTCCATCCTTCAGTGTAGCATATAAAAGCAGAATGATCCAATACAATATTAGAGCTCTGAGAAGCGGTCTGGTGGATTAAATTGGCGAAACCGCTGGGAGGGTTCACCACTGATGAGCCAAGCCCTCCCAATATATTTTTTCATCGCAGTAAGGACAGTAGAAGTTCGTTTTATGTATAAAGGAAACATTCGCGCTTTTAAATCCTTTTATTTTATATGTATAGATGGCGCGTTATTGCTTTGTGTTAATATATATATATATATATATAATTTGAGAGCCACCCCTCGCTTGAAGCAAATCCTTTAATCCCAAGAGACTGCGCGAAAGACTTGAACATGAAACCGCCGACGGAACGTTTTGTCCTCTACACTGACGAAACCACTTAACCAAGCTCTGATCTCCGCCCGTAAAGCGTGGGAATTTTGCGCACAAGTCAAAGTTAGTTTTATCATTTATCGACACGGCAATTTATTTGAGACAAGAATAATGATACAATTCCAAGGCAAAGATACTATTCCTTTAACTTCCAATTACCGAGGGAACCAATTATTATATTGATTTTATTCAACTTATTGAGTATTTTTCAAGGGACCGGGAAAAAATGTTTCACTAGATAAAACGATGATTTTGTAATGTAGAAAATTAGGAAAGACAAAATTCAGGATGACACGGCACACAGGGACCGGGGGAAAATGTTCACTTTATCGAGAGATTCAAATTTACGAGTTTCAAATGATCAAAATATATCTTTCTTTTTTTTTTGTAAGTTTATGGAGAATTGTTTTAACAAATGTTCGTTAGACAAACCTTTACTCGGGTAAAACCCGGGCGAAGCCGGGTACATCCGCTAGTTAGTATACAAAAAAAGACACCTTGGTTTAGCCCAGCGGTCGGCAAACTGCGGCTCTTTGGATGTGAAGCTGCGGCTCTAGTTCCATACGAAATATTATCTATACGAGTACTATTTATTGTTGGCAAGAAAAATTTTGTGGCTATTTAAAAACTTTGAAATTTTCTAAATTGTAATTTTTGTCTCTTCCGACTCAAAGTTTTCCGACTCCTGGTCTAACCCTAACTCTTTCAAGGAAGCTACAAATTCGAAACAAGGATAAAAATAAATTTAAGTTATAAACAAATTCTATATAAACTCTTCTCTTCTTCTTCTTTTTATCTCCACTCAATCATATTAGGGTATCAAGCTTGTTGATGATGTCTGCCGGGGATGAGTAAAGCTCATCAATGGATGAGTCAATACAGTCAATAATGTGTTTTGGGGTTGCAGATTGAGAATTACACTTAGTACATAGCTGGCCCGGCTGTAGT
This sequence comes from Cordylochernes scorpioides, assembly GCA_030710605.1. NCBI lineage: Eukaryota > Metazoa > Arthropoda > Arachnida > Pseudoscorpiones > Chernetidae > Cordylochernes > Cordylochernes scorpioides. The sequence goes on from CP092879.1 coordinate 37,517,422, forward strand.
ACCCTGTAAGGATTCCTAATCCAGGGATACAGGATGAGCAGCATTTGTATTCCATGTTAGGAGCCGCTGTACATGATGTCTGTTCCTCATGTCAGAGGTGGCCATTTCATTTTGGAGCTAAGTCAGCCTGCCGCTGAGTAGTGCTCCCAGTCTTAATGACAAAGGCAGACGCATTCTACTTTACCGAGTCATGATGGTTGTCTATATCGACTGAACCAAAACAGTGAAAAGTGGAGAAAATAGAAATTATAAATGCCCTTTGAATATCACACACACACACACAAAAGCCTTTATTAAGACACACAGGTTTTACAGAGGATTCTCCATGGGGTTACAAGACGGAGAAACCTATGAAAGTGGGAAATAAAAAATGGAGAAAGATTATATACATATGGTAAATATATACAGATTATAAGAAAAAATAAAAAATATATAAGAAAGAAAAAAAAATTGGAAATATGGATGGGAGAAGTGGAGAGCGAAAAGAGGAAAGAAAACAGGTATTTACATATGGAACAAGTCAATTTAAGCTCTTCTGCTCACACAGCACAGGTGGGCCATGTCTTTTTCAAGAAATCTTTAAGAGATTTTCCAGGAAAATCCGAGTGTTCAGGGTTGTAAGGTAAACACCGTTTTATCAGTGGGGTTAACTTATCGTACCTGCCTAAACAAATAATTGGAAATTGGCTCTGTCCTTCTAATCAAGCAGAAATTTTTGGTATGTTTGGATGTTCGGTTAAGTCTTTCTTTTTTACAGCATTTTTATGGAAGTTATATAGATTCAAAGCTACTGAACTATTGTCTATAAAGTTGGATAATAAAGAATATAATGTGAGGTGTGTATGGCCTATCTTAGAAAAGAGTATTTTTCTTTCCGTGTCAAGAGGAATGCATTCAAATATATAATGTTCTAATTCATTTTCGGTTCTTTTTTTGCATAGCTGGCAATACAAGTCTTCTGTCCTTAGATATTTTATATGGTCTTCTCGATATAAAACAAATAGAATTCTCAATTGCGCAATGAGGCGTTTAGTCGGCAGTGGGAGTTCACTTAGTAGATAGTTCTCTGCTGCGAATGTTTTATGTAAATATTTGTAGTTGGTGTGCAGCTTCGAATTGGTTATTCTTGATTGATCGGTTTGGATAGACTGTTCTATAGTGATTCTGATAATTTGAGGTATTGCTTTCTGTAGAATATTGGGGTCTGAACAATTCTTTAACCACATGAATCCAGTTGAGTTTAGGATATTCATTAAATTTTCTGTAAAACCTTTAAAGGTATTCGTTAGAGTGGACGTTTCCCATAATTGGGCTAGACAGATTGCGGGCAATCTGGATTTTTCCATTTTTAATATTCTTAATCAGAACTTTAGAATTAGTTTGGTTGCTGTGACTCCTAGTGAGAAGCGTCCGGTTTCCATGCGTAGTATGTAGCCTGGTGTGTTACTCGGCAAGTTCAATAGTCGTCGGAGATAGTTATTCTGAATTTGGTCCAAGATTTTGTACTTTTCGTTTGCCCAAATTGGAGCAGAATACAGCAGAGTTGACAGGATAATCGAGTCTAATAGTTTCATTAATGAACTAAATGAATTCAACCTGGATTTCTCCATAATTTTCCATACTTCGCCGGTAGCTGCAAGCGCTTTGCCTTTAAAGTATGAAGCCACTTGACTAAACGAGATTGTTGTTGTGAGGGGATAGCCAAGATAGAGATATTTCGATGTCACTGTCAACAGTTGGTCTCCCCAGAACCATTTGTCCGATTTTGCAGGGCGGCCACCATTTCGGAAAACCATTATCTTGAATTTTGATTCGTTCAGGGTTAGATGATTTGTTTCGAAGTATTTTTTAAACATGTTGATTTTTATTTGTAGATTGATTTTTGATTCTCCTATGAGAATTATGTCATCGGCATACATCAAAAGGTGGACCGTTCCAAAATTAGGGAGGTATATGCCTGGTAGAGTAGAGTCATTAAAAATGTTGATTAAATCAGTTACAAATAGTATAAATAGATAGGGTGATAAGGGTTCTCCTTGTAACACTCCCGATCGGATTTTGATGGGTTCAGTAAATAGTCCATTCCATCTCACCGTCGTTGTCATTTGTTCGAAGTAGTTTCTAATAAGGTTAACAAAGCGGAAATCCAGACCTAATTCACCCAATTTTGACCACAGAAGTGAGTGGGGAACAGTGTCAAAAACCTTTTTAGGTCCACAAAAAAAGCATGAAGTTTTCTTATTTTACGTCTGAGAGTCAGCTGTATCAAGGACAACAGTGTGAATATGTGATCTTGACAAGAGTAGCCTTTTCTGAATCCGGCCTGGTTTTCTGGAATAATTGATCTACCTTCAATCCAGTTGCGTAATCGCGATTTTAGTATTGATGTGAAAAGTTTTGACAGATAAGGGCAATTCCGCGGTAGTTTGATGGATTATCCCGGTCACCGCTTTTAAAAATAGGATGGATGATAGATTTAGACCATATTAAGGGATATGAACCAGAATTAATGATTCTGTTGAATATATTTTTTAGATATAAAACAAAAGGACTCAAAAGCGCGAATGTTTCTTTTATACATAAAACGAACTTCTATTGTCCTTACTGCGATGAAAAAATATATTGGGAGGGCTTGGCTCATCAGTGGTGAACCCTCCCAGCGGTTTCGCCAATTTAATCCACCAGACCGCTTCTCAGAGCTCTAATACTGTATTGGATCATTCTGCTTTTTACAGTATTAGAGCTCTGAGAAGCGGTCTGGTGGATTAAATTGGCGAAACCGCTGGGAGAGTTCACCACTGATGAGCCAAGCCCTCCCAATATATTTTTTCATCGCAGTAAGGACAATAGAAGTTCGTTTTATGTATAAAAGAAACATTCGCGCTTTTGAGTCTTTTTGTTTTATATGTATAGATGGCGCGTTATTGCTTTGTGTTAATATTTTTTAGAGTAACAAGGTGTTCGAAAGGTAGGGTCTTTAATGCTTCATTCGGAATTTCGTCAGCGCCACAAGCTTTTTCATTTGCCAGACTGGAGATTTCTCTAGTTATTTCACAGTAGAGTTCAGGATCAATTCGTGAGAGAGTAGATAGGTCGCTTCCTATCGTCGTTTCAGCAGAGAGCAGTTTGTTGTAAAAGCACTGCCACTCTAAAATTGTTATATTTCCTTGTATATAGCTTTTGTCTTTCAAGGTAGCTATAGTTTTCCAAAAGTTTGCGGAGTCACGGGCATTTTTAAAAAGTTTTTGTTTTTCTTGAAGATATTTTTTCTTGTTGAAGTTTATTAAGGTCGTGTATCTTTTCCTATTTGAGACATAAATATTGCGGTCTACGTCAGTGTTCGTTTCCTTAAAGGTTGTGAGGCTTGCCTTAGCAGATTTTTTGGCTAAATAGCATTCCCTGTTATACCAGGGTTTCGATTTTGGGCGGCCAGGTCTGACCTTAATGCGCATATCTGCAGCAAGCATTGCGTTTAGTATTTGTTTAGAAAATATATTAACTAGGCTGTCAAGATTCTGGTCGGTAGAGACTTGATTGTTGTCAAGATTCTGCGAAAAGAGGGATGTGTTATCAGGTGCCCATCTGTATCTTTCAAAGCAGGGATAGACGGTTTCTTTCGTTCGTTTGAGATTAGATAAGTTAGACATGTTTATTGTTAGTGAAAGGTGGTCCGAGTATGGGTTATTATCTACTTTAAGGTCAACAACGTGCTCCAGCAGGGAATATGAGACAATAAAATAATCGACAACAGATGAGCCACGACTTGAGATAAATGTGCAGTTTCCAGTTTTTTCACTTATAGTTCTGCCATTAATTATTGTCAGTAGATTATTATCTAGGAAGTTTATGAGTTGTTCCCAATGTTTGGAAAGCACTGGGTCTCTAGATTTGCGTTCAGGTGAAAGAAGTAAGGGACGTTCCAGTGGGTTGTGTAAGTATCCATAGGTGCCGGTACGGATGTTTATGTCACCCGCTAGAACTATTTCATAGCCGTTAGCCAACCTATCTTCGACATGTTTGGATAAAGTAATGAAGTTTGACAATTGAGATTCGTTTGGAGAAAGATATGTAAATATATAACAAATTTGTATGTTGAAACAACGCTTGAAAGGTATAGATATCCAATTATGCTCTACAACGACCTTCTCCAACATAGTTTTTAGTTTATTTTTGATTCCTACTATTATTCCACCCGAGCATCTTCCCAGTTTGGAGCTTCTAGTTGCCAGTGATTCGAATAAGTGGAATCCTCTGGGGCCGTTTTTTAAGTGATGGTCACACCAAGTTTCGGTCAAAGCAAATATTTCGTATCTCTCTAAGTGACTATAAAGAAGAGGAAAAACTGAATTGAGTCTATACAGCCCGTTAACGTTCCAGCAGGTCAGTGAAAAGGTATCGTTGGGTTGACTATTTACAAGTGATTGTTTCCTAACTGCTTGCTATAATGAATGTCCATTCGCATCTACAATTTGTCCATCACAGACCTTATATGCTATGTCATTAATTATTAATTTATTGTCCCTTAGCTTAGCTAGAGTACCTTTTTCGACGAGTTCTCTTCTTTTGACATTCAAAACGCGCCGTTGTTCTCTCATCTTCATGCTATAGTCTTTCGATAGTGATATCTTAGTTCCTCTTAAATTGAAAGCAGCTTTAAAAATAGAGTTGATCTATCGTTTTGTTCTGGGACTTCAATCAGGATCGGTGCACCGGGTTTTCTGGATAATCGGTGGCATCGCGTGATGTTTATCTTCTCCGTTGTTTGCATATTTTCTTCGATAACCTTCCGTATCAGTTCTCGGCAGTCCTCGTTATTATCTTGTTCTATTCCGTAAAAAAATGAGGTTCCTTTCTCTGCTCTTTGCATCCAAGTGTTCAAGTTGGTCTTCTAAGTCTTTTATTTTTTTGGAGTTTTGAGAGGCCCTTTGAATATCAAACAAGCTTGAAAAAAAATCCAAGAACGATATTCTCAAGGACCCAAGATTCTGGACTTAAAAAAAATGTTATAACATTATAATTGGAGAGAAATATTCCAAGTTCCAAAATAACTTTATTAGGCACCACTCAAAAAAGAAACCTCCAACTTATGTAATTTACAATAAATAATATTAAAAATAAAAAGGCATATCCTGACCAGGAGCACATGTACTTTTCAGAAGGCAGAGCGCCATCTGGTGGAGCAGAAATCAACTAAACATTGATTTAACCTGTTCCCTGATATTTGGCCAACCCAATTTCTTGATAAATCAAGAAAAGCCATCCACGAACGCGTTTCGCGCTGTTGGCACTCGTCAGCGTGGAGTAGGCTATAAATAATATGTACAGGTTCTTCATATTTACAGTGTATTTACATATTTACAAGGTTAGAGTCTTGTGCGGGGTCTTGAATTCGGAGTGTTCTCTCTTTTAAGATGGGCTGTTATCCTCTTCTTTTTTTTTTTTTTCTAGGTACATGTTGTTTTATTTTATTTTCCCCCCACTTGTCTACGTTTGTTTCGTTGTCTCGTTTGTAAAATAAAAACATAAAGCCTCCAGGGAAATGTTTCTTTAAAAATATATATATATTTAAAAAATATCTCGAGCTTTCGGGCAAGTAAGATATTCCGGAAGTTTATAACATTATATTCCTTGAGCCCACCCCATAACCTCCAAGTGAAGCACGCGCAACAGAAGCCCGCGTTGATCATGCCTTGAAACAAATGTAAACAACCAAGGAACTTTATTTAATTTTAAATCATATTTTATTGGCGTATTAATCATGTAAAGCATTTTCTCCCGTAGAAGGGCTTACTTGCCCGAAAGCTCGAGATATTTTTTAAATTAAAAAAAAAAATTGAAAGAATATTTTCCCTGGGGGCTTTATGTTTTTATTTCAATAAAATTTGTAATAAAATTATTTTGGCAATATGTTTCTTTTGATATATATTATCAAATATTATCTCTACAAGTCTTACTGAAATATTTCATTGTAGAAACGCCACGTGCACACGTCTGTGAAGATAATATTTGTTAATATATGTAAAATGAAAAAACATTGCCAAAAGAATTATTACAAATTTATGATAGATGGCATTTGAATTTATAAATGATTAAATATCATATCAAATAACTTCATCACATATAATAAAGCGCTTGTTCGTTGAAGCCGAATAGGATTGGTCCATTCTGTGTCACGTGTTCAAGTTACGGATGTTATGGATGTTTGTTTGTTCCCTAACTCCTCTCTTAATATTTTTATTTTATACGACAATATTTCGTATACATATTACATTTAGTCCCGGAATTATTCAAGTAACTTCAAAATTATATTTAAACTTTTAAAAATAACGCAGTTAGCAAAAATACGCATTTAGCTCGACGTTAGCGACACGCTCGGCCATTGATTGAAATAAAACGAAATAATTTGATATATAAATATTCGTAATTTACACTAGCCACATCAGCCACATATTTGATAATATTCATAATTTACACTTTAAATACTTTTCATACTTGCCTTCTCTTTTCTAATTTTTATAGTCTAAATATTTAAATGCGTACTTTTAACGACGACATTTTTCATTTTAGTAAATCTTAGTAATCTTTAGTAAATTTTACACTTTAATAACATTTTTCATTTTTAATTTTTCATTTTTCATTTTAGCACCGTTTTTATTTTGTTAAGGTCATTTTTCATAAAATGTCTGTTTGTCTGTGCAACATCTTCGTACACATTTATTTTTAGCAAATCTTTATTGTCTTAATAAAGTCTGATACAGCCTTTTATTGTTTATTTTCGGAACGCCAAAAAGTGACAAAAACAAATCAAAAAGGGATGATGATAACCTGCGTCTTGCAGATTAACATTTTCATAGAAACATATATATATACATATTTATTGCTAGCTATATATCACCATCTTCTCTCTTCAAACACGAAATCTCACAGGCGGTCTCCTCGCTCTAGGTGGGTTCCGCCTTAGGACAGGACCCTCCTCTTTCAAGGCCTCGGGGTCCAGCGAGCGAAGAGGCTCCAATGACTTTCCATCGTCTGTATCACTCTGAACCTCTGAATCTTGATCCGACCGCTGGCTAGTTAGTCCTGGCGACAGCGACTCCATATAACCTCTGTCTCGTACAACCTCCGAGATTATGGCACTGGGACCTGCTCCTCTTGAGTGCTCGGGTTGACGCTCTCCATCTCCACTCTCATCTTCCTCACCATTTCTCCACCTTTTTCTAATTTGATCCCTGTGATAGGCCTTTACCTGTCCGTGGATCAAAATGGTGTAGACTCTAGTTCCCTTCTTGCCCACAATTTTTCCTGGGATCCATTTATCACCACCTCTAAAGTTTTTACACCACACTAAATCATCTATCTGGAATTCTTCCAATTGGGTTCGCCGATCATACTTCATTTGCCTGGCTTGCTGGTCCCTAACTCTAGATGTCAAGCTGGGATGTATCAACGATACTCTGGTTCGAAGCGCACGCCCAATAAAGAGCTCTGATGGAGTCTTTCCCGTTGTCACATGCGGGGTGCTTCGATATGCCAGAAGAACTTTTGATAAGGTGTCTTGAATGGTATCCCCAATTTTCCTTTTATTTTTATCCAGGGCAGTCTTAATTGTTCTAACCGCTCTTTCAGCCAAGCCATTACTTTGCGGGTGGTACGCCGGGATCAATGTTTGTTTAATTCCATTTCCTTCCAGAAAACCTTTCATTTCACTACCAGTAAACTGAGGTCCATTATCAGATACAAGTTCCTCCGGTAGACCATAGGAAGAAAAAAGTCGCCGTAGTTGCTCAATGGTTTTGCGTGTGGTGGTCTCTCTCATTGGGATGGCTTCAATCCACTTCGAATGACTATCTACTACTATTAATAAATTAATGTTTTCCTTATTTGCAAAATCAATGTGGATTCTTTGCCAAGGTCTGGTTGACCATCTCCAGGGTTGCCATTTTCCTTTATTTGGCCCATCCAGGGATTGCTGACAGCTTCTGCACTTATTTACCAAAAACTCGATTTGGGTATCTAGATTTGGCCACCAAAAATGTGATCTTGCTACAGCCTTCATTTTGTTCATACCGGAATGAGTCTCATGAAGACAGTTCAACATTTTTATTCTGAGAGATGGTGGAATGACAACTCTCATTCCCCAAACCAAACACTCCCCATCTACAGTTAGCTCAAGTTTCCTTTGAAAATAAGGTCTGAGGTGATCAGCCACCTTTTCAGGCCAGCCTTGCTGAGTATAAAATTTGGCCAATGAGAGCACTTCGTCTTTTTCAGTTTCCGTGGCAATTTCCTCTGCTGTGATCGGCAATTCTTCCACATAGGATAAAGCATAGACATTATTTAATCTTGGAATTTCTTCACAGCCCACAGGAAAACGTGACAGAAGATCTGCATTCCCATGGTCTTGAGTTCTTCGAAATTTAATATCGTAAGTATAAGCTGACAAAATAAGCGCCCAACGCTGCAATCTTGAAGTAGATAAGGTGGGGATTCCTGATCTTGAGCCCAAAATGGTCACCAATGGCTTATGGTCTGTAATAAGAATAAATTTTCTTCCATAAATAAATTGATGAAACTTGGTAACTCCATAAATAATGGCTAGAGCCTCCTTCTCAATCTGAGAATAATTTTGTTCTGCTTCCGATAAAGTCCGTGAGGCAAACATAATCGGTCTCTCCTGGCCTTCTATAATATGTGACAACACAGCGCCCACTCCAATCTGCGATGCATCAGTGGCCAAACACAATGGCAAAGTCGCATCATACGGGACTAGCACCCTCTCAGAGGTAATGCTATTCTTGCACTTGTCAATGGCCTCTCCACATTCCTTTGTCCAAACCCAAGGACGTTTTTTGTGAAGAAGCTCATGAAGAGGCTTCAAAAGCTCTGGCAAATTGGGTATGAACTTCCCATAAAAGTTTACCAAACCAAGAAATGACCTTAATTCAGAGATATTCGTAGGCGTTTTGGCCTTCTGTATTGCTTGTACCTTATGATCTAAAGGTCTGATGCCCTCTTCCGTGACAAGATGTCCTAAATATTCAATTTCTTTTTGCAAAAATAGGCATTTTTCTTTCTTTAGTTTGATATTATACTTCGCCAAGCGAGCAAATATAGTCTTCAACAACGCCAAATGTTCTTCAATTGATGCTGTGGCTATAAGGACATCTTCAATATAACAAATTACGCCTCCTATACCTGACAAAACCCTATCCATTACAGATTGAAAATAACTGGGCGCATTTGCCAATCCAAATGGCATTCTCTTAAACCTGAAAAGCCCTTTATGAGTATTTATCGTTAGTAACGGACGGGTGCCTGGGTCCACCTCTAATTGCAGATAAGCGTTCCTCAAGTCCAATTTAGAAAAGTATTTTCCCTTGGCCAATGTGGAGAATAAATCTTGCTGTGTGGGAAGGGGATAGGCCGCAGTGTCCAAATATTTATTTAGAGTTACCTTGAAGTCGCAGCAAATTCTGATCTCTTTATTTTTCTTCGGCACTACAACCACTGGAGTGGCCCATTTACTGCTCGCCACCTCACATAGATAACCCTTAGCCACCATTTTGTCTAATGCTTCAGTAACTGCTGGCCTAATGGCGAAAGGCACCGGACGAGCCTTATGGAAAATTGGATTCACATCACACATGTTTACTGAAAATGTGAAACCTTTTATTGGTTCGGTTGTCTCCACAAATAGGGCTTGATTTTCCTTCAAAATTTCCTCAATGGTAATTTCCACAGGCATATGTTTTACCGCGAAACAGCCCAATTTCAATCTATTTATCCATTCTCTTCCCATCAAAGCCCTCTTTTCTCCTTTCACCACCAACGCTCTAAGTTTGTAAGTAATATCTTGACACTCCACTTTGACATTGATTTTACCCAGAATGGGTACCACGGTACCATCATAAGTTCTTACAATGATACTCGCTTTTTCCAATTTCAAGTGTTGAAGACTATTTTTAAAATCCTTTTCTGATATCAGTGTTAGACCACTACCCGTATCCATTTCAAATTTAATAAAGTTTCCTTCTACTTTTAACTCCATCAGATAGGGAGGGTCACTTGAGGCAAAATTAATTTTATACTCAGGTATCGTCACGCTTATAATTTTCTGGACATACTCTTCCTCCTCTTCTTGGTCTCCTATCTGATGTATATTTCCCGGCTGATTCTGATGTTGCCTTAGATTTCTTCTACTGCTCCAACATATTGAGGCAATGTGTCCTTTTTTATTACACTTAAAGCATATCGCCTCCTTAAATCTACATAGTTCTTTATGCTGTTTACCACAATGTTTACATTTGCCATTCTGGAAATTTGATTCAACCTTGCGTTCCATCCTCAACTTATCTACACAATCTTCACCCTGCTCCAAGTGAAATAATTTTGTATTTTTCTCGGCCGCTTCCATAGATAATGCTATCTCAATTACTTTAGCTAAAGAAATGTCGCCCTCCGACAAAATTCTATTTTGTATTTTGGCATTATATAATCCACAAACCATTTTATCACGTAAAGAATCCTCCAGAAAATTTCCAAAGTTGCATGAGGAAGCCAAACGCTTAATTTCCACCAAGTAATCCGAGATGCTTTCTTCCTTTAATTGCATTCTTTTAAAAAAAATGAACCTCTCTACTACAATTGAGCGCTTTGGAGAGAAGTGCCTTTTCAAGATATTTATTAAGTTATCAAAAGTTTTATCTTTAGGTAGAATAGGACTGCACAAATTCTTCAAAACACCATATGTTTTACTTCCCATGAGGGTTAGGAGATAAGCCTTTTTCTTCTCATCCCCTGCCTCCTCCAATATGAGAAACTGTTCCAATCGTTCATAAAACGTTTCAAAAGTTTCAGTTTCTTCATTATATTCCTTAAATTGGTAACTAGCCATTTTTTTTCACTCTTTCTTAAATTTGCATCCTAAAACTTTGCAATTTGTGTCTTTTAAAATTTACTTTCAATTATATGCAAAATCAAAGATATTTTCTAAAAATATTTACTTCAAAATTCGAGGGTACTTACTCTTATATCCTCGTCGCCAAATGCAACATCTTCGTACACATTTATTTTTAGCAAATCTTTATTGTCTTAATAAAGTCTGATACAGCCTTTTATTGTTTATTTTCGGAACGCCAAAAAGTGACAAAAACAAATCAAAAAGGGATGATGATAACCTGCGTCTTGCAGATTAACATTTTCATAGAAACATATATATATACATATTTATTGCTAGCTATATATCAGTCTGTATGTATGTTTGTTCCCTAACTACTCTCTTAATATTCTATTTTATACGCCAATATTTAATTACGTCAGAAATTGGCTATTTTAATATTGCTTATATTAAATATGCCTATGCGTATTTTTTATTTTATTAAATATTTATATTCTTTATTCGATTCGCTCGGCCATTGATTGAAATAAAACGAAATAATTTGATATATAAATATTCGTAATTTACACTAGCCACATCAGCCACATATTTGATAATATTCATAATTTACACTTTAAATACTTTTCATACTTGCCTTCTCTTTTCTAATTTTTATAGTCTAAATATTTAAATGCGTACTTTTAACGACGACATTTTTCATTTTAGTAAATCTTAGTAATCTTTAGTAAATTTTACACTTTAATAACATTTTTCATTTTTCATTTTAGCACCGTTTTTATTTTGTTAAGGTCATTTTTCATAAAATGTCTGTTTGTTTGTATGTATGTTTGTTCCCTAACTACTCTCTTAATATTCTATTTTATACGCCAATATTTAATTACGCCAGAAATTGGCTATTTTAATATTGCTTATATTAAATATTCCTATGCGTATTTTTTATTTTATTAATTATTTATATTCTTTATTCGATATTTAGTTAATATTCATTTCGATATTTAGTGAATATTCAAAATAGACGCTCAAAATAAAATAGAATAAAATTTCAATATATATCGAAAATTGATCTATGTCACATTGTTATATTATATAGTGTTATATTATAGTGTAACGTTTTTTTTTTTGCATTTTTACACTATACATTTTTACACTATACTATAAAATGTTGATATTATGCCGTGAGAGTACAACTGAGAGTACACACTAAATAAAATAGTAAGAATAATGTTATTTCCAATTAAGGTTTTTCAATAACGAAAACATATTGATGTTAGAGTTTCAAAGAAAATCTAAAAATGGAAATGTTGTTAAAGTAAAAAATTAAATTGTGCTGTCTTATATTATTGTTTTTCATTGTTGTCTCTTATAAATGTCTTAAAGTTGCAAAACCTATATATAAAGAAAAAAGAATGACCGTTTTTCTTTATTATATCTACCTTTGCCAACAGGGACATGTTTCTAGGAAGATCAAATTCCCCTGCACCTTTGTGGCCAACTTGATCAAGTTTGCCCAAAATGTAGAGCAAAGTATTTCGAATTGGCACAAACGACATACAGTAAAACTTTTCATAAATGCTGTTCCAGAGGAAAAGTCGAACTTGAACCGATTCAAACCTCTGAACTACTTGAAAGTTTAATGACTGGAAAGCATCAACTTTCAAAGAACTTCATGGAAAACATCCGTTCCGTCAACAGTGCCCTAGCATTCGCTTCAATGGGAGCAAACCTTGCACCTCCTCCTGGATATGGGCCCTATTGTTTCCGAATCAACGGACAGATTTATCACCGCTCAGGTGCCTTGCATCCTGAAAATGATGATCATCTATTTACCTGAACCATTTTTTAGCCATGGTCAGTTATATGTTGCTTTTTCTAGGGTGAAAAGCTCTAAGTGTGTTAAAATAAAAATAATCCACGGAAGCAAGCAAGGAAGGCTTCTTGAAAATAGTTCAGCTTGCTTCACCAAAAATGTTGTTTACAAAGAAATTTATTCATTGTAAGTTCACCTCTTTTAAAGTAAAAATGTTAATTAAAAAATATCAATAAAATGACCCGAAAGGTAAAATGTTGCAACGCTCGGAAGGGGATCGATCCCTGACGGACCATGAACGTTATTTTACCTCGAACGCTTCCATTTACATATTATTAAGTATCAAAAAGGAATGTGAGAAATAAAATTAGGAATCCACCTGCTCTAGCCGATTCCGTCCTTGGACGGGCTTTTCTACTAGTTATCATATAATTCAAAATGTTTGCATCAAATATTGGTATGTGACAGAACAATCCTTATATAATTGTTTTCAATTTTCCATATTTAAGATAGAAAAGTACTCAAGACAAAAATATCTCTATATATATATAAAAGTCAATTTCTGTCTGTCTGTTTCGCGATAAACTCAAAAACTACTGAACCAATGGTACCAAATTTTGCATGTCGCTTTTTATAAACCTGAGGAAAATTTTCGGCTACATTTTGATTAGTATTTTTGGCTATTTCTTTTTTTCATTTGAAGAACTTTTTTTTTTTACGCGGAGTAATCCGGAATGGAATGAATACCCAAATATGGCCATTTTTTATACGCATCGGTGGTTCAGTTGTAGAATGCTCGCCTGCCACGAGGGCGGCCCGCGTTCGATTCCCGGCCGATGCATTTTTTTTTTTTTTCAATTTTTAAAACTCATTTATACATCATTATATACTAGACGTATGACCCGGCTTCGCCCGAGAATTCCCCCGATTGCAATTTCCTTCATACTGAAAGTACATCAATAATAAATATTAGAAGTGCCATAGAATAGCAATACAGAAGTAACACATAAACTACAGGAAAAAAGTGTGTGTGATGGCAAAAATTGTATTATATTAGTGAAAAAATAGTACAAATGTAATATTGTACTGAGATAAGGTGCATAAATTAAGAAAAAGGCATCTACTTATCGTGCAACTGAAAGTTGTTGATGGCTTGCGCCATCTATCGGAATAAATATCAACTATTCTGACTAACTATAAATTTTTCGAGTAATTATAAAAATTTTGTTTTCCCATTCTGTTTTAGATATTTTTTCACGATTTTTTTTTTTTAAACAAAATCTTGATCATTGTAAATGTAAAAAAAAAATCAAATTTTTAAAAATCATTATTTTAAATAAAATATTTTTATTTATTCTGAGAGATGTATTTAAATTTTTTATATAATAGTGTGTTTATAAAAATATTGTTAAAAAAAAAATTGGGCCCGTCCGGGATTTGAACCCGGGACCTCTCGCACCCAAAGCGAGAATCATACCCCTAGACCAACGGGCCACATTTAGGCAGTCCTAAAGGTTTTATTTAATACTCATTTCTCCTCTAAAGTGCGTACTTTTTGTATTTCTTCAATGAGGAAGATGTCCATATTAATACTATACACTTACTTTATTATTAAAAACATCATATTTTTAAACTATATACTCCATGTATATTTAAATTTTTTTTGTTCCTGCTTATTTACTAATCATTAATTTGAAATATTTCAATTATATATTTAATTGCTTCTATGTGAAGAGTGAATTTTTAATTTTTAAAAATCGATGCTATGCGAGAAATATTTTGAATTAAAGCAATATATTTGTTTTAAAAGCATATACGAAAATATGTCTCGGAAGCGACATAATATATCAAAATACGTATGAATGAATATCAAATATGAATTATAACGTCTAGAAATTTAAAAGTTACTCCATTATGCGGGATATGAAAACAAAATGGCTTACAAAGCTCAAAAATCGATGCGCTTAACTTGGAATTGCCTGTTTGCTACTGACATCTAGTGAGTAAAAATGAAACTATTTTCAGACTATTATAATCGATTTTGCCGATGCGTCAAAAATATACAATCCTATTTTTAAATAAATATGATATATTATTTATTTTTATTTTGTATACATATTTATATAGGGGGAAAATAAACAATAATCATTTTATCATTAAAAACTATTAAAATTGTATTCTACGATTTTTCTGAGGCGATATTTGAAGAGAATTTTTTTCGAAATTTGAAGAGAGATAGAAGGGATCTTTTTGCATGGAAGGCATCAAAAACGCTTTGTTTTCAACTTTATACACTAAATTGAGTTATATAATCGCCTGGAGAAAATTCATAAAAGCGCGAAATCATAAGGCGAAAAGTTTCTTTCAAATGATTATGATTTCTGGCTTTTATGAATTTATACACTAGCCACAAAAATAAAATCGCACCATCTATAAATAAACTTTAGGAAATTTCCAGAAATGTATATACTTAATAAGAACATTAATGTGCAAATGATCAATTTTCTGAAACCGTAACTAGAATATAAGTGCATGAAAAATAGCCTTGTTTATTCATGAAAGGATATTTAAACAGCCTCTCTCTTAGTGTTTCATTAATAAATTATCATTAAAGTTATTTATTTATTATTATTATTAATATCATCTTCAATCTGTAGAATGCAAAGACAGAAAAAAAAAAAAAACATCATACAAGCAAATTTCTGTTTTTACAAGAGGCAGAATCATAGGACCCTCAGAGAAGGTAGAATTTAGACTAGAGAAATTGCTATAAAAGTAGGCTGGAATCAAAGTACTGTTGTAAGGATTTGATCTCAGTGGTCAGAGGAAGAGAAAATTTAAAAAAAAACGTGGCTCAGGTCGCCCTAGAGTAACAACAGAGAGAGAGGATAGATGAATTCAAAGGATGGTTGTAGTAGACAGGAGACAACTGTACCAATGATTCAAGCAGCTTTATATCTGCAGAATGAATGTGGACCATCTCTGTACACCATCAATAACCATCTTATTGAAGTAGAACTCCGTAGTCGCCGTCTTTATTAAGAATTCTACTATCTGCCAGACATAGAAGCGACAGGCTCAGCTGGTGTGAAGAAAGACGTCTACGGACTCAAGAATGGCATTCTGTCATTTTCTCTGATGAATCCAGATACAGTTTGGGTGTTTATGACAGCAGGGTGCATGTTAGACGTAGGCCCAAAGAAAGATTCCATCAGGACTGTATTGTGGAAAGGCATACAGCAAGAACCCTGGCCTAATGGTGTGGGGTGGCATCAGCTCTGAAAGTAGGACCCCTTTAGTCTTTATTCAAGGCACAATGACTTATCAGCTATACATTGCAGATGTGTTGTAACTTGTTGTGTTAAAATTTATTGAGCAGACTAATAATTCCATTTTCCAACAAGACAATGCCCGACCACATACAGCCAACATCTCACAATCCTTCCTTCAAAATGTTGACATCCTTCCCTGGCCCTCATGTTCCCCAGATCTTTCTCGAGAGAGGTGTCTCTCTGGTACAGTCATGGACAAAACTTATGGAAGTTTTATATTTTGATGTCGACAGTCGTCTATTTATTTATTTTAAAGAGACAAGCAATTTTGTTCGCACTTATCTCGCGTATCTTCAATAAAAATTACTATGTATCAAATATCTTTCAGAATTATTGTCTGAATCTCGATATAGATGGTAAAAAGCAAAATTTCCTTAAGTTTTTTCTATGAGTGTATGTTTTTTTCTATGACACATATGTGTGTGAATACACTTATATATATTTTACATTAAAACTGTCTTTCTATCTTCACTTATTTTTCAATGTACCAATATATTATTGTCGGAATTATGTATTCTAAAAATCGTCCGTTTTTCTCAATTTTTTGTGTTCTTAATATCTTTCTTAATTATCTATATATATGTAAAAAATTGAATGTCTGTCTGTATGTTTGTACTCTATAGATTCAAAAACCATTCATTCAATCGCCGTGAAATTTTGGGATATTATTAGGTATATCCCCGGGAAGGTTTTTGAAAAATAATTTCTTGAATATCCTTAGAGTTATTTGCAGATTTATAGATTTAACTCGCAAGCAGCGCCCCCATTTGGGCCGATGATAACAAGTTTGTTTATCTATAAGTTTCATTATCACTAAGTTTATTATCTTAAAGATTATTTATCAAAAGTAAGATTTTCTACCTATTAATTGCGCACAAGTCAAAGTTAGTTTTATCATTTATCTACAACATATATATTGGGAGAATATATAAAATGATGATTTTGTAATGTAGAAAATTAGGAAAGACAAAATTCAGGATGACACGGCAATTTATATGAGACAAGAATAATGATACAATTCCAAGGCAAGATACTATTCCTTTAACTTCCAATTACCGAGGGAACCAATTAATATTGATTTTATTCAACTTAACGAGTATTTTTCAAGGGACCGCGAAAAAATGTTCACTTTATCGAGAGATTCAAATTTACGAGTTTCAAATTATCAAAATATATCTTTTTTTATAAGTTTATAGAGAATTATTTTACCAAATGTTCGTTAGACAAACTTTTACTCGGGTAAAACCCGGGCGAAGCCGGGTACATCCGCTAGTAAAATATAAAAGTGGACGAGTGGGTAACACCCTCGATTCCCGACAGTCATGAACCGGGATCGAATCCCACGTTAACATTTTGTTTAATAGGTGAATAACCTTCACATATTATTCATTGTTGTAAATATCATAAACTAGGTTGCTCTTTTTGAGCGGTACCTAATAAAGTTATTTTGGAACAAGAGTTTAAAATATAATATATAGGGAAGATTGTAACAACACACTTCTTCCGAAGATAAATTTCTTATTTTATTTAAACAATCTCTCGAGCTTTCGGGTATCACAAACCCTTCTACAGGAGTATACAACGAAATCAATCCTAATCTTTAACTACTATTTATATATTGTATGTTATTTACATATCTTTATAATGTATAAGGAAACTATTTAGCATATTGTAAGGCTGTTCCAAAAGTTCGTAAACACTTGCCAAAAAAATTGAAATACCAATATTATTCTCGCCGTTATATAGAGAGATATTTATAACTCAGGTTCCTGGAGCGCAGAACACCAACTACCCGGGGAGTCCATCTCACTAGTATGGACTAGTGTTGAGCGCTTTTACTCGCGTCTTGTTTTGATTGCTGAGTTGAAACAGTTGACCAGGAAGTTCCATGCTGAGGTTGAGTCTGAAAGGCTGGCCATAGATCTAGGATTGAGGTGGGTCAGTCCAAGCAGGATAGCTGTACAGTTATGTATAATGTCTTTGTATTATGTATAAAGTAAATGTATTGTAATAGCATAGTATATAGTATTTTTAATTAAAAAGGCATATATTGGATCAAAATATAATTTATTTTACCAATAATTCAGTTGGCTGAACGCCAACCTTTATCAAAGTATTATAAAATATTAATGTGTGTCAACATGTTATAATACCTTGATAAAGGTTGGCGTTCAGCCAACTGAATTATTTGTAAAATAAATTATATTTTAATCCAATATATGTCTTTTTAATAAAATATTTATTTATGGATTGCTCTATTTTCAAAATAGTATAGTATATACAATAGTAATTGCATATGTAATATTATTCGCCAAGTAATAAGAAAAACACGAACTTTTGGGACAACCTTATATAATTCAATATAATGCGGCTTATGATTGTAGAACGACATTTGAAAATTATCCCGCATGTGTTTCTTTTGAACGAAAAATCGAAATTCATTTTAAGGAGAAATAACGATTATTTCTAACCTTAGGGATGAAGTATGAAAGGATGAATTGTGAAGAGTAATGAACGGAAAAATAAAGTGTCCAGGGATGGGAATTATTTTTCCGTTCATCATTACTCTTCACAATTCATCCTTTCATACTTCATCCCTAAGGTTAGAAATAATCGTTATTTCTCCTTAAAATGAATTTCGATTTTTCGTTAAAAAAAAAAGACATGCGGGATAATTTCAAATGTCGTTCTACAATCTTATATTTAGTGTATGTTTTATTATGTAATCTAAATTAAAAATTTGAGTTTTATCTTTTATATACAAATCTAGATTATATAGGGAAGAAATCCTTTTATATTTCCTTGGTATCTACCTCAAATTGGCAGAACAATTACAAAATCCATTTAACCATAAATATTCAATGTCTAAAAGAAAGTTTTAAATTAAAAACATTAATTATTTATCCCTTGCTTATTCTTTATTCCTTAAAAAAAGTTTTAAAACTTTTGTAAAATTTTGTTTATAGAAAAAAATGTGATTTAAAATTGAGTTAAGCCTTGAAGTCGTTAGAACAAAAAAAAAATCTTTAAAAAGAAAAGAATGAGTAAAAAAAGTAATTAAAAATAATTTTATAAAACTCTGCAATGTGTAGTATGTGACGTCATTCAGGATTATGACGTCAGAAACGGTTAACAGACCAGTTTTACTTTTTGAAATGTGAGAAAAAAAAAAGATAAAAGCAACAGTCGTTGAACCTTTTCTTCGATAAAGTTGAATGAATTGAATTAAATGTTATGAATAGATTTAAATATCCTGGATATTAATTAAACAATTAAAAAAGGTTTCTGGAGATGAGTTTCTTTTTATTTCAAATACCATCTCAAGCTTTCAGGCATTTCTGTCCTTCTAAAGGAGAACATATGTAATGAATAAAACACCGCCTGATGTTAATACTGTAGCAAAGTATTTATTATTTTATTAACAGAGTATCATTTTTTATGTTTATATTTTGCTACTCTGTAGCTCTGTAAACTTCCCTCATTGCTTATCTTTTGTTTATCCTTCTTAGTTTGTTCTTGCCTTAAATAAATTGCTGTGTCATCCTGAAGAGGATTTCTTGAATCAAGTTGGATCCAACTTCTGTGTTGTGCCTATTATCTGTGCTGTTTTTTTTCAGAATTTGTAAAAAGATAATGCTTTAGTTTTGCTTTTCACTACTACACTATCGAGTTTTCCCACTATGTACTAAGTGCAATTCTCAACCTACAACCCCAAAACACATTATTGACTGTATTGACTCATTCATTGATGAGATCTACTCATCCCCAGCAGACACCATAAACAAGCTCTACAAGCTTGATACCTTAATATGATTGAGTGGAGATAAGAAAGAGAAAAACTCCGCCTTTGCCGGTCCCAAGCCCGGATGAAAAAGAAGGAGTAGGAGCAGTAACAAGCTCACTAAAAAACCTGCATTATCTTCTGATCACTTACCTGTGGTTTTAAGGCTGGCATGTCCTAAATATGATTTTTCCATGAAAGTAAATAAGAACACAAACTGGATATATTTTCAGCAAGAATTAATCAATAATCCACCTCCCAGATCCCCTTTAAATTCTACTATAAATATTGATCTTGAAATTGGAACCCTCAACAAAACCATTCTTAGTACTTATTCTAAAAATACAATAGTTTCTCCCATAGTTAAACCGCATGTGCCTATTTTTATTAAAAACATTATCAGAGAAAAGAATAAAGCTAGAAAGAAATGGCAGTCAACATGGGACCCCAGACACAGAGAAATTTATCTACATTTTCAAAAGAAAGTGAATATTATATTACAAAAGTACAACCAGCAAAGTCAAAATGATCTTATCAACAGCGCGTTAAATACTCCAAACACCTTCTGGAGACTAGTGAAGTCAACTCGAAAAAAAATCGGAAATTAAAAATATTAATGTAGATGGTGATATTCTACATTCAGATGAAGAAATTGGCAAGGCTTTGGCATTTAATTTCTCAAAACACTTTTCCATAGTTTCAAAAGAAGCCCTAACAAATCATCCAACCTTAAATGAAACTCGAATGACTCTTGATAACAACGAAAATATTTTGAAACTTACATCACCACAAGAAGTAAAACAAGAAATAACAAAACTTTCTGCAAACAAGGCGCCTGGTCACGATGAAATAACTACCAAATTAATCAAAAACCTACCTATAAAATGGGTTGTTTTTAACTAGCATTTTCAATGCATCTATTAATCTTTGCCACTTTCCAAAGCTATGGAAGCATGCTATAGATTTACCTATACCAAAAAAGCAACTATCTAAATCCCTGGATGATTTTAGGCCAATTAGTCTCTTGCCGATATTTGGAAAAATATTTGAGCGGATCATCCTTAAAAGACTCCAGACCTATATAGATACAAGAAATGTTCTAATTCCCCAGCAATTTGGGTTTAGAGCAAATCTTTCAACAACTCACCAATTGATTACCGTTATTGATTTTATACAAACTCGCAAATCCCTTAACGAAGCTGTTGGAGTAGTGCTTTTAGACTTAAAAAAGGCTTTCGATATGGTTTGGCACAGAGGCCTCATCATTAAATTAACTTCTTATAATTTTCCTCAGAAATTCATCAGGTTCCTGAAGAATTATCTTCAGGATAGAACGTTCTCCGTAAAAGTTGGAACATATATATCAAGTCCTCGGCAAATAGAATCTGGTGTTCCTCAAGGCTCAATATTCAGTCCTATACTTTTCAATTTATACATCAACTAGCCGAATGACCCGGGCAACGCCCGTGTTTTACCCGATTGAATGTTTTTATTCAAATACTATTTGTTACAATTATAAATCGGCGCCTTAAATAAATGCATATATTAGTTAATAACTATAGCCTATGTGCTTTATCTGTCTATGTACTGTTGGCTTCCGTAGGCGTCTCATACTGGGAAAAAGAAAGAGAGGATTCCATTTAGTTATTAACTAATATATGCATTTATTTAAGGAGTGACCCGCTCCAACACAATAGTGATGGGGGGGGGGGGGGGGGGGGGGCAAAGGTGGCGTGATCGTAGCCAACCAATAGGAGGGCGCCATTCCAAAAAACAAAGCAAACGGTGACAGAGTTGATTGATTAGGAGATGAGGAATGACGCTCGTAACTGTATATAGAACTAGCCGAATGACCCGGGCAACGCCCGTGTTTTACCCGATTGAATGTTTTTATTCAAATACTATTTGTTACAATTATAAATTGGCGCCTTAAATAAATGCATATATTAGTTAATAACTATAGCCTATGTGCTTTATATGTCTATGTACTGTTGGCTTCCGTAGGCGTCTCTTACTGGGAAAAAGAAAGAGAGGATTCCATTTGGTTATTATCTAATATATGCATTTATTTAGGGAGCGACCCGCTCCAACACAATAGTTACAAAGACGAAATAGCGAGTGGGGGGGAGCATGATGGGGGGGGGCAAAGGTGGCGTGACCGTAGCCAACCAATAGGAGGGCGCCATTCCAAAAAAAAAAAAAAGCAAACGGTGACAGATATGAAAACTGATGACTGATTGATTAGGAGATGAGGAATGACGCTCGTAACTGTATATAGAATGATATTCCACATATCCCACAATGCCGACTAGCTTTTTTCGCTGATGATACTGCCCTGTTATCCAGCTCGCGTTCCCCAGATATTTTAATTTCCCGCCTTCAAAACTATCTTGAAATCATTTGCAATTGGTGTCATAAATGGAAACTCAATCTGAATCCAAAGAAATCTCAAGCAATTATCTTTCCTCCACGAAATAGCTTCAAGTTCACACCCAGGACAAATCTTATAATTTACTCATTTCCCATAAATTGGACCCCGCAGGTCAAATATTTGGGAGTCACTTTCGATTCTAAACTGAAATTCACCAGCCACGTGAAGGATATAATAAGAAAATCTAAAATATCAAAAGCCTCATTATCCAATATGTTCAGTTCAAAAAGTGGTTTATCTGTTAACCAAAAATTTACTTTATACAGAAGCTGTATTCTCCCTATAGTAACATACGCATTGCCTGTATGGTTTAAATACATAACCTTGACTGATAGGAAAAGAATAGATGCATTCATGAAAATTTGTTTAAGAAGTACTGTAAATTCCCCATTTGATCTATCAAATGCAATTTTAAAGCAGGACTTAAACCAGCCTAATATAGAAGAAATATACATATCCTCGACCCAGAAATTATATCTAAAACTCTCTACTTCCCAAAATCCAGTTATACAAGAATTGTTCCAATTTGATGGAGACCTCAAAGTAACTCGTGAGCTTTATGCTCGAATGGTACACTGTAAATTTGAGAGGAAATAAATAAATAAATAAAAAACCTGGGCTCAACTGGCCCGGCTGATAGTATCCTGTAAGGGCTCCTAATCCAGGGATACAGGATGAGCAGCGTTTGTACTCCATGTTAGGAGCGGCTGCACATGGTATCTGTTCCTCATGTCAGAGGCGGCCATTTCTTTTGGAGCTAAGTCGGCCTGCCACTAAATAGTGCTCCCAGTCTTAATGACAAAGGCAGACGCATTCTACTTCACCCAGTGTGGAGATAAGAAAGAAGAAGAAAAAATAAGAAGACTACAATTGCCATTAAAACATATGAAGAATTGTTTTCGTGACAAATCTTGACGGAGAATTTCTCTATCCACCTCAAATGCCTGACAATAAAACTTAGTACAGATTAAAACTCTTCATTTCCTCGATATTTTCTGCGCCAAGCACGCGGGTCAGATTAGTGACTATGCAACAACACCAGTGTTAGTTCAATTTCTCGACGCGAGATGGCAGCACTGATCTACCAACCAACGGTAACGAACGCCCCAAACGACATTTTAAAACAGATGTTTTTGTCGTCTGCGTTTGTTTTACGGACCTTTATCGATTACTTATGGGGCATATTTTTCTTATCCTTTAATATATTGTCCAGGATCTACTGAAACGTTAAGATCTCTCCATACAATTTACAAATCCAATATAATCATCAATTAGCCGTCTTCTATTGCTGAAAATTAGAAATATATTTTAAGCGCTATTTATTTTTAATCATATACCTGTATTCCATCAACTCACCATATGTAAATAGTCAGGACAAGGTGACTTGAATGTAACACCTGTAAACTGAGCGAAGAGAGAGATTGAGACTACTTTATTTCAAAGTCCATATAAGATTATATAAGGTTAAATACAGAATAAATATAAATAAATAAGAATATATAATGATAAATATATGAATAAATAGATATAAATATATAAAAATAATTTATAAATATACATATATATATAATATATACAAGTCGTCATTGGTGGCGCCCTCCGCAGGAAAGACTCCGCCACCGGTGGACTGCGAGAGTTCTTTCCCACAGAGTGGGCAGGTCGGTAGAGAAGAGAGAGAGACACACACGAGAAATAAATCAATAAAATGTTATAACCTATTTCTATAGCCCTCTTATACTAGAGGGGTCGGTGGAAGGATGGTCTAAACTGTTGGTTTTCGACCTCTACTACCCAGGTTCGATTCCCGCATTGGGCACTTTTGCTCTGATTTAAAAAAAAAAAAAAGATCCAATGGCCCCCGATTCTTGCAAAAGCCCAACCCTACCAGAGATTGCAAGTAACCAAACGAGACTTTGAACACATTTGTAAGTGCAAAGTCGAACTGATTTTTCACATGTGTAGACATTATAAATTTTATCCATAAATTCAGTCTCCATGACCTTGTATAATTATATACAATGGGATTATAATGTAAAAGAGTATCCTATATGAAATAGCACCTAAAAATATGAATAAACTTGGTCTCTCTTAAAGGTGGTCGTTCATCGAAAGACGAATTAGATCAGAACAAATCTTTTTAGATTTTTATCAAAATGGTCGCACAGGGAAATGATTGTTCACGTGGCGCTGAGCTGAATATAGATATAGATAATCTTGCACAAGCCAAAATGAAATCAATAAAAAGATCTGCCATCTGTCAACATTTTCTGCAAGCTTGAGGCGAGAAAGAGATTCGGGTTAGAAGGTTAATAGATACGTAGGGTGAAACTTTTTGTCGCGTCTATTTCTGATGGGAAAAACTTCTTTTTCACCTCTATTAGATTGGCTTCTTCCTTAGACGAACATCACACTTTAATACTATCTTTTTTTTTAAACTTCCAGTAGAGCCTTCTTTCTACAAAAGTCAGTCTAAGATCAGGATACAGCTGATCTCTTCTGAAGATGGTCTTTCACTGTATGTTGGATTATCTCAAATCATTTTCTATTTAGAAAAGAGGTTCTATTGTCAAAAGTACAAAATATTGAAGCGAAAAGTCTTTTGTAAGTTTATTTTTATTTAGCCGATCTTTTGATAATTTCTGGCCTTTACAGAAGAAAATGAGCTCATTTTTACTCCTGTTGAAGACCAGAAATGCTCAAAAGATCTGCTAAATAAAAAACCTTACAAGAAACACTTCGCCTCTCTCTCTCTTACGTTTTATACTTTTGAATACATAACTGCTTCATACGATTATCCAACTTAGAAAGAAGGTCTCTCAACAAATAAGTTACTAATGGAAAGTCTTACTGTATATATGGGAATTGTTAGAGACATCTTCTTCAGAAGTCCGGGTTACATCAATATAGAGAAAGACGGTTAGCACTCCCTCTTGACAAGGATGGAATGTTCTTCGGATCCAACTTATATGGTTAAAAATCTTATTTATAAAATGAAAGGATTTAAAAGCACGAATTTTTCTTTTGTACACAATATAAACTTCTACTGTCCTTACAGCGATGGAAAATATATTGGGAGGGCTTGGCTCATCAGTGATGAACCCTCCCAGCGGTTTTGCCAATTTAATTACCACTTTTTTTTAAATTTTATTACCACAATTGGAGCTCTGAGAAGCGGTCTGGGGGATTAAATTGGTGAAACCGCTGGAAGAGTTCACCACTGATGAGCCAAGCCCTCCCAATATATTTTTCATCGCAGTAAAGACAGTAGAAGTTTGTATTGTGTTTAAAATAAACATTCGTGCTTTTAAATCCTTTCATTATATATATATAGATGGCGCGTTATTGCTTAGTAAAAAATCTTATTGTTAGACTATTCTTAAAGATCAAATTTACACATCAAGACTGCTGATACATTTTGAAAAGGTAGAGCTCATGAACAGTCCTCCCAGCATCATCTCAAGACACCTACGGTCGAGAGCTTTCAAGTTTTACCTTTAGGATCTATTCTGGACTGAAAAAAGGAGGTACTCTCTCTCTCTCTCTATCTAGAAAGCTCACCAAGTAATAATAAAGATATTTATTGAGAGATGTTTATCATCTGTTGACTTGATGTGACTATAATTGTCTCACAATCCTAGTTCTTTAAATTTGAATAGACATCCCAGAACAATTCTGTAATACATCAAATCAAGATTAAACAGCTATCCTTTAGTAAATCTCGCCGTGCTCACTCTCAGTTGTAACTTCGCCTTGAAAATCGAGAGTTTGAAAGCTCGCGGTGTTTTGTAATAAAGCTACTTATTGCGTAAGGTTTTTAGATATTTTAGAATTTTCTTAATTTCTAGGTGTTTGGTTCTTATTGAAGTTCTAGAAAGCTGTAGAAGGAACGAACATTGTCATCTGGATTTTGAACCAGTATTGAATGCCGTCTTTAACAGGAGATTGTTCAGTGCAGTTCCATCACAGACGACTCTGAAACATGGTCTCTCCTGGAAGCAGTGGTCTCTTTTTGGAGGTTCATTGTATCATTTCTAATAGATTTTAAATTTTAAAAAATAACTATTAAAATATTTTTAAAAGAACCAACTTTGTCTCCCACGTGGTCTAGTGGCTAGGATACCTGGCTCTCACCCAGGAGGCCCGGGTTCGATTCCCGGCGTGGGAACTTTTTTTTTTTTTTTTTTGCGTTTATATAAAAAAAAAATTCTTAATAGAGTAGAACCTCCATGAGAGGACACCTCTCTACAAAGAACAGTTTTCAATTGCAAAATTACCATTTTTACAATTTAGCAACTCTCCGGTAAAAGGACTCCTCTCCCTAAAGGACACTTTTTGGCTCTGTAATTAGGTGTCCTTTACAGGGAGGTTCACTGTAGTAGTAGTCGAAATATTATAGAATTTCATTAATATAATATCATAATCATGAAATTACGACTCTTCAAAATAAGCAAAGAAAAAAATTGTTCGTCATTTATAACACACAATAATAACACACAAAGTTACAGTGAAATGAAAAATATGGAGAATTTAAAGAAATAATACAACAAAATAGTCTAATTTGCTTGAATGCTAAGTATCTCTTGGAAATTAGACAAGAATTGATACTTGATACGAACATCTTTTGATCGTCACCTAAATTTAAAAAAATGGAGATGCTGGGTATCGATCCCAGTACCTCTCGCATGCTAAGCGAGCGCTCTACCATCTGAGCTACATCCCCTTCAGAAGAAGGGTCCCTAGAGGCGCTCCTAAGGAAGATTAGCGTCCACCGTGTTGAGAAATAAATTGATTTTTTAAATAAATAATTATATATCTCTATATAATTTATATAAAATATATTTATTTTAAATATCTATATACGCTCATGGACAAAACTTAAGGAAGTGGAAAGTCTGATATCGCCTGTTTTTTTTTTTTTTTTTTAAGGATACAGGCAATTTTGTTCACATTTGGTTATCTCGTGTGTCTTCAATAAAGGTTACTGTGTATCAAATATCTTTCAGAGTTATTGTCTGAATACCGATAAATTTACTAAAAGGTTAAACTTTCTAAAGTTTTGTCCATGAGTGTATATACTCGTATATATAATTTTGTCTTCTTCTTCTTTCTTATCTCCACTCAATCATATTAGGGTATCAAGCTTGTAAAGCTTGAGTTCATGACTGGGTGAAGTAGAATGCGTCTGCCTTTGTCATTAAGACTGGGAGCACTACTCAGTGGCACGCCGATTTAGCTCCAAAAGAAATGGCCGCCTCTTACATGAGGAACAGACGCCAAGTGCAGCCGCTCCTAACATGGAGTACAAACGCTGCTCATCCTGTATCCCTGGATTAGGAGCCCTTACAGGGTACTATCAGCCGGGCCAGCTGAGCCCAGGTTTTTTAGTGAGCTTGTTACTGCTCCCCCTCCTCCTTTTTCATCCGGGCTTGGGACCGGCAAAGGCGGAGTTATAGAATTTTGTGAATTTATTAAGTGTATTTGTACATTTATTAGGTGTCAGAACCCTGTTCGGTTAACTTCACATTCTGACGGTATTGGAGGATGTAGACAAGAGAAAGAAAAATCTACGTTTGACAATTTTAACCGCAAATGTTTCTTTTGAATGATAAAATCGTAATTTATTTTAAGGAGAAATAACGACTATTTCTATCCTTAGGGATGAAGTATGAAAGGATGAATTGTGAAGAGTAATGATGAACGGAAAAATAAAGTGTCCAGGGATGGGAATCGAACCCACAGTGTTCCGCTTACCGGGGAGATGCCATGTCCACTAGGCTACCCTGGACATATGTGTGTATATGAGCTCTATAATTGTATATATTATCTTTATTATTGTAATTATTAAGTTTGTCCAGTGTTTTTTACCTTCTCCTATAACTAACGGGAATCTGTATATAAAAAAGGAACGCAGGATAATAACCAAAAACCTACGTATATAATATATATATAAAAAAATGCACTAGCTCTCTATATGTACATATTTCCCATGTAACTTTATTTCAATTTGAAGCGCTATGTCCCCCAAGGGACACCTGCGCTGTCATACATGTATGCCTTTACATTTGTCTATACATATATACAATAGTTTTAGACCGTGAATAGAATAGTCATATTAACAATGAGAAAGAGAGAAAAAAAAAAAACGAGAAAAAATAACTGTGTACAAAAGAAAGAAGTGTCTGGCAATATGTACAATCCGCAAAATAGAAATTATCAGTTTCTTAAAAGATATTTGTTGCTATATAGTTTAAAATATATCTACCAAAGGTATTGAATTTAATATACATTTCTTTACTGGAAATGAAAATACTTGGATCTGTTACTATTAAATTATTGTCGATTCTATAGTCTTGAAAAACAGGACAATCTAGTAAAAGAATGTAACTTTGTCAATTTTAATTTATTCCTTCCTCTTTTTTCCACTCCTGTATCACTCAGGAGAATCTGTATATAAGACTAAAGGTCTTAATAAAGGAATTGATTGAGTGATTGATTTAAAATATACAAATTTTATTTTATTTTTCTTATTTTTACATGTTCAGCGTAATTACGCAAATTTGACTAAAAATACCCATTTCTTGATTTCTCAGGAAGCCTCAAGGATCAGCTTTTTGGTCATTGAGATACAGACTGCACCACGCTTGACGAAAGCCAACAGCCCTAAAGGCGTACGTGGTTGTCTTTTCTTGATTTAACAAGAAAATGGGTTAGCCAAATATCACGAAACAAACCTAAATAAATGTTTAGTTTATTTTTATTACAATAGATTGTGTATGACATCGTTGAGGTACAGCTTGCAACCACGCTGACGAGGGCCAACAACCCCAAACGCGTACGCGGTTAGCTATTCTTGATCAATCAAGAATGGATATTTGGAAAATTCTGGAATTAAAAAAAAAAAATGAACGGATAGTTGATATTTATTCCGATAGATGGTGAAAGCCCTCAGCAGCTTTCAGTTGCCCGATAAGAAGAAGCCTTTTTCTTATAATATATGTAATATTGTTGCAAATGTCGACGTATGGATAAGCTGGCAGTCGTGTACGTGAGGCGAGTGTTGATGATCTTCCCACACGCGGACAACAAGAAGCAGAGGCAGGGCTAGATGTTAGCACATAGAGGGATCGGGGACAGCCCCCGGGACAGAGGTAGAGGCCATGACACAAACTTGATGCTTATCCCCGAGACATGGAGAGAGAGTGTGTGAGCGAGAGAGAAGCCGTCTCCCGAAGTGCACACTCTAGAACCATCTGCTGCTGACCCCCTGCCAAGATCTCTTGTTTTGCAGGGGTCGTCTATAAAAAGTCCCTGGGGGGAGGGGGGGGGGGCCATCTGGGCTTTGGCATTTTCCTCCTCTCTCTCCCCAGCTGTCCCCAGCTGACCGCTCTTTGGATTTTTATTTTGACGTCACCAATTTTAGTTTAAATACAAATAGGGGTTTACAGGTATTATTAATAAGGATATAGCATATATACAAAATATGGGGGTGGTAGCAAATAGAACCGGTGTACATTTTAATACAGTTTAAAATATACTATATATATATGGTAATTTAAACCAACAACCCTATATTGTATACTACTTA
Source organism: Cordylochernes scorpioides (assembly GCA_030710605.1). NCBI lineage: Eukaryota > Metazoa > Arthropoda > Arachnida > Pseudoscorpiones > Chernetidae > Cordylochernes > Cordylochernes scorpioides. The sequence continues at coordinate 37,547,255 of CP092879.1, forward strand.
TAACAAGATTGTCATGTTGTATATAGATACACATCTATAAATAATTATGCGCATGATTGACATGTTTCATTGTATCACCATATGAAATGTACTTTGTACAAACTGAGGATAAATAAATAAAACTATGTAATAGATTAAGAGCTGAGTTAAAGCAAGATTGAGAAGTTCAAAAACGTCTAAGAAAGAGGTCGAGATAGAAACCCTAAAGAGGAATTTGGCAGCCCGTTGCCATCAAGGTCAAAGGGTGCAGAATGCCGCAGACGTTCAAAGTCCAAAATTCTCCCCCCCCCCCCTCGGCAAAGATATAAAACCTCGGTTTTTTAGCCGAACTTAGAGAGTCCCTTCACCATCGGGTGAGCCCTTGTTGGTTGTAGCCAGGACCACCTCATCGCCATGTAAAACAGTAAGATCTCGTTTAACTCCATCTTGCTCTTAGCTCAACTTTTATCTGTTCATGGAACTTGCCTACTACAACTGTGTCTCTTAGTTTTTTGTGTGTGGACATTCCCAAGCTTTCCACTCTGCTCGACCACGACTGCCTGTACTCTGTGAGAACTGTATACAAGTTATTTGCAAATTGCGTGGCAAATTTGCCCTTTCGCTCGCAAGCAGCGCCTCTAGCGGTGAAGATTGGAGGTAATATCAGCTGACCTAATGGACATGTAAAACGTGTTTTAACAGGACATAGAGAAAATCTTGAAAATATATTTTTCGGATTTTTAGTCAAGAAAAATAAATTGACAGGTTCTGGGAAAAAAGTAGTTGTTTTTTATTCAGAAAATGATGATGACAATATTGCTGTATCATATTTGATTATCATATACAAAATTATATCCGGAAAAATCCAAAAAGCAGAGACCACGGGTGAAGCCAGTTCATTTTTAGTATGCAGGAACAAAATTCTAACAGAAAAACATTCATTCGAGCAGAAGACACAAAGCCAGATCATCTCTTTATAAAAATATCGCTTCTCAGACACAAAGTTTGGAGCGGGACGATTCACAAGAATGACATCCACGGCGCCAATTTTTAATTGTAACGAATAGTATTTGAATAAAAGAATTTAATCGGGTAAAACCCGGGCATTGCCCGGGTCATTCGGCTAGTTTATTTATAAAATAAACAAAAGTCGTGTAATAAAATTTATAATAAAAATAAATTTAGACCATTCACATAACGCACAAAGAATGTTTTAAAAGAACATGGAACGTGCGCACTGGACGTCATAGCTTCTTTTATCTGCGTCAAAACAAGATAATCTGATTGAGGGAGCCACGTCATTGAGGAATTCCTGGCTGATACGTCTCCTCTTTGTGGGTCTACTGTAGATATTGGGTCAAGCCGGGCATCCATCTGAGGGACTTGTATTCTGTAGAGATTTGCAGTCTACTTATCCTTAAAACAAGCCATAGATTGGTGGTGCTGTTCCCGTATTTTATGACTATAACTAGTCTTTTTATTTATTTAACAGTTGCAAAGACACGCCATATCCACAATTAGGATAATTGCGTGTAAAACTGAAATTATATACAAATCAAATCATCGTAAAATTAACATAATTGAACATTGGGAAACACGCAAATTACACATTCGATGTCAAATTTTACATTACAGTTGTTCAATAAGGATAGATGGATTTTTTGCCCGATAATAGGAGTTACGGAGGTATTTACAATAGCTCTCATGACGTGTCAAGTCCGCGTTCCACCATCTGTTTATGTTGTTTTTTATTGGTTTGTTTTTTCTTAGTTTAAGAGTATTATATGCTGCTTCAATGTGCGTGTTCGAAAGTTCTTTTACCGTGCTATCGACGTCTTTCCTTGTATTTGCTGTATCTAAAAAGTTTTCAATATTATCTTGATCTATTTTATTGAAATTCTGACCAAAATTTGACCAGTTCATAACTAGTCTTTTGATGGTTTCATAGATATTGTCCGAAATTGTCCAATTCCAATTTATTGGTAAATGAGACGATTTATAGTTTATCAAAATGTAGGATAAGCTTGAATATAAGAGAGCGTCTTTTGCTAGGTTTGTTGGTTTAGAATTTTACTGGTTCAGGTTCAAAATAGCATTTTTAACTTCCCGTTTATAAAGATATATTCGCCTATTACACCCTGTTTTAGGTCCAAAATGACCATTTTTAACTTCCAGTTTATAACGCTATCTTCGCCTATTGTACCCTGTTTCAGGTCCAAAATGATCATTTTCAACTCCCCATTTACAACACTATATTCGCCTATTGCATCTTGTTTCGGGTCCAAAATGACTCGTTTAACTTCCCGTTTATAACTCTATCTTCGCCTATTGCACCCTGTTTCCTGTTTCAAGTCCAAAATGACCATTTTTAACTACCAGTTTATAACGCTATTTATGGCCCAGTGGCCAATTGGTAAGGCGTTGGTCCTGTAAACCAAAGATCAAGGGTTCATACCCCTGCTGGGCCTATTTTTCTTGGCTCGAAATCATATACTTTGGTTATTAGCCCGAAAAACCTTTTTTTTTTTCTATAACGCTATCTTCGCCTATAGCATCTTGTTTTCAGGTCCAAAATAATAATTTTTAACTTCCCGTTTATAACGCTATCTTCGCCCATTGCATCTTGTTTCAGGTCCAAAATGATCATTTTTAACTTCCCGTTTATAACGCTATCTTCTCCCATTGCATCTTGTTTCAGGTCCAAAATGATCATTTTTAACTTCCAGTTTATAACGCTATCTTCGCCCATTGCATCTTGTTTCAGGTCCAAAATGATCATTTTTAACTTCCAGTTTATAACGACATATTCGCCCATTGCATCTTGTTTCAGGTCCAAAATGATCATTTTTAACTTCCAGTTTATAACGACATCTTCGCCAATTGCATCTTGTTTCGGGTCCAAAATGATCATTTTTAACTTCCAGTTTATAACGCTATCTTCGCCCATTGCATCCTGTTTCAGGTCCAAAATGATCATTTTTAACTTCCAGTTTATAACGCTATATTCGCCCATTGCATCTTGTTTCAGGTCCAAAATGATCATTTTTAACTTCCAGTTTATAACGACATCTTCGCCCATTGCATCCTGTTTCCAACATGACTTGGCATTAATAATAATAATAACAATGCTTCTTACTGGTATTTTTACCATACATGTACCATACATTTATACTCGGAGAATCTGTATAAGACTGAAAGGTCTTAATAAAGCTTTTTGTTGTTAAAAAAAAAAGACCTTGGCAAAGATTCCAGAACATCATGGCTATAGCGAAGTTCGACCATATTGCAGAGTTGCCTGTAAGTACGTAGTGACTTGGCCCTATTGGCCAACATCGAGTCAGTGCACTAAGAGAAACCATCTGCTACATACATTGTTGATATATATATGAATCATATTTCTAAAAAGTATTGCAAATCACCATTTATTTTATAAAGATTGTATTTCTTTTTGATGTATAGAGTAAAACTTCGCTATAACGAACCCCAAGTGAACAGAAAACTCTATATCCAGATTAATTAGAAATTATCATTTTAAGACTTGTTATTAGATTATAAAAATAGGGATAGTTTGCTAAAACCCTAGTATTTTCCATTTGAATGGAAATTATTTTAGGTTTGTAATACGGGCGTTATATATCCGTGGTTCGTTTTAACAATGTTTTAATATGTGAGCAATAGTTACCCAGAAATTATTTAAAAGAGGAAAAATAAAAATCAGGTAAAAAGTTTCTTTTAATTTTGAATTTGCAAACTTTGGAGCAAAATATACTGCTCTTCAAACCATCTTTCTTAATAGCTGCACCTATTTATCCTTTATGGACAAGAATTCAATCTTTTCAATAGTATGGCTAGGCCTACCTTTTCATGATTTAGTATTTAATATGATCTCTCCAACATTTTGCTATCCCATATACACTGCGGTTCATCTTCCCTTTAAACATGCATTAGATTAATGCATTTGTTTCAAACAAAAAGGTGGTGATAAATAATGAGCCACAACACCAGTTTTTGAGCAAATTCAGCCAAAAGCTAACCTGGATACCATGGTTTCGGCCTATGGCCCTCATTAGTATCGGGGCGGCATCGATTTCATAACATCCTACGAGAGTAGTTATAACACACACACACACCGAGCTTTATTAAAACCACCGGTCTTATACAGATTCACCACAGGAAGAAAGGAAGCATAGATGGAGCTCCTATACTCCAGACAGCACAGAACCCAACAACAGCCTCCAGGTCCGACACATGTCCAGTGGCCACACGTTCCTTCGTGCATACGTCAAGGTTAGAGTATCAGAGAGGTGTTATCAAATCGATCGAATTTGCCTAAAAGGTTTAAACACCTTCGATTGATGGTGAAGTGGGAGGGCAGATTGCCATGCTATAATGAAGTATAAGTTGAGGCAGAATGGTATTCATGTATTAGAAGGTACTTAGAAACGCTCAAATGGGAAGTCCTACCCCACCCATCGTATAGCCCAGACATTGATCTTTCCGATTATTATTTCTTCCGAACATGGCCTGGTTGACCAGCACTTCTCCAATTACGATGAAGCCAAAAAATGGATCGATGAATGGATAGCGGCCAAAAAGCCGGCCTTTTCCCGCGATGGGATCCGTCAATTGCCCGAAATATTGGAAAATGTAGAGGCTAGTGACGGATAATACTTTGAACATTGAATGTCTAATATTTTACACAAAAATTGAATGTCTAACCAATTTTTCACAATAAAGCTTCAATTTTCGAGATTAAAAAAAAAAAAAAACGCACGAACTAAAATATACTCCCAATACCAAAAGTGGCGCCTCTTTCTTTTAAAAGTAGAAAACGTAATGACAGTGGAGTAAAGCTACGTGAATATCATCACGTGAATATCATCACTAGAACATGATAAGAATGGATAAGATATCTCTAAGCAGATAAGAAAAAAAAAATTTATACAAAGATAGCAAATTCGACCGGATATGACGTTGTATTTGTTTCTCTCTTCTGTTATTCCACAGATGTAGCACACGAGACCTCGATCTGGTACCTTCAACGTGTTCTTAAATTGATTCTTTTAGCAGGCTATATTTTTTTGTCTTATAGATTATTTAAATAATTACATAAGTTTAAACACATCAATGAGGATAATTGCAATGATCCAGATTGGTATATTGTATCTTGTCTTAGTATATGTCATATCACAAATGTCAGAATCCGATTTCTTTTGTTGAGCAAGAATTTTTGGGGCTTATCGTTGTTGTTTCTGGGCAACCAAATTTCAATGTCTTATATTTGTATCTTATTCTTTCTTATCTCCACTAAATCATATTAGGGTGTCAAGCTCGTAAAGCTTGAGACTTTTGATGGTGTCTGTCGGGGATGAGTAGAGCACATCAATGGATGAGTCAATACAGTCAATAATGTGTTTTGGGGTTGCAGGTTGAGAATTGCACATAGCACATAGTGTGAAAACGATAAGACACAATTTGGATTATAGATTATAAACACAAGGTAATAAGACCAAATCCAAATAAATAAATAGTATGTGACGTTTCGGTAACAGCATTATCATCTTCAGTACCGAAACGTTACAGACTATTTATTTATTTGGTCTTATTACCTTGTGTTTATAATCTGAAGATGGTAACAACGTTGTTACCGAAACGTCACACACTATTTATTTATTTATTTGGATTTGGTCTTATTACTTTGTGTTCATAGTGGGAAAACCTAGCAACCATTTATATTTGTATGCATATACCTAACCACACTTGCGAGTGTGAATAAATAGGGCTCTGGTAGCTTGTAGTGCAAAACTGATCCTCTATATGTAGACATGTGATGTACTTACAGCATAAACTCAATTGATAATCTCTATCCACTAGAATTGTAATATGGCCCTTTACCACATTTAATTTTGATCAATTCTATCACACCCTCAGATGACCTCTATACCATTGAAAAATATATCAGCCGTTTTATAGAATTCTCCATATACAGTTAAACCTGTCTATAGCGCCCCCCTTTCTATAGCGCCCGATTTTAAATACGTAGTACGATGCGATTTACATTAAAAGTGACCCGTCTATAGCACCCCCTCTCTATAGCATCCTATTTTGGCGAGTCCCAAGAGGGGGCGTTATAGACAGGTTTAACTGTAATATGATTTCATAATAAAACAAATATTCAACTTGTAAGAAAAATCAGAAAAACTTGAAAACAGCCTTCAAAGAAGTTTGGAACTACACCTCTTCTTATAAACACTTATGGATAAAACTTAAGGAAGTTTATCTTTTATCATGTATATCGGGATTCAGACTATAACTCTGAAAGATATTTGATACACAGTGATCTTTATTGAAGACAAGACTCTTATCAAGTATGTAAACATTTAAAAGCATGCTGCGATATTTTTTCATTCAGTCTTTTGTCTGATCATGGTAACAACAGTTACTGAAATGTCGCACACTATTTGTATTTTCTTTTATTATAATCTATAATCCAAATTGTGCTTTATCATTGTATTTGGTCTAATTACCTTTTAAATTATCCTCCCGTAAAATTTTCCATCTATATTTTAGCCATAGAATTGGCCCAGCCACTTTGCCAGCTAAACACCTCTTTGGCAGATTGTCAAGATTCCATTAGATCCTGTGTGGATCTCATGGAATAAAGTCCGCCCTAGGCTGACGAGGGCCCGAAAGCATGGTCTCTAGGTGGACGCTTTTCAGTTTGCCAAAGCTGGTGTTGTGGCTTTGTCACCTACCCGAGGCCGCTAGTTTGCAGCGACGGTCAATAGATGGCGTCAGTTTTTGACATCTATTTTGACTGGAGAGGCGACCTTTGTCTCTTTAAAAAAAATTCCATCTATTATTACCTTTTGTTTCTAATCTACAATGCTTTTAAATTGCTACTGTTATCAAGTATGTAAATATTTAAAAGCATGCTGTGATTGTCTGATGATGGTAACAACACTGCTACCAATACTTCACACACTATTTATTTGTATTTGGACTTATCACCTTTTGTTTCTAATCTATAATCCAAATTGTATCTAATCATGGCTTTTCAGTTACCTTGTATATATTTTATCTCAACCTCAAATTGTATCTTATCAGGAATCAATAATGGACAAAAATGGATCAATGATAAGCTACAATTAGGTTATTAGGTAAAATCCATAAGGTAAGAGAAGACCTAACAGCTAGAATTACTTTTCTTTTTTTCTAATCCATCAGTGGATTGCATAAACCAACTCACCCAGACCATACTTTCCTAGTACAGTTAAACCTGTCTATAGCGCCCCCTCTTGGGACTCACCAAAATAGGGTGCTATAGACAGGTCACTTTTAATGTACAGTTAAACCTGTCTATAGCACCCCCTCTTGGGACTCACCAAAATAGGGTGCTATATACAGGTCACTTTTAATGTAAACCGCATCGTACTACGTATTTAAAATCAGGTGCTATAGAGAGGGAGGCGTTATTTAGAGGGGGCGCTATAGACAGGTTTAACTGTATGTTGATGACTTTCTGGGGGATTTTGTAGATATCTTGTTGTTTAGGTCACAACACTGTGCTCCGGGGTGTTCTAGACTTCAGAATAACTCCACCTTTGCCGGTTCCAAGCCCGGATGGAAAAGAAGGACGGGGAGCAGTAACAAGCTCACTAAAAAACCTGGGTTCAGCTGGCCCGGCTGATAGTACCCTGTAAGGGCTCCTAATCCAGGGATACAGGATGAGCAGTGTTTGTACTCCATGTTAGGAGCAGGTACATGGCGTCTGTTCCTAATGTCAGAGGCGGCCATTTCTTTTGGAGCTAAGTTGGTCTGCCACTGAGTAGTGCTCCCAGTCTTAATGACAAAGGCAGACGCATTCTACTTCACCCAGTCATGATGGATGTCCAAACTTTACAAGCTTGACACCCTAATATGATTGAGTGGAGATAAGAAAGAAGAATAAAGAATTCTCTAGCATGACATTACCCAATGCAGCTACTGAAACATCACATATCTGAATGTGATAATGGCTACCTGATAAAAAGGGGGGTCAAGTTTTTAGCTTCCATATCAACACCTAGAAAACCAAACCACTCATTAGTTTGATTCATGTAGAAAAAATTTGTACCAATATAGATGCCTACACAAGCAAGAAAATAAGACCTAATTCAAATAAATTAATAGTGTGTGACATTTCAGTAACAGTGTTGTTGTTTCTTATCCCCTTGTGTAAAGATTACATGAATTCCAGGAGTTCATGCTCCTTGAGCTAGTAACATTTAGGTAACAGTGTTGTTTCTTATCCCTTGTGTAAATATTACATGAATTCCATGAGTTCATGCTCTTTAAGCTAGTAACATTTCTGTAACAGCATTGTTACCATCATCAGACAATAAGAATAAATGATATATAAATTGTTTTATTCTTTTGTCTGATGATGGTAACAATGCTTTTACCAAAACATCACACACAATTAATTTGGATTAGGTTTTATTTTTATGTAGCTATAATCTATAATCCAAATTGTGCTTTATCGGTTCCTACAGAAAAAAAAAAAACAGACACCACAACTTATATGTGCAGTGAAACATCCCTATAACCTTACTTGGTACCAAAATTTTGATGAGTTACAATTTGGAATATAGATTAGAAACAATGCATAACACGACCAAATCCAAATTAATAAATTGTGACATTTAAGTAACAGCGTTGTTACCATCATCAGACAAAGTACTGATGATTGTAACAATTACCAAAATGTGAAAAAATAGTACAAATGTGATATTGTACTGGGATAAGGTGCATAAATTAAGAAAAAGGCATCTCCTTATCGTGCAACTGAAAGTTGCTGATGGCTTGCACCATCTATTGGAATAAATATCAACTATTCTCGTTGATATATTTGGCCAATTCTGGAATAATTAAAAATCAACGAGAATAGTTGATATTTATTCCGATAGATGGCGCAAGCCATCAGCAACTTTCAGTTGCACGATAAGGAGATGCCTTTTTCTTAATTACCAAAATGTCATTCGCAATTTATTAAAATGGATTTGGTCTTTGTTACCTCAGGGACCAATATCTTTTATAACCATGGTTAAAACAATCCTGGGCTTTAAAATAATGATCTTATAACCAATTTGGTGTTATATAAGAAACAGTTATAACATAGTTCCAGTGTTATCTTCCTATACAAGGATATAATTTCAAGAACACCTAAACACAAGGTGATAAGACCAAATCCAAATAAATAGTTTGGCATTTTTGGTAATAGCATTGTTACCATCTTCTTCTTTCTATCTTCATTCAATCATATTAGGCTATCAAGCTTTGACAACCATCATGACTGGGTGAAGTAGAATGTGTCTGCCTTTGTTATTAAGACTGGGAGCACTATTCAGTGGCAGGCCGACTTTTGTTACCATCTTCAGACAGAAGTAATGAATAAGAAAATGTATCACAGCATGTTTTAAATAGTTAATGTTATCAAGTGTGATAGCAGATAAGAAGAAGATAGCTTTTTAAGAACCCTAAAATATTATTCTTAAAATTTGAAGTGGAAAAAAACATCCTTTTTTTTTTCTTGTTTACACACTTAACAAAAGTAACTATTTAAAATATGCTGTAATATATTTACTCATTTAGTACTTCTGTCTGATCATGATAACAACGCTGTTATCTAAACGTCAAACACTATTTATTTATTTGATCTTATTACCTTGTGTTTATAATCTATAATCCAAATTGTGCCTTATCATTCGAGAATACCTGTTAATCTTCTTTCTTATCTCCACTCAATCATATTAAGGTATCAAGTCTCTAGATTGAGACTTTTGATGGTGTCTGCTGGGGAAAAGTTTGTCGCTGGTCCCAAGCCCGGATGAAAAAGGAGGAGGGGGAGCAGTAACAAGCTCGCTAAAAAAACCTGGGTTCAGCTGGCCCGGCTGATAGTACCCTGTAAGGAGTCCTGATCCAGGGATACAGGATGAGCAGCGTTTGTACTCCATGCTAGGAGCGGCTGCACATGACGTCTGTTACTCATGTCAGAGGGGGCCATTTCTTTTGGAGCTAAGTCGGCCTGTCACTGAGTAGTGCTCCCAGTGTTAATGACAAAAGCAGACAAATTCTACTTCACCCAATAATGATGGTTGTCAAGTCTCAAGTTCTACAAGCCTGATACTCTAATGTGATTGAGTGGAGATAAGAAAGAAGAAGAGCTCATCAATGAATGAGTCAATACAGTCAATGATGTGATACCTGTTAATAAACCCCACAAAAAATGAGACAAAATAAGAACATGCACATACATAAAAAATTAAAAGAACGAGAAATAGTGAATCTTTTCAAATTTTATTATATTAAATCTAATCTCTTTAATATTTTTTTCCCGCAATAATAATAATAACAATAATTGTATCATCATTATCATTATTACTATCATTTTTTTTATTATAATTTTTTACAAACACATTGTGTTGTCCTCGCAAGCGCTCTTCAAAATAGTTATGACCAGAATAGATTCCTAGAAGAAAAAAAAAAAAAGTTATGGAATCCAATATGTGTGGCATACACATATAATATAATATATATATCTTCTTTTTTATATCATAGAATTATGTATTACAAAATAATTAAATACAAATATTTACAAATGGATTGGGATGTAAGACTATAATCACTTGGTCATTTTCGTTTCTTTAAAAATCTTTTTTTTTTTACTCCACCCCCCTCTTTTTTTTTCTTTTTTTTTGTTTCTAAAGGGGGGTGGAGAGGATGGTGAAGATATGTAAAGCGATGAGAAAAAAGAAGGGAAAGGGGAAGGATAAGAAAAATTGAAAAAAAAAAAAAATTGTGAAGCCTAAAAAAAAAAGTTGAAGAGTTAAGATTCTTTGCCATAAAAGGAACTTTCAACATATTCGTGAAATACTTCTTTTAAACCCTGGCAAAAAAAAAAAAGAAATAATAGTCAGTTAAAAAAAAAAAAAAAAACACTCTACTACTATTAAATAATAAAACACTTGATTCCATTTCCAAGTTATAGAGATTTCTTCCCAATTACAAAAAAAAAAAAACCTAAAAAAAAATTTTTTTTTTTCAAAACTATTATCAATTATTAAATTTCTTTTTTTGCTTCTCAATTTTGCATATTACTTGCTATTTAATGAATATAAAGAAGCCCGAATATATATATATTTTTTTCATATTATCAATCCCAATTATTAAAAAGAAAGAAAAATATATATACAAGTCCAATGTGCAATATATTACAATTTTTGTTTCTTCTCTTTTTTTTTTTTCAATTTAAAAAAAGTCATCGTTTTAACATTAAAAAAAAAAAACTATATACAAGTAAACTTTTACAGGGGGGGACAGCATTCCTCTCCTCTTTTATATATATTTTTGTAGAGATTTAATAAATTTGAAAAAAAAAAAAAATTTTTAATAACACCCTGTTAATAATAATAATAATGATAAAAAATGGCCTTTTTTTTTTTCATTTTCTATTTAGAAAGTAACGAATTTGCACGATATATTTGGTATATTATATATAATATATATATAAGATGTATAGATAAGATTACACTTTTTTAAACTTTACCTTTTTCCTCTCTTCATCAGGGGGTAAAAAAAAAAGAGAAGAAAAGATGTAAAGTGATTTGCATAACTGAGAATATACAAATGCTGTCTCTCTTTTTTTTTGAAGAAAAGAAGAAACAATGAATAACAACTCCCCCTAAGCACAACAGCTGAGATTATTAAAAAAAAAAAAAAAGAAAGCATGGAGGATGGGAGAGGACTAAAGAAAAAAGAGAGAAGGGAAAAAAAAAAAACACCTAATTAAAAAACAATAATAAAACAGTAGGGTTACGTGGCCGCTAGTAGACATCCCAACTCTGCAGGAAGCTGTACTGGGGCACCTTTCTGTGCTTCCACTTCTAAGGTTGCCTGTCGTATGGCTTCACGGTAGGATCCCCGCTTCTTGCGGTTGTAGCGTACTTTGAACTCGTCCAGGAAGGAGACCAGCCTGGAGCAGGGCATGTAGGAGGAGGTGGTAGAGCCAAACCAGGAAACGTGGGCTTGCTGAGAGAGAGAGGAATTGTCCCTCTGACACTCCGTCAGAGCCAGCACCTTGCCTGGCCACCAGGGGAAACCCTGGACTTTACCCCACACCACGTCTCCTATGGTCACATCGCGGCCGTTCTCCAGCACGCACCTCTTCACCTCTGTCGATGAAAACCGCATTGTCAAAGGCTTCAACTTACCTGAAATGCTACCTGGCTCATGCTTTGGAAAGTCTGGCACATCATCGCAATCACTGGCCTCGTCGCTTTCCGGTGACGGAAGGCCTAGTGGGGTGTCTCTAACCACATACTTGGGGCTACTTTTGGCATAGGCCTTTGCATTCAACCGCTTCAAGCAGATGGACACTTTCTTGCGAGAATAACGGTTTTCATTATTGGGGAGGCAAGCCACAGATTCGTTTTCACTATTTTCTCCCTGAGCTAGTCCATGAGATGGGGAATAGAGTTTCTTATGAGGGTGTTCTTGTTGTTCATGCACATCTTCTCTATGTTTTCTCTTCCGCTTCAACTTATGCTTGTGATGGTGGCGACTTTTGGTCCCTTGTTGGGCTGGGGAGGACGGGGCACTGGGCAAAGAATGGTTACTGGGGGATCGCAGATTCAACACCAGCTTGCGCTGGGCATCTTTCTTTGCCTTCTTCAAGGCTTTCTTGGCAGCTTTGGCACTGGCGTCTTTTGAAGCCAGGGAATCCTCCTTGACAGAAGGCCATGTGCTGTCTTCCTCATTGTCACTGGAAGTGAGAGATTGGGCCCTGGGTGGGATTTTTAAGATGGACTCCTTGCCCTGGGGGTTGGCAAAGGAGATCTTGATGACAGGACTGGTTTTGTTGACCACCTTGAGGGAGGTCACTTCAGTCGCTGGTGGAGGTGGAGGGGTAGGATTGGTGGAAGTGGGAGCAGGGGCCTGGGGAGGAGCTACCACAGGAACTGGAGGGGGCTGGGCAGGTGCACTTGGGGGTGGGGGAAGAACGAGGGGTGGAACAGCAGCTTTATTGGCTGCCCGTTTGCCACCAGAGGGAGGGACCTTCCTCTGTTTTCTGGCAGAAGAGGCTGTGGAGGAAGACGATGTAGAAGATTCATTTCCTGAGTTGTTGGCCACCCTTTTCCTAAGCACAAGTCTACCTGAAGGCTGTTCATTGGAGGAAGTCACTACAGCCTGGTACTCCCCATCACTCTTGGGGCGGGAGGAAGGCGGAGTCATGCTGTCAGGGATGCTAGCAGTCTCACTCTTGAGGTCTGCCACTTGGATCTTCTGGAGGGAGACCTTGGCCATCTTGAGGGGGGGACTAGAGAGGGCCTTGGAGAGAACTGTGGAGCTGCTAACAGCGGGGGGAGGGCTGGTGCTATCTGAGTAAGTAGTGGCTGCTGTGGTAGAAGGAGGGGCCTCATCAGTCTTTGAGGTGGCAGCAGCAGCGGTTGTGCTGGTGACTGAGTCACACCCATCCACAGAACTGCTGACAGCTGGCTTGCTGTTGGCGGCAATGGAATGCCTGGTGTTGTGGATGCGGGTAGCAGGGGTAGGGGGGGTGGTGGTGGTTGTTTGCTGCTGAGCTTTGCCCCCACTGGCACCCTTGGTCGCCGCCCCTCCACCACCACCACCTCCTCCTCCTGATGCCTCACCTGTACAGAAGGCTCGGCAGCGGTAACAGAGCACTTGGCGCGGGCGCAGTCTACGCATTCGCACATTCTGATCCCTGGTTCTTGTGGACTTGTTCACTCCAGCCTTGCGAGGAGGTGGAGGCTCCTGAAAATAAGTATGCCTCTGCCTAACAGCATGAAATTTGTCTTCAATAGCATTCTCAGGGGTCTTCTCGGCAGCAGGAGGTAGAGCAGGATCCCGAGGCCAGTTGGAATGAGGCGGGACAACGCCATATGCACAATTTCTGACACACACACAAATTAGGTTACTTCTTCTTGTGTTTGTATTTAAAAATAAAGAGTGAATGATAAGGCACAATTTGGTAATAAGATCAAATCCAAGTATATTAATAGTGTGTGACTTTTGATAAAAGTGTTGTTACCAAAACATTACATGCTATTAACTCATTTGGTCTTATTTTTTTGAGTTTCTAATGAGGAGTGGAGTTAATTTGCTATGATAAGGTGCAATTTGAATATGTGATGTGACTTGGTTAAATAATTATAAAGTCCCAATTGTTTTAACCCTGGTTATAACAAATCTTGGCCACAAAGTTATAGTGAGGTTTGATGTTCAACAACAGCATTGCTGCAATGAGCCAGGCCCTTCCATTAATTTTTCCATTGCAGTAAGGGCAGTAGATATTGTTTTATTTTAATACATATGCGTCTATAATATAGTTTTGAATTTTCATTACCTATTTTAACCTGGATTCCCAATAATTTGGCTGCTCCTATATGAATGAGAGGCTTTGGCAATGACAAGAGTTTACTCTAACACTGTTATAACACTACCAACTACAGTAAAACCCCTCTATAGCAAACCCCAATGGGACTGAACCTGTGGTTCACTATAGCCATGGTTTTATTATAACCATAGTTTATAAAATATAAATGGGGATTGATAAGGCACAATTTGGATTATAGATTATAAACACAAGGTAATAAGACCTTTCTCAATCAGTACTTTTGTCTGAAGATGGTAACAACGCTGTTACCGAAACGCCACACACTATTTATTTATTTGGATTTGGTCTTATTACCTTGTGTTTATAAATGGGGATTATTTCAGGTTTGGTATAAGGGTAGGTTTGCTATATCCCAGGTTTATTTTAGAGGGGTTTTACTGTATTTAAAAATCATGCTGCAATATAGTTTGAAGAGATGGTAACAACACTCTTACTGGAAAAAAAAAATCATACAATTTATTGATTTGGATACAAGAAAATAAGACCTAATCCAAATAATTTAATATTGTGTGACGTTTCAGCAACAGCATTGTCACCATCATCAGACAAAAGAATAAATCATTTATTATTTTAACTGATGATGGGGACAATGCTGTAACCGAAACGTCACACACTATTAAATTATTTGGATTAGGTCTTATTTTCTTGTATTATAATCTATAATCCAAATTATGCTTTATCATTATTGATTTGGAGATATGGTCTTGTTACCTTATGCATCTAATCCAAGAAGAAAGAAGAATAAGACCTATAATCCAAATTCTACTTTATCATAAAGAGCAACAACAACAAAAATTGAGAAACAGCCACACATCAACAAAGGCCAACTACTATTAAGTGTTCTCACAGGAAACTTGTGGAAATCTGATTGCATGTCAATATGCTGACTCACAGGTGTTTCTAATCAGGAAAAATCTGATTCCTACACAGAAATGTGCCTTAGCATCTTTAGCCATACCAAATCGGAGCCAAATACTGTAAAACATGTAGATGTGCAAGCATGTTGAAAATATGCAAATAAAATTCCTATGTAATCCTTTTATTACACTTTTTTTTCATTAAGGAGATTTAATACAAAGTGTAGCCGATAAATTGGAATGGCAGCCATAAAAATAAAGTAAAATTTATACAGAACTTTGCAGAAGTGAGACATCGATTGTTCCCTGATCGAAATGATTTAACTCTTACATCAGCCACTTTGTCTATATAAATTTTGTGAACTCTGTAGAATAATACATGTAAATTGGTAAATATTTAATTCTAAGTTCTAATTTGTTTGTTTCCTCTGTAATAGGTGCAAATATTTCAATATATTACGCCTGGTTGATTAATAAATAAATAAAAATACCTAGCCACAGTTAAACTTGTCTATAGCGCCTCCTTCTCTATAATGCATGATTTTAAATATGTATTACAATGCTATTTACATTAAAAGTGACCTGTCTATAGCACCCCCTCTCTATAGCACCCTATTTTGGTGAGTCCCAAGAGGGGGGGGGGGGGGGGCGCTATAGACAGGTTTAACTGTATATTCATGTGCAGTGTGCATGGTGTGCCAATCATGCAGCCATCATTATTTCTATGTACAATGGAAGTAGTCCAAAAGAGATAGTGGACTTTCTTAAGCTGCCAAAACCACCATTTATTGTGTCAAGATACAGTCTGACAGCGTGCAAAGAAAGCACAGGCTGACAATCTGCCCAGCCATTGGAATCCTGATATTAGGCCACCTAATTTTCCAGACTGTAATACACTACTATCAATGGAACATTGTTGAGGGGGGTCGGTGGAAGGATGGTCTAAATCATTGGTTTTCGACTGCTATGACTCTGGTTCGATTCCTGCATTGGGCATTTTTTTCGGATTAAAAAAATAAATAAAATGCTCCGATGGCCCTCGATTCTTGCAAAAGTCCAACCCCACCAGCGAGTGCAAGTAACCAAACGGGGCTCTGGCACATTTGTAAGTGCAAAGTCAAACTGCTTTTCACATGTGTAGACATGTGGTGCACTTACAGTAAAAGCAGTCGCCTACTTCTACCCACCATGATTATCATGGCTTGTACCACGTGTGCTAGGGATAAGAAAAAAAAAAAAAGAACATTGTTGAAAGAAATGTCAATAAAGCTCCCCACCATCCTGTCTATAATGGATGCAAGTTCACACAGCGATGACCCAAATGGACAAGGTCATCATCACCAAGGCCTGTTGCTTCTTTCCACACTCGCCTTGAGTCTGTCATGTGGCTAACAATGAAACCTACATTCAATAAATTAATATTACATAATTTTAACTGTCACTGTGTCAATTTTTATTTCAGTATGTTGATTTAAACAGTAGGACCTCTCTGTAAAGGACAACTAGTTGCCAAGGTAAGAAAGGTTTCTTCTTGCTGGAGAGTTGGTAATTAGTTTAAAAAATGGAAATTTTGGTGATGAAAACTGCCCTTTGTGTAGAAGTGTCCTTCTAGACGTGTTCTACTAAACTTACAAAAAAAATTATTTTAAATCCCTTTATAATTTTGAAAAAAGGCATCTCCTTATCATGCAACTTCATGCAACTGAAAGTTGCTGATGGCTTGCGCCATCTTATTGGAATAAATATCAACTATTCTCGTTGATTTTTAATTATTCCAGAATTGGCCAAATACCCATTCTTGATTAATCAAGAAAAGTTAACCACGGACGCGTTTTGGGCTTATTTATGCACCTTATCCCAGTACAATGTCACATTTGTACTATTTTTCCCTTTATAATTGTTCCCAATTTACCTGCTACACCCTGTGTTGTAGATCCATTGAATTGCCTACGGACATACCACATTGAAAACACTGGTTCTCATCCAATCACTGAAGTTAAGCAATGTCGAGCCTGGTCAGTACTTGGGAGGGTGACCACCTGGGAACACCGGGTACTGTAGGCTATTACCTTGAGACAAATGGTTAAAACCCTCAATTCCTGACAGCCATGAACCGGGATCTAATCCTGCATTTGACACTTTGTTTTAATATATGAATAACCTTCACCTATATTATTCATTGTTGTAAATACCATAAGCTAGGTTGCTCTTTTTGAGTGGTATCTAGTAAAGTTATTTTGGAACCAGATCCATGGATGAGCAACAGTAACATTTGTAAATTAAACCTCATATAACTCAATCTTTCTCGTGATATATTATTAATTTTTTTTTGGATGGTCTTTTAAGGAAAGCTCTACAGTACAGTAGAACCTCCCCGTAAAGGATAACACATAGTTGCAGAGCCTAAGTGTCCTTTACAGAGAGGTGTCCTCTTACTGGTGAGTTGGTATTTTTTAAACTTTAAAACAAAAAAAAAATCTTTCTAAACTATATTACTTATTATAGCACACAACACACATATATATTTTTTATATCCATGTTTAATCCGCCTTTGCCGGCCTCAAGCCCAGATGAAAAATTCATCTAATCATTATGGTTGACAAATCTCTGATGATGATCTCTACTCATCCCTAGCAGACACACTAACTCAAAAGCTCTACAAGCTTGATACCCTGATATGATTGAGTGGAGATAAGAAAGAAGTAGAGACTAAATTAATGGAAAGAGACAAACTGTTCCCAATAACGATAAGTCACAATTTGGATTATAGATTATAAACACAAGGTAATAAGACCAAATCTAAATAAATAAATAATGTGTGACGTTTCGGTAACAGTGTTATTATTATTTTTTTCTCTTATCCCTAGTACAAGGTGGTACAAGCCATGATAATCATGGTGGGTAAAAGGGACGACTGCTTGTACTGTAAGTGCACCACATGTCTATACATGTGAAAAGAGCCCTGTTTGGTTACTTGCACTTGATGGTAGGGTTGGACTTTTGCAAGAATCGGGGGCCATTGAAGTATTTTTTTCAATCAGAAAACATTTCAATCCAGTAACAGTGTTGTTACGTCAAACACTATTTGGATTTGGTCTTATTACCTTGGATTACCAATAACAATCAACTCATAAGACAGGAAAACTTCTAAAGACAAGCTATACTGTATTCTCTAGCTGAGGTTATATGGGAAGTCCTTGATGAGGTCACATTGGCCTAATGACAGAATGGTACACCCAACAATGGGGAGAGAATACAAATGAGCCTCCCCCCCCCCATAGGAAGATAAAACCAAGGCTACTGCTGCCATAGAATTACACCATATTCCTTTAGCGGACACCTCTAAGCAACAGACAATTTTTACCACCAAAATTTCCCTACCAATGAAAATATGTTCGCTCTAGCAGACACCTACAAACAACAGATGCTTTCCCAATGCATTATTTATTGATTTTTACATATAATAGACATTTTCACTAGTGGACAATTCAGAATATCAAAGTGGAACAAAGAATTTAAATACAGTTAAACCTGTCTATAGCGTCCCCTCTAAATAGCGCCTTCCTCTCTACAGTGCCAGATTTTAAATACGTAGTTGATGCAATTTACATTAAAAGTGACCTGTCTATTGCACCCTATTTTGGTGAGTCCCAAGAGGGGCGCTATAGACAGGTTTAACTGTATATAATTTTTTTTTAAAGAGACCAAGAGTATCCAAGTTTTTAGATCTCTGGAGGTTGATAAGGTACAATTTGGATTATAGATTAGAGACACAAGGTACAAATAAATAATGTTTCAGTAACAACCTTGTTAGTATATCAGACAGAAGTACTGAATGACAAAAAATATCTTAGTATATTTTTAACTAGTTGTTAATATTATCAGTTGTGTAAAAAAGATAGCTGATAAGAAGATATTTTTCCAAGAACCCCCTAAAATACTATCCTTAGAATTAGAAGTGGGAAAAAAAAACCTTTTTTAAAAATATAATTAACTAGCCGAATGACCCGGGCAACACCCAGGTTTTACCCGATTAAATGTTTTTATTCAAATACTATTTGTTACAATTATAAATTGGCGCCGTGGATGTCATTCTTGTGAAACGTCCCGCTCCAAACCTTGATAGAGGGCACTGTTTGTGAGCTAAGTAGAATAATTTGAATATATAGTTTTAATATTTGATTTATATATAATATATTTAAAATAGCCTATCGTTTTCCTCGTATTTTCTTTACCTATGTATGGAAATTTTGGTACTGTAAAAAAAAACTTTGCTTCAATAATATTAAAAAAAAAACACCCAGGCTAAGTTTCGAACCAAGGTTGTGGAAATACGAAGCGGTACACCTAACCATTAAGCTACGCTTGGCATCATAAATATTTGCATGTAAAGCTATTTCAGGCCTTACATATTTCTAACGACCTTTTTGAAATAGGTTTTTGAAACATGGAAATTATAATACTTCAAATAAATAGAAATAGAGTGAACACAAATAAAATATACCAAATATTTCAAATTAGAGCAGTTATTTTAAACTGCGAATTAGATCAGTTATATCTAAAAATGAAAATATATAAATCTTCAAATCGAGCGAGCGTCTATAAATATTTCGATTTAGATCAAGTATTCTAAACGTATGTGTTATTAATAAACTATTATTAATAAAATATTGAGAAGATTTAGATTTTAAACGTACTTATAACCTTTTAGTACTTGATAGAGGGTGCTGTTCGTGAGCTAAGTAGAATAATTTGAATATATAGTTTTAATAATTGATTTATATATTTTTTTAAATAGCCTATCGTCTTCCCCGTATTTTTTTACTTATGTATAGAAATTTTGGTTTGAATTAGTGAACTACTGCGAATTTGTATACCGGACATACAAACAAACACACATACATCGGCCGTGCGGCCACGTGTCGCGCGAGCTCCGTAATTTTCGCCTCTGGCGAGCGGAAGAATGTCGCTCGAAGCGACGAATTTAGTATGGGCTGGAAGCCCTCATCGTGCTGAGCATGAGCCTGGAAGCCTCGGCTCTGACAATCAAGCGGTTGCAGAGATATCCGCGGGAAACCAATCTCAAGTTGAAAAATCGAATACAGCTAACACAGGCGGCAACTATGCAAATCCGCCTTTCGACACACAGCATGTAAATTTTGCCGCGGCGTGTATCGCTGACGTCACACCATCAACAAGCGGCGCTGTCGCCGCTGCGACGAACTGGGCCGAGCAAATGGAGGCTTCAGAATCAGGTGAAAATGGATTCACCGTGGTCAAACACAAGCGAAGACGCAGGGAGTCGCCGAGCCGCCCTGTCGAGCAACGCTCCAGCGGTGTCGCGGCCTCCAGAAGGACCGGCCCAACCCCGCGAAGACGGCCACCTGCGGGTGGAGCTACGGAGGTCCAGGTGATCAGGGCTACCCGGGCCGACATCGCTGACGCCAGAGCACGCCAGCGCTCTTCAACAGAAGACAACTGCGTCTTCGTGGAACACTGCCCGGACTTCGGGTCCACCCACTACCTGCAGGCGGTGGAAGAGCTGGTCGGAGGAGCCGGGAATGTGTTCCAGGTGATGAAAATGGACGGCCATATGCTGGTGGGCCTGTCCACCAAGGCCCTGGCGGAGCGACTTATAAGAGACGGTCTTGATATTGGCCACACCCACCTCAGGGCCTTCCCCTTCAAGAAAAGGGCGGAGAGGATCACCGTCGGAAACTTGCCGTTCTTCGTGGACGACGACGCCGTCATCGAGGCCCTCAAGCCCTACGGTGACGTGACCTCCATCGTCCCCATCCGGCTGAGAGCCGGAAGGTATACCTTCACGGATGGACGACGCGAGGCATTCATCCTCCTTAAGGAGGGCATTGCCTTGGAAAAGATCCCGACCCGCGTCATCATCCGAAACAAGGGTAACGTCCTGTCAGCCTTCATCTCTTATGGAGTCAAGTGCTCCAGATGCGGCCGGCAGGGTCACCGTAGGGCCAACTGCCCCATCATTCCTGGGAGAGCCTCCAACAACGCCCAGCCACAGCCGGCACCCCTTCCATCTGGTGCATCGTCCACCGAGTCCCGGCAGCTGAACCGCCCAACACCAACGGCTCCAGCTCCGTCACCAAAGCGCCCTGCGCCACAGACATCAGCTCCCGGTACTTCTGCCGCCCTGCCTGTGAGAACATCCTCAGACGCCGTGGCTCCTTCTTCTGAGCCCATGGAGATTGCAGCCGAAGTGCTGGCGCCGTCCACCTCCAACAGCGCCCCACAGGCAGTGAAACCAATGGAGGCACCTGAGGCTCCCGCGGACCTTCGCCCTCCGGCCTCCCAGCCCGCCGGAGTAGTGCCTCAAGCCCAGCCAGCCTCCGTCGCCCCTCCTGGTCCTCTGCATGCACACGGGACCCCTGTGCCGCCCTCCTCGTCGTCATCAGGGCGTAAGACGAGACCCGACCTTGAGGCCTACCTCAAGAGAAATCCCGGTGTCTCATTTGCTGAGACGAACGCCCTTGGTCTTGGGCGGGAGGAGGTCCTGGACATCCTCTCCTCGAAGACCAGGGCCCACAAGCGCGGTCAACATCTAACCCTTCCGCAGAGCAATGCTCTTGCCGGTCTAATATACCAAATCCTCGACCTAAGGCCCGGAGGAGATAGTAATATTTATAAGGTCCTGCGACAGGTCTTGTCAGAGCTGAGGACCGCCCCTACCGCAGTGCCTTCAACACCCCCACTGCCTGCGCCTCGGCCTGCCGGGCCAACACCACCCGTTCCCCACGAGGAAGAAACAACACCGACCGCGATGAGACCTTCGCCCCCACTTGAGCCCACGATAGAGGATGATTTGATCGTTGAAATTTTCACTAAACTGGATCACACAACCTCCCTGAGGCCCATATATGAAGCAGGAATCAATCCGGTTGTACTCAGGAACGCTGTTTTATACGCCGAGTACGGAAAGCCCCTTGGCGAAACTCACAACTGCGTTGAGGAAGGTCCTCGCTGAGTTCCTCAGCGCCGCCTTAGAACTGGCTCAGAACTACCATCCCGACGTTGGATCCGATATGGCAAGGCTTTGGAGGACATGCCTCAACTCCTGACGATTGTTAATTGTTAATTTTTTCTTCCCTCACTTCTGGTTGAGTGTTTGCTTTGACTGACAGTCAATAAATTGTTTTCATTGTCATTGTCATACATACATACATACATACATACATACATACATACATACATACATACATACATACATACATACATACATTAATTTGCAGAGATAAACTTTTAATTATATAATTTTAAAATAGCTTTTTTTCTACTTTTAATTCTAAGAAGAGTTTTAAGGATTCTCAGAAAACTATTTTCTTCTTATCTGCTATCTTTTTTTTTCACAATTTATTACAGCAAAAACTATTTAAAATATACTATGATATATTTTTTTCTCATTCAGTACTTTTGTCTGATGATGGTAACAACGGTATTACCAAAACATCATACACTATTTATTTATATATATATATACTAGACGAATGATCCGGGCAACGCCCGGGTTTACACGATTAAATGTTTTATTCAAACACATAAAACATAGCAAAATAAAACATAGCAAATATTGCAAGAGCAGTTATTTTAAACGGCGAATTAGATCAGTTATAGCAAAAAATGAAAACATATATGTAAATATGTGAAATAGTTATAAATTAGAAAACCTGTAAATATAGTTAAGGACTTGCATTGTAATTAAGAAAAAGCTTCTCTCGCTGGCGGGCGGTCGCCGACTGCCATGCGCGCACACAGGGAAGTCACGTGCTCGCCGGCAGCCAACGGGCGCGCGCCGCCGGCAGATCGCCCGCGTTCTAGAGGGCGCTGCTCGTGAGCTAAGTTGAATAATTTTAATATATAGTTTTAATAAATGATTTATATATTTTTTTAAAATAGCCTATCGTCATCCCCGTTATTTTTTTACCTATGTATGGAAATTTTGGTTTGAATTAGTGAACTACTGCGAATTTGTATACAGGTCATACAAACCAACAAACATACAAACATTCATTTTTATATATATAGATATATATATATATTTTTTTTTTTGCTTATCCCTAGTACACATGGTACAGGCCATGATAATCATGGTGGGTAGATGTAGACGACTGCTTTTACTGTAAGTACACCACATGTCTACACATGTGAAAAGCAGTTTGACTTTGCACTTACAAATGTGCCAGAGCCCCATTTGGCTACTTGCACTCGCTGGTGGGGTTGGACATTTGATTTTATTAATTTGTCTATCTCTTGAGGTTCTCTACTGTATTAGAAAAAAAAGCTCTTTTAACCCTCGAGCGGGCATGCTAAAAATGTAACGTACTTGCGCGCGCTGGGTGAAATATACCCGATATTATAATTATATATTTTGAACATAAATATTATCTGAGGAAATACAAAACCTTTTCTATTTCGAAGTAACAACATTTTTATTTTCAAAAAAGGCAATTATTAATAAAATATTTATATTTTTTACACAGATTAAACATTTTTAAAATTATTTTTGGATAATGCTCAAAATTGGTAGTGGTATATAAAATAGGAATCTATTGCTCCTTTCCAATATTAAAAAAATAAAATTCCATGAGTAAAATTAAAACAAACTACAGTAAAACCCCGCTAATAGGAACCCTGGATATAACGAACCTTCCCTTATAACGAACCCACGCCGATTCCCAATTCCATACCATTAAAAATACCATCGTTATAACGAACTTTGCGATTTTTAGAATACCGAACTACCCCTGATAACGAACCTATTTTCAGTCCCAAAATAATAAAATCTATTTAAAATACTATGCTTATAACGAACTTAGAATTGTAATTAAAAAAAAAAAAAATTAAAACAACAAAATTTTAAGCATGTTTCAGCTCGCGGATCGCGATTTCAAAACAATAAATTTAGCGGCATTGTTTGTTTTTATTTTTGCTGTATGTTGTATAAATTTTTACACATTATACTTTTTATAGAATATCACACACACACACATACACAAAAGCCTTTATTAAGACACACAGGTCTTACAGAGGATTCTCCTTGGGGTTGGTATTTTTTTTTTTATAGAATATCTTTGCATCCATTAATTTTGAAATATAAAAAATCCAAATGGGGGCTTCCAAAAAAATGAAGAAAACAAAGTCATTTTAAAAACAAAAATGTTATTTCTCTAAAAAAAAAAAGGGCCATTTTCAGAACTTTTCAAAGTGAAACAACACAGGCAAAATGTTAAGAACATATTAAAATATGATAATATAACTTTTTTATTATCTCTATACTAGACGAATGACCCGGGCAACGCCCAGGTTTACCCGATTAAATGTTTTATTCAAACACTATTCGTTACAATTATAAATTGCCGCCGTGGATGTCACTCTTGTGAAACGTCCCGCTCCAAACTTTACAGTAGATTAGTTACGATATAAATCTTCAAATCGAGCGAGCGTCTATAAATATTTCGATTTAGATCAAGTATTCTAATTATTAAGCGAACCACACACTATTATTAATAAAATTTTGAGAAGATTTCAATTTTAAATGTATTTATAACCTTGATAGAGGGCGCTGTTCGTGAGCTAAGTAGAATAATTTGAATATATAGTTTTAATATTTAATTTATATATAATATAAAATAGCCTATCGTTTTCCTCGTATTTTTAACCTATGTATGGAAATTTTGGTTTGAATTAGTGAACTACTGCGAATTTGTATACCAGACATACAAACCAACAAACAAACAAACAAACATAAAAACATTCATTTTTATTTATATAGAAGATATAATATAAATGAGTTTTAAGAATTGTTAAAAAAAAATGCATCGGCCGGGAATCGAACCCGGGCCGCCCGCGTGGCAGTCGAGCATTCTACCACTGAGCCACCGATGCGTATACAAAATGGCCATATTTGGGTATTCATTCCATTCCGGATTACTCCGCGTAAAAAAAAAGTTCTTCAAATGAAAAAAAGAAATAGCCAAAAATACTAAGCAAATTGTATCCAAAAATTTTCCTCAGGTTTATAAAAAGCGACATGCGAAATTTGGTACCAATTGGTTCAGTAGTTTTTGAGTTTATCGCGAAACAGACAGACAGACAGACAGAAATTGACTTTTATATATATAGAGAAGAGATATATAAAAGTCAATGGCTGTCTGTTTCGCGATAAACTCAAAAACTACTGAACCAATTGATACCAAATTTTGCATGTCGCTTTTTATAAACCTGAGGAAAATTTTCGGCTACATTTTGATTAGTATTTTTGGCTATTTCTTTTTTCATTTGAAGAACTTTTTTTTACGCAGAGTAATCCGGAATGGAATGAATACCCAAATAGGGCCATTTTTTATAAGCATCGGTGGTTCAGTGGTAGAATGCTCGCCTGCCACGTGGGCTCCCGGGTTCGATTCCCGGCCGATGCATTTTTTTTTACAATTTTTAAAACTCATTTATATTATATATAATATAAATATATATTATTATATCAACTATATTAATTAAATCAAATACCTAAACACTAATATAA
Source organism: Cordylochernes scorpioides (assembly GCA_030710605.1). Taxonomy (NCBI): domain Eukaryota; kingdom Metazoa; phylum Arthropoda; class Arachnida; order Pseudoscorpiones; family Chernetidae; genus Cordylochernes; species Cordylochernes scorpioides. The sequence continues at coordinate 37,573,098 of CP092879.1, forward strand.
TACAATTTTTGCCATCACACACACTTTTTTCCTGTAGTTTATGTGTTACTTCTGTATTGCTATTCTATGGCACTTCTAATATTTATTATTGATGTACTTTCAGTATGAAGGAAATTGCAATCGGGGGGAATTCTCGGGCGAAGCCGGGTCATACGTCTAGTAAAAGATAAAATATAAAGCTATTAAAAATTGTTACAAAGAGGAATCAACCTCAACTTTTGCCGCAATCGCGATCGTACGTTTTAGGGGGAAAAAAAAAAGTCCAAATAAACGGTCCCGTGATGAAACAAAAATTATTTTTATGCCATAAACTATGGTGATTTTACAGTCAGCAATGTTTTGCATGACAGGTTAAAAAACGAAATTTAGACTTTGAAAAATATGTGGAAACATGAAATGGAAGAAAAACACTAACTTTATTTGAATGGTGCAATGCTTGTAGTGCTTTCAAGCAACAAGGTATTAGAGTCATTTTTCCAAGTAAACATTGTATTATATAATGTGATAAAGATGTTTTAAAATCATTTTTATATCTTTGAATATATATTTAATAAAACTTTGCCTAGGATTTGTCATGATTTTTAAATTAGACATACAGGTACATGTAGTTAATGATAAGAAGAACCAATCATCTAATGATTTCTATTGTTATTCAGTATTAATGGTCAATTATGGGAATTAAAACAAAGTGACCACTATTAAGAGGAAGCCTCTTGCTGTGTGTATGTATGGCTGTCCTTTAATTATACGGTCTAAAAATTTTGGAAAGTAAAAAAAAAAATAGCCAAACCGTGGCTATAGTGAACCAAAAGCTCTGTCCCATTAGGGTTCACTATAGAGGGGTTTTACTGTATATACAATCATTGCAAACTGCAATTGTATGTCCTTTACAACATGGCTTTGCACATTTATGGCACAAAGTCGAGGTCTTCCAGTCCTTACTGGAGGGACACACTCTACATCTAGTAGGAAGCTTTATCTTGCAGTTCCTGACCTTTTTGTTGGCTTGAATTGAAATAAATATTTAGAGTATACACACATTTATGATTTCAATTAACTTATCTGTAAAAAATATATATATATTTTTTTTACTTAGTCCTCTAGGCAGTGAAGAAATGATTTTTCTTTGATTTAGTTGCTCTTTGCTTTGTTCAGGGGCCAAACATTTCAAGAATTTTCTTCTAAAGGTGTATTTTAGTTTTTTGCTTCTTCACCCTTTCAAGCCTAGTAAATGTGTAATGACATTAGGCGTTCTCAGCTTTACTGTTTGTGAAGGACAATTTTTGGACTATTTGGTTTTCGAGGCTCTCCCTATATAAAAATGTGTTTGTGGTATAATTCCCTTATCCCACAAAATTCCCATATCTGAATATATTCCAGTGTTACTTCCTGTAAAAATGTTCACTTAGATGATCCTCTTCAATATCACTTTCTACAATAGTCTCTTCTTGATCTAATAAATATGACCTTCTTCCCTCCATTTTATATAGAACTAGCAGATGTACCCGGCTTCGCCCGGGTTTTACCCTAGTGAAAGTTTACCTAACCAGTACTTGATAAAAATTATTTTTCGAGCATACATCCACTCTCTACTTAAACTTTTTTATAAAGATAAGCTGTACCCGTTCACACGTTGCTGTTTGTACAAAAAAGCAGTTTTGATACCTCAAACATAATTTATTAATGATAAAATGTATACAATACATCAAAATGAAAATTAATAATGAAATTATCCCTCCATATAAGTCATTTGAATATAACATATGTACAAAACATAGATATACATAGTTAATGGTAGAATAAACATGCTTCTTCATTTGTGATATTAAACAATATTGCAAACAAATTTCAATTGAACAACAATTTTGTAATTATTAAATATCATCGTGAACTTTTAAATCGGTAACCTCAAGGAGATAGCCATTATAAAGCACTAATATTTGAATTAGTTTTACTTAATACAGTATAACCTCGTTAATTCGACACACCCCAATTCGACACTCGGCGATAATTCGACCATGTTCCGATGTCCCGACCTCCGGCCTATCAAATAACAAACCGTAATTCGACAGTATCGATAATACGACAGTTCCGATAGTTCGACCATTTTAAAATTCGAATTTCGACAGTTGAATGTTATTTTACATGCAACTTTACCGCTAAACGGTATTACGGCGGCGACGATCGGCATCGGCGGGCGGCGACGATCGGCAACAGCGGGCGTCGATACGATCGCGCCTGCGCACTTTTGGTTTCTGGTTAGTTTAAGTTTCACTTTGCAGTGCCGTTGCGCAATTTCGCGGATGTTATTGTTGTTTTTTTTACGCGGGAATTTCGGCATCATGCGCTAACTAATAATAATTTTTATTTTTTTATTTTTAACATTGAAATATTTTAGCTATTTTTAAATTTATAAATAACTAGCCGAGTGGCCCGGGCAACGCCCGGGTTTTACCCGACTGGACCCGGCTTCGCCTGTGTAGTGTTCGAGCGAGGTTTACTCATGAATGAATAGAGGCCCCAACTGTTTGTAAACTCAATGTAATGAATTTTCTTTCAGCAAAATGGAGATAAATTGCAAACAGCAATATCGAAAATGCTTGTGAAAAAATCTGAAATATAGGATCCATTTCACAAACACATCTAATGAATAGAGTGCTGTTTGGAGGAGTGGTCTAAACTGTTAATTTTTAAAAACCATGACCCGGGATCATTGAATGCAGATTTAGACACTTTGTTCTGAAAAAAAAAATTGCCCCAATGGCTCCTGATTCTTGAAAAAGTCCAACCCCTCCAGTGAGTGCAAGTAACCAAACAGGGCTTTTATTCTTAAAAATTAAAAAAAAAATCTAATGATTAGTTTGAATAAAGGAAAATGGTCGGCACAACCTGAAAATTTCACTTTGTCCACTTCACTCTCGGCTGTCCAAGAACAAACAGCCAGAGCAAACATTTTAAAGGGCACCTAATCCGGCACTTACATTTCTAAATAGTTAATTTGCATAATTTTCTAATAGTCAAGGGCAATTTTAAAAATACCAAAAAAGCAAGACCAAATAAAAAAATATATATATATGTGTGATGTTTCAGTAACAGCATTGTTGCCATATAAAGACAAAATTACTGAATGTATTCAGTACCTTTGTCTGAAGATAGCCAAAATGTAACTGAAACCACACATAATGTAATTATTTGTATTCGGTCTTGCTTCCTTTTTTTTTGTAATTATCCCTAGTACGCGTGGTACAGGCCATGATAACCATGATGGGTAGGTAGCGACTGCTTTTACTGTAAGCGCACCACATGTCTACAAATGTGATACATTGCTACCAGCTAAATGCATTTTCACTATGGTGTGATTTCTACATGATGGATCTGTAGACACATTATAATCTCTCCAGAGCTTAAGGTAGCAAACAGTACTTTCACATTATATAAATATCAATGCCAAAAGCCAGAGTTATGATAGCTGTTGCAGTGTAATGTAGACCTGCAGGATGGGAAAAAGCAATATTATTTCCGGCTTTAATTTTAAAAGTATTATGAAACGTTAAAGATAGAATCTTAACTTTTGAAGAATGAAAAAATGTTAACTTGATGTGTATTAATTTAGTCTAAAAACAAACAGCATGTAAAAGTAAGCACCAATCGAAAGCATTTATTAGCTCTAACAGTGCTGCCCCCAGTGGTAAAAGCTTGGAGCTAACGCTTCACGGGTTGGTAAAGTTTATGTTAATAATACATTAACTTAACAATATTCCATGTCTTGCTAACACAAATTTTAAAAATAACATGCATAAAAATAATGCAATTCTTAAAATCATAAATGAAGCATCATTAAATTAAATGGGAGAGAAATGGTGTTCCAAAATTTTTTTTTGTTGTAAAACTTTGACCTTTATATTTTTACAAATTCTTAAAGTATATAACCCAAACCAAATTGTCTATAAAATTCTGCAAACAAATATAATATTATAGAGGCATGAAAATACCAATGGTGTAAAAATCAAAACAGCAAAGTTATCCTGATAAATGCAATGAGCTATGATAAGGTGTGTTGCAGGCTAACAAAAACCTTAATTGAACCAGAAATGTTGATACCATAAAAAAAATAAAAAACAATTTTCAAGAATAGAGTTATGTAAATGAATTAAATGTGAAAAATTAAAATAAAATAAAGTAAAAAAAGCTTTATTGATGAAACTACAGTAGAGCAATAATGATAACAAATTATTAATAAATTATGTAGTTACAAAAGTCAAGCTTCCCAAAATCATTATTCGAAGAAATCTCTTTCAAAATTGTCAAAATCTATATCAAAGCCCCCTGATAAACAATTTTGCGTGTCTTGCTAAAAGTAGAACTAAAGACAAATAAATTTTTAGGGCTGGAAACACGGGAGCATGCTACATAGAGTTGCCCATGCGAGAAACAGGGAGACTCAAGATGCACACCAACTACTTGCAATGTTTGACCCTGAAGCATGCTGAACCCTAGAGCTATTGGAACGCTGAGAAAGTTTGCTTCTCCTATGGCTTGGCATACCTACAAACACAAAGCATTAGTAAAAATAAAAATAAGGATAACTGAAAAATGTAAAACATAAAGGCTTGAGATTGAAAAAAAAAAATTCAAAAATAGTGTATCAAAATAAGCGCGACTCATGACTAAGGCCAAAATAAAAAAAAGCCTAGAAATATTCTGAAAGGAGGGGAAAAATGCATAAAACTCAGCGAAAACGTAAAACAACTGATTAAAAAAAATCAAATGGAAGAAGACGTAAAAAAAAAAATACAATTAGCTGAAAAAATATGCACAACAAATATGAGTAGAACATACATAGATATATATGAGCAGCTACATATTATGAAGCAGATAAATCTAAATCAGTGATTCTCAACCAATGTGCCGCGGTAATTTTGTGTGCCGCGAAATTCTAAAAATGTGTCGCTGAATTTTAGGCATATGATTATGTTCACGTTTGTAATGGTTTTTCTTTTTTTCTTTTTCATTTTTTTACTTTTTAAAATAACGAAATTAGCAAATTGAATGTTAGAGATGTATATTACTTAGATTTTGCATAGATATTGATACATAATTTGAATTTTCTTGCATTCAAGTTAGCAAAAGTGTGCCGCGAAATTCTAAAATTGTGCCGCCAAATTTTCAAATCTTTAAAATAATGCCGCAACAAAAAAAAGGTTGAGAATCACTGATCTAAATACTACCTAAACAAATGACAGCAAAACAAAAAAAAAAAAAAAAAAAGACAATGGAAGAAGGCCTAAAAAAAAGTCTAATTTGGTTGAAAAAACTGCCCAATAAATTGAGCCTATATAGATATATGGACCCGGCTTCGCCCGGGTATTGTTCGAGTGGGGTTTACTCTTGAATGAATAGAGCCCCCAACTGTTTTTAAAACTTTAAGTAAAGAATTTTCTTTCAGCACAATGGAGATAAACTGCAAATATCAAAATTAAAAATTCTGGTAAAAATAATCTGAAATATAAGATCAATTTCACAAACACATCTAATGTATAGAGTGCTTTTTTGGAGGAGTGGTCTAAACTGTTGATTTTTAAAAACCACGACCCGGGATCATCGAATCCAGTTTTGGGGAATTTGTTCTGAAAAAAAAAATTGCCCCAATGGCCCCTGATTCTTGAAAAAGTCAAACCCCTCCAGTGAGTGCAAGTAACCAAACTTGGCTTTGGTATCTAAAAAATGAAAAAAAAAATCAAAGGATTAGTGTGAATTAAGGGAAATGGGCCTCGCAACCTGAAAATTTCACTTTCTCCACTTCACTCTCGGCAGTTCAAGAAGAAACAGCCAGATTAAACATTTTTAAGGGCACCTAATCCGGCATGTACATCTATAGTTAAACAACTTTTAAAAATGTAATATATCTGCAATACTGAAATACCCAGACTTGGATTTTTTTTATTAGTTTATTGTTGGCAGTTTTAGGAAAATGTGGGAAATTAGATATTATTACAAAAGAATGTACTTTTTAAAATGGCATAAAATAATTAGGAAATTTGCATCATTTTCAAATAGTCAAGGGCAATGTTAAAAATATCAAAAAAGCAAGACCAAATAAAAAATAAACGAATTATGTGTGATGTTTCAATAACAGCAAATTACTGAAATTACTGAAAATTACGAATTACAAAATTACTGAATGTATTCAGTACTTTTGTCTGAAGATGGTAACAATGCTGTTTCTGAAACCACACATAATTTATTTATTTGGATCTGGTCTTGCTTCCTTGTGATTTTTATCTATATTTCAAAATATACCTCAATTCTTTTTTACCTAAAAAGCTTTACATATATATTGCCAAGACCATAAATAAAGGTAAAATGTCAAATGAGTTATTAATTAACCCTATATGGGTCAGGATATATATCTAAATGCATTCATATAAAAATATGGTTGAACCATTAAAATATATATAAATGCTATTAGAGCATAAACATATTACATGGAACAAACATATAGTAAAATATATGTAGCAAGTTATATTGTAAAACATACTTTTTTCAATAAATATACTTTTTACAACTTTAATAAAATTTATACGCACTCTAAATATAAGAAAGAAAAAAAATAGAATACTGTTCTAAAAATAATATACCTTATGAGATAAAATACTACACTTATCGTTAAAGATGTAGATCGTTATATTTACACTAATTAAAATTAAACGAAGCAAAATATATGAATAAGCTGCGAAATAAATAATAATTCCAATTAATTTAAATTGAAAAAATATTACTAAATGATTAAATAAAATCTACCTTCTAAAAAGGAAAAGAAAGTTTTTCGAAATGCAATTTTTGTGCTTTTAGCCTAAATGTTAAACCAAAACCTCAACTCCCTACGTGCGAAATTTCACAATACAGTTTTAATTAACCCAGGTTCCGGGGGCGTATTTATTTGATAATGATCGATTAAAATTATTTTAAAAGAGTTTAAATATATAAAAATAATCTTACCTTTTAAAGACACACATTAATCGGGTAAAATTACAAAACAACAACGTGTAAAATTATTAACCAATCAGATTCATTTATCGTCGCGACCAGTGCGCCTCCAAGCGGTAAAAGGCTTGAACTAAGGAATTTTGGTTTAACATTTTTTAAAAATAGCACATTAAACCTTTTCGTTTTTTGAATAGCCTATATGTTAAACGAAATCTTCAGCTACCTACATGCGAAATTCCATAATGATTGAGTCAGTAGATTTTGCGTGATGCGATAACAAACATCGATTTCGCATTTCATTTTTATAGATATAAAGGATTTCTTTTTAAATAAATAAATCTTTATAAAATGATCCAACAATGATTATGATAACATTTTATTTCAATATTCCATTTCTGTGTTATTATAAAAGATTTAAACACAAAATCAATAACACCTGCAGCAGCAGTGGATGCCTTTAATACATTAAAATTTATTTATTAAAAGACATTTCAGAGGAAGAAAGGCATGCATGTTTTTTCAAAATGCCATCTGGAATACATCCTGAATAGGATTTCAGTGCAAAAACAGATATCTATAAAGGAATTTTTTAAAAGATCTCTTCATGATTATTTAAAAATAATATTTTAAAATTTTCTTTTTATATATTTACCATATTTATTTCCTTTCAACTGCTATATTTTTCAATTAGAATAAAATATTATTTAATATATTATATTTAATATTTTAATGTCTGTAGAGTTAATATTTGATTATATTACTGAAAAGAAACACATTGCCAATAAATTTATTTGTTACAATTATTTATGTTTCTAAAATATGTATTAATGCCATTTTGTCACTGATACTAAAAGTTAATCATGAAAATAATATAAAAACACACAATGGTTTCAATTAATATCATTAATTTATATTACAAAGCTATTAAAAAATATATATTTTAGCGAGTTAGATGATTACCTAATCATATAACCATATAACCTTAATTCAACACTTCCTTTAATTCAACCGAAAGCTCTGATCCCTTGGGGTGTTGAATTAAAGAGGTTCGACTGTATATTAGCCCTAAAAGACCCAAGGTCATCAGGCTTGGAGCAGACTTCCTGCTAAAACCTAGGCCTATCTCAGTCGCAATGGGGGCGCTGCTTGCGAGTTAAATCTACAAATCTGCAAATAACTCTAAGGATATTCAAGAAATTATTTTTCAAAAACCTTCCCGGGGATATACCTAATAATATCCCAAAATTTCACGGCGATTGGATGTATGGTTTTTGAATCTATAGAGTACAAACATACAGACAGACATTCAATTTTATATATATATATAAATTACTAGCGGATGTACCCGGCTTCGCCCGGGTTTTACCCGAGTAAAGGTTTGTCTAACGAACATTTGTTAAAACAATTCTCTATAAACTTATAAAAAAAAATAATAGATATATTTTGATAATTTGAAACTCGTAAATTTGAATCTCTCGATAAAGGGAACATTTTTTCCCGGTCCCTTGAAAAATACTCGATAAGTTGAATAAAATCAATATTAATTGGTTCCCTCGGTAATTGGAAGTTAAAGGAATAGTATCTTGCCTTGGAATTGTATCATTATTCTTGTCTCAAATAAATTGCTGTGTCATCCTGAATTTTGTCTTTCCTAATTTTCTACATTACAAAATCATCATTTTATCTAGTGAAAATTTTTTCACGGTCCCTTGGAAAATTTTTTCCCGGTCCCTTGGAAGTTAAAGGAATAGTATCTTGCCTTGGAATTGTATCATTATTCTTGTTTCAAATAAATTGCCGTGTCATCCTGAATTTTGTCTTTCCTAATTTTCTACATTACAAAATCATCATTTAATCTATTCTCCCAATATATATGTTGTAGATAAATGATAAAACTAACTTTGACTTGTGCGCAATTAATAGGTAGAAAATCTTACTTTTGATAAATAATCTTTAAGATAATAAACTTAGTGATAATAAAACTTATAGATAAAAAAATGTGTTTACATCGTCGCAATGGGGGCGCTGCTTGCGAGTTAAATCTACAAATCTGCAAATAACTCTAAGGATATTCAAGATATTATTTTTCAAAAACCTTCCCGGGGATATACCTAATAATATCCCAAAATTTCACGGCGATTGGATGTATGGTTTTTGAATCTATAGAGTACAAACAAACATACAGACAGACAGACATTCAATTTTATATATATATAGATAGGCTGATAGATATATCAACCTATTAAGTTATTTTTTTAAATTATTAATTCGAATTATTTCTCTCTCTCAAAAAAATGATCAAAGAAAAATGCGACAAAAAAAATTACGTGAGTGCGCGCACTGGGTGCACCCGACGGTGACAATAGATGGAATTTCAGTGGGAGCTGTCAAAATGGGAAACCAAAACTTTAGATTAAATGATGAGTCAGGAAGCTAAACGAAACCACATCTCCGCCAGCCGTTTTTTTATTGGTTAATTCTCCACTCAAATGTTGCCATGGGTAATTTTCACCCGGCGCGCGCAATGCCGGGTTAAATTGCTTTTCTTCTTTCTTATCTCCACTCAATCATATTAGGGTATCAAGACTGTAGAGGTTGTTGAGGGTGTCTGCTGGGGATGAGTAGAGCTCATCAATAGATAAGCCAATGCAATGCAGTCAATGTGGTTTGAGGTTTTCAGGTTGAAAATTGCTGTTAGTAGGAAAACCTTGCAGCCATTCTGAAAAGTCAAACTGCTTGTTTCACTGGTGAATCAGCCAGAATCCAAACCATTGAATCAACTCCATTGTTGGCAGGTTAGAAAGAAACATCTGAACCTGGATATTTGACCTTGTCCACTTCCTAAAAAGAGTTTTAAAAAAAAGTGCCCTTTCATTCTCCTATTTTTGTGAGGAAAATTAATAATCTACTAGAGGAGTTCAAAGAATTCTCTCTCCTTTAGATTTTTTTTTCCCACTTATCAGCTGTTCATTCCAATTAGGACATATTCATTTTTCTTATACAGTAGAACTTCCAGGTAAAGGACAACACCTAATTGTAGCGTCAAAGTGTCTTTTAGGGAGAGGTGTCCACTTACCAGAGAGTTGCTAAATAGTAAAAAATGTAATTTTGGAAATTAAAACTATCCTTTGTAGAGAGGTGTCCTCTAAAGGGAGGTTCTACTGTATAAGTAGCCTGCAATATCTTTCTGATGCATCAATTTTTATACAAGATCTTAAAACACAGAATAAAAAGATTGTGAATCACCAATAACAAGACCAAATAATTTATACATTGGATCCTGTTATACCTTGGAATTCTTATTCCTAATCTCCAAGAATTGTTGTCTACACCTTTTCAAGATTAGATATAATAAGTTTTAGAGATATAACACAAGAGGCCAACAAATCCAAATACAGTACAACCTCCTTGTAAAGGACAACACATAATTGCAGAGCCAATGCATCTTTTAGGGAGAGATATCCTCTTACTGGAGAGTTGCTGAATAGTAAAAAAATGTAATTTTGCAAATGAAAATTTTCCTTTGTAGAGAGGTGTCCTCTTAGCAGAGAGTTGCTAAATAGTAATTTTGCAAATGAAAACTGTCTCTATAGAGAGGTGTCCTCTTACTGGAGAGTTGCTAAATAGTAAAAATAGTAATTTTTCAAATGAAAATGGTCTCTATAGAGAGGTGTCCTCTCATGGAGGTTCTACTGTAGTTAAATTGCCATTAGCACAATACATATCATTTATTATACAGATGGTTAGAGAAATCATATAATATTTTTAATTTTAAAAATGTTTTACAATAAAAAAATATATATATATAGTTCTGGCTTAATTTTTAATTTTTCTTGAAAACTTGGAAGAAACCCGCCCCCACTTTGTCACAACCTATCTGTAATTTTGATCAATATTTCAACAATCAATTCCATGAACAATGCAATGGTAGAGTATAAAAGAATTCTTTCTAAGAAATCTCTTCATTTAGCCACAGATGGAAACAGAACCTTGACCTTAATCTGAAAGGCCAAGAATTAAAAGGAATGTATTGGCAGATGGTTTGTCATTTTGTCTCATAACTATATCAGAAATTCTGATCAATTTCAACAAGGTCAATATAGATTTTTTTTTTTTTCTTATAAAAAAAAAAAAAAAAAACTGTCAGAAGTGGGATATAGTATACATACAGTTAAACCTGTCTATAGCGCCCCCTCTAAATAGCATCTCCCTCTCTATAGCGCCCAATTTTAAATACTACTACGTATGCGATTTACATTAAAAGTGACCTGTCTATGGCACCCCCTCTCTATAGCACCCTATTTTGGTGAGTCCCAAAGGGGGGCTCTATAGACAGGTTTAACTGTATATATAAATATACTAGACGAATGACCCGGGCAACGCCCGGGTTTACCCGATTAAATGTTTTATTCAAACACTATTTGTTACAATTATAAATTGGCGCCGTGGATGTCACTCTTGTGAAACGTCCCGCTCCAAACTTTACATGTACATTAGGTCAGCTGATATTACCTCCTATCTTCACCGCTAGAGGCGCTGCTCGTGAGCAAAAGGGCAAACTCGACGAGTATTCGGGATAGAGACCTGAAAATTTCACTATAAGTTTTTCCAGATTCTACTCTAAATACTGTTAAAATTTCAGTCAGATTAGTTACGATATAAATCTTCAAATCGAGCGAGCGTCTATAAATATTTCGATTTAGATCAAGTATTCTAATTATTAAGCGAACACACACTATTATTAATAAAATTTTGAGAATATTTCGATTTTAAACGTATTTATAACCTTGATAGAGGGCGCTGTTCGTGAGCTAAACAGAATAATTTGAATATATAGTTTTAATATTTAATTTATATATAATTTAAAATAGCCTATCGTTTTCCTCGTATTTTTTTTTTACCTATGTATGGAAATTTTGGTACTGTAAAAAAAAACTTTGCTTCAATAATATAAAAAAAAAAAAACACCTAGGCTAAGTTTCGAACCAAGGTTGTGGAAATACGAAGCCGCACACCTAACCATTAAGCTACGCTTGGCATCATAAATATTTGCATGTAAAGCTATTTCAGGCCTTACATATTTCTAACGACCTTTTTGAAATAGGTTTATGAAACATGGAAATTATAATACTTCAAATAAATAGAAATAGAGTGAACACAAATAAAACATACAGTATAACCTCGTTAATTCGACACACCCCAATTCGACACTCGGCGATAATTCGACCATGTTCCGATGTCCCGACCTCCGGCCTATCAAATAACAAACCGTAATTCGACAGTATCGATAATACGACAGTTCCGATAGTTCGACCATTTTAAAATTCGAATTTCGACAGTTGAATGTTATTTTACATGCAACTTTACCGCTAAACGGTATTACGGCGGCGACGATCGGCATCGGCGGGCGCCGATACGATCACGCCATGCGCACTTTTGGTTTCTGGTTAGTTAAGTTTCACTTTGCAGTGCCGTTGCGCAATTTCACGGATGTTATTGTTGTTTTTTTTTTTATGCGGGAATTTCGGCATCATGCGCTAAATAATAATAATTTTTATTTTTTTATTTTTAACATTGAAATATTTTAGCTATTTTTAAATTTATAAATAATTTCTTTTTAAATAAATAAATCTTTATAAAATGATCCAACAATGATTATGATAACATTTTATTTCAATATTCCATTTCTGTGTTATTATAAAAGATTTAAACACAAAATCAATAACACCTGCAGCAGCAGTGGATGCCTTTAATACATTAAAATTTATTTATTAAAAGACATTTCAGAGGAAGAAAGGCATGCATGTTTTTTCAAAATGCCATCTGGAATACATCCTGAATAGGATTTCAGTGCAAAAACAGATATCTATAAAGGAATTTTTTAAAAGATCTCTTCATGATTATTTAAAAATAATATTTTAAAATTTTCTTTTTATATATTTACCATATTTATTTCCTTTCAACTGCTATATTTTTCAATTAGAATAAAATATTATTTAATATATTATATTTAATATTTTAATGTCTGTAGAGTTAATATTTGATTATATTACTGAAAAGAAACACATTGCCAATAAATTTATTTGTTACAATTATTTATGTTTCTAAAATATGTATTAATGCCATTTTGTCACTGATACTAAAAGTTAATCATGAAAATAATATAAAAACACACAATGGTTTCAATTAATATCATTAATTTATATTACAAAGCTATTAAAAAATATATATTTTAGCGAGTTAGATGATTACCTAATCATATAACCATATAACCTTAATTCAACACTTCCTTTAATTCAACCGAAAGCTCTGATCCCTTGGGGTGTTGAATTAAAGAGGTTCGACTGTATATTAGCCCTAAAAGACCCAAGGTCATCAGGCTTGGAGCAGACTTCCTGCTAAAACCTAGGCCTATCTCAGTCGCAATGGGGGCGCTGCTTGCGAGTTAAATCTACAAATCTGCAAATAACTCTAAGGATATTCAAGAAATTATTTTTCAAAAACCTTCCCGGGGATATACCTAATAATATCCCAAAATTTCACGGCGATTGGATGTATGGTTTTTGAATCTATAGAGTACAAACATACAGACAGACATTCAATTTTATATATATATATAAATTACTAGCGGATGTACCCGGCTTCGCCCGGGTTTTACCCGAGTAAAGGTTTGTCTAACGAACATTTGTTAAAACAATTCTCTATAAACTTATAAAAAAAAATAATAGATATATTTTGATAATTTGAAACTCGTAAATTTGAATCTCTCGATAAAGGGAACATTTTTTCCCGGTCCCTTGAAAAATACTCGATAAGTTGAATAAAATCAATATTAATTGGTTCCCTCGGTAATTGGAAGTTAAAGGAATAGTATCTTGCCTTGGAATTGTATCATTATTCTTGTCTCAAATAAATTGCTGTGTCATCCTGAATTTTGTCTTTCCTAATTTTCTACATTACAAAATCATCATTTTATCTAGTGAAAATTTTTTCACGGTCCCTTGGAAAATTTTTTCCCGGTCCCTTGGAAGTTAAAGGAATAGTATCTTGCCTTGGAATTGTATCATTATTCTTGTTTCAAATAAATTGCCGTGTCATCCTGAATTTTGTCTTTCCTAATTTTCTACATTACAAAATCATCATTTAATCTATTCTCCCAATATATATGTTGTAGATAAATGATAAAACTAACTTTGACTTGTGCGCAATTAATAGGTAGAAAATCTTACTTTTGATAAATAATCTTTAAGATAATAAACTTAGTGATAATAAAACTTATAGATAAAAAAATGTGTTTACATCGTCGCAATGGGGGCGCTGCTTGCGAGTTAAATCTACAAATCTGCAAATAACTCTAAGGATATTCAAGATATTATTTTTCAAAAACCTTCCCGGGGATATACCTAATAATATCCCAAAATTTCACGGCGATTGGATGTATGGTTTTTGAATCTATAGAGTACAAACAAACATACAGACAGACAGACATTCAATTTTATATATATATAGATAGGCTGATAGATATATCAACCTATTAAGTTATTTTTTTAAATTATTAATTCGAATTATTTCTCTCTCTCAAAAAAATGATCAAAGAAAAATGCGACAAAAAAAATTACGTGAGTGCGCGCACTGGGTGCACCCGACGGTGACAATAGATGGAATTTCAGTGGGAGCTGTCAAAATGGGAAACCAAAACTTTAGATTAAATGATGAGTCAGGAAGCTAAACGAAACCACATCTCCGCCAGCCGTTTTTTTATTGGTTAATTCTCCACTCAAATGTTGCCATGGGTAATTTTCACCCGGCGCGCGCAATGCCGGGTTAAATTGCTTTTCTTCTTTCTTATCTCCACTCAATCATATTAGGGTATCAAGACTGTAGAGGTTGTTGAGGGTGTCTGCTGGGGATGAGTAGAGCTCATCAATAGATAAGCCAATGCAATGCAGTCAATGTGGTTTGAGGTTTTCAGGTTGAAAATTGCTGTTAGTAGGAAAACCTTGCAGCCATTCTGAAAAGTCAAACTGCTTGTTTCACTGGTGAATCAGCCAGAATCCAAACCATTGAATCAACTCCATTGTTGGCAGGTTAGAAAGAAACATCTGAACCTGGATATTTGACCTTGTCCACTTCCTAAAAAGAGTTTTAAAAAAAAGTGCCCTTTCATTCTCCTATTTTTGTGAGGAAAATTAATAATCTACTAGAGGAGTTCAAAGAATTCTCTCTCCTTTAGATTTTTTTTTCCCACTTATCAGCTGTTCATTCCAATTAGGACATATTCATTTTTCTTATACAGTAGAACTTCCAGGTAAAGGACAACACCTAATTGTAGCGTCAAAGTGTCTTTTAGGGAGAGGTGTCCACTTACCAGAGAGTTGCTAAATAGTAAAAAA
The DNA here is from genome assembly GCA_030710605.1 of Cordylochernes scorpioides. Classification (NCBI taxonomy): domain Eukaryota; kingdom Metazoa; phylum Arthropoda; class Arachnida; order Pseudoscorpiones; family Chernetidae; genus Cordylochernes; species Cordylochernes scorpioides. The sequence continues at coordinate 37,588,478 of CP092879.1, forward strand.
TGTAATTTTGGAAATTAAAACTATCCTTTGTAGAGAGGTGTCCTCTAAAGGGAGGTTCTACTGTATAAGTAGCCTGCAATATCTTTCTGATGCATCAATTTTTATACAAGATCTTAAAACACAGAATAAAAAGATTGTGAATCACCAATAACAAGACCAAATAATTTATACATTGGATCCTGTTATACCTTGGAATTCTTATTCCTAATCTCCAAGAATTGTTGTCTACACCTTTTCAAGATTAGATATAATAAGTTTTAGAGATATAACACAAGAGGCCAACAAATCCAAATACAGTACAACCTCCTTGTAAAGGACAACACATAATTGCAGAGCCAATGCATCTTTTAGGGAGAGATATCCTTTACTGGAGAGTTGCTGAATAGTAAAAAAATGTAATTTTGCAAATGAAAATTTTCCTTTGTAGAGAGGTGTCCTCTTAGCAGAGAGTTGCTAAATAGTAATTTTGCAAATGAAAACTGTCTCTATAGAGAGGTGTCCTCTTACTGGAGAGTTGCTAAATAGTAAAAATAGTAATTTTTCAAATGAAAATGGTCTCTATAGAGAGGTGTCCTCTCATGGAGGTTCTACTGTAGTTAAATTGCCATTAGCACAATACATATCATTTATTATACAGATGGTTAGAGAAATCATATAATATTTTTAATTTTAAAAATGTTTTACAATAAAAAAATATATATATATAGTTCTGGCTTAATTTTTAATTTTTCTTGAAAACTTGGAAGAAACCCGCCCCCACTTTGTCACAACCTATCTGTAATTTTGATCAATATTTCAACAATCAATTCCATGAACAATGCAATGGTAGAGTATAAAAGAATTCTTTCTAAGAAATCTCTTCATTTAGCCACAGATGGAAACAGAACCTTGACCTTAATCTGAAAGGCCAAGAATTAAAAGGAATGTATTGGCAGATGGTTTGTCATTTTGTCTCATAACTATATCAGAAATTCTGATCAATTTCAACAAGGTCAATATAGATTTTTTTTTTTTTCTTATAAAAAAAAAAAAAAAAAACTGTCAGAAGTGGGATATAGTATACATACAGTTAAACCTGTCTATAGCGCCCCCTCTAAATAGCATCTCCCTCTCTATAGCGCCCAATTTTAAATACTACTACGTATGCGATTTACATTAAAAGTGACCTGTCTATGGCACCCCCTCTCTATAGCACCCTATTTTGGTGAGTCCCAAAGGGGGGCTCTATAGACAGGTTTAACTGTATATATAAATATACTAGACGAATGACCCGGGCAACGCCCGGGTTTACCCGATTAAATGTTTTATTCAAACACTATTTGTTACAATTATAAATTGGCGCCGTGGATGTCACTCTTGTGAAACGTCCCGCTCCAAACTTTACATGTACATTAGGTCAGCTGATATTACCTCCTATCTTCACCGCTAGAGGCGCTGCTCGTGAGCAAAAGGGCAAACTCGACGAGTATTCGGGATAGAGACCTGAAAATTTCACTATAAGTTTTTCCAGATTCTACTCTAAATACTGTTAAAATTTCAGTCAGATTAGTTACGATATAAATCTTCAAATCGAGCGAGCGTCTATAAATATTTCGATTTAGATCAAGTATTCTAATTATTAAGCGAACACACACTATTATTAATAAAATTTTGAGAATATTTCGATTTTAAACGTATTTATAACCTTGATAGAGGGCGCTGTTCGTGAGCTAAACAGAATAATTTGAATATATAGTTTTAATATTTAATTTATATATAATTTAAAATAGCCTATCGTTTTCCTCGTATTTTTTTTTTACCTATGTATGGAAATTTTGGTACTGTAAAAAAAAACTTTGCTTCAATAATATAAAAAAAAAAAAACACCTAGGCTAAGTTTCGAACCAAGGTTGTGGAAATACGAAGCCGCACACCTAACCATTAAGCTACGCTTGGCATCATAAATATTTGCATGTAAAGCTATTTCAGGCCTTACATATTTCTAACGACCTTTTTGAAATAGGTTTATGAAACATGGAAATTATAATACTTCAAATAAATAGAAATAGAGTGAACACAAATAAAACATACAGTATAACCTCGTTAATTCGACACACCCCAATTCGACACTCGGCGATAATTCGACCATGTTCCGATGTCCCGACCTCCGGCCTATCAAATAACAAACCGTAATTCGACAGTATCGATAATACGACAGTTCCGATAGTTCGACCATTTTAAAATTCGAATTTCGACAGTTGAATGTTATTTTACATGCAACTTTACCGCTAAACGGTATTACGGCGGCGACGATCGGCATCGGCGGGCGCCGATACGATCACGCCATGCGCACTTTTGGTTTCTGGTTAGTTAAGTTTCACTTTGCAGTGCCGTTGCGCAATTTCACGGATGTTATTGTTGTTTTTTTTTTTATGCGGGAATTTCGGCATCATGCGCTAAATAATAATAATTTTTATTTTTTTATTTTTAACATTCAAGACATCCACTCTGGTTCGATTCAACGACAAATAAAAACGGATACATTCTAAAGTCTATTATCGAGGAGCAGAATCTATTTGTTCATAATCTTAAAATCCCAACTTGCAGAAATGCTAGCATAATCGACTTGACAATTTCTAATAAACATTCCATTGGTCTTATACATAACTGGAGAACCTCAGCACTTTCTGTTACCTCAGACCATTTGGCAATACTTTTTGATATCTTCAATATGATAAACTTGGCAAACAATAATAGACAGACATCGACATGGAAATTCAGAGAAAAATCGGCGAATTGGACCAAATTTGCTGAGAGTATTTCGCCTTCGGATTTACTGGATTTAAATTCAGCTTCTAAGCACATTGTCAATTGTGAAGATATTGATAATGTGGTAAACAAATTGACAAATTTAGTAATTGAAGCTGCATACTCTTCTCTCGACGTCAAGCATCACACCTCTATAAACACGACTACTTCCAAAAATTGGTGGAATAAAGAGCTTCAACAATTAAAAGAACATTTACATTATCTCAGGAATTTGTATTATAGAGGGGGTAACCTGAATCCGAGTATTTACAGAGCGGCAAGAAATAAATACTTAAGAGCCATCAATAGAGTAAAAAAGACGTCGTGGAAAATATTTATTGAAGAAAATGAGTCTACGAATGCTTTCGGGAATGCATACAGGATTTTTAAACGGTTAAGATCGGCCGATATTCAAGTGGGCATACCATTACTGAATAAAACTGCAGAATGCATGAGAGAGCAAAAGATGAAGGAAATGCTAACAGCATTTTTTCCTGATGATGATGTGCGGTTGGACAATGAAGAACACACTTTAATTAGAAATCACATCCCAAGTTTTACCAACAGGGAAATCATTTTTATTACTGAAAAGGAAATAAAGGATTTGTGCTCGAATCTTAATATCAGAAAGGCTCCTGGTCCAGATAACGTGAGTAATTATATGATTAAGCACTCATTATTATCAATCCTACCCAGTTTAGTCAAACTCTTTAATGAGTGTCTGGTGCTGGGTTACTATCCTGAAAGCTGGAAACATTCGGTATTAAAAATTATTACGAAACCGCAAAAAGCTGACTACGAAGCAATTAATAGCTATCGCCCAATTTCACTAACATCAAATTTCTCAAAAATATTTGAAACGATCATTAAAAATAAAATACTCAATTATTATAATCATAATAACTTACTGAGCCATAGACAACATGGATTTACGAAAAGAAAATCTACAATAACGGCATTGGACAAAATAACCGAGACCATACTGAAACACAAACAAAACGAATTGGTTGCATTGATTGCCATTGATATAAGTGGTGCATTTGATAATGCGTGGTGGCCTGCCTTAATAAAAAGAATGGACGAAGACCACGTCCCAGCAGTTCTTATAAAAATTATCCAATCATTTTTAAATCGGAGAAGAAAAACAAGTCTCACCTTCTCGAATACAACAATTTCGAAATATTTATCAAAGGGATGTCCTCAAGGCGGACCATTATCACCTTTATTGTGGAATATAGTCGTGAATGATTTGTTGATCAACTTCGCATCCCCAAATTCTGAAATAATCTGTTATGCGGATGATGTTTCGATTGTTTGCTGGCACAAGACCATAGAAGGGTTAAAAAATGAAACAGAAAGAACTTTAAATTATGTAATACAATGGTGTACAAGAAATAAGCTAAAGCTAAGCCCGGAGAAAACCGGCTTAATACATATGCACGGCAAACAAAATATTCCAATGGGAACTCCAAATTTCATAATAAAACCAGTGGAAGAGGTAAAAATTTTAGGTATAAAATTTTCTAATCACAGAATTAAGTCAAAAATTAACTTCACACCCCACATTAATGATATTCTTTGTAAAATCAACCGTATGAAAAATCTTTTGTTTTCGCTCTGTGGGAAGATGTGGGGATTGGATGCTAAAAAAAGATTAATTTTATATAAAACTCTTTTCAGGCCAATACTAACCTATGGATCTGAAATATGGTATAAATTTATTAATAAAAGAAGTAAGCAAAGATTAAACTCTCAGCAATATCAGATTCTTCTTTGGGTAGTGAGAGCCTATAAAACGACCTCATCAAATTGTATTCATAGTTTGGCAAAAATACCTATTCTCACAGATCAAATAGAATCGTTGATAATAAAATACGATTTGGCCAATTTATCAAAAGAAGAAATTAATGTATTCAGACCGCATGCCCCGACTATAATTCATAACTACATAGAATCAAGAATGGCTGAAACAATAGCTAACACTAATGAAACATTCAGAAAATTTTTCCCATTTGGAATTCCTTTTTATTTTCGTCCGAATTTTTATAACTCACAGTTCGTCACGGGTCATGGTAATTTTGGAGAATTTCTGTCGAAAATCGGGGCAACGGATGATCCTAGCTGTTTCTGTGGAAAAGAAAACCAAGACTCAATGCATTTATTGATGGAATGTCCAATATTCCACAGCTACAGAAGTAATCATTTTTATCCCATCGAAGAGGTTTGCGAATTTGTATATAACAAAGACACTTATGTAAAATTCAATAATTTTTGTAAGTTCATTTTGGATTTTCTCTTCTGTTTAAGAAAACCATAGTTTCAGTTTTAATTGTGTTTTTAACCGGTTATTGTGTTGTATATACTGAATTGTATATAGGTTGCTAAAATAATTTATTTTGGATTTTCTCTTCTGTTTGAGAAAACCATCGTTTCAGTTTTAATTGTGTTTTTAGTCGGTTATTGAGTTGTATATAGGTTGATAAAATAATCCATTTTGGATTTTCTCTTCTGTTTTAGAGTGCCATCGTTTAAGTTTTAATTATGTTTTTAGTCCGGTTATTAAATTGTATAAAATGAATTGTATATAATCTACTAAAATGTATTTAGGCGCAAGTATCCCGAGCTGGGATATCGCGTCCGATATGTCAAATAAAATAAAAATTGAAATATTTTAGCTATTTTTAAATTTATAAATAATTTCTTTTTAAATAAATAAATCTTTATAAAATGATCCAACAATGATTATGATAACATTTTATTTCAATATTCCATTTCTGTGTTATTATAAAAGATTTAAACACAAAATCAATAACACCTGCAGCAGCAGTGGATGCCTTTAATACATTAAAATTTATTTATTAAAAGACATTTCAGAGGAAGAAAGGCATGCATGTTTTTTCAAAATGCCATCTGGAATACATCCTGAATAGGATTTCAGTGCAAAAACAGATATCTATAAAGGAATTTTTTAAAAGATCTCTTCATGATTATTTAAAAATAATATTTTAAAATTTTCTTTTTATATATTTACCATATTTATTTCCTTTCAACTGCTATATTTTTCAATTAGAATAAAATATTATTTAATATATTATATTTAATATTTTAATGTCTGTAGAGTTAATATTTGATTATATTACTGAAAAGAAACACATTGCCAATAAATTTATTTGTTACAATTATTTATGTTTCTAAAATATGTATTAATGCCATTTTGTCACTGATACTAAAAGTTAATCATGAAAATAATATAAAAACACACAATGGTTTCAATTAATATCATTAATTTATATTACAAAGCTATTAAAAAATATATATTTTAGCGAGTTAGATGATTACCTAATCATATAACCATATAACCTTAATTCAACACTTCCTTTAATTCAACCGAAAGCTCTGATCCCTTGGGGTGTTGAATTAAAGAGGTTCGACTGTATATTAGCCCTAAAAGACCCAAGGTCATCAGGCTTGGAGCAGACTTCCTGCTAAAACCTAGGCCTATCTCAGTCGCAATGGGGGCGCTGCTTGCGAGTTAAATCTACAAATCTGCAAATAACTCTAAGGATATTCAAGAAATTATTTTTCAAAAACCTTCCCGGGGATATACCTAATAATATCCCAAAATTTCACGGCGATTGGATGTATGGTTTTTGAATCTATAGAGTACAAACATACAGACAGACATTCAATTTTATATATATATATAAATTACTAGCGGATGTACCCGGCTTCGCCCGGGTTTTACCCGAGTAAAGGTTTGTCTAACGAACATTTGTTAAAACAATTCTCTATAAACTTATAAAAAAAAATAATAGATATATTTTGATAATTTGAAACTCGTAAATTTGAATCTCTCGATAAAGGGAACATTTTTTCCCGGTCCCTTGAAAAATACTCGATAAGTTGAATAAAATCAATATTAATTGGTTCCCTCGGTAATTGGAAGTTAAAGGAATAGTATCTTGCCTTGGAATTGTATCATTATTCTTGTCTCAAATAAATTGCTGTGTCATCCTGAATTTTGTCTTTCCTAATTTTCTACATTACAAAATCATCATTTTATCTAGTGAAAATTTTTTCACGGTCCCTTGGAAAATTTTTTCCCGGTCCCTTGGAAGTTAAAGGAATAGTATCTTGCCTTGGAATTGTATCATTATTCTTGTTTCAAATAAATTGCCGTGTCATCCTGAATTTTGTCTTTCCTAATTTTCTACATTACAAAATCATCATTTAATCTATTCTCCCAATATATATGTTGTAGATAAATGATAAAACTAACTTTGACTTGTGCGCAATTAATAGGTAGAAAATCTTACTTTTGATAAATAATCTTTAAGATAATAAACTTAGTGATAATAAAACTTATAGATAAAAAAATGTGTTTACATCGTCGCAATGGGGGCGCTGCTTGCGAGTTAAATCTACAAATCTGCAAATAACTCTAAGGATATTCAAGATATTATTTTTCAAAAACCTTCCCGGGGATATACCTAATAATATCCCAAAATTTCACGGCGATTGGATGTATGGTTTTTGAATCTATAGAGTACAAACAAACATACAGACAGACAGACATTCAATTTTATATATATATAGATAGGCTGATAGATATATCAACCTATTAAGTTATTTTTTTAAATTATTAATTCGAATTATTTCTCTCTCTCAAAAAAATGATCAAAGAAAAATGCGACAAAAAAAATTACGTGAGTGCGCGCACTGGGTGCACCCGACGGTGACAATAGATGGAATTTCAGTGGGAGCTGTCAAAATGGGAAACCAAAACTTTAGATTAAATGATGAGTCAGGAAGCTAAACGAAACCACATCTCCGCCAGCCGTTTTTTTATTGGTTAATTCTCCACTCAAATGTTGCCATGGGTAATTTTCACCCGGCGCGCGCAATGCCGGGTTAAATTGCTTTTCTTCTTTCTTATCTCCACTCAATCATATTAGGGTATCAAGACTGTAGAGGTTGTTGAGGGTGTCTGCTGGGGATGAGTAGAGCTCATCAATAGATAAGCCAATGCAATGCAGTCAATGTGGTTTGAGGTTTTCAGGTTGAAAATTGCTGTTAGTAGGAAAACCTTGCAGCCATTCTGAAAAGTCAAACTGCTTGTTTCACTGGTGAATCAGCCAGAATCCAAACCATTGAATCAACTCCATTGTTGGCAGGTTAGAAAGAAACATCTGAACCTGGATATTTGACCTTGTCCACTTCCTAAAAAGAGTTTTAAAAAAAAGTGCCCTTTCATTCTCCTATTTTTGTGAGGAAAATTAATAATCTACTAGAGGAGTTCAAAGAATTCTCTCTCCTTTAGATTTTTTTTTCCCACTTATCAGCTGTTCATTCCAATTAGGACATATTCATTTTTCTTATACAGTAGAACTTCCAGGTAAAGGACAACACCTAATTGTAGCGTCAAAGTGTCTTTTAGGGAGAGGTGTCCACTTACCAGAGAGTTGCTAAATAGTAAAAAATGTAATTTTGGAAATTAAAACTATCCTTTGTAGAGAGGTGTCCTCTAAAGGGAGGTTCTACTGTATAAGTAGCCTGCAATATCTTTCTGATGCATCAATTTTTATACAAGATCTTAAAACACAGAATAAAAAGATTGTGAATCACCAATAACAAGACCAAATAATTTATACATTGGATCCTGTTATACCTTGGAATTCTTATTCCTAATCTCCAAGAATTGTTGTCTACACCTTTTCAAGATTAGATATAATAAGTTTTAGAGATATAACACAAGAGGCCAACAAATCCAAATACAGTACAACCTCCTTGTAAAGGACAACACATAATTGCAGAGCCAATGCATCTTTTAGGGAGAGATATCCTCTTACTGGAGAGTTGCTGAATAGTAAAAAAATGTAATTTTGCAAATGAAAATTTTCCTTTGTAGAGAGGTGTCCTCTTAGCAGAGAGTTGCTAAATAGTAATTTTGCAAATGAAAACTGTCTCTATAGAGAGGTGTCCTCTTACTGGAGAGTTGCTAAATAGTAAAAATAGTAATTTTTCAAATGAAAATGGTCTCTATAGAGAGGTGTCCTCTCATGGAGGTTCTACTGTAGTTAAATTGCCATTAGCACAATACATATCATTTATTATACAGATGGTTAGAGAAATCATATAATATTTTTAATTTTAAAAATGTTTTACAATAAAAAAATATATATATATAGTTCTGGCTTAATTTTTAATTTTTCTTGAAAACTTGGAAGAAACCCGCCCCCACTTTGTCACAACCTATCTGTAATTTTGATCAATATTTCAACAATCAATTCCATGAACAATGCAATGGTAGAGTATAAAAGAATTCTTTCTAAGAAATCTCTTCATTTAGCCACAGATGGAAACAGAACCTTGACCTTAATCTGAAAGGCCAAGAATTAAAAGGAATGTATTGGCAGATGGTTTGTCATTTTGTCTCATAACTATATCAGAAATTCTGATCAATTTCAACAAGGTCAATATAGATTTTTTTTTTTTTCTTATAAAAAAAAAAAAAAAAAACTGTCAGAAGTGGGATATAGTATACATACAGTTAAACCTGTCTATAGCGCCCCCTCTAAATAGCATCTCCCTCTCTATAGCGCCCAATTTTAAATACTACTACGTATGCGATTTACATTAAAAGTGACCTGTCTATGGCACCCCCTCTCTATAGCACCCTATTTTGGTGAGTCCCAAAGGGGGGCTCTATAGACAGGTTTAACTGTATATATAAATATACTAGACGAATGACCCGGGCAACGCCCGGGTTTACCCGATTAAATGTTTTATTCAAACACTATTTGTTACAATTATAAATTGGCGCCGTGGATGTCACTCTTGTGAAACGTCCCGCTCCAAACTTTACATGTACATTAGGTCAGCTGATATTACCTCCTATCTTCACCGCTAGAGGCGCTGCTCGTGAGCAAAAGGGCAAACTCGACGAGTATTCGGGATAGAGACCTGAAAATTTCACTATAAGTTTTTCCAGATTCTACTCTAAATACTGTTAAAATTTCAGTCAGATTAGTTACGATATAAATCTTCAAATCGAGCGAGCGTCTATAAATATTTCGATTTAGATCAAGTATTCTAATTATTAAGTGAACACACACTATTATTAATAAAATTTTGAGAATATTTCGATTTTAAACGTATTTATAACCTTGATAGAGGGCGCTGTTCGTGAGCTAAACAGAATAATTTGAATATATAGTTTTAATATTTAATTTATATATAATTTAAAATAGCCTATCGTTTTCCTCGTATTTTTTTTTTACCTATGTATGGAAATTTTGGTACTGTAAAAAAAAACTTTGCTTCAATAATATAAAAAAAAAAAAACACCTAGGCTAAGTTTCGAACCAAGGTTGTGGAAATACGAAGCCGCACACCTAACCATTAAGCTACGCTTGGCATCATAAATATTTGCATGTAAAGCTATTTCAGGCCTTACATATTTCTAACGACCTTTTTGAAATAGGTTTATGAAACATGGAAATTATAATACTTCAAATAAATAGAAATAGAGTGAACACAAATAAAACATACAGTATAACCTCGTTAATTCGACACACCCCAATTCGACACTCGGCGATAATTCGACCATATTCCGATGTCCCGACCTCCGGCCTATCAAATAACAAACCGTAATTCGACAGTATCGATAATACGACAGTTCCGATAGTTCGACCATTTTAAAATTCGAATTTCGACAGTTGAATGTTATTTTACATGCAACTTTACCGCTAAACGGTATTACGGCGGCGACGATCGGCATCGGCGGGCGCCGATACGATCACGCCATGCGCACTTTTGGTTTCTGGTTAGTTAAGTTTCACTTTGCAGTGCCGTTGCGCAATTTCACGGATGTTATTGTTGTTTTTTTTTTTATGCGGGAATTTCGGCATCATGCGCTAAATAATAATAATTTTTATTTTTTTATTTTTAACATTGAAATATTTTAGCTATTTTTAAATTTATAAATAATTTCTTTTTAAATAAATAAATCTTTATAAAATGATCCAACAATGATTATGATAACATTTTATTTCAATATTCCATTTCTGTGTTATTATAAAAGATTTAAACACAAAATCAATAACACCTGCAGCAGCAGTGGATGCCTTTAATACATTAAAATTTATTTATTAAAAGACATTTCAGAGGAAGAAAGGCATGCATGTTTTTTCAAAATGCCATCTGGAATACATCCTGAATAGGATTTCAGTGCAAAAACAGATATCTATAAAGGAATTTTTTAAAAGATCTCTTCATGATTATTTAAAAATAATATTTTAAAATTTTCTTTTTATATATTTACCATATTTATTTCCTTTCAACTGCTATATTTTTCAATTAGAATAAAATATTATTTAATATATTATATTTAATATTTTAATGTCTGTAGAGTTAATATTTGATTATATTACTGAAAAGAAACACATTGCCAATAAATTTATTTGTTACAATTATTTATGTTTCTAAAATATGTATTAATGCCATTTTGTCACTGATACTAAAAGTTAATCATGAAAATAATATAAAAACACACAATGGTTTCAATTAATATCATTAATTTATATTACAAAGCTATTTAAAAAAAATATTATTTTAGCGAGTTAGATGATTACCTAATCATATAACCTTAATTCAACACTTCCTTTAATTCAACCGAAAGCTCTGATCCCTTGGGGTGTTGAATTAAAGAGGTTCGACTGTACCAAATATTTCAAATTAGAGCAGTTATTTTAAACGGCGAATTAGATCAGTTATATCTAAAAATGAGAATATATAAATAAATAAAACCTACCAAATATTTCAAATTAGAGCAGTTATTATATAAATATTTATATTATATGTGTTATTAAGCGAACTATTATTAGTTATTTTAAACGGCGAATTAGATCAGTTATATCTAAAAATGAAAATATATAAATAAATAAAACCTACCAAATATTTCAAATTAGAGCAGTTATTATATAAATATTTATATTATATGTGTAATTAAGCGAACTATTATTAGTTATTTTAAACGGCGAATTAGATCAGTTATATCTAAAAATGAAAATATATAAATAAATAAAACCTACCAAATATTTCAAATTAGAGCAGTTATTATATAAATATTTATATTATATGTGTTATTAAGTGAACTATTATTAATAAAATATTGGGAAGATTTAGATTTTAAACGTATTTATAACCTTTTAGTACTTGATAGAGGGCGCTGTTCGTGAGCTAAGTAGAATAATTTGAATATATAGTTTTAATAATTGATTTATATATTTTTTAAAATAGCCTATCGTCTTCCCCATTATTTTTTACCTATGTATGGAAATTTTGGTTTGAATTAGTGAACTACTGCGAATTTGTATACCGGACATACAAACACACAAACATTCATTTTTATATATATATATATATATACTAGCGAACCCGGCCACGCGTTGCTGTGGCTAAATTGTAATATGTTAAATTAACAGTATACTAAACTATTCAGTACAGTAAATTTAATATTCACTTATAAAGATAAAAATGTTTTAGCCGATCTAAAGCCCTACGGGATTGAGAATGGAACGTTACGTTAATATTTGAAAGTGATTTTTATATATATAGATAATATAGCCCTTCATTGTAATCACTGATTATAATCACTGCATTAATAAAAGTCAGTGAACTCGTTTATATGTAGTGTTTTTTGTTTTCGAGATATTCTAATAGAACGTTCTCACATTTTCTGTAAAATATTTACATATGCACAAACACAGAATATAATCACTATGTCTTAATTTCGCTATAATTATTGTTATAAATATTATTCTAAAATAATTCGCCAGAAATCGTCCTGATAGTATACTAAACAACTTCCCAAAGTTTCATGGCAAACATCTAAAATAAAATAATACTTTTAATATTTTGCTACAATATTAAAAAGAGGGGGGCTTAGGTGTTTAAAATGTAAAATGTGCTCTAAATAGTATTACATAGAGCCTTCACTACAATATTAAAAAGAGGGGGGCTTAGGTGTTCAAAATGTAAAATGTGCTCTAAATAGTATTACATAGAGCCTTCATAACAAACATATTTAAAATAAACCAATCAAAATAAAATAATGCTGTAAAAACAGACCTTGCTACAATAATATAAAAGAAACGAAAATAAAAAAAAGACACCCACGCTGAGCCTCGAACCTAGGTTTGTTACAAATATTATAAAAAATTGTTTATGTTAATTTTTATTTTAAAAAGCCTACATTTTAAATAAAATAATATTTTTAATAATTTGCTACAATAATATAAAAGAAATGAAAAAAAAAAAAAACACCCACGCTGAGCCTCGAACCTAGGTTGCGGGGGTACGAAGCTGTGTACCTAACCTATAGGCTAAGCTTGACGTTACAAATAAGCTCATGCGAGGCTATTTTAGGCCATACGTCTGCCGCGAGGGGGCGCTGATTGCGAGTGAATTTACGTTTTATTGTAAATAAAAATGTAACGAAAGGTTATTTCTAAAGAGTAATTAGCCAGAAACCATCCCGGTAGTATACTAAACATCTTCCCAAAGTTTCATCACGATTGGTTGAGCGATGTAGAAGATTATCACTCACGAACGGACCAACGGACCAACAAACATCCATTTTTATATATATAGAAGAATAATATAGGTCAAACCCTTAGATAAAAAATGAGATGCTGACAGAGAATGCCAAAAACTGCTCCCCAACTACACAAGGAAGAAAAACAAAGAAGGATTTCAGCATGAGAAGGGGAGTAGGATATTGTGGGCTATCTCAGGACCGCACCCACACCAGAGTTTCACAACTTGAGAGGGTTGCTCCAAGTTAAGCAAGCCAGATTGTAACAAGTTTGGTTGACCTCTCACACATGGTGGGGAGATGAGACTTTGCTCACTAAAAATTTAAAATTAAGAAACAAAAATACAGAAAAACATTTAAATGTTTCTGAAATTATATCACCATTTATAATCAGAATTGAAACCATATACACTACATGACAATGAATTTTCTTCTTTCTTATCTCCACTCACTCATATTAGGGTATCAAGCTTGTAAAGCTTGAGACTCTTGATGGTGTCTGGCGGGGAAGAGTAGAGCTTATCAATGGAAGAGTCAATAATGTGGTTTGGGGTTGCAGGTTGCACAATGAATTTTCAATACCAAGAATTAGTGGGTCGAAAAGTTGTGAAAATCTGCATAAAGAGAGTACCAGTAATGAAAAAGAATACACCTATACACTGAGCGACATGCAATGGGACCATCGTGGGTGGCTATGCAGGCAGTGTCTTGGTACCGACTCAATAAGCCAGCAGATGGTGTCCTGACGGATAGCTACCTATTCCCTGGCAGTCACAATTCATGGAGGAAGTCGGTGGAAGGATGGTCTAAACCGTTGGTTTTCGACCACTAAGACCCGGGTTCGATTTCCGCATTAGACACTTTTTTTCTGATTAAAAAAAAAAAGAAATGATCCAATGACCCCAGATTCTTGCAAAAGTCCAACCCCACCAGCGAGTGCAAGTAACCAAACGGGGCTCTGGCAAATTTGTAAGTGCAAAGTCGAACTGCTTTTCACATGTGTATAGACATGTGGTTCACTTACAGTAAAAGCAGTCGCCTACTTCTACCCACCATGATTATCATGGCCTGTACCACGTGTACTAGGGATAAGCAAAAAAAAAATTCATGAACGCTGCTGTAGTCGTGCACACACGATATCCACTTAGGTTCCAAGCATGTTCTATAGGAGAGAGATCAAGAGAGGCTGGTGGCCTTGGAAGACTGAAGTTTCATGCAGGACATGTTGGTTGATGTTTTTTGTGTTAGGTCGGGCGTTATCCTGCTGGAAAATGGCATTTGGTATCCCATGAAGTAAGGGTAGCATCACCAGCCGCAGCACGTCATCCACATATCGTTAGCCTTTCATAGCACCCTCAATACAAAACTGTTACTAATAATTTCTCCGAGTCAAAAACAAAATTTTCAAATGCTTTCCCTGTCAGACAGAGAGATGTGTGAATGTTTGAAATTTTCAAGTTCCTTCTCTCATATTTCAATCAACATGCGCGGGATAGCTGCGCAATTTGCATCATTTACATAACTCGGCGAGCTAACTTTGCTTTTAAATTTGCATATTTTTCTGTCCACTAATTCTTGGTATTGCAAATTCAGAGTCAAACAGTCCAGCATGAATTTTTCTTTTCCAAATAAAATAACCTACAGGTGTCCATACCAAGAGAGAAAATTAATGGGAGAGTCTGGCTTATCAGTGTTGTGAGCCCTCCCAACGATTTTGCCGATTTAAATCTTAAGGTCTGCTTTAATATTGCATTGGGCTGTTCTGCCCTTTTGCACTCTAGAAGGAATCACTTTGAGGGAATTCTTGAGAGAAAATTATTGGGAGAGTCTGGCTTATAAAAGAGAAAATTATTGGGAGAGTCTGGCTTAT
Organism: Cordylochernes scorpioides; assembly: GCA_030710605.1. NCBI lineage: Eukaryota > Metazoa > Arthropoda > Arachnida > Pseudoscorpiones > Chernetidae > Cordylochernes > Cordylochernes scorpioides. Next base: position 37,603,732 of record CP092879.1, read on the forward strand.
CAGTGTTGTGAGCCCTCCCAACGATTTTGCCGATTTAAATCTTAAGGTCTGCTTTAATATTGCATTGGGCTGTTCTGCCCTTTTGCACTCTAGAAGGAATCACTTTGAGGGAATTCTTGATGAAAGAGTATGATAAGGCACAATTTGGATTATAGATTATAAACACAAGGTAATAAGGTAATTTATTTGGATTTGGTCTTATTACCTTCTGATGAAAGAGTATATAATCCCTTAAATATGGAAATGTTAAAAGTGAGCCCAATATAGGGCAATGTGCTGAACAAGGTCAAAGGAATGATAGCCGTGAATCACACAATCAGAATGACCTTAGAGATTAACCCAGAAACCATCGTGTGACACATCCTCCAAAGTTGACTTTGACGGACTTCCTCAAAGTCTGTCAACCAACATTTGTAAAACAGTAGAACATACTCCATGAGAAGACACTCGCGCTAGAGGACACCTCTCTACAAAGGACAGTTTTCATTTGCAAAATTACCATTTTTACTATATAGTAGCTTTCCAGTAAGAGGATACCTCTCCCTAAAGGACATTTTGGCTCTGCAATTTGGTGTCCTTTACAGGGAGGTTCTACTGTACCTAAATATTAAAATGTCGTAGGTGCTGATGCATTGAATGCACTTGAGCACAGATGGTACAAACGGAGAGTGTATACTGAACTTCAAGACAACAACCAAACAGCAAGTCATAGAGATCTCAAGGACCATTAAAAACAACACTACCATCTTCAACATCAGAATGTAGCCTGGTATTACTACTTATATCATAGGTATGAAGGAGGTCCAATTTGGATAATATATATAAGAATCCCAAGGTGCCTTTTTTTTTATCCCCCTGATCCCAGTACAATTTCACTTTTGTACCATTTTTCACATTGAGATATTCGTTTCAAAGACATTTTTTTTTAAAGGGGGGTTGTAGTGGGGAGGTAATAAGGTCAAAACTTTCAACCTAATTGTTCCTAAACCACCTGATTTTAAACCAAATTGACCTAAAATTATGACCTAGAAAAGACTTTATGGGGAAACTACCCCAATTGTTCTTGTCATTAGTATTGCCCACCCACAGTTTGTCAATCACACACCTCCACTTGAAGTGTGGTATAGAGGATTTGCTATGGAACTCCTTTAATATCTTCTTTCTTATCTCCACTCAATCATATTAGGGTATCAAGTTATGACCCTTGATGGTGTCTGTTTGACAACCATCATGACTGGGTGAAGTGGAATGCGTCTGCCTTTGTCATTAAGACTGGAAGCACTACTCAGTGGCAGGCCGACTTAGCTCCAAATTAAATGGCTGCCTCTGACTTTATTATAATCAGTAAGACCTCGCTAAAATGAACCAGGTATATAGTGAAACTGATAATAATCCCTATTAATATAGGATACCATGAGGTAAACCATAGCTATAGTAAATCAAAAGTTCAGTTTCATTATGTTCATTATAGCAAGGTTTTACCTTGCTAACCCAATGCCTGCAGGAATGGAAATCTAATGCTGCACATGACTGGTACAGAGCAGGAGGGACAAGCACCGGTTCTGTCCTCCCGAGAAAACAACAGTCTTTGATTTCCAGACTCAAGTCTGGTCATCTACGGACAATGACTTTCCAGAATGGTTGCAAGGTTTTCCCACTATGTACTAAGTGTCAACCTGCAACCCCAAAACACATTATTGACTGTATTGACTCATCCATTGATGAGCTCTACTCTTCCCCGGCAGACACCATCAAAAGTCTCAAGCTTTACAAGCTTGATACCTTAGTGTGATTGAGTGGAGATAAGAAAGAAGAAGACTACTTTATTTCAGGAACATATCACAAGGAGGTAACCCTGATAATACCCACTCCTCAAAGTTTACAGCTTCCCAGTTGTGTGAAATGGAGATAAAATTTTCAAACACTGAATTCCCTTTTTTAGATGGATATTAAAGGTGTAACACTTGAAACACAACGTAATAAGAGACCAAATCCAAATAGTGCGTGATATTTTAGTAACAACTTTGTTACTGAAAATTCACATACTATTTAGATTTGGTCTTATTACCTTATGCTTCTCATCTATAATCCAAATTGTACGTTATAGGGTTGTAAGACTTGCTATGGAATTCTCTTTTTTTGGAAGGATAAATATCATGAAATGAAGAAGATAGGAAAGTGGAGCCTGCCAGAGGGAAATGTAATCTGATCATGGAGATCTGATGGTGAATCACTGCTCTGAAGGATATCACCACTACCAAGAATGAGTAGTTGGAAGACCTCAACAAACTTGTAAACACTGCACAACAAATCCCTCAATTACCTAATGAGTCAAAGAAAATAAAACCTAATCCAAATAATTTATTAGTGTGTGATGTTTCGGCAACAGCATTGTCACCATCATCAGGCAAAAGAATAAATGAGAAAAAAAAAAATCACAGCAAGTTCTTAAAGCAAGGTCTTATTTTCTTTTATTATAATATACTAGACGTATGACCCGGCTTCGCCCGAGAATTCCCCCGATTGCAATTTCCTTCATACTGAAAGTACATCAATAATAAATATTAGAAGTGCCATAGAATAGCAATACAGAAGTAACACATAAACTACAGGAAAAAAGTGTGTGTGATGGCAAAAATTATATTATATATAATATAAATGAGAACTACGTGAAAACTTTCTCCATTGAATATTTAAAAATAGAAATGAAAATTAAGGAGAAAAGATTAGTCACACGTTTATCTGAATAAAAATATTTTCTCCTTAATTTTAATTTCTATTTTTAAATAATATAAATGAGTTTTAAAAATTGTAAAAAAAAAATGCATCGGCCGGGAATTGAACCAGGGCCGCCCACGTGGCAGGCGAGCATTCTACCACTGAACCACCGATGTTTATAAAAAATGGCCATATTTGGGTATTCATTCCATTCCGGATTACTCCGCGTAAAAAAAAAAGTTCTTCAAATGAAAAAAAGAAATAGCCAAAAATACTAATCAAAATGTAGCCGAAAATTTTCCTCAGGTTTATAAAAAGCGACATGCAAAATTTGGTACCAATTGGTTCAGTAGTTTTTGAGTTTATCGCGAAACAGACAGACAGATATTGACTTTTATATATATAGAGATAATCCAAATTGTGCTTTATCATACCTAATGAGTCGTACAGTAGAACCTTCTTGAAAGGACACTCTCGCTAGAGGACACCTCTCTACAAAAGACAGTTTTCATCTGCCAAATTATCATTTTTACTATTCAGCAACTCTCTGGTAAGAGGATATCTCTCTCTTAAGGACACTTTGGCTTTGCAATTAGGTGTTGTCCTTTACAGGGAGGTTTTACTGTATTAACATTATTTTTTTAGCAGAAAGAATCAATGCATTTGTGGAGCGAGTTTTTCTAAAAATGTATTAAAACTGGTATGAGGTTCATGCTATCAATATGCCTGCATATCCTGATCATTTCAGGAAAACAGTAGAACTACCTCTCTGTAAAGTGATGGACTAGCGGCCGATGAACACATGACCTACAACCTCCCACCTCCCATCGCAGAGGAGAGCATCATGGGATTGTCTGCCGGCTTCATACACAAGCTTTGCTTTTGTTTTCCATTTAGTCCTTTTATATTCTAATAAAACTAAAGTTTACGTATAAAGTTTTCTCCGTTATTTGTGCTAAAGGATATAGATAAGATTTCACCCTTCAGTGTAGCATATAAAAGAAGAATGATCCAATACAGTATTAGAGCTCTAAAGAAGCGGTCTGGTAGATTAAATTGGCGAAACCGCTGGGAGGGTTCACCACTGATGAGCCAAGCCCTCCTAATATTTTTTTCATTACAGTAAGGACAGTAGAAGTTTGATTTATTTGTGAAAAGAAACATTCACATCTTAATGTTTTAATTTGTCATAAAGGATAACACTTAGTTGCAGAGCCAAAGTGTGCTTTAAGGAGAGGTGTCCTCTAGCAAGTGGTTGTTACCAAAGCGTCATGCACACACTTTATTAACTTGGATTTGGTCTTGTTACCTTATGTTTGGTATATTTTTGTAAGCACAACTGTTTTCACTGCAAGTGCGTCACATGTCTACAAATGTAGAAAGCAGTTTGACTATTGCACTTACAAATGTGCTAGAGCTTCATTTGATTACTTGTATTCACTGGTCGGGTTGGAAATTTACAAGAATCGGAAGCCATTGAAGCAATTTTTTAATTCATAAAAAAGTGCCCAATGCAGGATTTGGTCCTGAATCATGGTTGTCAAAAATTGACAATTTACACCATTCATTCACCAACCAACCCCCTTGATAAGCTATTGTAAAAATAGAATAAATAATTTTAAATGTTAAATCACTGTGATTTTGGTATAGCCTAGATGTACCATGAAATAAGTAACTTATTTGAAAGAGAGTACCAATATTAGATATAATGGATTTGGCTGACACAATGTCAAATTATCAGTCTAAGCTGTACTTTATAAAAGCAAAGATCGCCTCTTAAAAAAATTAACGTCAAAACTAGATGCCATCTATTGACCGTCGTTGCAAACTTGCAGCCTTGGGTTGGCGACAAAGCCACAACACCAGCTTTGGCAAAGAGAGAAACGTCCACCTGGAGAACATGGTTTCAGGCTAATAGCCCTCTTCAGCCCAGGGCTGACTTTATTCCATGAGATCCACAAGGTACCTAATGGAATCTTCACAATCTGCCAGAGAGGTGTTTAGATGACAAAGTGGCTAGGCCAAATCTATGGCTAAAATATAGATGGAAATTTTGCTAAACGCAAAGATCGCCTCTCCAATCAGAATAAACATCAAAACTAGATGTCATCTATTGGCTGTTGCTGATGTACTCTATGGACCAGGTTAACTTCCCACATGAAGCATCCTTCTTTTTTTAAATCTTCCATGTGAGCAGTCAACTAAAAAGGATGTTCGATAAAATAATCCCTTGAATCAATATTAAAACAAGAACATTAAGCCTCCAGGGAAGAGTTTCTTTTTAAAATATTTTTTATTTAAAATCTCTCAAGCTTTCGGGTAAGAAATATTCTCTGAACCCACCCTATAAACCCCAAGTGAAGATATCGCCTTGGAATAGCAAACTCGAAAGCACGCGCAACAGAAGCCCGCGTTGATTCTGCATTGAAACAAATGTAAACAACCAAAGCACTTTATTTAATTTTAAATCTTATTTTATTGGCATTTTAATGATTTAAAATATTTTCTCCCATAGAAGGGCTTTCTTGCCTGAAAGCTTGAGAGATTTTTAAATAAAAAATATTTTTAAAATAAACTTTTCCTTGGAGGCTTAATGTTCTTATTTTAATAAAAAAGATGTGATACTCCTGGAGAATGGGTTAGTTCAGATCAAGTCAATTTTTGATGCTTACAAAAATGTGGCTGGTTGCTTATCTGACGATGAGGTGTTCTGGCTAATGAGAGGTTTGCACCAGTCTGGCAGTATTCCAAGTTAGCAACCTACCAAATGAGAATCTCTCTTCCATAAAACACAAAGTTTGTGTGACAGATGTGATGTTGGCCATGATATGTATACAAGTGACTGCAAATTCTAGATTAACTACCATTGTATTTTCTACTTTCAATTCTGAACTGTGTTATATTGCCTCTGCCCATCTCCATTATAAGTGAATATGGCCCCTGCGCAAGGATGACACGCAAAATCGTAAAGCGCTCCAGTATAAGTGAGCAAAAAAAAACATAATGTTGGTTAGGTACAATTTGTATTATAGATTAGAAACACAAGGTAATAAGACCGAATTCAAATAAATAAAGTGTGTGACATTTCGGTAACAACAAAAGTTCTGAATAGAAATATAATGTTATAATATGTATGCCAATGATAATAGTAGTTGTCTAATACAGTAGAACCTCCATGAGAGAGGATACTCACGCTAGAGGACACCTCTCTACAAAGGACAGTTTTCATTTGCAAAATTACCATTTTTACTATTTAGCAACTCTCCAGTAAGAGGACACCTCTCTAAAGGACACTTTGGCTCTGCAATTAGGTGTCCTTTACAGGGAGGTTCTACTGTACTAATAATAATAAAAACCAATATTATTTGTGAAAATATTCACACAGACAACACCAAGACAAAATAATTTGTTTAGTAATGCAAATATTACATCAAAGAAAAGGAAATTTTAGTTATTTTCAGCTAAATATATTTTTATTTTTATCATAGAGAGGTACTTTTCTTCTACTTTATTCTATATTCCGGTAAAATTACCACATTCTATAATTATACTTAATATATCCTTGCAAGAAGATGGATTAATAATGACCTCTATTTGGTCGAGAAGCTTCTAAGAAATGAAGATAAAAGAATCCAGGACAAATAAAGCACAAGTTGAACAAAAATAATTGCAAGAGACAAAAAAAAATTGTGAGTGATAATTATTACGATGGCAATAATAATAATGCTTATAATGATTATGATACTAATTAAGTAAAACAAAAACTTAACTAAATAGTTTAAACATTCACTCTGACAAGTCCTGGCAGTTTGTCTCCAAGTTTGTCATCAAGTTATGACTTGATGTCTAGAAGGCATGCTGCAAAAGCTTTCTTTGAAAAATTTATATTTTAAAATCAACATTCAAGTATTCTGATATCTGACAATAGTCATCATGGAAAAAAAAATAACTTAGATGCATTGACTAAAAAGAAAGAAACAAAGATACTGGAGAGGAGTTTGGGAAAAATGCCTTACTCTAAGGTCCCATCTTCTAAGAAGGAAAAATCCCTAACTCTATGTAGTGGAGGGTGAACAATGTGTTAGGGCAGCAAAGATAGAAGGAGCCTGAGTCCAAGGTAAGTCTCCCAACTCAATCCTAAATAGGAGGAGACTCACTTGACTTTCAAGTTGGGAAAAAAAAAACTTCTAAAAGAGATGCGAATAAACCTACTACAGTAGAACCTCCATGAGAGGACACTCCTGCTAGAAAAAAACCTCTCTATAAAGGCCATTTTTCATTTCCAAAATTACCATTTTTACTATATAGCGACTCTCCAGTAAGAGGACAGCTCTGCAACTAGGTGTTATCCTTTATAGGGAGGTTCTACTGTATTGGGTTAACAGCAGTATATGAATGTAGAAGACACAATTTGGATTGAAGATTATAAACAAATTATATAACTATTTAAAACATACTGTGGTAAAATTACTCATTCAGTACTTTTGTCTGAAGATGGTAACAACACTGTTACCGAAACGTCACACACTTTATTTATTTGGATTGGGTCTTATTACTTGAGCAGTATATGAATGTAGAATGTAAAGAGATTTAAAAAAAAAAAACACTGTATTATTTTCCTCGTGAAAATTCAAGTTGGGAAAAAAACTTCTTAACCCGTAAGCAGTCGCAATGGGTAAAAATTACCCAGAAGGAACTTTTAGAAAATATTTCTATATTAAAAAATATATATACAGTATAACCTCGTTAATTCGACACACCCCAATTCGACACTCGGCGATAATTCGACCATATTCCGATGTCCCGACCTCCGGCCTATCAAATAACAAACCGTAATTCGACAGTAACGATAATACGACAGTTCCGATAGTTCGACCATTTTAAAATTCGAATTTCGACAGTTGAATGTTATTTTACATGCAACTTTACCGCTAAACGGTATTACGGCGGCGACGATCGGCATCGGCGGGCGGCGCCGATACGATCGCGCCATGCGCACTTTTGGTTTCTGGTTAGTTTAAGTTTCACTTTGCAGTGCCGTTGCGCAATTTCGCGGATGTTATTATTGTTTTTTTTTACGCGGGAATTTCGGCATCATGCGCTAACTAATAATAATTTTTATTTTTTCATTTTTAACATTGAAATATTTTAGCTATTTTTAAATTTATAAATAATTTCTTTTTAAATAAATAAATCTTTATAAAATGATCCAACAATGATTATGATAACATTTTATTTCAATATTCCATTTCTGTGTTATTATAAAAGATTTAAACACAAAATCAATAACACCTGCAGCAGCAGTGGATGCCTTTAATACATTAAAATTTATTTATTAAAAGACATTTCAGAGGAAGAAAGGCATGCATGTTTTTTCAAAATGCCATCTGGAATACATCCTGAATAGGATTTCAGTGCAAAAACAGATATCTATAAAGGAATTTTTTAAAAGATCTCTTCATGATTATTTAAAAATAATATTTTAAAATTTTCTTTTTATATATTTACCATATTTATTTCCTTTCAACTGCTATATTTTTCAATTAGAATAAAATATTATTTAATATATTATATTTAATATTTTAATGTCTGTAGAGTTAATATTTGATTATATTACTGAAAAGAAACACATTGCCAATAAATTTATTTGTTACAATTATTTATGTTTCTAAAATATGTATTAATGCCATTTTGTCACTGATACTAAAAGTTAATCATGAAAATAATATAAAAACACACAATGGTTTCAATTAATATCATTAATTTATATTACAAAGCTATTTTTAAAAAAATATTATTTTAGCGAGTTAGATGATTACCTAATCATATAACCTTAATTCAACACTTCCTTTAATTCAACCGAAAGCTCTGATCCCTTGGGGTGTTGAATTAAAGAGGTTCGACTGTATTTAAAATATATTCTCAGTACCTTTCTAAATATATTTAAAGATTATTATAATAAACAATAATTTTAATTTTAAGACATATATTCATTTTATTAGCATGTTTGGGTCAATTTTACCCAGTGCGACCTTTTGAGTTCTCGTCATTGGGTAATTTTTACCCAGCGCGACCTTTTATCGCTTTTGGTTTGTGTAATCAAGTTTCTGGTTTTTTTCTGGCGTCTTGTTGCTTGGTTTTGCTGCCCCAAGTGTAATAAACAATTCTTCTTCCAACAATGAGGTAGGATTTATATTTTATTTCCTTTTTTTTTTTACATCATTTTACGTAAAATGCTTTCAAACGCTGATTTTCTTCGTGATTATAATAATATTCCAAATCCCGATGATGAGGAATCAGAAACTGATGATAATATAGAAGAGAGGAGTACAGACACTGAACAGTATACATTATCAGAAAAAAAATAATAATAATGAGGATCCAAGCTTCAATTATTATATAGGAAAGGACCAAAAGACTAAATGGAAGAAAGCTCTTCCCCCCAAAAATGTTCGAACTCGCAGTGAAAATATTATCACCCATCTACCAGATGTGAAGGGGAAGCAAAAAATGCTAAAAATATATTAGATTGTTTGAATCTCTTTATAGATGACAACATACTTGAATGCATAGTTACAAATACTAACATTTACATTAGGAATATTCTACAGAATTATAGCAGAGAAAGAGATGCTAATTTGACAAACCTAAATGAAATTAAAGCTTTATAGAGATTTATTTACTTTCTTGGGGTCATGAAAGCAAATAAATTTAATACAGATGATGCATGGGCAAGAGATAGTACTGGATTGTGTAGAATAGCTATGTCTGAAAACAGATTCCGATTTCTTCTCAAAGTAATTCGTTTTGATGACAAAGCTACAAGAAATGAAAGACTTCGTCAAGATAAATTAGCAGCTGTGAGATTGATTCTTGATACTTTTGTAAAAAATTGCCAAAAGCATTATTCTCCTTCGGAATATATAACGGTGGATGAAAAGCTTGACGCTTTCAGAGGGGAATGTAATTTCAGGCAGCATATTCCGAGTAAACACAATAAATATGGAATAAAATTATTTGCTCTCGTGGATGTCAGCAACAGTCCAAGTGACGTTGTGGAACGATTGTGTGAGCCAATCAAGGGAACTGGCCGCAATGTTACAATGGATAACTGGTTCACCAGTTATTCTTTATCTCTAAACCTTTTACGCCAATATGGACTAACAATTGTTGGTACTTTTAAAAGAAATAAAAAAGAAATCTCCTCAGAGTTTGTGATCAGCAAAGGTAGAAATGTACACACTAGTATTTTTGGCTTTCAAAGTGAAATGACACTTCTTTTATACAAGCCTGAAGAGAATAAAGTTGTCCTTATGCTTTCAACTATGCACCACGATGCAAATATAGAAGATTCAACATGAGAATTGAAAAAGCCAGATATGATAATGTTTTATAATATGACAAAGGGTGATTAAGATGTGATGGACAAAATTACAGCTACATATAACTGTGCTAGAAATTCAAGAAGATGGCCCGTGGTTATTTTTATTCACTTTTAAATATTGAGGCAATAAATTCCCAGATAATTCATTTTTCAAATAACAATGCATCAAAGGTTAAATCAAGACGTCATTTTTTGAAAACCTTATCCTTAGATCTCATTGAAGAGATGGTCAAAGTTCGCACACTAAGTGGAAGAATGCCATGTGAAATAAGGGAAAAGGCATCAGATATTTATAATTTTGTTAGAGCCTGGTCCATTTAAAAAGCCAAAATAGGAGAAAGACATCGATGCAAGAAATGCCAGAAAGAAAAAAAGGACAGAAAAACTATTCAATATTGCCAGTACTGTTTTGCTTTTTTGTGTAAGGAACACTCTGTAATAATTTGTCAAGAATGTCATAAAGGACGAAACGAGTCCTAATTTCTATGAAAGGAAGTGATAACTTTCATACAAATTTATATTTTATAACCTATCTTCAATATATATTTTTATTTTCATAAAATAATCAAATATATCATAAATATTTGATATTTTGATTTGTTATTAATAAAAAAAATAAAATATGATTTTTATATCTCAGGATTTTATTTATGTAAAGTTATTTAATAGACAAATCATTATTCTAACATAAAATACCATAAAAATATTGCAAAGAATATTCGATTTATTTAGGTTTTTAAAAGTGTGTAAATTTTACCCATCGCGACCTTTCAAGGTATAAAAGAGGGCGTGACCGCTGCCGGGTTAAAGAGGCGCAAAAAAAAACTACTACAGTAGAACCTCCATGAGAGGACACCTCTCTATAAAGGACAGTTTTCATTTCCAAAAATTACCATTTTTACTATTTTGCAACTCTCCAGTAAGAGGACAGCTCTCCTTAAAGGACATGTTGGCTCTACAACTAGGTGTTATCCTTTACAGGGAGGTTCTACTGTATTGGGTTAACAGCAGTATATGAATGTAGAAGGCAAAGAGATTTTTTAGTGTATTACTTTCCTCATAAAAATCCTCAAGAATGGACAACATCTTACCACCAGACTATAGACTGATAGTCTTGAAGGAGCCAGCATACCAGTCTTAGGACTGTGACTCACCTGAAATAATAACCTACAGGTTATCAAACTGTAAGAAAAATAAATAAGAATAAATTTTTATATTGATAAGGCACAATTTGGATTATAAACACAAGGTAATAAGACAAATCCAAATCAAATAGTGTGTGACGTTTCGGTAACAGCGTTGTTACCATCATCAGACAAAAGTACTGAATGAGAAATTGATGAGTATACTTGATAAAAGTAACTATTTAAAGAATGCTGAAGTGAAATTTCTCATTCAGTACTTTTGTCTGAAGATGGTAACAGCACTGTTACCGAAACGTCACAAACTATTTTTTTATTTGAATTAGGTCTTATATTAATTTGTGTAAATTATTATATTTAAGTAGGAAAAAATGTAGAACCTCCCTGTAAAGGACACTTAATTTCCAGAGCCAGTGTCCTTTAAGGAGAGGTGTACTCTTACCAGAGAGCTACTAAATAGTAAAAATGGTAATTTTTCAAATGAAAACTGTCCTTTGTAGAGAGGTGTTCTCTAGCGTGAATGTCCTCTCATGGAGGTTCTACTGTACCTTTAGGAGAATGGAGGAAAGGTGGAGCAAGCAAGGAAGGATAACACAATGGAGCACAACATCAAGAACAGGGTGAAATGACATGAGAAACAACCTCTGTACAATGGAGATGACACTACATACAGTAGACCTACCTCTCTCTAAATGACAACACCAAAATGACCTGTCACCAAGTGTCCTTTAGAGAGAGGTGTCCTCTTGCCAAAGAGCAACTATATACAGTAAAGCCCTGCTAAAATGAATTTGGGATATTGCGAACCGGCAAAGGGTAAGGTTATATGGAGACATTATCTCTGAGAAACACCAAATTTTATTATCATATTTTTAAATAGTATTCTCACACATAAACACAAGGTAATAAGACCAAATCCAAATAAATAAATAGTGTGTGACATTTTGGTAACAACGCTGTTATCGAAACATCACATTCAGTCTTTTGTCTGAAGATGGCAACAATGCTGTTACTGAAACGTCATATTCAGTAGTTTTGTCTGATGATGGTAATAACACTGTTACCGAAACGTTACATTCAGTACTTTTGTCTGAAGATGGTAACAACGCTGTTACTGAAATGTCACATTCAGTACTTTTGTCTGAAGATGGTAATAACGCTGTTACCAAAATGTTACATTCAGTACTTTTATCTGATGATGGTTACAACGCTGTTACCGAAACGTCACATTCAGTACTTTTGTCTGAAAATGGTAACAACGATGTTACCGAAACGTCACGTTCAGTACTTTTGTCTGAAAATGGTAATAACGCTGTTACCGAAACGTCACGTTCAGTACTTTTGTCTGAAAATGGTAACAACGATGTTACCAAAACGTCACACACTTTATTTGGATTTGGACATATTACCTTGTGTTTGTAATCTATAATCCAAATTGTGTGCCTTATTATTCTCAAACACACATTGAAGATTCTCAAATATATAATTTTACACACACAATAAATAAAGAAATCAACTAATTCAAAAGAATGCTATCTAAAAAATGAAATTTATCAATTGATATTCTATCATATAACTGACCTAGTATAAACCTACTTAAACACAGATTAGTAATGATAAAATTGATTGAGGGAAAAAAGTGTTAGCAGGGCTATTAAATTTGTTAGAAAAATCAAACACAACTCTTGTTTATAAACAAATATATACCTGACCTAATTAAAAGTTAATCTTTTGGCATTCATTTTTCAATAGGTACTAAAAGCTGAAAAAGAATTAGCATGTGAAAAATTAAAAAGAAAAAATGTTTTTAAAATAACAGACGAACAATAATATTTGATTATTTTCATTTTATACTTGACCTTGTAAACACTAAAATAATAAATATCCTTAATATTAGATGTTTACTTTTGATAACTTTAAAAAGCACTTAAAAATTATATTTGCACTTATATTATTTTATTAAGATAAAACTTGTCTATTAATATTTCTTTTGGGTTTAAAAGTAACCCATTTAGTGCCCTGATGTTACTATTTTTAACATGGATATTTGTTACACATGATTTGCCCTAGAGAAAAATAGGTTTAGATGTTTTACATTTATTACTCAATTTATAATAATAATATACAAATGTGTTTAGATTCACATGTTTATTTTAAATAGTGTTAACTAAATTTATATTTTATCAAAATTCTATTTGATATCATTTAAATATTATTCTCTCTGGCTAATTGTAATGCCATGCATTCCATGCACATTTAAAAATACGATTTCATTTATTAAATATCTTCAATATATTTATAGATTTGGCTATTTAAAAATATAAACAAAATATTTTTATTTTTAGATTCTTAAAATTCAAATATATTCAGGCATGCGAGAGGGTTGTCTTTTTGAAAATGTACATTTTAGGCTTTTAAAAATAAAATGAATTGACTTTTAACATCATTTTGGTATGTGGGTTTACTGTAGGATAAGCTCAGATTCCATCATTAGAAAATTTAAAAAAACAGAAATTTATGCAGCAAATTTGGTATCAGTAAGTTTGTAAACTTATGTACATTATAAATATATAAAAATATTTGAAATATATAAACGCTTTTAAAAGTTATGAGGTGCAACAGTCATTGCAAAATCAGGACAAAGAACAACATAAAAGTGTTATTTACTTACTTTTTAGAAACATCTAGCAGAATTCCTTGAAAAACTTTAATTCCGCATCTATAAGAAACGAGAAGAACGTCCAATAATGATTCTTCAACTTTTACACATATTTGTTTTCCTTTTGTAATTTGTTCAGGCGATGTGAACTCCATTACTATTGCTTTGCCTTCGGGTGTCCATAGAACGAGCGTAGAAGTCGAGAGCACGCATGCGCAGAATACAACCTTGCAAATATTCGAAAATTTAAGCGTTTTTAAACCAAATTTTTACGTTTTCTAAGTTTTAAAGTGTTCATAAATGTTGGGGCTAGCAATATACAACGTTATTTTGTATCCTAACGGCCTTTAATAGGTAAATTTAACTCTCAAACTCGAGCTGCTTATCAAAACACGTCAGCATTCTTAAGTTTAACATATATTTTTAATAAAATAAAAGTTTCTTTTACGCTTAACACTTATAATAAAGTTATATAAGTGCTTGGGCACAGTTTCAATATATTTTTAGGTTATAAAATCGGCGTTTGGAACTAGTAACTTTAGCACAGCGTCATTGTCGTAGGGTTAGAAAACTTAATGGAAGTGACGCCATGTTGGCCTCCCCATCAGTTTAGCTGCTGAGAAAGATACTTCCATATAATATATCCAGACGATATTTAAATATTATATGTATGTTATTTGGATGATGCTGTCTTATATATGTAGGTTAAATAAGAAAGGAAATATAACACTATTTTTATATACTTTTAAAATAGTTAATTAATAAAAAAGTTTTAAAGTACAGTTTTATTATTCAAAATCGTACTATTAAAGTGTTTTATCGTTTTAATATCATTATTTTATGTTTTAATTCTCATCTTAAAGCACATGTGGATGGATTTAGTCGTTAAAATTTTACAAACGTTTCTTACGTAAGGCATTATATAAAGAGGTTATTTCATTTTTTATTGTATTATATTCCCACATATATAAAACGTAAATTACTTAAAGTAATAAGTAATGTATATATGCAGGCTTTAAATACGTTAAAATATATTATATTATAAAAACACTCATATAAATTATATATATAGTAAGTGGCATACATAAACATTTTCTAAATATGCACCTTTTTAAAAATTTCGTCTTTTATATTAATTGTTAACATGTAAGATATAGTTTCCATATAACTTGGGTTAAATATATATTGTAAGTGCGCGTAATTTCATTAATATATTATATTAATGTTAGAGCTGTATATAATCAGTATTATTATTTGCATTTTGATATAGAGCATGCCTAAAGTTTATTAGGGTACACATATATCAACACAAAATTCACCATTTTTAAATATAGATTTCGATTAGATATCATTTATATGATATATATGTTCGTGTGTTTATATTACAAAATCCACATTGGCAATGTCATATTAGTCGGATAGTAAAAATATATCTTTATTTAGTTGTAAATATTAATATTTTAATTTTATAGTATAGGGATATTCCTATATAATTCTACTAAATATATGCATAACATTTTGTTGTTGTTTTTCACTGCGTGCTAACAGTTTAATGATTTCTCTTCGAAACTAAAGAACCTATTTATACATATTCATTATGTTCGTTTGGAAGACAAATTATCAAGTGTGTGTCATTGTTTTTTATTATGTACTTTTAAAACTTTCCAACGATTATGACACTATTTGAAACTACTTTTATTTTTTAATCAATTCGCAACATTTGTAGGGCGAGCTGAGAAAGATAATTATAATAATTTCTCAAGATCGTCTATTATATACTATTATTGTGCCTTCTACATGCTTCGGTAAGCATTTTAAGGCATAACTCATAGTTAGGTGTCTCCGAGCAACCCGCTGCAGAGGAGGGCCAAGGAGAGGGCTGGAGAGGCGACGGCGAGGCCGTGGGCACCCCGGGGGAGGGAGGGCTAGCGCACGCCGTTTTGAGGGAACCAAGGCAGCGCCAAGCACAACTAAAGCGCTGCAGGTTTCAAAAATAGTCAAGAGATCATTTCAGGGATCGAGACCGGAGATCAAGACCCAGAGCTCAAGAGGTCTGACTTTTATCGTCTGGCTTTTATCCTTTCAAGATCGTCTATTGAATCGATAATATATATTTAAGGCAGCTAAACAAATATAGAAATGATGATAAGGCAGGTAAAATGCCACTTTATAAATACGTCTCATTAACGACCACGCCATGTTGGCGACCAATTTATAAAAAGTCACGCGACTTCTATTTTAAAATAGTATTTTTAAATAGTCATATTGTAAGATTATAAACTCAAAAGGAGATTATTCTATAGAACGATGTTGTTCGAAAGCTAGCGAAATAAACATGTTTTATAGAAGAAGCTCCTTTTGAGTTTATAATCTTACAATATAGTTATGGTAATCGAAAGTTCATGTCTACATTTTTAATAGCTAACTCGCCTCAAGTTCGACCATATATCTTGAATCATAAATTACTAAGGATGAGATTACTTACCATGATAGTTAACCTTCGTATTAAGATAACACTATATTTTGATATAAACATATTTATTAAAAATTAACCGTATTTTTTCTTTAAAGTATATAAAAATCAATAAATACAAAAATATATATATATAAGCTAAGTATCTATTGACTTTAAAACCTTGTTTCATTTTTTTTTTAATAGTAAAAACTGAGTATAGAAATATGATACAATTATTGCCTTATTAACTTTTGACTCAATGGCAACCTTTAATTATACTGTAATCTTTAAATTATATAGAACAGGTATATGTAAGAAATGGACGCATCAAAGCACGAATGTTTCTTTTAAACATGAAATTCTACTATCCTTACTACGATGAAAAAAATATTGGATTTTCATCGCAGTAAGAATAGTAGAAGTTTGTTTTATGTTTAAAATAAACATTCGTACTTTTTGATGCTTCCATTTCTTATATATAGATGACACGTTATATCGCTTTATAATAGAACAAGTATGTAGCACGTGCGTTTAACGTACAATAAAAGGGGCTTTTGAACATCAACTTAACTTGAAGTTCAACACATGTGAACCAGATGAACCCGGACAATGACTTTTCAGAATGGTTGCAAGATTTTCCCACTATGTACTAAGTGTAATTCTCAGCCTGCAACCCCAAAACACATTATTGACTGTATTGTCTCATCCATTGATGAGATCTACTCTTCCCCAGCAGACACCATCAACAAGCTTTATAAGCTTGACACCCTATATGATTGAGTGGAGATAAGAAAGAAGAAGAGATGTGAACCAGAGATCAAAAGGGACATGGTAAGTGAATGACCTGTTGAGGCGGAAATATTGGTCCTATTGCCCTTGCTGTTGCAAGGGTCTTTGAAACCCCCCCTCTCCCCCACAACATAATTAGAATTACCCAACCGATTTTCTCCCTGATTTTTTTTTATCACAACAACTATCAACAACAAAAAGCTTTATCAATACCTTTTAGTCTTATACAGATTCTCCAAGCAGAAATGTAAGGGTCATGCATGTATAACAGTAATAATACCAGTAATAAAAATATTGTAATTTGTAAGGCTAATCACATTTAATGGTAATATGAAATTTATATACAGGAAAAGACAATCAAGCTAATAAATATATTAGTCTGGATAAATTGGAGGAAAAGATATTTCTTATACATGAATTTATCACAGAGTCTCTGCAAGTAAAAAAAAAAAGTAAAAGTTAATCATTTATGTAATATTAATAGTGAAATGTATATATACAAGAAAACCTAATTAAAACAATTCAGCTCATAAAAAACACAATATCTGTCATTTATTTATTTATTTTTTTACTTATCCCTAGTATACGTGATACAGGCCACGATAATCATGGTGAGTAGAAGTAGGCGACTGCTTTTACTGTAAGTACACCACATGTCTACACATGTGAAAAGCAGTTCGACTTACAAATGTACCAGAGCCCCTTTTGGTACTTGTAATCGCTGGTGGGGTTGGACTTTTATTAGAATCGGGGGCCATTGGAGCATTTTTTTTTTTTTATGAGAAAAAATGCCCAATGCGGGATTCGACCCCAGTTCGTAGTGGTCGAAAACCAACGGTTTAGACCATCCTTCCACCGACCCCTGTCATCAATTATGTATTCCGGTAATATTTTTAAAAGGTTGTTTATATTCTATAAGGTAATGAAAATCGGAGTTGAAGAATGTTCGCCTGTTTTGCTGAAAGGACACTGAGTATGTGTAGACAGATTAACAAAATACAATAAAAGAGGTTTCTTTGAAAACGGTTACTGTACAAAGTTTGTGGTCTTTAATGAGGAAATAATTAATGATGAAAGAATTTCATCATAAAATTCAATATGTTCATCATCACTTAACACTGTGTGTGTGGTCGCTCTTTAGGACTATTTATAAAGAATATATATAATTTATGTGTGGGGGAACAAAATTTAATACTCGCTAGTCAGATTTGGGATGTATGTCACAAGTTTTTATATTATCTTCAAGGGCGGAGCTTTGGGGGACGGAATAGAACTTTTGAAATGTGGCGATAAAGGCATTTAGGTGTATTACACACAAAAACCTTTATTAAGACATTCCGTCTTATACAAACGATTCTCCTGTTAGAAATGAATCTAAAAAGAAATGAGAAGCAGGGGAAGAAATTGAATCCTCGCTCAGAAGAGAGGAAAAGAAAAAAAAAAGGTTGAAGGAGATTTTAAATAGAAAAAGAAAACAAGGAAAGAATATCTATGTATAAAAGTTAAGACTATATAGATCGTTTTGCGTGCATAGAACACAGTGAAGAAGTAAATGGTTACATCACAGTAAATGGTTGCATCTTGTGAAGAAGAAAATATTTTCACCCAGTTCAGTTACTATTTAGGGGTATTAACAAGAGCCTCCTTTGTCTATCTATGTAACATGCTATTTTGTGGATTCATTCAAGACTAAGGTGGAGAGATTGGAGATTTGGATGATACCTGCTAACTGGGCATCACTGTTCTCTATAGTCGCGTTTGATCTATTCTTTATAGTTCTCTTTAGTGGAGTTTCATCCATTCTTCGTAGTTCCCTGTAGACGCGTTTCATCCATTCTTCGTAGTTCCCTGTAGAGGCGTTTCGTCCATTCCAGGTAGTTCTCTTTAGTAG
>CP092879.1:37622869-37721122 GCA_030710605.1 Cordylochernes scorpioides
AGACAGGTTTAACTGCATATACAAGGTGCGTTCATTAATTTCCAGGACTGGTTAAAAAATAAAATAAATAAAAAAGCTAAAGAAAAAAATTTTATACAGAGTTAAATATTGGACATTCGACTACACCTGACTGAAAGCACGAGTCTCGTGGCGCACGCGCCGATCTAAAAATAGAACAAAACAACTTCCTTGTAAGGTTCGCATTTCTAATTTTAAAATGGCCATTTTCGAAGAGCAGAGAATCTGCATTAAGTTTTGTTTTAAATTTAAAAAAAAGTGCTACTGAGACGTATGAAATGATTAAAGAAGCTTTTGGCGATGCAGCTTTATCCTGTTCAAGAACTTTTGAATGGTTTTCACGCTTCCTAAAAGGTTGGGAAAAGGTAAACGATGATCAGCATACTGGGCGTCCAAGATCATTACGTTGCGAGGAAAATAAGCTCAAAATAAAGGAATTAATTAAATCTAACAGAAGAATTTCTATTATAGACTTATCTTCAGAGACTGCACTATCTGTAGGACTGTGTCATCAAATAGTAACAAAAGATCTGGACATGATCCTGACGTCTTCAAAATTTGTTCTCCGAATTCTAACAGAGGAACAAAAGGAGGTTAGAATGGATGTCTGTAAAAACATGGTTGAAATGACTCGGACTGATCCAGAATGGATGCAAAAAATTATTACCGGGGATGAGACATGGGTGTATCAGTATGACCCGGAAACCAAACGTCATTCTAGCCAATGGATTGAAAGAGGGGAACCGAAACCCAAAAGGCAAGATTTACAAAATCCAAAGTCAAGACATTGCTTGTTACATTTTTTGATATTAATGGTTTGGTTCACTATGAATTTATTCCTTTCGGACGTACAATTAATCAAGAGGTTTATTTGGGGATAATGAGGTGCTTAAGGGAGGCAGTGCGCCTTAAAAGACCTGAAAGATGGCAAAACAATGACTGAATACTTCACGTCGATAATGCGCGGCCGCACACAGCCCATGTTGTTTTGCAGTTCTTGGCCAAACACCCAACCATACAGATCCCTCATCCACCCTATTCCCCCGACTTAGCCCCCAATGACTTTTTCCTCTATCCTAAATTGAAAATGAAGTTAAAAGGAAGGAAATTTGACAACGTTGATATGATACAACTTGAATCGAAGACAACCTTGAGGAACCTCTCAAAAAGTGATTTTATCTCCTGCTTCGACAATTGGAAAAAAAGATGAAACAGGTGTATTGAGGCAGGAGAAGCATATTTTGAAAAATATTAAATTAGTTTTTTTATTTGTTTTATTTTTTCAAAAATACAGAGCAGTCCTGGAAATTAATGAACGCACCTTGTATATCGTTACTTAGAAAAATGAGGAAAAACGAACTGAATAAAAAGATTAATATTCTACTGCAATAGGATATAAAACTAAAAGAGGTATGAACTAATTATAGAAGAGGGTATATGTGAACTTTTGAACTTTCTTTACCATCAGACATGTTGTTGCCTCGAAGGAGATCATATTTATAGCTGTTGTCGGGTCCATCATGTATTTCAGATAGAGCTGCACCTTTCTATTTTTATCAACGCTCCCGTCATTGTTGGGAAGGAAAAAAACATGGCTGGTGGAAGTTCTGTGTCAAGGCAACCTCTAGGTGCAATCTGGGCCCATTTTCATGTTTTTTTGGTGCTTGTGATTATTTTTGTATTTATTTTTCCTTCCTCTCTCTCTCTGCATTTCTGATTATGCCTGAAACTGTTTGTCAAATGCTATTTGAAAAAGAAGTATACATACTTAAGAAGCAGCGCTATACGTATGATCATTGTTGAACGCGATCATACGCAACAATATTGAAATTTAACTTATAATAAAATAAAATAAGACCTAATCCAAATAATTTATTAGTGTGTGACGTTTCGGCAACAGCATTGTCACCATCATCAGACAAAAGAATGATAATGACAATATTGTTGCCGAAACGTCACACACTAATAAATTATTTGGATTAGGTCTTATTTTATTTTTTTATAATCTACAATCCAAATTGTGGTTTATCAATTTAACTTATAGTTTGAATTATATTGAAAAAGGAATGTTCTCCGATAGTGTGCTTGTATTAAAAAGTACAATAATATAGCTTTATAATGCACTATAATGCGGCTTATGGTTGTAGAACGGAATTTGGTAATTATACCGCAAATGTTTCTTTTGAACGAAAATCTAAATTTATTTTAAGGAGAAATAACGATTATTTCCGTTTATCATTACACTTCACAATTCATCTCCTATCATACTTCATCCCTAAGGTTAGAAATAATCGTTATTTCTCCTTAAAATAAATTTATATTTTCGTTCAAAAGAAACATTTGCGGTATAATTGCCAAATTCCGTTCTACAATATAGCTCTATCTCGAATTTTATCGATTTTGAAAATATATCTTTTACAATAATTATATGGACCAAAATCCTAATCATTGTCCATATAGTCACCAAAAGTCGAATTCGACTTGGACAATAACAACAATTTACAATGATATTTTGGAAAGAAAAAAAAAGAAATATATATTTAAAACTTTAGATAATAAAAAAAGCATATATTGGATTGAATAAGAATATTTATTTGCCAATATTTCGGTTGGCTGAATGCCAACCTTTGTCAAAGCATAACAAGGTATTATTTTGTAATATTCAATTCAATATATGCCTTTTTTATTATCTAAATACACAATAATATCTATTACTACCTGCTGGTTCTTTAAGGAAACTTCTTTCTTAGGTAATTCTCTAAAGGTGGGATTTTCCCAATGAATCAGATAGTACGCCTGTTGTAGTAATGGTGAAGAATTACAATTTTATATTAATTGGCTAGTCAACAACAACAACAAAAACCTTTATTAAGACATTATTGTCTTACAAGGGGATTCCCCTAAAGGGTTATATATGTACATGAGTGAGGAGGAAAAGCAATTTAGAGGGGAGGGGGAGCAATCATCCGTTGTCTGTGGAGTTGAGCTTTTCTTCCCTCATTTTATCAATCGCCTTGAAAATTTTAAATATTTATAAACATATTTTTTATCCAGCATGAGAGTAGTAAAAAATTTTATATACATGTTGTTCATTGTAGTGAGTTAGCCCCGAAATTTCGTGAATTTCCAGTCTCTTTCCCTGTAGAAATGGGCAATGGAATAGATAATGGACCAAATTGTCTTGGATGACAGCATTGCAGAAGAAGCAATTTATAGGGTCGCTGTTCCAAAATCCCGTGATATCCTCTCGGAAAAGTAGTCATAGAATTCTTTGACGGTCTATAAATCGTTTAATTTTCAAAGGGAGGTTTGATTATTAATTGGCTAGTCTAAAAATTAACAGACCATTTTTAAAGAATATTTTTAGCCAAATGCAGTTCTCGTAGAGTGCAAAGTAGAACTGTTTACAACATGTATATAAATGTGGTGCATTTGCAGTAAAAACAATTTCACAAACCACAAGTTATTAAGACTAAATCAAACGTCACAAACTTTATTTGGATTTGATCTTATTATAGCTTATAGTTCTAATCTAAATTGTACCTTATCAATCTCACTAACCCTTAATAATCTTGATTTTCATAATCTATCCCACTTTTAATGTTGTTGTCGTATCCGCCACTTTTAATATGCATACGTAAAGAAAAAAGAATAGATTTTGATTTATTTGTGGTGCAATATTATCTTAACACATATATATATTAAAGAAATCATGGAGGTCTATAGGAGGCGATCGTTGCTAAGGCCACAATCAAAAGAGACAGTTATCGGAAGCCATTAATATGTTTCAAAGTAGAAATTTATAGAGATATAGGATGAAACGCGATTGCCATGAACCTCTGAGAGTGGGTAGAAAATAACTACAAATATCAACGGGAAATGGATGAAACGCGTCTACACAGAACTTCGTAGAAAGGGATGCTTCATGGTCTTGCGTGTCATCCTTGCGCAGGGGCCATGCTAATCTTCTCTGTATCGTTCCAAATTTAGAGTATGTACAAGTACAAGCGTGTACAAGGGGAATGGATGAAACGCGACTACAGAGAACTACGGGGAATGGATAAAACGCGACTACAGAGAACTACGGGGATTGGATGAAACGCGTCTGCAGGGAACTACGGGGAATGATGAAACGCGACTACAGAGAACTACGGGGAATGGATGAAACGCGACTACAGAGAACTACGGGGAATGGATGAAACGCGACTACAGAGAACTACGGGGAATGGATGAAACTCGTCTACAGAGAACTACGGGGAATGGATGAAACTCGTCTACAGGGAACTACGGGGAATGGATGAAACTCGTCTACAGAGAGCTACGGGGAATGGATGAAACGCGACTATAGAGAACTACGGGGAATGGATGAAACGCGACTACAAAGAACTACGGGGAATGGATGAAACGCTACTAAAGAGAACTACGGGGAATGGATGAAACGCTACTAAAGAGAACTACGGAGAATGGATGAAACGCGATTACAGAGAACTACGGGGAATGGATGAAACGCGACAACAGAGAACTACGGGTAATGGATGAAACTCGTCTACAGGGAACTACGGGGAATGGATGAAACTCGTCTACAGAGAGCTACGGGGAATGGATGAAACGCGTCTACAGAGAACAACGGGGAATGGATGAAACTCGTCTACAGGGAACTACGGGGGGTGGATGAACCTCGTCTACAGAGAACGACGGGGAATGGATGAAACGCGTCTACAGAGAACAACGGGGAATGGATGAAACGCAACTAAAGAGAACTACGGGGAATGGATGAAACTCGTCTACAGAGAACTACGGGGAATGGATGAAACGCGTCTACAGAGAACTACGGGGAATGGATGAACCTCGTCTACAGAGAACAACGGGGAATGGATGAAACGCGTCTACAGAGAAAAACGGGGAATGGATGAAACGCAAGAGAACTACGGGGAATGGATGAAACTCGTCTACAGAGAACTACGGGGAATGGATGAAACGCTTCTACAGAAAACTACGGGGAATGGATGAAACGCGTCTACAGAGAACAACGGGGAATGGATGAAACGCGACAACAGAGAACTACGGGGAATGGATGAAACTCGTCTACAGAGAACAACGGGGAATGGATGAAACGCGTCTACAAAGAACTACGGGGAATAGATGAAACTCGTCTACAGGGAACTACGGGGAATGGATGAAACGCGACTACAGAGAACTACGGGGAATGGATGAAAGGCGTCTACAGGGAACTACGGGGAATGGATGAAACGCGACTACAGAGAACTACGGGGAATGGATGAAACGCGACTACAGAGAACTACGGGGAATGGATGAAACTCGTCTACAGGGAACTACGGGGAATGGATGAAACTCGTCTACAGAGAGCTACGGGGAATGGATGAAACGCGACTATAGAGAACTACGGGGAATGGATGAAACGCGACTACAAAGAACTACGGGGAATGGATGAAACGCTACTAAAGAGAACTACGGGGAATGGATGAAACGCTACTAAAGAGAACTACGGGGAATGGATGAAACGCGATTACAGAGAACTACGGGGAATGGATGAAACGCGTCTACAGAGAACAACGGGGAATGGATGAAACGCGACAACAGAGAACTACGGGAAATGGATGAAACGCGTCTACAGAGAACAACGGGGAATGGATGAAACTCGTCTACAGGGAACTACGGGGAATGGATGAACCTCGTCTACAGAGAACAACGGGGAATGGATGAAACGCGTCTACAGAGAAAAACGGGGAATGGATGAAACGCAAGGGAACTACGGGGAATGGATGAAACGCGACTACAGAGAACTACGGGGAATGGATGAAACGCGACTACAGAGAACTACGGGGAATGGATGAAACTCGTCTACAGAGAACTACGGGGAATGGATGAAACTCGTCTACAGAGAACAACGGGGAATGGATGAAACTCGTCTACAGGGAACTACGGGGGGTGATTGAACCTCGTCTACAGAGAACAACGGGGAATGGATGAAACGCGTCTACAGAGAACAACGGGGAATGGATGAAACGCAACTAAAGAGAACTACGGGGAATGGATGAAACTCGTCTACAGAGAACTACGGGGAATGGATGAAACGCGTCTACAGAGAACTACGGGGAATGGATGAAACGCGTCTACAGAGAACAACGGGGAATGGATGAAACTCGTCTACAGGGAACTACGGGGAATGGATGAACCTCGTCTACAGAGAACAACGGGGAATGGATGAAACGCGTCTACAGAGAAAAACGGGGAATGGATGAAAGGCGACAACAGAGAACTACGGGGAATGGATGAAACTCGTCTACAGAGAACTACGGGGAATGGATGAAACGCGTCTACAGAAAACTACGGGGAATGGATGAAACGCGTCTACAGAGAACAACGGGGAATGGATGAAAGGCGACAACAGAGAACTACGGGGAATGGATGAAACGCTACTAAAGAGAACTACGGGGAATGGATGAAACGCTACTAAAGATAACTACGGGGAATGGATGAAACGCTACTAAAGAGAACTACGGGGAATGGATGAAACGCTACTAAAGAGAACTACGGGGAATGGATGAAACGCGATTACAGAGAACTACGGGGAATGGATGAAACGCGACTACAGAGAACTACGGGGAAAGGATGAAACGCGACTACAGAGAACTACGGGGAATGGGTGAAACGCGTCTACAGGGAACTACGGGGAATGGATGAAACGCGACTACAGAGAACTACGGGGAATGGGTGAAACGCGTCTACAGGGAACTACGGGGAATGGATGAAACGCGACTAAAGAGATCTATGGGGAATGGATGAAACGCGACTACAGAGAACTACGGGGAAGGGATGAAACGCTACTAAAGAGAACTACGGGGAATGGATGAAACGCGACTACAGGGAACTACGGGGAATGGATGAAACGCTACTAAAGAGAACTACGGGGAATGGATGAAACGCGTCTACAGGGAACTACGAAGAATGGATGAAACGCGTCTACAGGGAACTACGAAGAATGGATGAAACTCCACTAGAGAGAACTATAAAGAATAGATCAAACGCGACTATAGAGAACAGTGATGCCCAGTTAGCAGGTATCATCCAAATCTCCAATCTCTCCACCTTAGTCTTGAATGAATCCACAAACTAGCATGTTACATAGATAGACAAAGGAGGCTCTTGATAATACCCCTAAATAGTAACTGAACTGGGTGGAAATATTTTCTTCTTCACAAGATGCAACCATTTACTGTGATGTAACCATTTACTTCTTCACTGTGTTCTATGCACGCAAAACGATCTATATAGTAGTAACTTTTATACATAGATATTCTTTCCTTGTTTTCTTTTTCTATTTAAAATCTCCTTCAACCTTTTTTTTTCTCTTTTCCTCTCTTCTGAGCGAGGATTCAATTACTTCCCCTGCTTCTCATTTCTTTTTAGATTCATTTCTAACAGGAGAATAGTTTGTATAAGACGGAATGTCTTAATAAAGGTTTTTGTGTGTAATACACCTAAATGCCTTTATCGCCACATTTCAAAAGTTCTATTCCGTCCCCCAAAGCTCCGCCCTTGAAGATAATATAAAAACTTGTGACATACATCCCAAATCTGACTAGCGAGTATTAAATTTTGTTCCCCCACACATAAATTATATATATTCTTTATAAATAGCCCTAAAGAGCGACCACACACACAGTGTTAAGTGATGATGAACATATTGAATTTTATGATGAAATTCTTTCATCATTAATTATTTCCTCATTAAAGACCACAAACTTTGTACAGTAACCGTTTTCAAAGAAACCTCTTTTATTGTATTTTGTTAATCTGTCTACACATACTCAGTGTCCTTTCAGCAAAACAGGCGAACATTCTTCAACTCCGATTTTCATTACCTTATAGAATATAAACAACCTTTTAAAAATATTACCGGAATACATAATTGATGACAGGGGTCGGTGGAAGGATGGTCTAAACCGTTGGTTTTCGACCACTACGAACTGGGGTTGAATCCCGCATTGGGCATTTTTTCTCATAAAAAAAAAAAATGCTCCAATGGCCCCCGATTCTAATAAAAGTCCAACCCCACCAGCGATTACAAGTACCAAAAGGGGCTCTGGTACATTTGTAAGTCGAACTGCTTTTCACATGTGTAGACATGTGGTGTACTTACAGTAAAAGCAGTCGCCTACTTCTACTCACCATGATTATCGTGGCCTGTATCACGTGTACTAGGGATAAGTAAAAAATAAATAAATAAATGACAGATATTGTGTTTTTTATGAGCTGAATTGTTTTAATTAGGTTTTCTTGTATATATACATTTCACTATTAATATTACATAAATGATTAACTTTTACTTTTTTTTTTACTTGCAGAGACTCTGTGATAAATTCATGTATAAGAAATATCTTTTCCTCCAATTTATCCAGACTAATATATTTATTAGCTTGATTGTCTTTTCCTGTATATAAATTTCATATTACCATTAAATGTGATTAGCCTTACAAATTACAATATTTTTATTACTGGTATTATTACTGTTATACATGCATGACCCTTACATTTCTGCTTGGAGAATCTGTATAAGACTAAAAGGTATTGATAAAGCTTTTTGTTGTTGATAGATGTTGTGATAAAAAAAATCAGGGAGAAAATCGGTTGGGTAATTCTAATTATGTTGTGGGGGAGAGGGGGGGGGGGGGGGGGGGGGGGGGGGGGGGGTTTCAAAGACCCTTGCAACAGCAAGGGCAATAGGACCAATATTTCCGCCTCAACAGGTCATTCACTTACCATGTCCCTTTTGATCTCTGGTTCACATCTCTTCTTCTTTCTTATCTCCACTCAATCATATAGGGTGTCAAGCTTATAAAGCTTGTTGATGGTGTCTGCTGGGGAAGAGTAGATCTCATCAATGGATGAGACAATACAGTCAATAATGTGTTTTGGGGTTGCAGGTTGAGAATTACACTTAGTACATAGTGGGAAAATCTTGCAACCATTCTGGAAAGTCATTGTCCGGGTTCATCTGGTTCACATGTGTTGAACTTCAAGTTAAGTTGATGTTCAAAAGCCCCTTTTATTGTACGTTAAACGCACGTGCTACATACTTGTTCTATTATAAAGCGATATAACGTGTCATATATATATATAAGAAATGGAAGCATCAAAAAGTACGAATGTTTATTTTAAACATAAAACAAACTTCTACAATTCTTACTGCGATGAAAATCCAATATTTTTTTCATCGTAGTAAGGATAGTAGAATTTCATGTTTAAAAGAAACATTCGTGCTTTGATGCGTCCATTTCTTATATATACCTGTTCTATATAATTTAAAGATTACAGTATAATTAAAGGTCGCCATTGAGTCAAAAGTTAATAAGGCAATAATTGTATCATATTCTATACTCAGTTTTTACTATTAAAAAAATGAAACAAGGTTTTAAAGTCAATAGATACTTAGCTTATATATATATTTTTTTGTATTTATTGATTTTTATATACTTTAAAGAGAAAATACGGTTAATTTTTATTTTAATAAATATGTTTATATCAAAATATAGTGTTATCTTAATACGAAGGTTAACTATCATGGTAAGTAATCTCATCCTTAGTAATTTATGATTCAAGATATATGGTCGAACTTGAGGCGAGTTAGCTATTAAAAATGTAGACATGGACTTTCGATTACCATAACTATATTGTAAGATTATAAACTCAAAAGGAGCTTCTTCTATAAAACATGTTTATTTCGCTAGCTTTCGAACAACATCGTTCTATAGAATAATCTCCTTTTGAGTTTATAATCTTACAATATGATTATTTAAAAATACTATTTTAAAATAGAAGTCGCGTGACTTTTTATAAATTGGTCGCCAACATGGCGTGGTCGTTAATGAGACGTATTTATAAAGTGGCATTTTACCTGCCTTACCATCATTTCTATATTTGTTTAGCTGCCTTAAATATATATTATCGATTCAATAGACGATCCCGGACAGTTGGCGACTTTCGTACGCTCCAGGAGTCCGGGTTATGTACAGAATATAATAAAGAAAAGAGAATAATAGACGATCTTGAGAAATTATTATAATTATCTTTCTCAGCTCGCCCTACAGTTGTTGCGAATTGATTAAAAAATAAAAGTAGTTTCAAATAGTGTCATAATCGTTGGAAAGTTTTAAAAGTACATAATAAAAAACAATGACACACACTTGATAATTTGTCTTCCAAACGAACATAATGAATATGTATAAATAGGTTCTTTAGTTTCGAAGAGAAATCATTAAACTGTTAGCACGCAGTGAAAAACAACAACAAAATGTTATGCATATATTTAGTAGAATTATATAGGAATATCCCTATACTATAAAATTAAAATATTAATATTTACAACTAAATAAAGATATATTTTTACTATCCGACTAATATGACATTGCCAATGTGGATTGTAATATAAACACACGAACATATATATCATATAAATGATATCTAATCGAAATCTATATTTAAAAATGGTGAATTTTGTGTTGATATATGTGTACCCTAATAAACTTTAGGCATGCTCTATATCAAAATGCAAATAATAATACTGATTATATACAGCTCTAACATTAATATAATATATTAATGAAATTACGCGCACTTACAATATATGTTAACCCAAGTTATATGGAAACTACATCTTACATGTTAACAATTAATATAAAAGACGAAATTTTTAAAAAGGTGCATATTTAGAAAATGTTTATGTATGCCACTTACTATATATATAATTTATATGAGTGTTTTTATAATATAATATATTTTAACGTATTTAAAGCCTGCATATATACATTACTTATTACTTTAAGTAATTTACGTTTTATATATGTGGGAATATAATACAATAAAAAATGAAATAACCTCTTTATATAATGCCTTACGTAAGAAACGTTTGTAAAATTTTAACGACTAAATCCTTCCACATGTGCTTTAAGATGAGAATTAAAACATAAAATAATGATATTAAAACGATAAAACACTTTAATAGTACGATTTTGAATAATAAAACTGTACTTTAAAACTTTTTTATTAATTAACTATTTTAAAAGTATATAAAAATAGTGTTATATTTCCTTTCTTATTTAACCTACATATATAAGACAGCATCATCCAAATAACATACATATAATATTTATATATCGTCTGGATATATTATATGGAAGTATCTTTCTCAGCAGCTAAACTGATGGGGAGGCCAACATGGCGTCACTTCCATTAAGTTTTCTAACCCTACGACAATGACGCTGTGCTAAAGTTACTAGTTCCAAACGCCGATTTTATAACCTAAAAATATATTGAAACTGTGCCCAAGCACTTATATAACTTTATTATAAGTGTTAAGCGTAAAAGAAATTTTTATTTTATTAAAAATATATGTTAAACTTAAGAATGCTGACGTGTTTTGATAAGCAGCTCGAGTTTGAGAGTTAAATTAACCTATTAAAGGCCGTTAGGATACAAAATAACGTTGTATATTGCTAGCCCCAACATTTATGAACACTTTAAAACTTAGAAAACGTAAAAATTTGGTTTAAAAACGCTTAAATTTTCGAATATTTGCAAGGTTGTATTCTGCGCATGCGTGCTCTCGACTTCTACGCTCGTTCTATGGACACCCGAAGGCAAAGCAATAGTAATGGAGTTCACATCGCCTGAACAAATTACAAAAGGAAAACAAATATGTGTAAAAGTTGAAGAATCATTATTGGACGTTCTTCTCGTTTCTTATAGATGCGGAATTAAAATTTTTCAAGGAATTCTGCTAGATGTTTCTAAAAGTAAGTAAATAACACTTTTATGTTGTTCTTTGTCCTGATTTTGCAATGACTGTTGCACCTCATAACTTTTAAAAGCGTTTATATATTTCAAATATTTTTATATATTTATAATGTACATAAGTTTACAAACTTACTGATACCAAATTTGCTGCATAAATTTCTGTTTTTTTAAATTTTCTAATGATGGAATCTGAGCTTATCCTACAGTAAACCCACATACCAAAATGATGTTAAAAGTCGATTCATTTTATTTTTAAAAGCCTAAAATGTACATTTTCAAAAAGACAACCCTCTCGCATGCCTGAATATATTTGAATTTTAAGAATCTAAAAATAAAAATATTTTGTTTATATTTTTAAATAGCCAAATCTATAAATATATTGAAGATATTTAATAAATGAAATCGTATTTTTAAATGTGCATGGAATGCATGGCATTACAATTAGCCAGAGAGAATAATATTTAAATGATATCAAATAGAATTTTGATAAAATATAAATTTAGTTAACACTATTTAAAATAAACATGTGAATCTAAACACATTTGTATATTATTATTATAAATTGAGTAATAAATGTAAAACATCTAAACCTATTTTTCTCTAGGGCAAATCATGTGTAACAAATATCCATGTTAAAAATAGTAACATCAGGGCACTAAATGGGTTACTTTTAAACCCAAAAGAAATATTAATAGACAAGTTTTATCTTAATAAAATAATATAAGTGCAAATATAATTTTTAAGTGCTTTTTAAAGTTATCAAAAGTAAACATCTAATATTAAGGATATTTATTATTTTAGTGTTTACAAGGTCAAGTATAAAATGAAAATAATCAAATATTATTGTTCGTCTGTTATTTTAAAAACATTTTTTCTTTTTAATTTTTCACATGCTAATTCTTTTTCAGCTTTTAGTACCTATTGAAAAATGAATGCCAAAAGATTAACTTTTAATTAGGTCAGGTATATATTTGTTTATAAACAAGAGTTGTGTTTGATTTTTCTAACAAATTTAATAGCCCTGCTAACACTTTTTTCCCTCAATCAATTTTATCATTGCTAATCTGTGTCTAAGTAGGTTTATACTAGGTCAGTCATATGATAGAATATCAATTGAATATCATTTTTTAGATAGCATTCTTTTGAATTAGTTGATTTCTTTATTTATTGTGTGTGTAAAATTATATATTTGAGAATCTTCAATGTGTGTTTGAGAATAATAAGGCACACAATTTGGATTATAGATTACAAACACAAGGTAATATGTCCAAATCCAAATAAAGTGTGTGACGTTTTGGTAACATCGTTGTTACCATTTTCAGACAAAAGTACTGAACGTGACGTTTCGGTAACAGCGTTGTTACCATTTTCAGACAAAAGTACTGAACGTGACGTTTTGGTAACATCGTTGTTACCATTTTCAGACAAAAGTACTGAACGTGACGTTTCGGTAACAGCTTTGTTACCATTTTCAGACAAAAGTACTGAATGTGACGTTTCTGTAACAGCGTTGTAACCATCATCAGATAAAAGTACTGAATGTAACATTTTGGTAACAGTGTTATTACCATCTTCAGACAAAAGTACTGAATGTGACATTTCAGTAACAGCGTTGTTACCATCTTCAGACAAAAGTACTGAATGTAACGTTTCGGTAACAGTGTTATTACCATCATCAGATAAAACTACTGAATATGACGTTTCAGTAACAGCATTGTTGCCATCTTCAGACAAAAGACTGAATGTGATGTTTCGAAAACAGCGTTGTTACCATATGATAATAAAATTTGGTGTTTCTCAGAAATAATGTCTCCATATAACCTTACCCTTTGCCGGTTCGCAATATCCCTAATTCATTTTAGCAGGGCTTTACTGTATATAGTTGCTCTTTGGCAAGAGGACACCTCTCTCTAAAGGACACTTGGTGACGGGTCATTTTGGTGTTGTCATTTAGAGAGAGGTAGGTCTACTGTATGTAGTGTCATCTCCATTGTACAGAGGTTGTTTCTCATGTCATTTCACCCTGTTCTTGATGTTGTGCTCCATTGTGTTATCCTTCCTTGCTTGCTCCACCTTTCCTCCATTCTCCTAAAGGTACAGTAGAATCTCCATGAGAGGACATTCACGCTAGAGAACACCTCTCTACAAAGGACAGTTTTCATTTGAAAAATTACCATTTTTACTATTTAGTAGCTCTCTGGTAAGAGTACACCTCTCCTTAAAGGACACTGGCTCTGGAAATTAAGTGTCCTTTACAGGGAGGTTCTACATTTTTTCCTACTTAAATATAATAATTTACACAAATTATAAACACAAGGTAATAAGACCAAATCCAAATAAATAAATAGTGTGTGACGTTTCGGTAACAGCGTTGTTACCATCTTCAGACAAAAGTACTGAATGAGAAATTCCACTTCAGCATTCTTTAAATAGTTACTTTTATCAAGTATACTCATCAATTTCTCATTCAGTACTTTTGTCTGATGATGGTAACAACGCTGTTACCGAAACGTCACACACTATTTGATTTGGATTTGTCTTATTACCTTGCGTTTATAATCCAAATTGTGCCTTATCAATATAAAAATTTATTCTTATTTATTTTTCTTACAGTTTGATAACCTGTAGGTTATTATTTCAGGTGAGTCACAGTCCTAAGACTGGTATGCTGGCTCCTTCAAGACTATCAGTCTATAGTCTGGTGGTAAGATGTTGTCCATTCTTGAGGATTTTTATGAGGAAAGTAATACACTAAAAAATCTCTTTGCCTTCTACATTCATATACTGCTGTTAACCCAATACAGTAGAACCTCCCTGTAAAGGATAACACCTAGTTGTAGAGCCAACATGTCCTTTAAGGAGAGCTGTCCTCTTACTGGAGAGTTGCAAAATAGTAAAAATGGTAATTTTTGGAAATGAAAACTGTCCTTTATAGAGAGGTGTCCTCTCATGGAGGTTCTACTGTAGTAGTTTTTTTTGCGCCTCTTTAACCCGGCAGCGGTCACGCCCTCTTTTATACCTTGAAAGGTCGCGATGGGTAAAATTTACACACTTTTAAAAACCTAAATAAATCGAATATTCTTTGCAATATTTTTATGGTATTTTATGTTAGAATAATGATTTGTCTATTAAATAACTTTACATAAATAAAATCCTGAGATATAAAAATCATATTTTATTTTTTTTATTAATAACAAATCAAAATATCAAATATTTATGATATATTTGATTATTTTATGAAAATAAAAATATATATTGAAGATAGGTTATAAAATAAAAATTTGTATGAAAGTTATCACTTCCTTTCATAGAAATTAGGACTCGTTTCGTCCTTTATGACATTCTTGACAAATTATTACAGAGTGTTCCTTACACAAAAAAGCAAAACAGTACTGGCAATATTGAATAGTTTTTCTGTCCTTTTTTTCTTTCTGGCATTTCTTGCATCGATGTCTTTCTCCTATTTTGGCCTTTTAAATGGACCAGGCTCTAACAAAATTTTAAATATCTGATGCCTTTTCCCTTATTTCACATGGCATTCTTCCGCTTAGTGTGCGAACTTTGACCATCTCTTCAATGAGATCTAAGGATAAGGTTTTCAAAAAATGACGTCTTGATTTAACCTTTGATGCATTGCCATTTGAAAAATGAATTATCTGGGAATTTATTGCCTCAATATTTAAAAGTGAATAAAAATAACCACGGGCCATCTTCTTGAATTTCTAGCACAGTTATATGTAGCTGTAATTTTGTCCATCACATCTTAATCACCCTTTGTCATATTATAAAACATTATCATATCTGGCTTTTTCAATTCTCATGTTGAATCTTCTATATTTGCATCGTGGTGCATAGTTGAAAGCATAAGGACAACTTTATTCTCTTCAGGCTTGTATAAAAGAAGTGTCATTTCACTTTGAAAGCCAAAAATACTAGTGTGTACATTTCTACCTTTGCTGATGACAAACTCTGCGGAGATTTCTTTTTTATTTCTTTTAAAAGTACCAACAATTGTTAGTCCATATTGGCGTAAAAGGTTTAGAGATAAAGAATAACTGGTGAACCAGTTATCCATTGTAACATTGCGGCCAGTTCCCTTGATTGGCTCACACAATCGTTCCACAACGTCACTTGGACTGTTGCTGACATCCACGAGAGCAAATAATTTTATTCCATATTTATTGTGTTTACTCGGAATATGCTGCCTGAAATTACATTCCCCTCTGAAAGCGTCAAGCTTTTCATCCACCGTTATATATTCCGAAGGAGAATAATGCTTTTGGCAATTTTTTACAAAAGTATCAAGAATCAATCTCACAGTGCTAATTTATCTTGACGAAGTCTTTCATTTCTTGTAGCTTTGTCATTAAAACGAATTACTTTGAGAAGAAATCGGAATCTGTTTTCAGACATAGCTATTCTACACAATCCAGTACTATCTCTTGCCCATGCATCATCTGTATTCAATTTATTTGCTTTCATGACCCCAAGAAAGTAAATAAATCTCTATAAAGCTTTAATTTCATTTAGGTTTGTCAAATTAGCATCTCTTTCTCTGCTATAATTCTGTAGAATATTCCTAATGTAAATGTTAGTATTTGTAACTATGCATTCAAGTATGTTGTCATCTATAAAGAGATTCAAACAATCTAATATATTTTTAGCATTTTTTGCTTCCCCTTCACATCTGGTAGATGGGTGATAATATTTTCACTGCGAGTTCGAACATTTTTGGGGGGAAGAGCTTTCTTCCATTTAGTCTTTTGGTCCTTTCCTATATAGTAATTGAAGCTTGGATCCTCATTGTTTTTTTTTTTTTCTGATAATGTATACTGTTCAGTGTCTGTACTCCTCTCTTCTATATTATCATCAGTTTCTGATTCCTCATCATCGGGATTTGGAATATTATTATCATCACGAAGAAAATCAGCGTTTGAAAGCATTTACGTAAAATGATGTAAAAAAAAAGGAAATAAAATATAAATCCTACCTCATGGTTGGAAGAGAAGAATTGTTTATTACACTTGGGGCAGCAAAACCAAGCAACAAGACACCAGAAAAAAAACCCGAAACTTGATTACACAAACCAAAAGCGATAAAAGGTCGCGCTGGGTAAAAATTACCCAATGACGAGAACTCAAAAGGTCGCACTGGGTAAAATTGACCCAAACATGCTAATAAAATGAATATATGTCTCAAAATTAAAATTATTGTTTATTATAATAATCTTTAAATATATTTAGAAAGGTACTGAGAATATATTTTAAATATATATATTTTTTAATATAGAAATATTTTCTAAAAGTTCCTTCTGGGTAATTTTTACCCATTGCGACCGCTTACGGGTTAAGAAGTTTTTTTTCCCAACTTGAATTTTCACGAGGAAAATAATACAGTGTTTTTTTTTTTTTTTTTTTATCTCTTTACATTCTACATTCATATACTGCTCAAGTAATAAGGCCCAATCCAAATAAATAAAGTGTGTGACGTTTCGGTAACAGTGTTGTTACCATCTTCAGACAAAAGTACTGAATGAGTAATTTTACCACAGTATGTTTTAAATAGTTATATAATTTGTTTATAATCTTCAATCCAAATTGTGTCTTCTACATTCATATACTGCTGTTAACCCAATACAGTAGAACCTCCCTGTAAAGGATAACACCTAGTTGCAGAGCTAACATGTCCTTTAAGAAGAGCTGTCCTCTTACCGGAGAGTCGCTATATAGTAAAAATGGTAATTTTGGAAATGAAAAATGGCCTTTATAGAGAGGTTTTTTTCTAGCAGGAGTGTCCTCTCATGGAGGGTCTACTGTAGTAGGTTTATTCGCATCTCTTTTAGAAGTTTTTTTTTTTCCCAACTTGAAAGTCAAGTGAGTCTCCTCCTATTTAGGATTGAGTTGGGAGACTTACCTTGGACTCAGGCTCCTTCTATCTTTGCTGCCCTAACACATTGTTCACCCTCCACTACATAGAGTTAGGGATTTTTCCTTCTTAGAAGATGGGACCTTAGAGTAAGGCATTTTTCTCAAACTCCTCTCCAGTATCTTTGTTTCTTTCTTTTTAGTCAATGCATCTAAGTTTTTTTTTTCCATGATGACTATTGTCAGATATCAGAATACTTGAATGTTGATTTTAAAATATAAATTTTTCAAAGAAAGCTTTTGCAGCATGCCTTCTAGACATCAAGTCATAACTTGATGACAAACTTGGAGACAAACTGCCAGGACTTGTCAGAGTGAATGTTTAAACTATTTAGTTAAGTTTTTGTTTTACTTAATTAGTATCATAATCATTATAAGCATTATTATTATTGCCATCGTAATAATTATCACTCACAATTTTTTTTTGTCTCTTGCAATTATTTTTGTTCAACTTGTGCTTTATTTGTCCTGGATTCTTTTATCTTCATTTCTTAGAAGCTTCTCGACCAAATAGAGGTCATTATTAATCCATCTTCTTGCAAGGATATTAAGTATAATTATAGAATGTGGTAATTTTACCGGAATATAGAATAAAGTAGAAGAAAAGTACCTCTCTATGATAAAAATAAAAATATATTTAGCTGAAAATAACTAAAATTTCCTTTTCTTTGATGTAATATTTGCATTACTAAACAAATTATTTTGTCTTGGTGTTGTCTGTGTGAATATTTTCACAAATAATATTGGTTTTTATTATTATTAGTACAGTAGAACCTCCCTGTAAAGGACACCTAATTGCAGAACCAAAGTGTCCTTTAGAGAGGTGTCCTCTTACTGGAGAGTTGCTAAATAGTAAAAATGGTAATTTTGCAAATGAAAACTGTCCTTTGTAGAGAGGTGTCCTCTAGCGTGAGTATCCTCTCTCATGGAGGTTCTACTGTATTAGACAACTACTATTATCATTGGCATACATATTATAACATTATATTTCTATTCAGAACTTTTGTTGTTACCGAAATGTCACACACTTTATTTATTTGGATTCGGTCTTATTACCTTGTGTTTCTAATCTATAATACAAATTGTACCTAACCAACATTATGTTTTTTTTTGCTCACTTATACTGGAGCGCTTTACGATTTTGCGTGTCATCCTTGCGCAGGGGCCATATTCACTTATAATGGAGATGGGCAGAGGCAATATAACACAGTTCAGATTTGAAAGTAGAAAATACAATGGTAGTTAATCTAAAATTTGCAGTCACCTGTATACATATCATGACCAACATCAC
Source organism: Cordylochernes scorpioides (assembly GCA_030710605.1). Taxonomy (NCBI): domain Eukaryota; kingdom Metazoa; phylum Arthropoda; class Arachnida; order Pseudoscorpiones; family Chernetidae; genus Cordylochernes; species Cordylochernes scorpioides. The sequence continues at coordinate 37,641,920 of CP092879.1, forward strand.
ATCTGTCACACAAACTTTGTGTTTTATGGAAGAGAGATTCTCATTTGGTAGGTTGCTAACTTGGAATACTGCCAGACTGGTGCAAACCTCTCATTAGCCAGAACACCTCATCGTCAGATAAGCAACCAGCCACATTTTTGTAAGCATCAAAAATTGACTTGATCTGAACTAACCCATTCTCCAGGAGTATCACATCTTTTTTATTAAAATAAGAACATTAAGCCTCCAAGGAAAAGTTTATTTTAAAAATATTTTTTATTTAAAAATCTCTCAAGCTTTTAGGCAAGAAAGCCCTTCTATGGGAGAAAATATTTTAAATCATTAAAACGCCAATAAAATAAGATTTAAAATTAAATAAAGTGCTTTGGTTGTTTACATTTGTTTCAATGCAGAATCAACGCGGGCTTCTGTTGCGCGTGCTTTCGAGTTTGCTATTCCAAGGCAATATCTTCACTTGGGGTTTATAGGGTGGGTTCAGAGAATATTTCTTACCCGAAAGCTTGAGAGATTTTAAATAAAAAATATTTTAAAAAGAAACTCTTCCCTGGAGGCTTAATGTTCTTGTTTTAATATTGATTCAAGGGATTATTTTATCGAACATCCTTTTTAATTGACTGCTCACATGGAAGATTTAAAAAAAGAAGGATGCTTCATGTGGGAAGTTAACCTGGTCCATAGAGTACATCAGCAACAGCCAATAGATGACATCTAGTTTTGATGTTTATTCTGATTGGAGAGGCGATCTTTGCTTTTAGCAAAATTTCCATCTATATTTTGGCCATAGATTTGGCCTAGCCACTTTGTCATCTAAACACCTCTCTGGCAGATTGTGAAGATTCCATTAGGTACCTTGTGGATCTCATGGAATAAAGTCAGCCCTGGGCTGAAGAGGGCTATTAGCCCGAAACCATGGTCTCCAGGTGGACGTTTCTCTCTTTGCCAAAGCTGGTGTTGTGGCTTTGTCGCCAATTCAAGGCTGCAAGTTTGCAACGACGGTCAATAGATGGCATCTAGTTTTGACGTTAATTTTTTTAAGAGGCGACCTTTGCTTTTATAAAGTACAGCTTAGACTGATAATTTGACATTGTGTCAGCCAAATCCATTATATCTAATATTGGTACTCTCTTTCAAATAAGTCACTTATTTCATGGTACATCTAGGCTATACCTAAATCACAGTGATTTAACATTTAAAATTATTCATTCTATTTACAATAGCTTATCAAGGGGGTTGGTTGGTGAATGAATGGTGTAAATTGTCAATTTTTGACAACCATGATTCAGGACCAAATCCTGCATTGGGCACTTTTTTTATGAATAAAAAAATTGCTTCAATGGCTTCCGATTCTTGTAAATTTCCAACCCGACCAGTGAATACAAGTAATCAAATGAAGCTCTAGCACATTTGTAAGTGCAATAGTCGAACTGCTTTCTACATTTGTAGACATGTGACGCACTTGCAGTGAAAACAGTTGTGCTTACAAAAATATACCAAACATAAGGTAACAAGACCAAATCCAAGTTAATAAAGTGTGTGCATGACGCTTTGGTAACAACCACTTGCTAGAGGACACCTCTCCTTAAAGCACACTTTGGCTCTGCAACTAAGTGTTATCCTTTATGACAAATTAAAACATTAAGATGTGAATGTTTCTTTTCACAAATAAATCAAACTTCTACTGTCCTTACTGTAATGAAAAAAATATTAGGAGGGCTTGGCTCATCAGTGGTGAACCCTCCCAGCGGTTTCGCCAATTTAATCTACCAGACCGCTTCTTTAGAGCTCTAATACTGTATTGGATCATTCTTCTTTTATATGCTACACTGAAGGGTGAAATCTTATCTATATCCTTTAGCACAAATAACGGAGAAAACTTTATACATAAACTTTAGTTTTATTAGAATATAAAAGGACTAAATGGAAAACAAAAGCAAAGCTTGTGTATGAAGCCGGCAGACAATCCCATGATGCTCTCCTCTGCGATGGGAGGTGGGAGGTTGTAGGTCATGTGTTCATCGGCCGCTAGTCCATCACTTTACAGAGAGGTAGTTCTACTGTTTTCCTGAAATGATCAGGATATGCAGGCATATTGATAGCATGAACCTCATACCAGTTTTAATACATTTTTAGAAAAACTCGCTCCACAAATGCATTGATTCTTTCTGCTAAAAAAATAATGTTAATACAGTAAAACCTCCCTGTAAAGGACAACACCTAATTGCAAAGCCAAAGTGTCCTTAAGAGAGAGATATCCTCTTACCAGAGAGTTGCTGAATAGTAAAAATGATAATTTGGCAGATGAAAACTGTCTTTTGTAGAGAGGTGTCCTCTAGCGAGAGTGTCCTTTCAAGAAGGTTCTACTGTACGACTCATTAGGTATGATAAAGCACAATTTGGATTATCTCTATATATATAAAAGTCAATATCTGTCTGTCTGTTTCGCGATAAACTCAAAAACTACTGAACCAATTGGTACCAAATTTTGCATGTCGCTTTTTATAAACCTGAGGAAAATTTTCGGCTACATTTTGATTAGTATTTTTGGCTATTTCTTTTTTTCATTTGAAGAACTTTTTTTTTTACGCGGAGTAATCCGGAATGGAATGAATACCCAAATATGGCCATTTTTTATAAACATCGGTGGTTCAGTGGTAGAATGCTCGCCTGCCACGTGGGCGGCCCTGGTTCAATTCCCGGCCGATGCATTTTTTTTTTACAATTTTTAAAACTCATTTATATTATTTAAAAATAGAAATTAAAATTAAGGAGAAAATATTTTTATTCAGATAAACGTGTGACTAATCTTTTCTCCTTAATTTTCATTTCTATTTTTAAATATTCAATGGAGAAAGTTTTCACGTAGTTCTCATTTATATTATATATAATATAATTTTTGCCATCACACACACTTTTTTCCTGTAGTTTATGTGTTACTTCTGTATTGCTATTCTATGGCACTTCTAATATTTATTATTGATGTACTTTCAGTATGAAGGAAATTGCAATCGGGGGAATTCTCGGGCGAAGCCGGGTCATACGTCTAGTATATTATAATAAAAGAAAATAAGACCTTGCTTTAAGAACTTGCTGTGATTTTTTTTTTTCTCATTTATTCTTTTGCCTGATGATGGTGACAATGCTGTTGCCGAAACATCACACACTAATAAATTATTTGGATTAGGTTTTATTTTCTTTGACTCATTAGGTAGTTGAGGGATTTGTTGTGCAGTGTTTACAAGTTTGTTGAGGTCTTCCAACTACTCATTCTTGGTAGTGGTGATATCCTTCAGAGCAGTGATTCACCATCAGATCTCCATGATCAGATTACATTTCCCTCTGGCAGGCTCCACTTTCCTATCTTCTTCATTTCATGATATTTATCCTTCCAAAAAAAGAGAATTCCATAGCAAGTCTTACAACCCTATAACATACAATTTGGATTATAGATGAGAAGCATAAGGTAATAAGACCAAATCTAAATAGTATGTGAATTTTCAGTAACAAAGTTGTTACTAAAATATCACGCACTATTTGGATTTGGTCTCTTATTACGTTGTGTTTCAAGTGTTACACCTTTAATATCCATCTAAAAAAGGGAATTCAGTGTTTGAAAATTTTATCTCCATTTCACACAACTGGGAAGCTGTAAACTTTGAGGAGTGGGTATTATCAGGGTTACCTCCTTGTGATATGTTCCTGAAATAAAGTAGTCTTCTTCTTTCTTATCTCCACTCAATCACACTAAGGTATCAAGCTTGTAAAGCTTGAGACTTTTGATGGTGTCTGCCGGGGAAGAGTAGAGCTCATCAATGGATGAGTCAATACAGTCAATAATGTGTTTTGGGGTTGCAGGTTGACACTTAGTACATAGTGGGAAAACCTTGCAACCATTCTGGAAAGTCATTGTCCGTAGATGACCAGACTTGAGTCTGGAAATCAAAGACTGTTGTTTTCTCGGGAGGACAGAACCGGTGCTTGTCCCTCCTGCTCTGTACCAGTCATGTGCAGCATTAGATTTCCATTCCTGCAGGCATTGGGTTAGCAAGGTAAAACCTTGCTATAATGAACATAATGAAACTGAACTTTTGATTTACTATAGCTATGGTTTACCTCATGGTATCCTATATTAATAGGGATTATTATCAGTTTCACTATATACCTGGTTCATTTTAGCGAGGTCTTACTGATTATAATAAAGTCAGAGGCAGCCATTTAATTTGGAGCTAAGTCGGCCTGCCACTGAGTAGTGCTTCCAGTCTTAATGACAAAGGCAGACGCATTCCACTTCACCCAGTCATGATGGTTGTCAAACAGACACCATCAAGGGTCATAACTTGATACCCTAATATGATTGAGTGGAGATAAGAAAGAAGATAATAAAGGAGTTCCATAGCAAATCCTCTATACCACACTTCAAGTGGAGGTGTGTGATTGACAAACTGTGGGTGGGCAATACTAATGACAAGAACAATTGGGGTAGTTTCCCCATAAAGTCTTTTCTAGGTCATAATTTTAGGTCAATTTGGTTTAAAATCAGGTGGTTTAGGAACAATTAGGTTGAAAGTTTTGACCTTATTACCTCCCCACTACAACCCCCCTTTAAAAAAAAAATGTCTTTGAAACGAATATCTCAATGTGAAAAATGGTACAAAAGTGAAATTGTACTGGGATCAGGGGGATAAAAAAAAAAGGCACCTTGGGATTCTTATATATATTATCCAAATTGGACCTCCTTCATACCTATGATATAAGTAGTAATACCAGGCTACATTCTGATGTTGAAGATGGTAGTGTTGTTTTTAATGGTCCTTGAGATCTCTATGACTTGCTGTTTGGTTGTTGTCTTGAAGTTCAGTATACACTCTCCGTTTGTACCATCTGTGCTCAAGTGCATTCAATGCATCAGCACCTACGACATTTTAATATTTAGGTACAGTAGAACCTCCCTGTAAAGGACACCAAATTGCAGAGCCAAAATGTCCTTTAGGGAGAGGTATCCTCTTACTGGAAAGCTACTATATAGTAAAAATGGTAATTTTGCAAATGAAAACTGTCCTTTGTAGAGAGGTGTCCTCTAGCGCGAGTGTCTTCTCATGGAGTATGTTCTACTGTTTTACAAATGTTGGTTGACAGACTTTGAGGAAGTCCGTCAAAGTCAACTTTGGAGGATGTGTCACACGATGGTTTCTGGGTTAATCTCTAAGGTCATTCTGATTGTGTGATTCACGGCTATCATTCCTTTGACCTTGTTCAGCACATTGCCCTATATTGGGCTCACTTTTAACATTTCCATATTTAAGGGATTATATACTCTTTCATCAGAAGGTAATAAGACCAAATCCAAATAAATTACCTTATTACCTTGTGTTTATAATCTATAATCCAAATTGTGCCTTATCATACTCTTTCATCAAGAATTCCCTCAAAGTGATTCCTTCTAGAGTGCAAAAGGGCAGAACAGCCCAATGCAATATTAAAGCAGACCTTAAGATTTAAATCGGCAAAATCGTTGGGAGGGCTCACAACACTGATAAGCCAGACTCTCCCAATAATTTTCTCTCTTGGTATGGACACCTGTAGGTTATTTTATTTGGAAAAGAAAAATTCATGCTGGACTGTTTGACTCTGAATTTGCAATACCAAGAATTAGTGGACAGAAAAATATGCAAATTTAAAAGCAAAGTTAGCTCGCCGAGTTATGTAAATGATGCAAATTGCACAGCTATCCCGCGCATGTTGATTGAGATATGAGAGAAGGAACTTGAAAATTTCAAACATTCACACATCTCTCTGTCTGACAGGGAAAGCATTTGAAAATTTTGTTTTTGACTCGGAGAAATTATTAGTAACAGTTTTGTATTGAGGGTGCTATGAAAGGCTAACGATATGTGGATGACGTGCTGCGGCTGGTGATGCTACCCTTACTTCATGGGATACCAAATGCCATTTTCCAGCAGGATAACGCCCGACCTAACACAAAAAACATCAACCAACATGTCCTGCATGAAACTTCAGTCTTCCAAGGCCACCAGTCTCTCTTGATCTCTCTCCTATAGAACATGCTTGGAACCTAAGTGGATATCGTGTGTGCACGACTACAGCAGCGTTCATGAATTTTTTTTTTGCTTATCCCTAGTACACGTGGTACAGGCCATGATAATCATGGTGGGTAGAAGTAGGCGACTGCTTTTACTGTAAGTGAACCACATGTCTATACACATGTGAAAAGCAGTTCGACTTTGCACTTACAAATTTGCCAGAGCCCCGTTTGGTTACTTGCACTCGCTGGTGGGGTTGGACTTTTGCAAGAATCTGGGGTCATTGGATCATTTTTTTTTAATCAGAAAAAAAGTGTCTAATGCGGAAATCGAACCTGGGTCTTAGTGGTCGAAAACCAACGGTTTAGACCATCCTTCCACCGACTTCCTCCATGAATTGTGACTGCCAGGGAATAGGTAGCTATCCGTCAGGACACCATCTGCTGGCTTATTGAGTCTGTACCAAGATACTGCCTGCATAGCCACCCACGATGGTCCCATTGCATGTCGCTCAGTGTATAGGTGTATTCTTTTTCATTACTGGTACTCTCTTTATGCAGATTTTCACAACTTTTCGACCCACTAATTCTTGGTATTGAAAATTCATTGTGCAACCTGCAACCCCAAACCACATTATTGACTGTATTGACTCTTCCATTGATAAGCTCTACTCTTCCCCGCCAGACACCATCAAGAGTCTCAAGCTTTACAAGCTTGATACCCTAATATGAGTGAGTGGAGATAAGAAAGAAGAAAATTCATTGTCATGTAGTGTATATGGTTTCAATTCTGATTATAAATGGTGATATAATTTCAGAAACATTTAAATGTTTTTCTGTATTTTTGTTTCTTAATTTTAAATTTTTAGTGAGCAAAGTCTCATCTCCCCACCATGTGTGAGAGGTCAACCAAACTTGTTACAATCTGGCTTGCTTAACTTGGAGCAACCCTCTCAAGTTGTGAAACTCTGGTGTGGGTGCGGTCCTGAGATAGCCCACAATATCCTACTCCCCTTCTCATGCTGAAATCCTTCTTTGTTTTTCTTCCTTGTGTAGTTGGGGAGCAGTTTTTGGCATTCTCTGTCAGCATCTCATTTTTTATCTAAGGGTTTGACCTATATTATTCTTCTATATATATAAAAATGGATGTTTGTTGGTCCGTTGGTCCATTCGTGAGTGATAATCTTCTACATCGCTCAACCAATCGTGATGAAACTTTGGGAAGATGTTTAGTATACTACCGGGATGGTTTCTGGCTAATTACTCTTTAGAAATAACCTTTCGTTACATTTTTATTTACAATAAAACGTAAATTCACTCGCAATCAGCGCCCCCTCGCGGCAGACGTATGGCCTAAAATAGCCTCGCATGAGCTTATTTGTAACGTCAAGCTTAGCCTATAGGTTAGGTACACAGCTTCGTACCCCCGCAACCTAGGTTCGAGGCTCAGCGTGGGTGTTTTTTTTTTTTTCATTTCTTTTATATTATTGTAGCAAATTATTAAAAATATTATTTTATTTAAAATGTAGGCTTTTTAAAATAAAAATTAACATAAACAATTTTTTATAATATTTGTAACAAACCTAGGTTCGAGGCTCAGCGTGGGTGTCTTTTTTTATTTTCGTTTCTTTCATATTATTGTAGCAAGGTCTGTTTTTACAGCATTATTATATTTTGATTGGTTTATTTTAAATATGTTTGTTATGAAGGCTCTATGTAATACTATTTAGAGCACATTTTACATTTTGAACACCTAAGCCCCCTCTTTTTAATATTGTAGTGAAGGCTCTATGTAATACTATTTAGAGCACATTTTACATTTTAAACACCTAAGCCCCCCTCTTTTTAATATTGTAGCAAAATATTAAAAGTATTATTTTATTTTAGATGTTTGCCATGAAACTTTGGGAAGTTGTTTAGTATACTATCAGGACGATTTCTGGCGAATTATTTTAGAATAATATTTATAACAATAATTATAGTGAAATTAAGACATAGTGATTATATTCTGTGTTTGTGCATATGTAAATATTTTACAGAAAATGTGAGAACGTTCTATTAGAATATCTCGAAAACAAAAAACACTACATATAAACGAGTTCACTGACATTTATTAATGCAGTGATTATAATCAGTGATTACAATGAAGGGTTATATTATCTATATATATAAAAATCACTTTCAAATATTAACGTAACATTCCATTCTCAATCCCGTAGGGCTTTAGATCGGCTAAAACATTTTTATCTTTATAAGTGAATATTAAATTTACTGTACTGAATAGTTTAGTATACTGTTAATTTAACATATTACAATTTAGCCACAGCAACGCGTGGCCGGGTTCGCTAGTATATATATATATATAAAAATGAATGTTTGTGTGTTTGTATGTCCGGTATACAAATTCGCAGTAGTTCACTAATTCAAACCAAAATTTCCATACATAGGTAAAAAATAATGGGGAAGACGATAGGCTATTTTAAAAAATATATAAATCAATTATTAAAACTATATATTTAAATTATTCTACTTAGCTCACGAACAGCGCCCTCTATCAAGTACTAAAAGGTTATAAATACGTTTAAAATCTAAATCTTCCCAATATTTTATTAATAATAGTTCACTTAATAACACATATAATATAAATATTTATATAATAACTGCTCTAATTTGAAATATTTGGTAGGTTTTATTTATTTATATATTTTCATTTTTAGATATAACTGATCTAATTCGCCGTTTAAAATAACTAATAATAGTTCGCTTAATTACACATATAATATAAATATTTATATAATAACTGCTCTAATTTGAAATATTTGGTAGGTTTTATTTATTTATATATTTTCATTTTTAGATATAACTGATCTAATTCGCCGTTTAAAATAACTAATAATAGTTCGCTTAATAACACATATAATATAAATACAGTAGAACTTTGATAATTCGAACTTCTTTAATTCGAAAACCTCTTTAATTCGAATATTTATCTTGGTCCCCAGAATTTCCTATAATTATAATTTTCGTTTTTAATTCGAATTTTTGGATAATTCGAATTTTTTTATGGTCCCTTGGGGTTCGAATTATCCAAGTTCGACTGTATTTATATAATAACTGCTCTAATTTGAAATATTTGGTAGGTTTTATTTATTTATATATTTTCATTTTTAGATATAACTGATCTAATTCGCCGTTTAAAATAACTGCTCTAATTTGAAATATTTGGTACAGTCGAACCTCTTTAATTCAACACCCCAAGGGATCAGAGCTTTCGGTTGAATTAAAGGAAGTGTTGAATTAAGGTTATATGATTAGGTAATCATCTAACTCGCTAAATTAATATTTTTTTAAAATAGCTTTGTAATATAAATTAATGATATTAATTAAAACCATTGTGTGTTTTTATATTATTTTCATGATTAACTTTTAGTATCAGTGACAAAATGGCATTAATACATATTTTAGAAACATAAATAATTGTAACAAATAAATTTATTGGCAATGTGTTTCTTTTCAGTAATATAATCAAATATTAACTCTACAGACATTAAAATATTAAATATAATATATTAAATAATATTTTATTCTAATTGAAAAATATAGCAGTTGAAAGGAAATAAATATGGTAAATATATAAAAAGAAAATTTTAAAATATTATTTTTAAATAATCATGAAGAGATCTTTTAAAAAATTCCTTTATAGATATCTGTTTTTGCACTGAAATCCTATTCAGGATGTATTCCAGATGGCATTTTGAAAAAACATGCATGCCTTTCTTCCTCTGAAATGTCTTTTAATAAATAAATTTTAATGTATTAAAGGCATCCACTGCTGCTGCAGGTGTTATTGATTTTGTGTTTAAATCTTTTATAATAACACAGAAATGGAATATTGAAATAAAATGTTATCATAATCATTGTTGGATCATTTTATAAAGATTTATTTATTTAAAAAGAAATTATTTATAAATTTAAAAATAGCTAAAATATTTCAATGTTAAAAATAAAAAAATAAAAATTATTATTATTTAGCGCATGATGCCGAAATTCCAGCGTAAAAAAAAAAAACAACAATAACATCGGCGAAATTGCGCAACGGCACTGCAAAGTGAAACTTAAACTAACCAGAAACCAAAAGTGCGCATGGCGCGATCGTATCGGCGCCCGCCGATGCCGATCGTCGCCGCCGTAATACCGTTTAGCGGTAAAGTTGCATGTAAAATAACATTCAACTGTCGAAATTCGAATTTTAAAATGGTCGAACTATCGGAACTGTCGTATTATCGATACTGTCGAATTACGGTTTGTTATTTGATATGCCGGAGGTCTGGACATCGGAACATGGTCGAATTATCGCCGAGTGTCGAATTGGGGTGTGTCGAATTAACGAGGTTATACTGTATGTTTTATTTGTGTTCACTCTATTTCTATTTATTTGAAGTATTATAATTTCCATGTTTCATAAACCTATTTCAAAAAGGTCGTTAGAAATATGTAAGGCCTGAAATAGCTTTTCATGCAAATATTTATGATGCCAAGCGTAGCTTAATGGTTAGGTGTGCGGCTTCGTATTTCCACAACCTTGGTTCGAAACTTAGCCTAGGTGTTTTTTTTTTTAATATTATTGAAGCAAAGTTTTTTTTTACAGTACCAAAATTTCCATACATAGGTAAAAAAAAATACGAGGAAAACGATAGGCTATTTTAAATTATATATAAATTAAATATTAAAACTATATATTCAAATTATTCTGTTTAGCTCACGAACAGCGCCCTCTATCAAGGTTATAAATACGTTTAAAATCGAAATATTCTCAAAATTTTATTAATAATAGTGTTCGCTTAATAATTAGAATACTTGATCTAAATCGAAATATTTATAGACGCTCGCTCGATTTGAAGATTTATATCATAACTAATCTGACTGAAATTTTAACAGTATATAGAGTAGAATCTGGAAAAACTTATAGTGAAATTTTCAGGTCTCTATCCCGAATACTCGTCGAGTTTGCCCTTTTGCTCACGAGCAGCGCCTCTAGCGGTGAAGATAGGAGGTAATATCAGCTGACCTAATGTACATGTAAAGTTTGGAGCGGGACGTTTCACAAGAGTGACATCCACGGCGCCAATTTATAATTGTAACAAATAGTGTTTGAATAAAACATTTAATCGGGTAAACCCGGGCGTTGCCCGGGTCATTCGTCTAGTATATTTATATATACAATTAAACCTGTCTATAGAGCCCCCCTTTGGGACTCACCAAAATAGGGTGCTATAGAGAGGGGGTCCCATAGACAGGTCACTTTTAATGTAAATCGCATACGTAGTAGTATTTAAAATTGGGCGCTATAGAGAGGGAGATGCTATTTAGAGGGGGCGCTATAGACAGGTTTAACTGTATGTATACTATATCCCACTTCTGACAGTTTTTTTTTTTTTTTTTTATAAGAAAAAAAAAATCTATATTGACCTTGTTGAAATTGATCAGAATTTCTGATATAGTTATGAGACAAAATGACAAACCATCTGCCAATACATTCCTTTTAATTCTTGGCCTTTCAGATTAAGGTCAAGGTTCTGTTTCCATCTGTGGCTAAATGAAGAGATTTCTTAGAAAGAATTCTTTTATACTCTACCATTGCATTGTTCATGGAATTGATTGTTGAAATATTGATCAAAATTACAGATAGGTTGTGACAAAGTGGGGGCGGGTTTCTTCCAAGTTTTCAAGAAAAATTAAAAATTAAGCCAGAACTATATATATATATTTTTTTATTGTAAAACATTTTTAAAATTAAAAATATTATATGATTTCTCTAACCATCTGTATAATAAAGGATATATATTGTGCTAATGGCAATTTAACTACAGTAGAACCTCCATGAGAGGACACCTCTCTATAGAGACCATTTTCATTTGAAAAATAACTATTTTTACTATTTAGCAACTCTCCAGTAAGAGGACACCTCTCTATAGAGACAGTTTTCATTTGCAAAATTACTATTTAGCAACTCTCTGCTAAGAGGACACCTCTCTACAAAGGAAAATTTTCATTTGCAAAATTACATTTTTTTACTATTCAGCAACTCTCCAGTAAGAGGATATCTCTCCCTAAAAGATGCATTGGCTCTGCAATTATGTGTTGTCCTTTATACAAGGAGGTTGTACTGTATTTGGATTTGTTGGCCTCTTGTGTTATATCTCTAAAACTTATTATATCTAATCTTGAAAAGGTGTAGACAACAATTCTTGGAGATTAGGAATAAGAATTCCAAGGTATAACAGGATCCAATGTATAAATTATTTGGTCTTGTTATTGGTGATTCACAATCTTTTTATTCTGTTTTAAGATCTTGTATAAAAATTGATGCATCAGAAAGATATTGCAGGCTACTTATACAGTAGAACCTCCCTTTAGAGGACACCTCTCTACAAAGGATAGTTTTAATTTCCAAAATTACATTTTTTACTATTTAGCAACTCTCTGGTAAGTGGACACCTCTCCCTAAAAGACACTTTGACGCTACAATTAGGTGTTGTCCTTTACCTGGAAGTTCTACTGTATAAGAAAAATGAATATGTCCTAATTGGAATGAACAGCTGATAAGTGGGAAAAAAAAATCTAAAGGAGAGAGAATTCTTTGAACTCCTCTAGTAGATTATTAATTTTCCTCACAAAAATAGGAGAATGAAAGGGCACTTTTTTTTAAAACTCTTTTTAGGAAGTGGACAAGGTCAAATATCCAGGTTCAGATGTTTCTTTCTAACCTGCCAACAATGGAGTTGATTCAGTGGTTTGGATTCTGGCTGATTCACCAGTGAAACAAGCAGTTTGACTTTTCAGAATGGCTGCAAGGTTTTCATACTAACAGCAATTTTCAACCTGAAAACCTCAAACCACATTGACTGCATTGCATTGGCTTATCTATTGATGAGCTCTACTCATCCCCAGCTGACACCCTCAACAACCTCTACAGTCTTGATACCCTAATATGATTGAGTGGAGATAAAAAAGAAGAAAAGCAATTTAACCCGCATTGCGCGCGCCGGGTGAAAATTACCCATGGCAACATTTGAGTGGAGAATTAACCAATAAAAAAACGGCTGGCGGAGATGTGGTTTCGTTTAGCTTCCTGACTCATCATTTAGTCTAAAGTTTTGGTTTCCCATTTTGACAGCTCCCACTGAAATTCCATCTATTGTCACCGTCGGGTGCACCCAGTGCGCGCACTCACGTAATTTTTTTTGTCGCATTTTTCTTTGATCATTTTTTTGAGAGAGAGAAATAATTCGAATTAATAATTTAAAAAAATAACTTAATAGGTTGATATATCTATCAGCCTATCTATATATATATAAAATTGAATGTCTGTCTGTCTGTCTGTATGTTTGTTTGTACTCTATAGATTCAAAAACCATACATCCAATCGCCGTGAAATTTTGGGATATTATTAGGTATAAAATAAAAGGATTTAAAAGCGCGAATGTTTCTTTTATACATAAAACGAACTTCTACTGTCCTTACTGCGATGAAAAAATATATTGGGAGGGCTTGGCTCATTAAGTAGAAGTTCGTTTTATGTATAAAAGAAACATTCGCGCTTTTAAATCCTTTTATTTTATATGTATAGATGGCACGTTATTGCTTTGTGTTAATTATTAGGTATATCCCCGGGAAGGTTTTTGAAAAATAATATCTTGAATATCCTTAGAGTTATTTGCAGATTTGTAGATTTAACTCGCAAGCAGCGCCCCCATTGCGACGATGTAAACAAATTTTTTTATCTATAAGTTTTATTATCACTAAGTTTATTATCTTAAAGATTATTTATCAAAAGTAAGATTTTCTACCTATTAATTGCGCACAAGTCAAAGTTAGTTTTATCATTTATCTACAACATATATATTGGGAGAATAGATTAAATGATGATTTTGTAATGTAGAAAATTAGGAAAGACAAAATTCAGGATGACACGGCAATTTATTTGAAACAAGAATAATGATACAATTCCAAGGCAAGATACTATTCCTTTAACTTCCAAGGGACCGGGAAAAAATTTTCCAAGGGACCGGGAAAAAATGTTCACTAGATAAAATGATGATTTTGTAATGTAGAAAATTAGGAAAGACAAAATTCAGGATGACACAGCAATTTATTTGAGACAAGAATAATGATACAATTCCAAGGCAAGATACTATTCCTTTAACTTCCAATTACCGAGGGAACCAATTAATATTGATTTTATTCAACTTATTGAGTATTTTTCAAGGGACCGGGAAAAAATGTTCCCTTTATCGAGAGATTCAAATTTACGAGTTTCAAATTATCAAAATATATCTATTATTTTTTTTTATAAGTTTATAGAGAATTGTTTTAACAAATGTTCGTTAGACAAACCTTTACTCGGGTAAAACCCGGGCGAAGCCGGGTACATCCGCTAGTAATATATATATATATAAAATTGAATGTCTGTCTGTATGTTTGTACTCTATAGATTCAAAAACCATACATCCAATCGCCGTGAAATTTTGGGATATTATTAGGTATATCCCCGGGAAGGTTTTTGAAAAATAATTTCTTGAATATCCTTAGAGTTATTTGGAGATTTGTAGATTTAACTCGCAAGCAGCGCCCCCATTGCGACTGAGATAGGCCTAGGTTTTAGCAGGAAGTCTGCTCCAAGCCTGATGACCTTGGGTCTTTTAGGGCTAATATATTAAGTAAAACTAATTCAAATATTAGTGCTTTATAATGGCTATCTCCTTGAGGTTACCGATTTAAAAGTTCACCATCAATCATCAAATATCATTCATTTCATGATGATATTTAATAATTACAAAATTGTTGTTCAATTGAAATTTGTTTGCAATATTGTTTAATATCACAAATGAAGAAGCATGTTTATTCTACCATTAACTATGTATATGTGGTAACCGAGGGTCAAACCTGTAGTAACCGAGAGGGACAGTCAGGGCGTGGAGAGTTTTCCAGTACCTCTCTGCACTTTGGAAGACCTTTAACAGTTTTCACAGAGTACAGGCAGTCGTGGTCGAGGCAGAGTGGAAAGCTTGGGAATGTTCACACACACACAAAACGAAGAGACACAGTTGTAGTAAGAAAGTTCCATGAACAGATAGGAGTTGAGCTAAGCAAGATGGAGTTAGAAGGGTTCTTACTGTTTACATGACGATGATGTAGTCCTGGCTAAGACTGACAAGGGCTCACGCTGACGGTGGAAGGGGTGACTGCTGACTAACCAATGTCGGCTAAAACCGAGGTGTTTATATACCATTCCCGAGGAGGGGGGGGGAGACATCTGCGAATTTGAACTTTGAACGTCTGGGGCATTCTGCACCCTTTGGACCAGATGGCAACGGGCTGCCGAATTCCTTTAGAGTTGTCTCGATTGTAGACGTTTTTTGAACTTTTCAATCTTGCTTTAACTTAGCTCTTAATCTATTACATAGTTTTATTTATTTGTCTTTAATTTGTACAAAGTACATTACATATGGTGATGCAATGACACAGGTTAATCATACTTATAATTATTTATAGATGTGTTTCTATATACAACATGACAATCTTGTTATAAGTAGTTATACAATATAGGGTTGTTGGTTTAAATTACCATAGATGAGCCCCGGGAGTGAAAGGGTTTATCCGGGTTTAAACGGGTAAAGCCTCTCTAACACAGGTAAGTAATTAAAATTTATTTTAATTAATTTAAACTGTGAGGGTTAAAAAGGGCTATAACAAGATGTTTTGTTTGGATATATCTGCAAATTCTAAAAGATACAACTTATGTTTAATTTAAAAGTTATGATATTCATATAAAAGAGAAATTAAGATAAAACCTTTGTTTGATAAAAAATAATGATGATAAAAATAAAATCATGTTCTAAGAGATTGTTGGCGGGCGTTGGAAAGGATTAGTGGTTAAAGAATATGCAATTGTAAGTATTACACAGGTAATCAAATACTTAGGTCCAGGTGCAAAGCGAGGATATAGACTTGTGCGTCTTCCGAGGCAATGTTTCACCTGTGATCCTGTATAAGGGTTACAGTGCTTTGTCACAATTGTAGTTTTATTGCGTTGAAAAGTTGTTGAAGAAAAAGTCGTTCATTAGTATGATTGAAAGGGGTGAAATAGAGTCATGCGTTAAGTAGAATTGTTGTAGCGACAGTAAGTGATCTGACTTGACTTAAAATCAAAGGTTGATTGTGGTCCGCTAGAGCTAAAAAATTGAGTTGTGAGAGTTGTGGACGCTTTGTGTTTGCGTGGGTGATTATGCTCTAGGGATGATTGTAGTAAACTTTTGAAACGTGCTCAGGCCAGAAGTTGGGATTTTTAATTCTGGGGAACTTTGATCAAATAGTTTGTTGAAATTATGAAATAAAAAAATTGTCAAGCAGTACTATCGTTTTTCTACGTTGATGTGAAGCAATGATTAAGAAGATAGTAGTGTAAAGTACACTGAAGTGGTTAGAGAAATAGATTGTTGTATGCCCGAAAGTTAATGATAACATAGTCATTTTATAAAAAGGTATAAAACAAGTATAAAATGAATAAAATATAGAAATATCATTGTGGTTGAATAAAGTTTAAGTGGATAAAATCAAACAATCAATATATAAAAGTGATAATAATGATTTTTGACAACAAATATATCTTTTGTAATACTAAAATAATATTATGAAAAATAAAATTGATTTTTTTATATATAATGTTGGATTAAAAGCTAGTGATTATATAATTGAAAGGCAAAAATAAAAAATAAAATATTTTATACAAAAAACAGAATATAATTAAAGATTGTGATCTCAATTTAACATGTAAAATGTTTGATATGTAGAAAAATTAGAGATTTACACTGGATCAAAATATCAAAAATGTTCAATTTAAGGTAGGTCTTGTTCAAATTCAAATATCTAAATGTTTAAAAGTTAGGTTAAGATATCGACTGCTAATGTAGTAAGAAGTGTGGAAAAAAAGAATGCGGGACATGGGGAATGTAGGACTGGGGGACAGTTAGGGGAAGGGTGGCGATAGATCTAGGTGACGCACATGGTGTCTCGAATTGTTTAGTCTATCAGTCCGGTATTTTTATGACTCTGTCGGGGAATTTGTGAAATTCTGGGGAAAATATAAATGGCTGATGGGAAACACATATGGTGGTCGTTCCGACAGCGGATTTTTAGTTGACAGCTTTGTTAGCGGGGAGAGAGGCGTTGTATATACATGAAACGGGGTCGACTAAAGGGCAATTGCCGCTGTTTATCGTCGGGGATTATATTACTGGGGGCTTGTCTACAGCGTTAAATTCCTTCTCCTCTAGTTCTAGGTCTGGCGGTTTCAAAGAAATATTTGGGTTGGTGTAATGTAGATAGAATAGGATTTTGAATTTAACGGGAAATTTTCTGGTCGCTACTTGAGGTTTGTTTTAAAACGATCGCTATTAAATAAATCTGGAGTTAAATGTAGGAATGGCTGGGAAGTTTGTGGCGGTATAATTCGGTAAAGTTGCGTTTCGAAGATATCTGGAGTCAAATGTTTGAATTCACTGAGATATACATCTGGGGACATTCGCTGTTCTTTTTGAACATATCGGGTATGAGGAGGTGTAATGTACAGAACATTCTCTGTGTAATATTTTAATTTATTGACATGTATGGTGTCGCTGTCTCTATTGAGGTTGATTGGGGCGATCTATTCGAACGACATTGGGTGAAATTATTTCAATTATTTTGTATGGTCCAGTAAAATATGGTGCTAATTTACCTGTGTCGGGGTGTCTATAATTTTTGACCAAAACAAGATCATTCACTTCGAAATGTGGTGTTCTGTGCTGCTTATCAAATGTTTCTTTATCTTTTTTTATGCTTATTTTGGGTACGAGTGCGTGCTATCTCTCGAGCTATATTTATTTCGGGGTATGGATTAAGATGAGTTATTAGATCTGGGGGGACAACATTGAATATTAAGTAGGTGGGTGGAAAACTTGTGACAGAATGGGGTGTGTTATTGTACGTCTGAGTGACGCGTTTAACAAGTTGAGTCCAGGAAGCTTTTGGATTTTCTAGATAAGCTAGTCTGAGTTTGCCTGTAATGGTGGCATTTAAGCGTTCTATTAAACCGTTTGCCTGTGGGTTATTGCTTGTGGTGAGCAGGGGTTGTATACCATGTGTTATTAGAAATTTACGGAATTTTTCTGAGGTAAAAGCGGGCGCTCTGTCAGATAACAGGCGTTTTGGAAATCCTTGTTGTAATACAGTCTTGAGGGTTTGTATGTAAGTTAGGGTACTGGTGGACTTCGATGGAAAGGTCCAAGCATATCGCGTCAAATGATCCACTATTACGTGTAGATATGTTTTGGAGTGTCCATATTTCGAAAATCCAGCTATGGTATCTATAGAGATTAAGTCGAATGGTTGTTGAGGTGGTGGAATTTGTCCGAGGGCACCATAGGGTTTACCTTTGGGCCTTTTAATGATTTGGCAGGTGTGACACGACCTGACAAATTTTTCTATAGATTTAGAGATACCTTTCCAGTAGTACTGGGTAGTAATTATGCGGGTCATCTGAGAGATGCCTGGGTGGTTATATTCTTGGTGAACTTTGTTCATGAGAGTATATTGCAGGGTTTCGGGAATTATTATTTTAGTTACACCTTTTCGGGTAATGGTATGTAAGCCTTTTGTATCAATGTTGAATGTGGATGCTGTTGGTTGATGCTGTTTTATAATATCAGCACTGATAAATCCTACAAAGGGGTTTCGTGACAGTAAATCTGCCTCGTACTGTTGGCTGCCTTTGAGGTAGTGGATTTTGTAATTATAGGTAGATAGTCTCAGGCTCCATCTAAAGAGTCGTCCTGACGGATTTTTTATAGTTTTTAGCCATTGTAAAGCTTGGTGATCTGTGTATATGGTGAATTTTATACCGGTGAGGTATATTCGGAATTTGTCTACACTTTCGACGATGGCGAGGCACTCGAGTTCGGAAACGGTGTAGTTTCTCTCATGTGCTCTAAGGGCGCGGCTGAAATATTGTACAGGATGTACTTGTCCGTCTGGATGTACCTGTTTGAGTATGCCTGCGATCCCTTGGGTGGATGCGTCGCAATAAAGGCGGCATGGTAAACCGACTTGATACAAGTGTAGTACTGGTTTACTGGTTAAACTCTCTTTGAGAGTGGTGAAAGCTTGTTGACAATCTTGGTCCCAATTCCATTTTACATCCTTTTTAAGTAGTTTATTTAAAGGTGTTCGTAAGCGGGCATAATCTGCTATAAACTTATTATAAACGTTTACTGCTCCTAAAAATGATTGTAGTGTTTTTTGATTGGTAGGTGGTTTGATGGCATTTATGGTATCAAGGTTGCGCGTCTGTGGTGCATAAGTACCTGCGGTAACAGTGTATCCTAAGAAATCTATATTTGTTTTAAAAAAATGAACATTTATTATAATTGAGTGTGATGTTTTCGTGTTGACACACCGTTAGAAATTGTTGTAGGTGTTGTAGATGATCCTCTAAGGTGTCAGAAAAAATAATGAAATCGTCGAAGTAATGGGTAACAAAATTTAGTTTATATTTTTGCATGACCTGGTTTATGGCACGATGGTATATCTGTGGCGAATTTTTAAATCCGTAAGGAAGTCTACAAAATTCGTACTGACTATCTAACGTCACGAAAGCTAGTAGATTACGTGAGTTAGGTTCTATTTCCACTTGCCAATATGCGGATGCTATATCTACAGAAGAGTAGTATTTGGCTTTCGACAATTTATCAAGAATGGTTTCTATTAAAGGTAAAGGATGTACGTCTGGAGCGATGATTTCATTGAGTTTTCTGTAATCAATACAGAAACGTTTCGTTTTGTCACGTTTCGTAACGAGAGTTATTGGACTGGCATAAGGTGAGACTGACGGGGTAATAATTCCATATTGGAGCATTTGCTCTATTTGGGCCTGTATTTCTTGTTGGTCGTGTAGTGGCACTCTATATGGGCGTAATGCTATTATTTATCTGTGGTGGTATTGATTTTTACCGGGGGTATGTTCAATTTGGGCACGTTGTATTTGTTAGTAGAGAACACATGCGAGAATTCATATAGAATTCGTTGAAGTTCGTGTGGACAATGTTCTAAATGAGGTGCCACATTAGAAGGTATAGATAACTCAATATCATGAGCAGGAGATATAGGGGGTGATACAACAGTGGGGGAAAATATAGGGGCAGGCTCCGCCACATGTAAACAAGACTGGTTCGAGGGGAGGGTGGTAAAAATGGCTGTTTCCCTCGGTTGATTGGGACATAAATCCTCTTTGCGCTTGGTGAACTTATAGACATTTGTTGGGAGAGCATCATTATTTTGATAAATTTGGAGATTATTAAAATCTATAATTAATTTAAATATTTTAAGAGTATTAATAGATAAAATACCAAAAGGTAGTGAAGTTTCTACTATAAAAAATTTTAGTTTTTGGGTGAGGTTACCGATTTTAAGTTTTAAAAAAATATATCCAAGGGTATTTACATTGTTGGCTATTGCATTTATAGTTAAACTGTACTGATGGATAATAATTTTATATGGTAATCTATTTTCTATGGTTCTTAAAATATCCAAGTTAAGTATGTTAATAGATGCTCCCGTGTCTATTAAAAAGGGAAAATTTACATTTGGTGACAGTTCAGTCCATATTATTAGCTGTTCAACGAAAAAAGGTTGCAGGTTTTCCTACCGTTGAGTTGCTCGCGGGGCTTGTAGAGTCGTCTTGGCTTGCAGCTTGGACTTGGGGAACATGGCTCGGAGATTGGACCTTGGGCCGGGTGTGGGTACCACGTTTTGGTACAGTGGTTGTGCGTGGTCTGGCGCTGTAGACTGGGCGTGTTCGGCTCTGTTGGAATCGTTGTTCACACTGGGAGTGCCAGTGCATAGCATTGCAATACTTGCAAGGCGAGGGTGGCGGTGTAACTTGGTACGTTACACGTGATGACCGCTGGTTGTTGTACCGCGGTGGTGGGTTGTGGTAGGTTGGGTGTGGAGCCTTGTCTACTTGGCGCTGGTACACTGCATTGGTGGCACACTGAGTTCCTCTTATTCTTGACACTAGGTCGAACCATTCCTTAATGGTGTTTGGCTGCACAGTTGCGATTAATCGCTGGTCTGCGACAGGTAGTCCGTCGGTCAGAGACTCTATTAATATGTCGGTGGGTAGGGTGAGTTTCATGCCCATTACCGTTTTGTTTTGGTAGTAGTCTTCTAGGGGCATTTGGGGTGTCAATTTGATAGCCAAAAAGCGTGCAAACGACGCTTCTGTCGTTGCTGGAAATAAGTCTATCAGTGTCTGGCGGGCATCATTATAAAATAACCTATTTAACTGTAGGTTTCGGAAATATTGGAGTGGCTTACCTTGCAGGTAGGAGGGTAACTTGCGTAGGCGGTCCGTGTAGGTCAGTTCCGCTCGATCTGCTTGGGCATCGAAGTTGTCGAAAAAGCTCTGGGCTTCAAAGGTACCATCGTATGGACTCACGTCTATCTCCCTAGGAGATCGGGCGACCAGCAGTTTACTCAGGGCATCGGCGATCTGTGTCAGCGGGTCTGTGGAGGTACCTTGGGTGGCGACGTTTCTTCCTCTTCAAATGTCGTCTCTTGTTTGGGGACAGATTGCTCGGCAGTATCGTTGGACGGGTTGGTTTGCTCCTCCATCTTGGCTCTTTCTCTCTTTTCTATCTGGACAGTCTTCTTACCTTCTTCACTGTGGTGTCCTTCGTTTGGGTTATCCTGTCGACTCTCGCTATAAGCTGTGGTAACCGAGGGTCAAACCTGTAGTAACCGAGAGGGACAGTCAGGGCGTGGAGAGTTTTCCAGTACCTCTCTGCACTTTGGAAGACCTTTAACAGTTTTCACAGAGTACAGGCAGTCGTGGTCGAGGCAGAGTGGAAAGCTTGGGAATGTTCACACACACACAAAATTTGAACTTTGAACGTCTGGGGCATTCTGCACCCTTTGGACCAGATGGCAACGGGCTGCCGAATTCCTTTAGAGTTGTCTCGATTGTAGACGTTTTTTGAACTTTTCAATCTTGCTTTAACTTAGCTCTTAATCTATTACATAGTTTTATTTATTTGTCTTTAATTTGTACAAAGTACATTACATATGGTGATGCAATGACACAGGTTAATCATACTTATAATTATTTATAGATGTGTTTCTATATAACATGACAATCTTGTTATAAGTAGTTATACAATATAGGGTTGTTGGTTTAAATTACCATATATATCTATGTTTTGTACATATGTTATATTCAAATGACTTATATGGAGGGATAATTTCATTATTAATTTTCATTTTGATGTATTGTATACATTTTATCATTAATAAATTATGTTTGAGGTATCAAAACTGCTTTTTTGTACAAACAGCAACGTGTGAACGGGTACAGCTTATCTTTATAAAAAAGTTTAAGTAGAGAGTGGATGTATGCTCGAAAAATAATTTTTATCAAGTACTGGTTAGGTAAACTTTCACTAGGGTAAAACCCGGGTACATCTGCTAGTTCTATATAAAATGGAGGGAAGAAGGTCATATTTATTAGATCAAGAAGAGACTATTGTAGAAAGTGATATTGAAGAGGATCATCTAAGTGAACATTTTTACAGGAAGTAACACTGGAATATATTCAGATATGGGAATTTTGTGGGATAAGGGAATTATACCACAAACACATTTTTATATAGGGAGAGCCTCGAAAACCAAATAGTCCAAAAATTGTCCTTCACAAACAGTAAAGCTGAGAACGCCTAATGTCATTACACATTTACTAGGCTTGAAAGGGTGAAGAAGCAAAAAACTAAAATACACCTTTAGAAGAAAATTCTTGAAATGTTTGGCCCCTGAACAAAGCAAAGAGCAACTAAATCAAAGAAAAATCATTTCTTCACTGCCTAGAGGACTAAGTAAAAAAATATATATATATATTTTTTACAGATAAGTTAATTGAAATCATAAATGTATACTCTAAATATTTATTTCAATTCAAGCCAACAAAAAGGTCAGGAACTGCAAGATAAAGCTTCCTACTAGATGTAGAGTGTGTCCCTCCAGTAAGGACTGGAAGACCTCGACTTTGTGCCATAAATGTGCAAAGCCATGTTGTAAAGGACATACAATTGCAGTTTGCAATGATTGTATATACAGTAAAACCCCTCTATAGTGAACCCTAATGGGACAGAGCTTTTGGTTCACTATAGCCACGGTTTGGCTATTTTTTTTTACTTTCCAAAATTTTTAGGCCGTATAATTAAAGGACAGCCATACATACACACAGCAAGAGGCTTCCTCTTAATAGTGGTCACTTTGTTTTAATTCCCATAATTGACCATTAATACTGAATAACAATAGAAATCATTAGATGATTGGTTCTTCTTATCATTAACTACATGTACCTGTATGTCTAATTTAAAAATCATGACAAATCCTAGGCAAAGTTTTATTAAATATATATTCAAAGATATAAAAATGATTTTAAAACATCTTTATCACATTATATAATACAATGTTTACTTGGAAAAATGACTCTAATACCTTGTTGCTTGAAAGCACTCTACAAGCATTGCACCATTCAAAT
This sequence comes from Cordylochernes scorpioides, assembly GCA_030710605.1. Classification (NCBI taxonomy): domain Eukaryota; kingdom Metazoa; phylum Arthropoda; class Arachnida; order Pseudoscorpiones; family Chernetidae; genus Cordylochernes; species Cordylochernes scorpioides. Next base: position 37,665,592 of record CP092879.1, read on the forward strand.
AAAGTTAGTGTTTTTCTTCCATTTCATGTTTCCACATATTTTTCAAAGTCTAGATTTCGTTTTTTAACCTGTCATGCAAAACATTGCTGACTGTAAAATCACCATAGTTTATGGCATAAAAATAATTTTTGTTTCATCACGGGACCGTTTATTTGGACTTTTTTTTTTTCCCCTAAAACGTACGATCGCGATTGCGGCAAAAGTTGAGGTTGATTCCTCTTTGTAACAATTTTTAATAGCTTTATATTTTATCTTTTACTAGACGTATGACCCGGCTTCGCCCGAGAATTCCCCCGATTGCAATTTCCTTCATACTGAAAGTACATCAATAATAAATATTAGAAGTGCCATAGAATAGCAATACAGAAGTAACACATAAACTACAGGAAAAAAGTGTGTGTGATGGCAAAAATTGTATTATATTAGTGTTTAGGTATTTGATTTAATTAATATAGTTGATATAATAATATATATTTATATTATATATAATATAAATGAGTTTTAAAAATTGTAAAAAAAAATGCATCGGCCGGGAATCGAACCCGGGCCCGCCCACGTGGCAGGCAAGCATTCTACCACTGAACCACCGATGCTTATAAAAAATGGCCCTATTTGGGTATTCATTCCATTCCGGATTACTCTGCGTAAAAAAAAGTTCTTCAAATGAAAAAAGAAATAGCCAAAAATACTAATCAAAATGTAGCCGAAAATTTTCCTCAGGTTTATAAAAAGCGACATGCAAAATTTGGTATCAATTGGTTCAGTAGTTTTTGAGTTTATCGCGAAACAGACAGCCATTGACTTTTATATATCTCTTCTCTATATATATAAAAGTCAATTTCTGTCTGTCTGTCTGTCTGTTTCGCGATAAACTCAAAAACTACTGAACCAATTGGTACCAAATTTTGCATGTCGCTTTTTATAAACCTGAGGAAAATTTTTGGATACAATTTGCTTAGTATTTTTGGCTATTTCTTTTTTTCATTTGAAGAACTTTTTTTTTACGCGGAGTAATCCGGAATGGAATGAATACCCAAATATGGCCATTTTGTATACGCATCGGTGGCTCAGTGGTAGAATGCTCGCCTGCCACGCGGGCGGCCCGGGTTCGATTCCCGGCCGATGCATTTTTTTAAAACAATTTTTAAAACTCATTTATATTATATCTTCTATATAAATAAAAATGAATGTTTTTATGTTTGTTTGTTTGTTTGTTGGTTTGTATGTCCGGTATACAAATTCGCAGTAGTTCACTAATTCAAACCAAAATTTCCATACATAGGTAAAAAAATACGAGGAAAACGATAGGCTATTTTAAATTATATATAAATTAAATATTAAAACTATATATTCAAATTATTCTACTTAGCTCACGAACAGCGCCCTCTATCAAGGTTATAAATACATTTAAAATTGAAATCTTCTCAAAATTTTATTAATAATAGTTCGCTTAATAATTAGAATACTTGATCTAAATCGAAATATTTATAGACGCACGCTCGATTTGAAGATTTATATCGTAACTAATCTGACTGTAAAGTTTGGAGCGGGACGTTTCACAAGAGTGACATCCACGGCGCCAATTTATAATTGTAACGAATAGTGTTTGAATAAAACATTTAATCGGGTAAACCCGGGCGTTGCCCGGGTCATTCGTCTAGTATAGAGATAATAAAAAAGTTATATTATCATATTTTAATATGTTCTTAACATTTTGCCTGTGTTGTTTCACTTTGAAAAGTTCTGAAAATGGCCCTTTTTTTTTTAGAGAAATAACATTTTTGTTTTTAAAATGACTTTGTTTTCTTCATTTTGGAAGCCCCCATTTGGATTTTTTATATTTCAAAATTAATGGATGCAAAGATATTCTATAAAAAGTATAATGTGTAAAAATTTATACAACATACAGCAAAAATAAAAACAAACAATGCCGCTAAATTTATTGTTTTGAAATCGCGATCCGCGAGCTGAAACATGCTTAAAATTTTGTTGTTTCAATTTTTTTTTTTTAAATTACAATTCTAAGTTCGTTATAAGCATAGTATTTTAAATAGATTTTATTATTTTGGGACTGAAAATAGATTCGTTATCAGGGGTAGTTCGGTATTCTAAAAATCGCAAAGTTCGTTATAACGATGGTATTTTTAATGGTATGGAATTGGGAATCGGCGTGGGTTCGTTATAAGGGAAGGTTCGTTATATCCAGGGTTCGTATTAGCGGGGTTTTACTGTAGTTTGTTTTAATTTTACTCATGGAATTTTATTTTTTTAATATTGGAAAGGAGCAATAGATTCCTATTTTATATACCACTACCAATTTTGAGCATTATCCAAAAATAATTTTAAAAATGTTTAATCTGTGTAAAAAATATAAATATTTTATTAATAATTGCCTTTTTTGAAAATAAAAATGTTGTTACTTCGAAATAGAAAAGGTTTTGTATTTCCTCAGATAATATTTATGTTCAAAATATATAATTATAATATCGGGTATATTTCACCCAGCGCGCGCAAGTACGTTACATTTTTAGCATGCCCGCTCGAGGGTTAAAAGAGCTTTTTTTTTCTAATACAGTAGAGAACCTCAAGAGATAGACAAATTAATAAAATCAAATGTCCAACCCCACCAGCGAGTGCAAGTAGCCAAATGGGGCTCTGGCACATTTGTAAGTGCAAAGTCAAACTGCTTTTCACATGTGTAGACATGTGGTGTACTTACAGTAAAAGCAGTCGTCTACATCTACCCACCATGATTATCATGGCCTGTACCATGTGTACTAGGGATAAGCAAAAAAAATATATATATATATATCTATATATATAAAAATGAATGTTTGTATGTTTGTTGGTTTGTATGACCTGTATACAAATTCGCAGTAGTTCACTAATTCAAACCAAAATTTCCATACATAGGTAAAAAAATAACGGGGATGACGATAGGCTATTTTAAAAATATATATAAATCATTTATTAAAACTATATATTAAAATTATTCAACTTAGCTCACGAGCAGCGCCCTCTAGAACGCGGGCGATCTGCCGGCGGCGCGCGCCCGTTGGCTGCCGGCGAGCATGTGACTTCCCTGTGTGCGCGCATGGCAGTCGGCGACCGCCCGCCAGCGAGAGAAGCTTTTTCTTAATTACAATGCAAGTCCTTAACTATATTTACAGGTTTTCTAATTTATAACTATTTCACATATTTACATATATGTTTTCATTTTTTGCTATAACTGATCTAATTCGCCGTTTAAAATAACTGCTCTTGCAATATTTGCTATGTTTTATGTGTTTGAATAAAACATTTAATCGTGTAAACCCGGGCGTTGCCCGGATCATTCGTCTAGTATATATATATAAATAAATAGTGTATGATGTTTTGGTAATACCGTTGTTACCATCATCAGACAAAAGTACTGAATGAGAAAAAAATATATCATAGTATATTTTAAATAGTTTTTGCTGTAATAAATTGTGAAAAAAAAAAGATAGCAGATAAGAAGAAAATAGTTTTCTGAGAATCCTTAAAATACTTCTTAGAATTAAAAGTAGAAAAAAAGCTATTTTTAAAAATATATAATTAAAAGTTTATCTCTGCAAATTAATGTATGTATGTATGTATGTATGTATGTATGTATGTATGTATGTATGACAATGACAATGAAAACAATTTATTGACTGTCAGTCAAAGCAAACACTCAACCAGAAGTGAGGAAAGAAAAAATTAACAATTAACAATCGTCAGGAGTTGAGGCATGTCCTCCAAAGTCTTGCCATATCGGAGCCAACGTCGGGATGGTAGTTCTGAGCCAGTTCTAAGGCGGCGCTGAGGAACTCAGCGAGGACCTTCCTCAACGCAGTTGTGAGTTTCGCCATGAGGGGCTTTCCGTACTCGGCGTATAAAACAGCGTTCCTGAGTACAACCGGATTGATTCCTGCTTCATATATGGGCCTCAGGGAGGTTGTGTGATCCAGTTTAGTGAAAATTTCAACGATCAAATCATCCTCTATCGTGGGCTCGAGTGGGGGCGAAGGTCTCATCGCGGTCGGTGTTGTTTCTTCCTCGTGGGGAACGGGTGGTGTTGGCCCGGCAGGCCGAGGCGCAGGCAGTGGGGGTGTTGAAGGCACTGCGGTAGGGGCGGTCCTCAGCTCTGACAAGACCTGTCGCAGGACCTTATAAATATTACTATCTCCTCCGGGCCTTAGGTCGAGGATTTGGTATATTAGGCCGGCAAGAGCATTGCTCTGCGGAAGGGTTAGATGTTGACCGCGCTTGTGGGCCCTGGTCTTCGAGGAGAGGATGTCCAGGACCTCCTCCCGCCCAAGACCAAGGGCGTTCGTCTCAGCAAATGAGACACCGGGATTTCTCTTGAGGTAGGCCTCAAGGTCGGGTCTCGTCTTACGCCCTGATGACGACGGGGAGGGCGGCACAGGGGTCCCGTGTGCATGCAGAGGACCAGGAGGGGCGACGGAGGCTGGCTGGGCTTGAGGCACTACTCCGGCGGGCTGGGAGGCCGGAGGGCGAAGGTCCGCGGGAGCCTCAGGTGCCTCCATTGGTTTCACTGCCTGTGGGGCGCTGTTGGAGGTGGACGGCGCCAGCACTTCGGCTGCAATCTCCATGGGCTCAGAAGAAGGAGCCACGGCGTCTGAGGATGTTCTCGCAGGCAGGGCGGCAGAAGTGCCGGGAGCTGATGTCTGTGGCGCAGGGCGCTTTGGTGACGGAGCTGGAGCCGTTGGTGTTGGGAGGTTCAGCTGCCGGGACTCGGTGGACGATGCACCAGATGGAAGGGGTGCCGGCTGTGGCTGGGCGTTGTTGGAGGCTCTCCCAGGAATGATGGGGCAGTTGGCCCTACGGTGACCCTGCCGGCCGCATCTGGAGCACTTGACTCCATAAGAGATGAAGGCTGACAGGACGTTACCCTTGTTTCGGATGATGACGCGGGTCGGGATCTTTTCCAAGGCAATGCCCTCCTTAAGGAGGATGAATGCCTCACGTCGTCCATCCGTGAAGGTATACCTTCCGGCTCTCAGCCGGATGGGGACGATGGAGGTCACGTCACCGTAGGGCTTGAGGGCCTCGATGACGGCGGCGTCGTCGTCCACGAAGAACGGCAAGTTTCCGACGGTGATCCTCTCCGCCCTTTTCTTGAAGGGGAAGGCCCTGAGGTGGGTGTGGCCAATATCAAGACCGTCTCTTATAAGTCGCTCCGCCAGGGCCTTGGTGGACAGGCCCACCAGCATATGGCCGTCCATTTTCATCACCTGGAACACATTCCCGGCTCCTCCGACCAGCTCTTCCACCGCCTGCAGGTAGTGGGTGGACCCGAAGTCCGGGCAGTGTTCCACGAAGACGCAGTTGTCTTCTGTTGAAGAGCGCTGGCGTGCTCTGGCGTCAGCGATGTCGGCCCGGGTAGCCCTGATCACCTGGACCTCCGTAGCTCCACCCGCAGGTGGCCGTCTTCGCAGGGTTGGGCCGGTCCTTCTGGAGGCCGCGACACCGCTGGAGCGTTGCTCGACAGGGCGGCTCGGCGACTCCCTGCGTCTTCGCTTGTGTTTGACCACGGTGAATCCATTTTCACCTGATTCTGAAGCCTCCATTTGCTCGGCCCAGTTTGTTGCAGCGGCGACAGCGCCGCTTGTTGATGGTGTGACGTCCGATACACGCCGCGGCAAAATTTACATGCTGTCTGTCGAAAGGCGGATTTGCATAGTTGCCGCCTGTGTTAGCTGTATTCGATTTTTCAACTTGAGATTGGTTTCCTGCGGATATCTCCGCAACCGCCTGATTGTCAGAGCCGAGGCTTCCAGGCTCATGCTCAGCACGATGAGGGCTTCCAGCCCATTCTAAATTCGTCGCTTCCAGCGACATTCTTCCGCTCGCCAGAGGCGAAAATTACGGAGCTCGCGCGACGCGTGGCCGCACGGTCGATGTATGTGTGTTTGTTTGTATGTCCGGTATACAAATTCGCAGTAGTTCACTAATTCAAACCTAAATTTCTATACATAAGTAAAAAAATACGGGGAAGACGATAGGCTATTTAAAAAAATATATAAATCAATTATTAAAACTATATATTCAAATTATTCTACTTAGCTCACGAACAGCACCCTCTATCAAGTACTAAAAGGTTATAAGTACGTTTAAAATCTAAATCTTCTCAATATTTTATTAATAATAGTTTATTAATAACACATACGTTTAGAATACTTGATCTAAATCGAAATATTTATAGACGCTCGCTCGATTTGAAGATTTATATATTTTCATTTTTAGATATAACTGATCTAATTCGCAGTTTAAAATAACTGCTCTAATTTGAAATATTTGGTATATTTTATTTGTGTTCACTCTATTTCTATTTATTTGAAGTATTATAATTTCCATGTTTCAAAAACCTATTTCAAAAAGGTCGTTAGAAATATGTAAGGCCTGAAATAGCTTTACATGCAAATATTTATGATGCCAAGCGTAGCTTAATGGTTAGGTGTACCGCTTCGTATTTCCACAACCTTGGTTCGAAACTTAGCCTGGGTGTTTTTTTTTTTATATTATTGAAGCAAAGTTTTTTTACAGTACCAAAATTTCCATACATAGGTAAAGAAAATACGAGGAAAACCTTAGGCTATTTTAAATATATTATATATAAATCAAATATTAAAACTATATATTCAAATTATTCTACTTAGCTCACAAACAGTGCCCTCTATCAAGGTTTGGAGCGGGACGTTTCACAAGAATGACATCCACGGCGCCAATTTATAATTGTAACAAATAGTATTTGAATAAAAACATTTAATCGGGTAAAACCTGGGTGTTGCCCGGGTCATTCGGCTAGTTAATTATATTTTTAAAAAAGGGTTTTTTTTCCCACTTCTAATTCTAAGAATAGTATTTTAGGGGGTTCTTGGAAAAATATCTTCTTATCAGCTATCTTTTTTACACAACTGATAATATTAACAACTAGTTAAAAATATACTAAGATATTTTTTGTCATTCAGTACTTCTGTCTGATATACTAACAAGGTTGTTACTGAAACATTATTTATTTTTACCTTGTGTCTCTAATCTATAATCCAAATTGTACCTTATCAACCTCCAGAGATCTAAAAACTTGGATACTCTTGGTCTCTTTAAAAAAAAATTATATACAGTTAAACCTGTCTATAGCGCCCCTCTTGGGACTCACCAAAATAGGGTGCAATAGACAGGTCACTTTTAATGTAAATTGCATCAACTACGTATTTAAAATCTGGCACTGTAGAGAGGAAGGCGCTATTTAGAAGGGACGCTATAGACAGGTTTAACTGTATTTAAATTCTTTGTTCCACTTTGATATTCTGAATTGTCCACTAGTGGAAATGTCTATTATATGTAAAAATCAATAAATAATGCATTGGGAAAGCATCTGTTGTTTGTAGGTGTCTGCTAGAGCGAACATATTTTCATTGGTAGGGAAATTTTGGTGGTAAAAATTGTCTGTTGCTTAGAGGTGTCCGCTAAAGGAATATGGTGTAATTCTATGGCAGCAGTAGCCTTGGTTTTATCTTCCTATGGGGGGGGGGGGGGGGGGGGGGAGGCTCATTTGTATTCTCTCCCCATTGTTGGGTGTACCATTCTGTCATTAGGCCAATGTGACCTCATCAAGGACTTCCCATATAACCTCAGCTAGAGAATACAGTATAGCTTGTCTTTAGAAGTTTTCCTGTCTTATGAGTTGATTGTTATTGGTAATCCAAGGTAATAAGACCAAATCCAAATAGTGTTTGACGTAACAACACTGTTACTGGATTGAAATGTTTTCTGATTGAAAAAAATACTTCAATGGCCCCCGATTCTTGCAAAAGTCCAACCCTACCATCAAGTGCAAGTAACCAAACAGGGCTCTTTTCACATGTATAGACATGTGGTGCACTTACAGTACAAGCAGTCGTCCCTTTTACCCACCATGATTATCATGGCTTGTACCACCTTGTACTAGGGATAAGAGAAAAAAATAATAATAACACTGTTACCGAAACGTCACACATTATTTATTTATTTAGATTTGGTCTTATTACCTTGTGTTTATAATCTATAATCCAAATTGTGACTTATCGTTATTGGGAACAGTTTGTCTCTTTCCATTAATTTAGTCTCTACTTCTTTCTTATCTCCACTCAATCATATCAGGGTATCAAGCTTGTAGAGCTTTTGAGTTAGTGTGTCTGCTAGGGATGAGTAGAGATCATCATCAGAGATTTGTCAACCATAATGATTAGATGAATTTTTCATCTGGGCTTGAGGCCGGCAAAGGCGGATTAAACATGGATATAAAAAATATATATGTGTGTTGTGTGCTATAATATATAATAAGTAATATAGTTTAGAAAGATTTTTTTTTTTGTTTTAAAGTTTACAAAATACCAACTCACCAGTAAGAGGACACCTCTCTGTAAAGGACACTTAGGCTCTGCAACTATGTGTTATCCTTTACAGGGAGGTTCTACTGTACTGTAGAGCTTTCCTTGAAAGACCATCCAAAAAAATATTAATAATATATCACGAGAAAGATTGAGTTATATGAGGTTTAATTTACAAATGTTACTGTTGCTCATCCATGGATCTGGTTCCAAAATAACTTTACTAGATACCACTCAAAAAGAGCAACCTAGCTTATGGTATTTACAACAATGAATAATATAGGTGAAGGTTATTCATATATTAAAACAAAGTGTCAAATGCAGGATTAGATCCCGGTTCATGGCTGTCAGGAATTGAGGGTTTTAACCATTTGTGGTAAAGACAAAACATTCAGGAGATAAGTTTCTTCATCATTTGTCTCAAGGTAATAGCCTACAGTACCCGGTGTTCCCAGGTGGTCACCCTCCCAAGTACTGACCAGGCTCGACATTGCTTAACTTCAGTGATTGGATGAGAACCAGTGTTTTCAATGTGGTATGTCCGTAGGCAATTCAATGGATCTACCACACAGGGTGTAGCAGGTAAATTGGGAACAATTATAAAGGGAAAAATAGTACGAATGTGACATTGTACTGGGATAAGGTGCATAAATAAGCCCAAAACGCGTCCGTGGTTAACTTTTCTTGATTAATCAAGAATGGGTATTTGGCCAATTCTGGAATAATTAAAAATCAACGAGAATAGTTGATATTTATTCCAATAAGATGGCGCAAGCCATCAGCAACTTTCAGTTGCATGATAAGGAGATGCCTTTTTTCAAAATTATAAAGGGATTTAAAATAATTTTTTTTTGTAAGTTTAGTAGAACACTTCTAGAAGGACACTTCTACACAAAGGGCAGTTTTCATCACCAAAATTTCATTTTTTAAACTAATTACCAACTCTCCAGCAAGAAGAAACCTTTCTTACCTTGCCAACTAGTTGTCCTTTACAGAGAGGTCCTACTGTTTAAATCAACATACTGAAATAAAAATTGACACAGTGACAGTTAAAATGATGTAATATTAATTTATTGAATGTAGGTTTCATTAAAAGAAAATAAGACCTAATCCAAATAATTTATTAGTGTGTGACGTTTCGGCAACAACATTGTCACCATCATCAGACAAAAGATTGTTTCATTGTTAGCCACATGACAGACTCAAGGCGAGTGTGGAAAGAAGCAACAGGCCTTGGTGATGATGACCTTGTCCATTTGGGTCATCGCTGTGTGAACTTGCATCCATTATAGACAGGATGGTGGGGAGCTTTATTGACATTTCTTTCAACAATGTTCTTTTTTTTTTTTTTTCTTATCCCTAGCACACGTGGTACAAGCCATGATAATCATGGTGGGTAGAAGTAGGCGACTGCTTTTACTGTAAGTGCACCACATGTGAAAAGCAGTTCGACTTTGCACTTACAAATGTGCCAGAGCCCCGTTTGGTTACTTGCACTCGCTGGTGGGGTTGGACTTTTGCAAGAATCGAGGGCCATCGGAGCATTTTATTTATTTTTTCAATCAGAAAAAAATGCCCAATGCAGGAATCGAACCAGAGTCATAGCAGTCGAAAACCAATGATTTAGACCATCCTTCCACCGACCCCCCTCAACAATGTTCCATTGATAGTAGTGGATTACAGTCTGGAAAATTAGGTTGCCTAATATCAGGATTCCAATGGCTGGGCAGATTGTCAGCCTGTGCTTTCTTTGCACGCTGTCAGACTGTATCTTGACACGATAATTGGTGGTTTTGGCAGCTTAAGAAAGTCCACTATCTCTTTTGGACTACTTCCATTGTACATAGAAATAATGATGGCTGCAAGATTGGCACACCATGCACTGTTACACTGCACATGAATATACAGTTAAACCTGTCTATAGCGCCCCCTCTTGGGACTCACCAAAATAGGGTGCTATAGAGAGGGGGTGCTATAGACAGGTCACTTTTAATGTAAATAGCATCGTACTACATATTTAAAATCATGCATTATAGAGAAGGAGGCGCTATAGACAAGTTTAACTGTGGCTAGGTATTTTTATTTATTTATTAATCAACCAGGCGTAATATATTGAAATATTTGCACCTATTACAGAGGAAACAAACAAATTAGAACTTAGAATTAAATATTTACCAATTTACATGTATTATTCTACAGAGTTCACAAAATTTATATAGACAAAGTGGCTGATGTAAGAGTTAAATCATTTAGATCAGGGAACAATCGATGTCTCACTTCTGCAAAGTTCTGTATAAATTTTCATTTATTTTTATGGCTGCCATTCCAATTTATCGGCTACACTTTGTATTAAATCTCCTTAATGAAAAAAAGTGTAATAAAAGGATTACATAGGAATTTTATTTGCATATTTTCAACATGCTTGCACATCTACATGTTTTACAGTATTTGGCTCCGATTTGGTATGGCTAAAGATGCTAAGGCACATTTCTGTGTAGGAATCAGATTTTTCCTGATTAGAAACACCTGTGAGTCAGCATATTGACATGCAATCAGATTTCCACAAGTTTCCTGTGAGAACACTTAATAGTAGTTGGCCTTTGTTGATGTGTGGCTGTTTCTCAATTTTTGTTGTTGTTGCTCTTTATGATAAAGTAGAATTTGGATTATAGGTCTTATTCTTCTTTCTTCTTGGATTAGATGCATAAGGTAACAAGACCATATCTCCAAATCAATAATGATTAAGCACAATTTGGATTATAGATTATAATACAAGAAAATAAGACCTAATCCAAATAATTTAATAGTGTGTGACGTTTCGGTTACAGCATTGTCCCCATCATCAGATAAAATAATAAATGATTTATTCTTTTGTCTGATGATGGTGACAATGCTGTTGCTGAAACGTCACACAATATTAAATTATTTGGATTAGGTCTTATTTTCTTGTATCCAAATCAATAAATTTTATGATTTTTTTTTTCAGTAAGAGTGTTGTTACCATCTCTTCAAACTATATTGCAGCATGATTTTTAAATACAGTAAAACCCCACTAAAATAAACCTGGGATATAGCAAACCTTCCCTTATACCCTTATATCAAACCTGAAATAATCCCCATTTATAAACACAAGGTAATAAGACCAAATCCAAATAAATAAATAGTGTGTGACGTTTCGGTAACAGCGTTGTTACCATCTTCAGACAAAAGTACTGATTGAGAAAGGTCTTATTACCTTGTGTTTATAATCTATAATCCAAATTGTGCCTTATCAATCCCCATTTATATTTTATAATATTTTATAAACTATGGTTATAATGAAACCATGGCTATAGTGAACCACAGGTTCAGTCCCATTGGGGTTTGCTATAGAGGGGTTTTACTGTAGTTGGTAGTGTTATAACAGTGTTAGAGTAAACTCTTGTCATTGCCAAAGCCTCTCATTCATATAGGAGCAGCCAAATTATTGGGAATCCAGGTTAAAATAGGTAATGAAAATTCAAAACTATTATAGACGCATATGTATTAAAATAAAACAATATCTACTGCCCTTACTGCAATGGAAAAATTAATGGAAGGGCCTGGCTCATTGCAGCAATGCTGTTGTTGAACATCAAACCTCGCTATAACTTTGTGGCCAAGATTTGTTATAACCAGGGTTAAAACAATTGGGACTTTATAATGTTTTAACCAAGTCACATCACATATTCAAATTGCACCTTATCATAGCAAATTAACTCCACTCCTCATTAGAAACTCAAAAAAATAAGACCAAATGAGTTAATAGCATGTAATGTTTTGGTAACAACACTTTTATCAAAAGTCACACACTATTAATATACTTGGATTTGATCTTATTACCAAATTGTGCCTTATCATTCACTCTTTATTTTTAAATACAAACACAAGAAGAAGTAACCTAATTTGTGTGTGTGTCAGAAATTGTGCATATGGCGTTGTCCCGCCTCATTCCAACTGGCCTCGGGATCCTGCTCTACCTCCTGCTGCCGAGAAGACCCCTGAGAATGCTATTGAAGACAAATTTCATGCTGTTAGGCAGAGGCATACTTATTTTCAGGAGCCTCCACCTCCTCGCAAGGCTGGAGTGAACAAGTCCACAAGAACCAGGGATCAGAATGTGCGAATGCGTAGACTGCGCCCGCGCCAAGTGCTCTGTTACCGCTGCCGAGCCTTCTGTACAGGTGAGGCGTCAGGAGGAGGAGGTGGTGGTGGTGGAGGGGCGGCGACCAAGGGTGCCAGTGGGGGCAAAGCTCAGCAGCAAACAACCACCACCCCCCCTACCCCTGCTACCCGCATCCACAACACCAGGCATTCCATTGCCGCCAACAGCAAGCCAGCTGTCAGCAGTTCTGTGGATGGGTGTGACTCAGTCACCAGCACAACCGCTGCTGCTGCCACCTCAAAGACTGATGAGGCCCCTCCTTCTACCACAGCAGCCACTACTTACTCAGATAGCACCAGCCCTCCCCCCGCTGTTAGCAGCTCCACAGTTCTCTCCAAGGCCCTCTCTAGTCCCCCCCTCAAGATGGCCAAGGTCTCCCTCCAGAAGATCCAAGTGGCAGACCTCAAGAGTGAGACTGCTAGCATCCCTGACAGCATGACTCCGCCTTCCTCCCGCCCCAAGAGTGATGGGGAGTACCAGGCTGTAGTGACTTCCTCCAATGAACAGCCTTCAGGTAGACTTGTGCTTAGGAAAAGGGTGGCCAACAACTCAGGAAATGAATCTTCTACATCGTCTTCCTCCACAGCCTCTTCTGCCAGAAAACAGAGGAAGGTCCCTCCCTCTGGTGGCAAACGGGCAGCCAATAAAGCTGCTGTTCCACCCCTCGTTCTTCCCCCACCCCCAAGTGCACCTGCCCAGCCCCCTCCAGTTCCTGTGGTAGCTCCTCCCCAGGCCCCTGCTCCCACTTCCACCAATCCTACCCCTCCACCTCCACCAGCGACTGAAGTGACCTCCCTCAAGGTGGTCAACAAAACCAGTCCTGTCATCAAGATCTCCTTTGCCAACCCCCAGGGCAAGGAGTCCATCTTAAAAATCCCACCCAGGGCCCAATCTCTCACTTCCAGTGACAATGAGGAAGACAGCACATGGCCTTCTGTCAAGGAGGATTCCCTGGCTTCAAAAGACGCCAGTGCCAAAGCTGCCAAGAAAGCCTTGAAGAAGGCAAAGAAAGATGCCCAGCGCAAGCTGGTGTTGAATCTGCGATCCCCCAGTAACCATTCTTTGCCCAGTGCCCCCTCCTCCCCAGCCCAACAAGGGACCAAAAGTCGCCACCATCACAAGCATAAGTTGAAGCGGAAGAGAAAACATAGAGAAGATGTGCATGAACAACAAGAACACCCTCATAAGAAACTCTATTCCCCATCTCATGGACTAGCTCAGGGAGAAAATAGTGAAAACGAATCTGTGGCTTGCCTCCCCAATAATGAAAACCGTTATTCTCGCAAGAAAGTGTCCATCTGCTTGAAGCGGTTGAATGCAAAGGCCTACGCCAAAAGTAGCCCCAAGTATGTGGTTAGAGACACCCCACTAGGCCTTCCGTCACCGGAAAGCGACGAGGCCAGTGATTGCGATGATGTGCCAGACTTTCCAAAGCATGAGCCAGGTAGCATTTCAGGTAAGTTGAAGCCTTTGACAATGCGGTTTTCATCGACAGAGGTGAAGAGGTGCGTGCTGGAGAACGGCCGCGATGTGACCATAGGAGACGTGGTGTGGGGTAAAGTCCAGGGTTTCCCCTGGTGGCCAGGCAAGGTGCTGGCTCTGACGGAGTGTCAGAGGGACAATTCCTCTCTCTCTCAGCAAGCCCACGTTTCCTGGTTTGGCTCTACCACCTCCTCCTACATGCCCTGCTCCAGGCTGGTCTCCTTCCTGGACGAGTTCAAAGTACGCTACAACCGCAAGAAGCGGGGATCCTACCGTGAAGCCATACGACAGGCAACCTTAGAAGTGGAAGCACAGAAAGGTGTCCCAGTACAGCTTCCTGCGGAGTTGGGATGTCTACTAGCGGCCACGTAACCCTACTGTTTTATTATTGTTTTTTAATTAGGTGTTTTTTTTTTCCTTCTCTCTTTTTTCTTTAGTCCTCTCCCATCCTCCATGCTTTCTTTTTTTTTTTTTTATAATCTCAGCTGTTGTGCTTAGGGGGAGTTGTTATTCATTGTTTCTTCTTTTCTTAAAAAAAAAAGAGAGACAGCATTTGTATATTCTCAGTTATGCAAATCACTTTACATCTTTTCTTCTCTTTTTTTTTTTTTTACCCCCTGATGAAGAGAGGAAAAAGGTAAAGTTTAAAAAAGTGTAATCTTATCTATACATCTTATATATATATTATATATAATATACCAAATATATCGTGCAAATTCGTTACTTTCTAAATAGAAAATGAAAAAAAAAGGCCATTTTTTATCATTATTATTATTAACAGGGTGTTATTAAAAATAATTTTTTTTTTTCAAATTTATTAAATCTCTACAAAAATATATATAAAAGAGGAGAGGAATGCTGTCCCCCCCCTGTAAAAGTTTACTTGTATATAGTTTTTTTTTTTAATGTTAAAACGATGACTTTTTTTTAAATTGAAAAAAAAAAAAAGAGAAGAAACAAAAATTGTAATATATTGCACATTGGACTTGTATATATATTTTTTCTTTCTTTTTAATAATTGGGATTGATAATATGAAAACATATATATATATTCGGGCTTCTTTATATTCATTAAATAGCAAGTAATATGCAAAATTGAGAAGCAAAAAAAGAAATTTAATAATTGATAATAGTTTTGAAAAAAAAAATATATATATATATATATATTTTTTTTTTGTAATTGGGAAGAAATCTCGATAACTTGGAAATGGAATCAAGTGTTTTATTATTTAATAGTAGTAGAGTGTTTTTTTTTTAAACTGACTCTTTATTATTTCTTTTTTTTTTTATGTTTTTTTTTTTTTTGCCAGGGTTTAAAAGAAGTATTTCACGAATATGTTGAAAGTTCCTTTTATGGCAAAGAATCTTAACTCTTCAACTTTTTTTTTTTTAGGCTTCACAATTTTTTTTTTCCAATTTTTCTTATCCTTCCCCTTTCCCTTCTTTTTTCTCATCGCTTTACATATCTTCACCATCCTCTCCACCCCCCTTCTTTAGAAACAAAAAAAAAAAAAAAGAGGGGGGGTGGAGTAAAAAAAAAAAGATTTTTAAAGAAACGAAAATGACCAAGTGATTATAGTCTTACATCCCAATCCATTTGTAAATATTTGTATTTAATTATTTTGTAATACATAATTCTATGATATAAAAAAGAAGAAGATATATATATTATATTATATGTGTATGCCACACATATTGGATTCCATAACTTTTTTTTTTTTTTCTTCTAGGAATCTATTCTGGTCATAACTATTTTGAAGAGCGCTTGCGAGGACAACACAATGTGTTTGTAAAAAAATTATAATAAAAAAAATGATAGTAATAATGATAATGATGATACAATTATTGTTATTATTATTATTGCGGGAAAAAAATATTAAAGAGATTAGATTTAATATAATAAAATTTGAAAAGATTCGCTATTTCTCGTTCTTTTAATTTTTTATGTATGTGCATGTTCTTGTTTTGTCTCATTTTTTGTGGGGTTTATTAACAGGTATCACATCATTGACTGTATTGACTCATTCATTGATGAGCTCTTCTTCTTTCTTATCTCCACTCAATCACATTAGAGTATCAGGCTTGTAGAACTTGAGACTTGACAACCATTATTATTGGGTGAAGTAGAATTTGTCTGCTTTTGTCATTAACACTGGGAGCACTACTCAGTGACAGGCCGACTTAGCTCCAAAAGAAATGGCCCCCTCTGACATGAGTAACAGACGTCATGTGCAGCCGCTCCTAACATGGAGTACAAACGCTGCTCATCCTGTATCCCTGGATCAGGACTCCTTACAGGGTACTATCAGCCGGGCCAGCTGAACCCAGGTTTTTTAGCGAGCTTGTTACTGCTCCCCTCCTCCTTTTTCATCCGGGCTTGGGACCAGCGACAAACTTTTCCCCAGCAGACACCATCAAAAGTCTCAATCTAGAGACTTGATACCTTAATATGATTGAGTGGAGATAAGAAAGAAGATTAACAGGTATTCTCGAATGATAAGGCACAATTTGGATTATAGATTATAAACACAAGGTAATAAGATCAAATAAATAAATAGTGTTTGACGTTTAGATAACAGCGTTGTTATCATGATCAGACAGAAGTACTAAATGAGTAAATATATTACAGCATATTTTAAATAGTTACTTTTGTTAAGTGTGTAAACAAGAAAAAAAAAAGGAATTTTTTTTTCCACTTCAAATTTTAAGAATAATATTTTAGGGTTCTTAAAAAGCTATCTTCTTCTTATCTGCTATCACACTTGATAACATTAACTATTTAAAACATGCCGTGATACATTTTCTTATTCATTACTTCTGTCTGAAGATGGTAACAAAAGTTGGCCTGCCACTGAATAGTGCTCCCAGTCTTAATAACAAAGGCAGACACATTCTACTTCACCTAGTCATGATGGTTGTCAAAGCTTGATAGCCTAATATGATTGAATGAAGATAGAAAGAAGAAGATGGTAACAATGCTATTACCAAAAATGTCAAACTATTTATTTGGATTTGGTCTTATCACCTTGTGTTTAGGTGTTCTTGAAATTATATCCTTGTATAGGAAGATAACACTGGAACTATGTTATAACTGTTTCTTATAACACCAAATTGGTTATAAGATCATTATTTTAAAGCCCAGGATTGTTTTAACCATGGTTATAAAAAATATTGGTCCCTGAGGTAACAAAGGCCAAATCCATTTTAATAAATTGCGAATGACATTTTGGTAATTAAGAAAAAGGCATCTCCTTATCGTGCAACTGAAAGTTGCTGATGGCTTGCGCCATCTATCCGAATAAATATCAACTATTCTCGTTGATTTTTAATTATTCCAGAATTGGCCAAATATATCAACGAGAATAGTTGATATTTATTCCAATAGATGGTGCAAGCCATCAGCAACTTTCAGTTGCACGATAAGGAGATGCCTTTTTCTTAATTTATGCACCTTATCCCAGTACAATATCACATTTGTACTATTTTTTCACATTTTGGTAATTGTTACAATCATCAGTACTTTGTCTGATGATGGTAACAACGCTGTTACTTAAATGTCACAATTTATTAATTTGGATTTGGTCGTGTTATGCATTGTTTCTAATCTATATTCCAAATTGAAACTCATCAAAATTTTGGTACCAAGTAAGGTTATAGGGATGTTTCACTGCACATATAAGTTGTGGTGTCTGTTTTTTTTTTCTGTAGGAACCGATAAAGCACAATTTGGATTATAGATTATAGCTACATAAAAATAAAACCTAATCCAAATTAACTGTGTGTGATGTTTTGGTAAAAGCATTGTTACCATCATCAGACAAAAGAATAAAACAATTTATATATCATTTATTCTTATTGTCTGATGATGGTAACAATGCTGTTACAGAAATGTTACTAGCTCAAGGAGCATGAACTCCTGGAATTCATGTAATCTTTACACAAGGGGATAAGAAACAACAACACTGTTACTGAAATGTCACACACTATTAATTTATTTGAATTAGGTCTTATTTTCTTGTTTGTGTAGGAATCTATATTAGTACAAATTTTTCTACATGAATCAAACTAATGAGTGGTTTGGTTTTCTAGGTGTTGATATGGAAGCTAAAAACTTGACCCCCCTTTTTATCAGGTAGCCATTATCACATTTAGATATGTGATGTTTCAGTAGCTGCATTGGGTAACGTCATGCTAGAGAATTCTTTATTCTTCTTTCTTATCTTCACTCAATCATATTAGGGTGTCAAGCTTGTAAAGTTTGGACATCCATCATGACTGGGTGAAGTAGAATGCGTCTGCCTTTGTCATTAAGACTGGGAGCACTACTCAGTGGCAGACCAACTTAGCTCCAAAAGAAATGGCCGCCCCTGACATAAGGAACAGACGCCATGTACAGCCGCTCCTAACATGGAGTACAAACACTGCTCATCCTGTATCCCTGGATTAGGAGCCCTTACAGGGTACTATCAGCCGGGCCAGCTGAACCCAGGTTTTTTAGTGAGCTTGTTACTGCTCCCCGTCCTTCTTTTCCATCCGGGCTTGGAACCGGCAAAGGTGGAGTTATTCTGAAGTCTAGAACACCCCGGAGCACAGTGTTGTGACCTAAACAACAAGATATCTACAAAATCCCCCAGAAAGTCATCAACATACAGTTAAACCTGTCTATAGCGCCCCCTCTAAATAACGCCTCCCTCTCTATAGCACCTGATTTTAAATACGTAGTACGATGCGGTTTACATTAAAAGTGACCTGTATATAGAACCCTATTTTGGCGAGTCCCAAGAGGGGGTGCTATAGACAGGTTTAACTGTACATTAAAAGTGACCTGTCTATAGCACCCTATTTTGGTGAGTCCCAAGAGGGGGTGCTATAGACAGGTTTAACTGTACTAGGAAAGTATGGTCTGGGTGAGTTGGTTTAAGCAATCCACTGATGGATTAGAAAAAAAGAAAAGTAATTCTAGCTGTTAGGTCTTCTCTTACCTTATGGATTTTACCTAATAACCTAATTGTAGCTTATCATTGATCCATTTTTGTCCATTATTGATTCCTGATAAGATACAATTTGAGGTTGAGATAAAATATATACAAGGTAACTGAAAAGCCATGATTAGATACAATTTGGATTATAGATTAGAAACAAAAGGTGATAAGTCCAAATACAAATAAATAGTGTGTGAAGTATTGGTAGCAGTGTTGTTACCATCATCAGACAATCACAGCATGCTTTTAAATATTTACATACTTGATAACAGTAGCAATTTAAAAGCATTGTAGATTAGAAACAAAAGGTAATAATAGATGGAATTTTTTTTAAAGAGACAAAGGTCGCCTCTCCAGTCAAAATAGATGTCAAAACCTGACGCCATCTATTGACCGTCGCTGCAAACTAGCGGCCTCGGGTAGGTGACAAAGCCACAACACCAGCTTTGGCAAACTGAAAAGCGTCCACCTAGAGACCATGCTTTCGGGCCCTCGTCAGCCTAGGGCGGACTTTATTCCATGAGATCCACATGGGATCACGGGAATTTTGGATTGGGTCTTATTTTCTTTTAAGACCAAATACAAATAGTGTGCGACATTTCAGTAACTGTTGTTACCATCATCAGACAAAAGACTGAATGAAAAAATATCGCAGCATGCTTTTAAATGTTTACATACTTGATAAGAGTCTTGTCTTCAATAAAGATCACTGTGTATCAAATATCTTTCAGAGTTATAGTCTGAATCCCGATATACATGATAAAAGATAAACTTCCTTAAGTTTTATCCATAAGTGTTTATAAGAAGAGATGTAGTTCCAAACTTCTTTGAAGGCTGTTTTCAAGTTTTTCTGATTTTTCTTACAAGTTGAATATTTGTTTTATTATGAAATCATATTACAGTTAAACCTGTCTATAACGCCCCCTCTTGGGACTCGCCAAAATAGGATGCTATAGAGAGGGGGTGCTATAGACAGGTCACTTTTAATGTAAATCGCATCGTACTACGTATTTAAAATCGGGCGCTATAGAAAGGGGGGCGCTATAGACAGGTTTAACTGTATATGGAGAATTCTATAAAACGGCTGATATATTTTTCAATGGTATAGAGGTCATCTGAGGGTGTGATAGAATTGATCAAAATTAAATGTGGTAAAGGGCCATTATTACAATTCTAGTGGATAGAGATTATCAATTGAGTTTATGCTGTAAGTACATCACATGTCTACATATAGAGGATCAGTTTTGCACTACAAGGTACCAGAGCCCTATTTATTCACACTCACAAGTGTGGTTAGGTATATGCATACAAATATAAATGGTTGCTAGGTTTTCCCGCTATGAACACAAAGTAATAAGACCAAATCCAAATAAATAAATAAATAGTGTGTGACGTTTCGGTAACAACGTTGTTACCATCTTCAGATTATAAACACAAGGTAATAAGACCAAATAAATAAATAGTCTGTAACGTTTCAGTACTGAAGATGATAACGCTGTTACCGAAACGTCACATACTATTTATTTATTTGGATTTGGTCTTATTACCTTGTGTTTATAATCTATAATCCAAATTGTGTCTTATCGTTTTCACACTATGTGCTATGTGCAATTCTCAACCTGCAACCCCAAAACACATTATTGACTGTATTGACTCATCCATTGATGTGCTCTACTCATCCCCGACAGACACCATCAAAAGTCTCAAGCTTTACGAGCTTGACACCCTAATATGATTTAGTGGAGATAAGAAAGAATAAGATACAAATATAAGACATTGAAATTTGGTTGCCCAGAAACAACAACGATAAGCCCCAAAAAATTCTTGCTCAACAAAAGAAATCGGATTCTGACATTTGTGATATGACATATACTAAGACAAGATACAATATACCAATCTGGATCATTGCAATTATCCTCATTGATGTGTTTAAACTTATGTAATTATTTAAATAATCTATAAGACAAAAAAAGATAGCCTGCTAAAAGAATCAATTTAAGAACACGTTGAAGGTACCAGATCGAGGTCTCGTGTGCTACATCTGTGGAATAACTGAAGAGGGAAACAAATACAACGTCATATCCGTTCGAATTTGCTATATTTGTATAAAAATATTTTTTCTTATCTGCTTAGAGATATCTTATCCATTCTTATCATGTTCTAGTGATGATATTCTTCACGTAGCTTTACTCCACTGCCATTACGTTTTCTACTTTTAAAAGAAAGAGGCGCCACTTTTGGTATTGAGAGTATATTTTAGTTCGTGCGTTTTTTTTTTTTTTTTTTTTTTTAATCTCGAAAATTGAAGCTTTATTGTGAAAAATTGGTTAGACATTCAATTTTTGTGTAAAATATTAGACATTCAATGTTCAAAGTATTATCCGTCACTAGCCTCTACATTTTCCAATATTTCGGGCAATTGACGGATCCCATCGCGGGAAAAGGCCGGCTTTTTGGCCGCTATCCATTCATCGATCCATTTTTTGGCTTCATCGTAATTGGAGAAGTGCTAGTCAACCAGGCCATGTTCGGAAGAAATAATAATCGGAAAGATCAATGTCTGGGCTATACGATGGGTGGGGTAGGACTTCCCATTTGAGCGTTTCTAAGTACCTTCTAATACATGAATACCATTCTGCCTCAACTTATACTTCATTATAGCATGGCAATCTGCCCTCCCACTTCACCATCAATCGAAGGTGTTTAAACCTTTTAGGCAAATTCGATCGATTTGATAACACCTCTCTGATACTCTAACCTTGACGTATGCACGAAGGAACGTGTGGCCACTGGACATGTGTCGGACCTGGAGGCTGTTGTTGGGTTCTGTGCTGTCTGGAGTATAGGAGCTCCATCTATGCTTCCTTTCTTCCTGTGGTGAATCTGTATAAGACCGGTGGTTTTAATAAAGCTCGGTGTGTGTTTGTGTTATAACTCCTCTCGTAGGATGTTGTGAAATCGATGCCGCCCCGATACTAATGAGGGCCATAGGCCGAAACCATGGTATCCAGGTTAGCTTTTGGCTGAATTTGCTCAAAAACTGGTGTTGTGTCTCATTATTTATCACCACCTTTTTGTTTGAAACAAATGCATTAATCTAATGCATGTTTAAAGGGAAGATGAACCGCATTGTATATGGGATAGCAAAATGTTGGAGAGATCATATTAAATACTAAATCATGAAAAGGTAGGCCTAGCCATACTATTGAAAATATTGAATTCTTGTCCATAAAGGATAAATAGGTGCAGCTATTAAGAAAGATGGTTTGAAGAGCAGTATATTTTGCTCCAAAGTTTGCAAATTCAAAATTAAAAGAAACTTTTTACCTGATTTTTATTTTTCCTCTTTTAAATAATTTCTGGGTAACTATTGCTCACATATTAAAACATTGTTAAAACGAACCACGGATATATAACGCCCGTATTACAAACCTAAAATAATTTCCATTCAAATGGAAAATTCTAGGGTTTTAGAAAACTATCCCTATTTTATAATCTAATAACAAGTCTTAAAATGATAATTTCTAATTAATCTGGATATAGAGTTTTCTGTTCACTTGGGGTTCGTTATAGCGAAGTTTTACTCTATACATAAAAAAGAAATACAATCTTTATAAAATAAATGGTGATTTGCAATACTTTTTAGAAATATGATTCATATATATCAACAATGTATGTAGCAGATGGTTTCTCTTAGTGCACTGACTCGATGTTGGCCAATAGGGCCAAGTCACTACGTACTTACAGGCAACTCTGCAATATGGTCGAACTTCGCTATGATGTTCTGGAATCTTTGCCAAGGTCTTTTTTTTTTTAACAACAAAAAGCTTTATTAAGATCTTTCAGTCTTATACAGATTCTCCGAGTATAAATGTATGGTACATGCAGGAGTAACAGTAAAAAAATACCAGTAAGAAGCATTGTTATTATTATTATTAATGCCAAGTCATGTTGGAAACAGGATGCAATGGGCGAAGATGTCGTTATAAACTGGAAGTTAAAAATGATCATTTTGGACCTGAAACAAGATGCAATGGGAGAAGATAGCGTTATAAACTGGAAGTTAAAAATGATCATTTTGGACGTGAAACAAGATGCAATGGGCGAAGATAGCGTTATAAACTGGAAGTTAAAAATGATCATTTTGGACCTGAAACAGGATGCAATGGGCGAAGATAGCGTTATAAACTGGAAGTTAAAAATGATCATTTTGGACCTGAAACAGGATGCAATGGGCGAAGATAGCGTTATAAACTGGAAGTTAAAAATGATCATTTTGGACCTGAAACAAGATGCAGTGGGCGAAGATGTCGTTATAAACTGGAAGTTAAAAATGATCATTTTGGACCTGAAACAAGATGCAATGGGCGAAGATAGCGTTATAAACTGGAAGTTAAAAATGATCATTTTGAACCTGAAACAAGATGCAATGGGCGAAGATAGCGTTATAAACGGGAAGTTAAAAATTATTATTTTGGACCTGAAACAAGATGCTATAGGCGAAGATAGCGTTATAAAAAAAAAAAAAAAAAGGTTTTTTGGGCTAATAACCAAAGTATATGATTTCGAGCCAAGAAAAATAGGCCCAGCAGGGGTATGAACCCTTGATCTTTGGTTTACAGGACCAACGCCTTACCACTTGGCCACTGGGCCATAAATAGCGTTATAAACTGGAAGTTAAAAATGGTCATTTTGGACTTGAAACAGGAAACAGGGTGCAATAGGCGAAGATAGAGTTATAAACGGGAAGTTAAACGAGTCATTTTGGACCCGAAACAAGATGCAATAGGCGAATATAGTGTTGTAAATGGGGAGTTGAAAATGATCATTTTGGACCTGAAACAGGGTACAATAGGCGAAGATAGCGTTATAAACTGGAAGTAAAAAATGGTCATTTTGGACCTAAAACAGGGTGTAATGGGCGAATATATCTTTATAAACGGGAAGTTAAAAATGCTATTTTGAACCTGAACCAGTAAAATTCTAAACCAACAAACCTAGCAAAAGACGCTCTCTTATATTCAAGCTTATCCTACATTTTGATAAACTCTAAATCGACTCATTTACCAATTGTAATATAGTTAATATCGTACTCGGCAACACAGTTGAGTTCGATATAGAATGTAAACAAAAGAACTAACGCTATCTAATACTAACAACAATCCTGTAAGTAAATAAATATATCTAATACCCCAATAAATAAATCTTATAATACGTTTGCTAATTACATTACGTAAACAAAGATTTTACATGGTGTCAGAAGCTTAAATTTTAAAATAAATAAAAGTAGCGTATTTCGCTAACCCTAGTTCTAAACTGAAAGGGTTAACAAAAGTTCCAAACTTAAAAATAAGCGGAAATAAATAGCTTTGATAATAATATTTAAATAACTAACCATGGAGGCACCAAAACATTTTGATCCTAATAGAGAAAGGTGGGAAGATTGGCTTCAACAATATTCTTGGTATGAAACTGCCACGGAGATGAAAAAGAAAGAACCAGAAGTTCAAGTCGCGTCGTTCATGACAATAATAGGAAGCGATGCCCAAAAAATTTACCGTACATTTGTACTATCTCCAGAAGAAACTAAAAAAGTTGAAGAAATCAAAAAACGTTTCACCAACTACTTTTTGCCAAAAAAGAATTATACCATGGAACGTTATAACTTTAATAAATTACAACAAAGCATGGTTGAAACAATTATAGAATTTATCACAAGATTGCGCCTACAAGCATCAAAGTGCAAGTTTGAAAGTTTGGAAGATGAACTAATCAAAGACAGGGTTGTTGTTGGTATTCATGATGACCACACAAGAGAAAAACTTCTAAGTGATCCTGATTTGGACCTGGATAAGGCAATACAAATATGTATGGCTGCAGAAAGGACAAACAAAGAAATAAAGGTCATGCAACAGCGTTCGGATCAAGAAGTATCAGTCATTAAAAAGAACTTCAGGCCAAAAAAGAATGTAACAATGGAAGAAGTTCCAAAATTAATAGACAATTGCAAAAAATGTGGCGGCACACATCCAATTAGAAGATGTCCTGCATATGGAAAAATTTGCAAAAAATGTAAAAAAGCAAATCATTTTGCAAAATGTTGCAGATCAAATTTCAGGTATAAAAAGAAAATCAATACCTTAGAAGAAGAAGAAACAGAAAATGATGAATTTAGTCTTCAAATTAATTCATTGTCGGAATTCACTAGTGAACCAATGGAAAAAATCCAAATAAACAACACTGAACCTTTCAAAATAAAATTGGACACTGGAGCTCAGTGCAATGTCTTGCCTTGGAACATTTTCAAGAAAATAAATTCAAAACTTAACAGAAGTTCAGTGAAAAGTTTAAAATCATTCTCAGGCCACAGAATTAAGGTGGAAGGAGAAATTATTGCCTCATGCATAATAAACAACATCAAGGCAGACATTAAGTTCATTGTCACCAAAACAGGGACCACACCAATACTGGGCAGTGAATCTTGCTTTATGCTAGGACTACTCAAGAGAATAAATGAAATAAAACCAGTAGAACAAGAGTTTCACCAGCTGTTCAACGGAGATGGTTGCTTAAAGAATTTTGAATACAGAGCAGAATTCACAAAAGGGGACCACAAGTTGGAAATAAAACCACCCAGGAGAATACCCCTTAAAATAAAAGATGAGGTCAAGAAACAACTAGACTTAATGGAGAAAAGTAAGGTGATAAAAAGAATGGAAGAACCGACACCTGTCTCAAGCCACATGGTGGTAGTGAAACAAGGCGGGAAATATAGAATTTGCATTGATCCATCAGATCTAAACAAGATCCTGCTAAGAAGACACTACCCACTAAGAACGATAGAGGACATAGCTTCCAATATCAAAAACTCAAAATACTTCACAAAGCTTGACTTCTTAAAAGGCTTTTGGCAATTGAAGGTCGCTGCGGAAACACAACCTTACATGACCTTCAGCACACCTTGGGGGCGTTATGCTTTCCTTAGAGTCCCATTTGGAATTAAAACTGCCCCGGAGATTTTCCAGAATACCATATCCAAGATTGTAGAGAATATACCTGGTGTAGAAAACTCAATGGACGACATACTCATCCATGCTGAAGACATCCAAACACTGAGAGAAAGAACTAAAATAGTCATGACTACTCTTCAGGAAGCTGGAGCAAGACTCAATAAGGACAAGTGTGAATTTGAAAAAACAAAAATAAAGTTCTTGGGACATATCTTCACCAGTGATGGAATAAAAACAGATGAAGAAAAAGTCAAAGCCATTGACAATATCAAGTCACCATCAAACAAAAAAGAACTACAAAGACTTTTGGGAATGGTTCAATACTTACATAAATTCATCCCAAATCTCTCAGAGATAACATACAGAATGAGATTGCTTCTGAAGAAAAACACAGAATGGCAATGGGACAGCTTGATGGACAAGGATATGGAAAGAATAAAAGACTTATTAAAACAAGCGCCAACCCTAAAGTATTATGATCCTAACAAAGATGTGGTACTTTCGGTTGATGCAAGCCAACATGCCATTGGAGCAGTCTTACTCCAAGAAGATCGACCAATTGCGTATGCTTCTTCTGCATTAAATGATGCTCAGAGGCATTACCCTCAAATAGAAAAAGAAGCTCTGGCAATTAAATTTGGTTGTAAGAAATTCCATACCTATATATATGGTAAATCTCTCTTAATAGAAACAGACCATCGACCGTTAGAATCCATTTACAAAAAACCAATGGATAAAATGCCACCAAGACTTCAAAAAATATTCATGGAAATTAATCAAATGGACTGGCTGAAAGAGCTGTGCAAATAGCAAAGAACATTCTTAGAAAATGCAAACAAAGTGGAGATGATATCCAGATTGCATTACTCAACTATAGAAATACTCCAAGAGAAGACATGGGATCACCAGCACAAAGACTACTTTCAAGATTGGACAAGAAGTTTATTTAAGAGAAAACAGAAGAAACTGGAAACCAGCCACAATAGTTCGAGAAGATGGTCCAAGGTCCTATACAGTCCAGAACAACAAAGGACTCTACAGAAGAAACCAATCACATATTACAACTAACCAATCCCAAAGAGACCATGAAAGCATCCTTGAGCAAGAACCCAGTGGAAGTGCTTGTTCAACTTTGGAGCAAGATCAAGAAACTCAGCCTAAAGGTTCTGACAGGATGGAGATGCAGTCGGAAACTGATAATCCAGCTGGAGAGGAGGAGACCAGAGAGGTGCGGAAGTTCACAAGAAGCGGTCGCCAGGTGAAGCCACCAAAAAGAATGAATTTATAAAAAAGGAGAGATGTAATATAGTTAATATCGTACTCGGCAACACAGTTGAGTTCGATATAGAATGTAAACAAAAGAACTAACGCTATCTAATACTAACAACAATCCTGTAAGTAAATAAATATATCTAATACCCCAATAAATAAATCTTATAATACGTTTGCTAATTACATTACGTAAACAAAGATTTTACACCAATAAATTGGAATTGGACAATTTCGGACAATATCTATGAAACCATCAAAAGACTAGTTATGAACTGGTCAAATTTTGGTCAGAATTTCAATAAAATAGATCAAGATAATATTGAAAACTTTTTAGATACAGCAAATACAAGGAAAGACGTCGATAGCACGGTAAAAGAACTTTGAACACGCACATTGAGAAGCAGCATATAATACTCTTAAACTAAGAAAAAACAAACCAATAAAAAACAACATAAACAGATGGTGGAACGCGGACTTGACACGTCATGAGAGCTATTGTAAATACCTCCGTAACTCCTATTATCGGGCAAAAAATCCATCTATCCTTATTGAACAACTGTAATGTAAAATTTGACATCGAATGTGTAATTTGCGTGTTTCCCAATGTTCAATTATGTTAATTTTACGATGATTTGATTTGTATATAATTTCAGCTTTACACGCAATTATCCTAATTGTGGATATGGCGTGTCTTTGCAACTGTTAAATAAATAAAAAGACTAGTTATAGTCAGAAAATACGGGAACAGCACCACCAATCTATGGCTTGTTTTAAGGATAAGTAGACTGCAAATCTCTACAGAATACAAGTCCCTCAGATGGATGCCCGGCTTGACCCAATATCTACAGTAGACCCACAAAGAGGAGACGTATCAGCCAGGAATTCCTCAATGACGTGGCTCCCTCAATCAGATTATCTTGTTTTGACGCAGATAAAAGAAGCTATGACGTCCAGTGCGCACGTTCCATGTTCTTTTAAAACATTCTTTGTGCGTTATGTGAATGGTCTAAATTTATTTTTGTTATAAATTTTATTACACGACTTTTGTTTATTTTATAAATAAACTAGCCGAATGACCCGGGCAATGCCCGGGTTTTACCCGATTAAATGCTTTTATTCAAATACTATTCGTTACAATTATAAATTGGCGCCGTGGATGTCATTCTTGTGAAACGTCCCGCTCCAAACTTTGTGTCTGAGAAGCGATATTTTTATAAAGAGATGATCTGGCTTTGTGTCTTCTGCTCGAATGAATGTTTTTCTGTTAGAATTTTGTTCCCGCATACTAAAAATGAACTGGCTTCACCCGTGGTCTCTGCTTTTTGGAATTTTTCCGGATATAATTTTGTATATGATAATCAAATATGATACAGCAATATTGTCATCATCATTTTCTGAATAAAAAACAAATACTTTTTTTCCCAGAACCTGTCAATTTATTTTTCTTGACTAAAAATCCGAAAAATATATTTTCCAGATTTTTCTCTATGTCCTGTTAAAACACGTTTTACATGTCCATTAGGTCAGCTGATATTACCTCCCATCTTCACCGCTAGAGGCGCTGCTTGCGAGCGAAAGGGCAAATTTGCCACGCAATTTGCAAATAACTTGTATACATACTTGTATACTTGTGTACATAGACCATAAATCTGTACATAGACAGGAAAAGCACATATATTTTAATAATATAAATGAGTTTTAAAAATTGTAAAAAAAAAAAAAAATGCATCGGCCGGGAATCGAACCCGGGGCGCCCGCGGGACAGGCGAGCATTCTACCACTGAACCAAAAGCAAACGGTGACAGAATTGATTAAGAAAGAATTGTGCATGACGCTGATAACTGTATATATTAATGAATTGTTTTAGTAAATAATAATATATGTAAAATATAGCTGTGTGGTAACCGAGGGTCAAACCTGTAGTAACCGAGAGGGACAGTCAGGGCGTGGAGAGTCTTCCAGTACCTCTCTGCACCTTGTAGGACCTTTAACAGTTCTCACAGAGTACAGGCAGTCGTGGTCGAGCAGAGTGGAAAGCTTGGGAATGTCCACACACAAAAAACGAAGAGACACAGTTGTAGTAGGCAAGTTCCATGAACAGATAAAAGTTGAGCTAAGAGCAAGATGGAGTTAAACGAGATCTTACTGTTTTACATGGCGATGAGGTGGTCCTGGCTACAACCAACAAGGGCTCACCCGATAGTGAAGTGACTCTCTAAGTTCGGCTAAAAAACCGAGGTTTTATATCTTTGCCTGGGGGGGAATTTGGACTTTGAACGTCTGCGGCATTCTGCACCCTTTGACCTTGATGGCAACGGGCTGCCAAATTCCTCTTTAGGGTTTCTATCTCTACCTCTTTCTTAGACGTTTTTGAACTTCTCAATCTTGCTTTAACACAGCTCTTAATCTATTACATAGTTTTATTTATTCATCATCAGTTTGTACAAAGTACATTACATATGGTGATGCAATGAAACATGTCAATCATGCGCATAATTATTTATAGATGTGTCTCTATATACAACATGACAATCTTGTTATAAGTAGTATACAATATAGGGTTGTTGGTTTAAATTACCATATATATATAGTATATTTTAAACTGTATTAAAATGTACACCGTTTCTATTTGCTACCACCCCCATATTTTGTATATATGCTATATCCTTATTAATAATACCTGTAAACCCATATTTGTATTTAAACTAAAATTGGTGACGTCAAAATAAAAATCCAAAGAGCGGTCAGCTGGGGACAGCTGGGGAGAGAGAGGAGGAAAATGCCAAAGCCCAGATGGGCCCCCCCCTCCCCCCAGGGACTTTTTATAGACGACCCCTGCAAAACAAGATATTTTGGCAGGGGGTCAGCAGCAGATGGTTCTAGAGTGTGCACTTCGGGAGACGGCCTTCTCTCTCGCTCACACACTCTCTCTCCATGTCTCGGGGATAAGCATCAAGTTTGTGTCATGGCCTCTACCTCTGTCCCGGGGGCTGTCCCCGATCACTCTATGTGCTAACATCTAGACCTGCCTCTGCTTCTTGTTGTCCGCGTGTGGGAAGATCATCAAGACTCGCCTCACGTACACGACTGCCAGCTTATCCATACGTCGACATTTGCAACAATATTACATATATTATAAGAAAAAGGCTTCTTCTTATCGGGCAACTGAAAGCTGCTGAGGGCTTTCACCATCTATCGGAATAAATATCAACTATTCGTTCATTTTTTTTTTAATTCCAGAATTTTCCAAATATCCATTCTTGATTGATCAAGAATAGCTAACCGCGTACGCGTTTGGGGTTGTTGGCCCTCGTCAGCGTGGTTGCAAGCTGTACCTCAACGATGTCATACACAATCTATTGTAATAAAAATAAACTAAACATTTATTTAGGTTTGTTTCGTGATATTTGGCTAACCCATTTTCTTGTTAAATCAAGAAAAGACAACCACGTACGCGTTTAGGGCTGTTGGCTTTCGTCAAGCGTGGTGCAGTCTGTATCTCAATGACCAAAAAGCTGATCCTTGAGGCTTCCTGAGAAATCAAGAAATGGGTATTTTTAGTCAAATTTGCGTAATTACGCTGAACATGTAAAAATTAGAAAATAAAATAAAATAAAATTAGTATATTTTAAATCAATCACTCAATCAATTCCTTTATTAAGACCTTTAGTCTTATATACAGATTCTCCTGAGTGATACAGGAGTGGAAAAAAGAGGAAGGAATAAATTAAAATTGACAAAGTTACATTCTTTTACTAGATTGTCCTGTTTTTCAAGACTATAGAATCGACAATAATTTAATAGTAACAGATCCAAGTATTTTCATTTCCAGTAAAGAAATGTATATTAAATTCAATACCTTTGGTAGATATATTTTAAACTATATAGCAACACAAATATCTTTTAAGAAACTGATAATTTCTATTTTGCGGATTGTACATATTGCCAGACACTTCTTTCTTTTGTACACAGTTATTTTTTCTCGTTTTTTTTTTTCTCTCTTTCTCATTGTTAATATGACTATTCTATTCACGGTCTAAAACTATTGTATATATGTATAGACAAATGTAAAGGCATACATGTATGACAGCGCAGGTGTCCCTTGGGGGACATAGCGCTTCAAATTGAAATAAAGTTACATGGGAAATATGTACATATAGAGAGCTAGTGCATTTTTTTATATAATATTATATACGTAGGTTTTTGGTTATTATCCTGCGTTCCTTTTTTATATACAGATTCCCGTTAGTTATAGGAGAAGGTAAAAAACACTGGACAAACTTAATAATTACAATAATAAAGATAATATATACAATTATAGAGCTCATATACACACATATGTCCAGGGTAGCCTAGTGGACATGGCATCTCCCCGGTAAGCGGAACACTGTGGGTTCGATTCCCATCCCTGGACACTTTATTTTCCGTTCATCATTACTCTTCACAATTCATCCTTTCATACTTCATCCCTAAGGATAGAAATAGTCGTTATTTCTCCTTAAAATAAATTACGATTTTATCATTCAAAAGAAACATTTGCGGTTAAATTTGTCAAACGTAGATTTTTCTTTCTCTTGTCTACATCCTCCAATACCGTCAGAATGTGAAGTTAACCGAACAGGGTTCTGACACCTAATAAATGTACAAATACACTTAATAAATTCACAAAATTCTATAACTCCGCCTTTGCCGGTCCCAAGCCCGGATGAAAAAGGAGGAGGGGGAGCAGTAACAAGCTCACTAAAAAACCTGGGCTCAGCTGGCCCGGCTGATAGTACCCTGTAAGGGCTCCTAATCCAGGGATACAGGATGAGCAGCGTTTGTACTCCATGTTAGGAGCGGCTGCACTTGGCGTCTGTTCCTCATGTAAGAGGCGGCCATTTCTTTTGGAGCTAAATCGGCGTGCCACTGAGTAGTGCTCCCAGTCTTAATGACAAAGGCAGACGCATTCTACTTCACCCAGTCATGAACTCAAGCTTTACAAGCTTGATACCCTAATATGATTGAGTGGAGATAAGAAAGAAGAAGAAGACAAAATTCTATATACGAGTATATATACTCATGGACAAAACTTTAGAAAGTTTAACCTTTTAGTAAATTTATCGGTATTCAGACAATAACTCTGAAAGATATTTGATACACAGTAACCTTTATTGAAGACACACGAGATAACCAAATGTGAACAAAATTGCCTGTATCCTTAAAAAAAAAACAAAAAAAAAAAAACAGGCGATATCAGACTTTCCACTTCCTTAAGTTTTGTCCATGAGCGTATATAGATATTTAAAATAAATATATTTTATATAAATTATATAGAGATATATAATTATTTATTTAAAAAATCAATTTATTTTTCAACACGGTGGACGCTAGTCTTCCTTAGGAGCGCCTCTAGGGACCCTTCTTCTGAAGGGGATGTAGCTCAGATGGTAGAGCGCTCGCTTAGCATGCGAGAGGTACTGGGATCGATACCCAGCATCTCCATTTTTTTTTTATTTAGGTGACGATCAAAAGATGTTCGTATCGTACTGGGATCGATACCCAGCATCTCCATTTTTTTTTTATTTAGGTGACGATCAAAAGATGTTCGTATCAAGTATCAATTCTTGTCTAATTTCCAAGAGATACTTAGCATTCAAGCAAATTAGACTATTTTGTTGTATTATTTCTTTAAATTCTCCATATTTTTCATTTCACTGTAACTTTGTGTGTTATTATTGTGTGTTATAAATGACGAACAATTTTTTTCTTTGCTTATTTTGAAGAGTCGTAATTTCATGATTATGATATTATATTAATGAAATTCTATAATATTTCGACTACTACTACAGTGAACCTCCCTGTAAAGGACACCTAATTACAGAGCCAAAAAGTGTCCTTTAGGGAGAGGAGTCCTTTTACCGGAGAGTTGCTAAATTGTAAAAATGGTAATTTTGCAATTGAAAACTGTTCTTTGTAGAGAGGTGTCCTCTCATGGAGGTTCTACTCTATTAAGAATTTTTTTTTTTATATAAACGCAAAAAAAAAAAAAAAAAAAAAAGTTCCCACGCCGGGAATCGAACCCGGGCCTCCTGGGTGAGAGCCAGGTATCCTAGCCACTAGACCACGTGGGAGACAAAGTTGGTTCTTTTAAAAATATTTTAATAGTTATTTTTTAAAATTTAAAATCTATTAGAAATGATACAATGAACCTCCAAAAAGAGACCACTGCTTCCAGGAGAGACCATGTTTCAGAGTCGTCTGTGATGGAACTGCACTGAACAATCTCCTGTTAAAGACGGCATTCAATACTGGTTCAAAATCCAGATGACAATGTTCGTTCCTTCTACAGCTTTCTAGAACTTCAATAAGAACCAAACACCTAGAAATTAAGAAAATTCTAAAATATCTAAAAACCTTACGCAATAAGTAGCTTTATTACAAAACACCGCGAGCTTTCAAACTCTCGATTTTCAAGGCGAAGTTACAACTGAGAGTGAGCACGGCGAGATTTACTAAAGGATAGCTGTTTAATCTTGATTTGATGTATTACAGAATTGTTCTGGGATGTCTATTCAAATTTAAAGAACTAGGATTGTGAGACAATTATAGTCACATCAAGTCAACAGATGATAAACATCTTTCAATAAATATCTTTATTATTACTTGGTGAGCTTTCTAGATAGAGAGAGAGAGAGAGAGAGAGAGAGAGTACCTCCTTTTTTCAGTCCAGAATAGATCCTAAAGGTAAAACTTGAAAGCTCTCGACCGTAGGTGTCTTGAGATGATGCTGGGAGGACTGTTCATGAGCTCTACCTTTTCAAAATGTATCAGCAGTCTTGATGTGTAAATTTGATCTTTAAGAATAGTCTAACAATAATATTTTTTACTAAGCAATAACGCGCCATCTATATATATAAAATGAAAGGATTTAAAAGCACGAATGTTTATTTTAAACACAATACAAACTTCTACTGTCTTTACTGCGATGAAAAATATATTGGGAGGGCTTGGCTCATCAGTGGTGAACTCTTCCAGCGGTTTCACCAATTTAATCCCCCAGACCGCTTCTCAGAGCTCCAATTGTGGTAATAAATTTTTAAAAAAAGTGGTAATTAAATTGGCAAAACCGCTGGGAGGGTTCATCACTGATGAGCCAAGCCCTCCCAATATATTTTTCATCGCAGTAAGGACAGTAGAAGTTTGTATTGTGTACAAAAGAAAAATTCGTGCTTTTAAATCCTTTCATTTTATAAATAAGATTTTTAACCATATAAGTTGGATCCGAAGAACATTCCATCCTTGTCAAGAGGGAGTGCTAACCGTCTTTCTCTATATTGATGTAACCCGGACTTCTGAAGAAGATGTCTCTAACAATTCCCATATATACAGTAAGACTTCCCATTAGTAACTTATTTGTTGAGAGACCTTCTTTCTAAGTTGGATAATCGTATGAAGCAGTTATGTATTCAAAAGTATAAAAACGTAAAAAAAAAAGGCGAAGTGTTTCTTGTAAGGTTTTTTATTTAGCCGATCTTTTGAGCATTTCTGGTCTTCAACAGGAGTAAAAATGAGCTCATTTTCTTCTGTAAAGGCCAGAAATTATCAAAAGATCGGCTAAATAAAAATAAACTTACAAAATACTTTTCGCTTCAATATTTTGTACTTTTGACAATAGAACCTCTTTTCTAAATAGAAAATGATTTGAGATAATCCAACATACAGTGAAAGACCATCTTCAGAAGAGATCAGCTGTATCCTGATCTTAGACTGACTTTTGTAGAAAGAAGGCTCTACTGGAAGTTAAAAAAAAAAGATAGAATTAAAGTGAGATGTTCGTCTAAGGAAGAAGCCAATCTAATAGAGGTAAAAAAGAAGTTTTTCCCATCAGAAATAGACGCGACAAAAAGTTTCACCCTACGTATCTATTAACCTTCTAACCCGAATCTCTTTCTCGCCTCAAGCTTGCAGAAAATGTTGACAGATGGCAGATCTTTTTATTGATTTCATTTTGGCTTGTGCAAGATTATCTATATCTATATTCAGCTCAGCGCCACGTGAACAATCATTTCCCTGTGCGACCATTTTGATAAAAATCTAAAAAGATTTGTTCTGATCTAATTCGTCTTTCGATGAACGACCACCTTTAAGAGAGACCAAGTTTATTCATATTTTTAGGTGCTATTTCATATAGGATACTCTTTTACATTATAATCCCATTGTATATAATTATACAAGGTCATGGAGACTGAATTTATGGATAAAATTTATAATGTCTACACATGTGAAAAATCAGTTCGACTTTGCACTTACAAATGTGTTCAAAGTCTCGTTTGGTTACTTGCAATCTCTGGTAGGGTTGGGCTTTTGCAAGAATCGGGGGCCATTGGATCTTTTTTTTTAAATCAGAGCAAAAGTGTC
This sequence comes from Cordylochernes scorpioides, assembly GCA_030710605.1. Lineage (NCBI taxonomy): Eukaryota > Metazoa > Arthropoda > Arachnida > Pseudoscorpiones > Chernetidae > Cordylochernes > Cordylochernes scorpioides. Next base: position 37,701,317 of record CP092879.1, read on the forward strand.
CAATGCGGGAATCGAACCTGGGTAGTAGAGGTCGAAAACCAACAGTTTAGACCATCCTTCCACCGACCCCTCTAGTATAAGAGGGCTATAGAAATAGGTTATAACATTTTATTGATTTATTTCTCGTGTGTGTCTCTCTCTCTTCTCTACCGACCTGCCCACTCTGTGGGAAAGAACTCTCGCAGTCCACCGGTGGCGGAGTCTTTCCTGCGGAGGGCGCCACCAATGACGACTTGTATATATTTTATATATATGTATATTTATAAATTATTTGTATATATTTATATCTATTTATTCATATATTTATCATTATATATTCTTATTTATTTATATTTATTCTGACCTTGTCCTGGCTATTTACATATGGTGAGTTGATGGAATACAGGTATATGCTTAAAAATAAATAGCGCTTAAAATATATTTCTAATTTTCAGCAATAGAAGACGGCTAATTGATGATTATATTGGATTTGTAAATTGTATGGAGAGATCTTAACGTTTCAGTAGATCCTGGACAATATATTAAAGGATAAGAAAAATATGCCCCATAAGTAATCGATAAAGGTCCGTAAAACAAACGCAGACGACAAAAACATCTGTTTTAAAATGTCGTTTGGGGCGTTCGTTACCGTTGGTTGGTAGATCAGTGCTGCCATCTCGCGTCGAGAAATTGAACTAACACTGGTGTTGTTGCATAGTCACTAATCTGACCCGCGTGCTTGGCGCAGAAAATATCGAGGAAATGAAGAGTTTTAATCTGTACTAAGTTTTATTGTCAGGCATTTGAGGTGGATAGAGAAATTCTCCGTCAAGATTTGTCACGAAAACAATTCTTCATATGTTTTAATGGCAATAGTAGTCTTCTTATTTTTTCTTCTTCTTTCTTATCTCCACACTGGGTGAAGTAGAATGCGTCTGCCTTTGTCATTAAGACTGGGAGCACTATTTAGTGGCAGGCCGACTTAGCTCCAAAAGAAATGGCCGCCTCTGACATGAGGAACAGATACCATGTGCAGCCGCTCCTAACATGGAGTACAAACGCTGCTCATCCTGTATCCCTGGATTAGGGGCCCTTACAGGATACTATCAGCCGGGCCAGTTGAGCCCAGGTTTTTTATTTATTTATTTATTTCCTCTCAAATTTACAGTGTACCATTCGAGCATAAAGCTCACGAGTTACTTTGAGGTCTCCATCAAATTGGAACAATTCTTGTATAACTGGATTTTGGGAAGTAGAGAGTTTTAGATATAATTTCTGGGTCGAGGATATGTATATTTCTTCTATATTAGGCTGGTTTAAGTCCTGCTTTAAAATTGCATTTGATAGATCAAATGGGGAATTTACAGTACTTCTTAAACAAATTCTCATGAATGCATCTATTCTTTTCCTATCAGTCAAGGTTATGTATTTAAACCATACAGGCAATGCGTATGTTACTATAGGGAGAATACAGCTTCTGTATAAAGTAAATTTTTGGTTAACAGATAAACCACTTTTTGAACTGAACATATTGGATAATGAGGCTTTTGATATTTTAGATTTTCTTATTATATCCTTCACGTGGCTGGTGAATTTCAGTTTAGAATCGAAAGTGACTCCCAAATATTTGACCTGCGGGGTCCAATTTATGGGAGATGAGTAAATTATAAGATTTGTCCTGGGTGTGAACTTGAAGCTATTTCGTGGAGGAAAGATAATTGCTTGAGATTTCTTTGGATTCAGATTGAGTTTCCATTTATGACACCAATTGCAAATGATTTCAAGATAGTTTTGAAGGCGGGAAATTAAAATATCTGGGGAACGCGAGCTGGATAACAGGGCAGTATCATCAGCGAAAAAAGCTAGTCGGCATTGTGGGATATGTGGAATATCATTCTATATACAGTTACGAGCGTCATTCCTCATCTCCTAATCAATCAGTCATCAGTTTTCATCTCTGTCACCGTTTGCTTTTTTTTTTTTTGGAATGGCGCCCTCCTATTGGTTGGCTACGGTCACGCCACCTTTGCCCCCCCCCCCCCCATCATGCTCCCCCCCACTCGCTATTTCGTCTTTGTAACTATTGTGTTGGAGCGGGTCGCTCCCTAAATAAATGCATATATTAGATAATAACCAAATGGAATCCTCTCTTTCTTTTTCCCAGTAAGAGACGCCTACGGAAGCCAACAGTACATAGACATATAAAGCACATAGGCTATAGTTATTAACTAATATATGCATTTATTTAAGGCGCCAATTTATAATTGTAACAAATAGTATTTGAATAAAAACATTCAATCGGGTAAAACACGGGCGTTGCCCGGGTCATTCGGCTAGTTCTATATACAGTTACGAGCGTCATTCCTCATCTCCTAATCAATCAACTCTGTCACCGTTTGCTTTGTTTTTTGGAATGGCGCCCTCCTATTGGTTGGCTACGATCACGCCACCTTTGCCCCCCCCCCCCCCCATCACTATTGTGTTGGAGCGGGTCACTCCTTAAATAAATGCATATATTAGTTAATAACTAAATGGAATCCTCTCTTTCTTTTTCCCAGTATGAGACGCCTACGGAAGCCAACAGTACATAGACAGATAAAGCACATAGGCTATAGTTATTAACTAATATATGCATTTATTTAAGGCGCCGATTTATAATTGTAACAAATAGTATTTGAATAAAAACATTCAATCGGGTAAAACACGGGCGTTGCCCGGGTCATTCGGCTAGTTGATGTATAAATTGAAAAGTATAGGACTGAATATTGAGCCTTGAGGAACACCAGATTCTATTTGCCGAGGACTTGATATGTATGTTCCAACTTTTACGGAGAACGTTCTATCCTGAAGATAATTCTTCAGGAACCTGATGAATTTCTGAGGAAAATTATAAGAAGTTAATTTAATGATGAGGCCTCTGTGCCAAACCATATCGAAAGCCTTTTTTAAGTCTAAAAGCACTACTCCAACAGCTTCGTTAAGGGATTTGCGAGTTTGTATAAAATCAATAACGGTAATCAATTGGTGAGTTGTTGAAAGATTTGCTCTAAACCCAAATTGCTGGGGAATTAGAACATTTCTTGTATCTATATAGGTCTGGAGTCTTTTAAGGATGATCCGCTCAAATATTTTTCCAAATATCGGCAAGAGACTAATTGGCCTAAAATCATCCAGGGATTTAGATAGTTGCTTTTTTGGTATAGGTAAATCTATAGCATGCTTCCATAGCTTTGGAAAGTGGCAAAGATTAATAGATGCATTGAAAATGCTAGTTAAAAACAACCCATTTTATAGGTAGGTTTTTGATTAATTTGGTAGTTATTTCATCGTGACCAGGCGCCTTGTTTGCAGAAAGTTTTGTTATTTCTTGTTTTACTTCTTGTGGTGATGTAAGTTTCAAAATATTTTCGTTGTTATCAAGAGTCATTCGAGTTTCATTTAAGGTTGGATGATTTGTTAGGGCTTCTTTTGAAACTATGGAAAAGTGTTTTGAGAAATTAAATGCCAAAGCCTTGCCAATTTCTTCATCTGAATGTAGAATATCACCATCTACATTAATATTTTTAATTTCCGATTCTTTTTCGAGTTGACTTCACTAGTCTCCAGAAGGTGTTTGGAGTATTTAACGCGCTGTTGATAAGATCATTTTGACTTTGCTGGTTGTACTTTTGTAATATAATATTCACTTTCTTTTGAAAATGTAGATAAATTTCTCTGTGTCTGGGGTCCCATGTTGACTGCCATTTCTTTCTAGCTTTATTCTTTTCTCTGATAATGTTTTTAATAAAAATAGGCACATGCGGTTTAACTATGGGAGAAACTATTGTATTTTTAGAATAAGTACTAAGAATGGTTTTGTTGAGGGTTCCAATTTCAAGATCAATATTTATAGTAGAATTTAAAGGGGATCTGGGAGGTGGATTATTGATTAATATTCTTGCTGAAAATATATCCAGTTTGTGTTCTTATTTACTTTCATGGAAAAATCATATTTAGGACATGCCAGCCTTAAAACCACAGGTAAGTGATCAGAAGATAATGCAGGTTTTTTAGTGAGCTTGTTACTGCTCCTACTCCTTCTTTTTCATCCGGGCTTGGGACCGGCAAAGGCGGAGTTTTCTCTTTCTTATCTCCACTCAATCATATTAAGGTATCAAGCTTGTAGAGCTTGTTTATGGTGTCTGCTGGGGATGAGTAGATCTCATCAATGAGTGAGTCAATACAGTCAATAATGTGTTTTGGGGTTGTAGGTTGAGAATTGCACTTAGTACATAGTGGGAAAACTCGATAGTGTAGTAGTGAAAAGCAAAACTAAAGCATTATCTTTTTACAAATTCCGAAAAAAAAAAAAAAAAACAGCACAGATAATAGGCACAACACAGAAGTTGGATCCAACTTGATTCAAGAAATCCTCTTCAGGATGACACAGCAATTTATTTAAGGCAAGAACAAACTAAGAAGGATAAACAAAAGATAAGCAATGAGGGAAGTTTACAGAGCTACAGAGTAGCAAAATATAAACATAAAAAATGATACTCTGTTAATAAAATAATAAATACTTTGCTACAGTATTAACATCAGGCGGTGTTTTATTCATTACATATGTTCTCCTTTAGAAGGACAGAAATGCCTGAAAGCTTCAGATGGTATTTGAAATAAAAAGAAACTCATCTCCAGAAACCTTTTTTAATTGTTTAATTAATATCCAGGATATTTAAATCTATTCATAACATTTAATTCAATTCATTCAACTTTATCGAAGAAAAGGTTCAACGACTGTTGCTTTTACCTTTTTTTTTTTTCTCTCATTTCAAAAAGTAAAACTGGTCTGTTAACCGTTTCTGACGTCATAATCCTGAATGACGTCACATACTACACATTGCAGAGTTTTATAAAATTATTTTTAATTACTTTTTTTTACTCATTCTTTTCTTTTTAAAGATTTTTTTTGTTCTAACGACTTCAAGGCTTAACTCAATTTTAAATCACATTTTTTTCTATAAACAAAATTTTACAAAAGTTTTAAAACTTTTTTTAAGGAATAAAGAATAAGCAAGGGATAAATAATTAATATTTTTAATTTAAAACTTTCTTTTAGACATTGAATATTTATGGTTAAATGGATTTTGTAATTGTTCTGCCAATTTGAGGTAGATACCAAGGAAATATAAAAGGATTTCTTCCCTATATAATCTAGATTTGTATATAAAAGATAAAACTCAATTTTTTAATTTAGTTTACATAATAAAACATACACTAAATATAAGATTGTAGAACGACATTTGAAATTATCCCGCATGTGTTTTTTTTTTAACGAAAAATCGAAATTTATTTTAAGGAGAAATAACGATTATTTCTAACCTTAGGGATGAAGTATGAAAGGATGAATTGTGAAGAGTAATGATGAACGGAAAAATAATTCCCATCCCTGGACACTTTATTTTTCCGTTCATTACTCTTCACAATTCATCCTTTCATACTTCATCCCTAAGGTTAGAAATAATCGTTATTTCTCCTTAAAATGAATTTCGATTTTTCATTCAAAAGAAACACATGCGGGATAATTTTCAAATGTCGTTCTACAATCATAAGCCGCATTATATTGAATTATATAAGGTTGTCCCAAAAGTTCGTGTTTTTCTTATTACTTGGCGAATAATATTACATATGCAATTACTATTGTATATACTATACTATTTTGAAAATAGAGCAATCCATAAATAAATATTTTATTAAAAAGACATATATTGGATTAAAATATAATTTATTTTACAAATAATTCAGTTGGCTGAACGCCAACCTTTATCAAGGTATTATAACATGTTGACACACATTAATATTTTATAATACTTTGATAAAGGTTGGCGTTCAGCCAACTGAATTATTGGTAAAATAAATTATATTTTGATCCAATATATGCCTTTTTAATTAAAAATACTATATACTATGCTATTACAATACATTTACTTTATACATAATACAAAGACATTATACATAACTGTACAGCTATCCTGCTTGGACTGACCCACCTCAATCCTAGATCTATGGCCAGCCTCCCAGACTCAACCTCAGCATGGAACTTCCTGGTCAACTGTTTCAACTCAGCAATCAAAACAAGACGCGAGTAAAAGCGCTCAACACTAGTCCATACTAGTGAGATGGACTCCCCGGGTAGTTGGCGTTCTACGCTCCAGGAACCTGAGTTATAAATATCTCTCTATATAACGGCGAATAATATTGGTATTTCAATTTTTTTGGCAAGTGTTTACGAACTTTTGGAACAGCCTTACAATATGCTAAATAGTTTCCTTATACATTATAAAGGTATGTAAATAACATACAATATATAAATAGTAGTTAAAGATTAGGATTGATTTCGTTGTATACTCCTGTAGAAGGGTTTGTGATACCCGAAAGCTCGAGAGATTGTTTAAATAAAATAAGAAATTTATCTTCGGAAGAAGTGTGTTGTTACAATCTTCCCTATATATTATATTTTATACTCTTGTTCCAAAATAACTTTATTAGGTACCGCTCAAAAAGAGCAACCTAGTTTATGATATTTACAACAATGAATAATATGTGAAGGTTATTCACCTATTAAACAAAATGTTAACGTGGGATTCGATCCCGGTTCATGACTGTCGGAATCGAGGGTGTTACCCACTCGTCCACTTTTATATTTTAACCCCGGCTTCGCCCGGGTTTTACCCGAGTAAAAGTTTGTCTAACGAACATTTGGTAAAATAATTCTCTATAAACTTATAAAAAAAAGATATATTTTGATAATTTGAAACTCGTAAATTTGAATCTCTCGATAAAGTGAACATTTTTTCGCGGTCCCTTGAAAAATACTCGTTAAGTTGAATAAAATCAATATTAATTGGTTCCCTCGGTAATTGGAAGTTAAAGGAATAGTATCTTGCCTTGGAATTGTATCATTATTCTTGTCTCATATAAATTGCCGTGTCATTCTGAATTTTGTCTTTCCTAATTTTCTACATTACAAAATCATCATTTTATATATTCTCCCAATATATATGTTGTAGATAAATGATAAAACTAACTTTGACTTGTGCGCAATTAATAGGTAGAAAATCTTACTTTTGATAAATAATCTTTAAGATGATAAACTTAGTGATAATGAAACTTATAGATAAACAAACTTGTTATCATCGGCCCAAATGGGGGCGCTGCTTGCGAGTTAAATCTATAAATCTGCAAATAACTCTAAGGATATTCAAGAAATTATTTTTCAAAAACCTTCCCGGGGATATACTTAATAATATCCCAAAATTTCACGGCGATTGAATGAATGGTTTTGAATCAATAGAGTACAAACATACAGACAGACATTCAATTTTTTACATATATATATATATATAGATAATTAAGAAAGATATTAAGAACACAAAAAATTGAGAAAAACGGACGATTTTTAGAATACATAATTCCGACAATAATATATTGGTACATTGAAAAATAAGTGAAGATAGAAAGACAGTTTTAATGTAAAATATATATAAGTGTATTCACACACATATGTGTCATAGAAAAAAACATACACTCATAGAAAAAACTTAAGGAAATTTTGCTTTTTACCATCTATATCGAGATTCAGACAATAATTCTGAAAGATATTTGATACATAGTAATTTTTATTGAAGATACGCGAGATAAGTGCGAACAAAATTGCTTGTCTCTTTAAAATAAATAAATAGACGACTGTCGACATCAAAATATAAAACTTCCATAAGTTTTGTCCATGACTGTACCAGAGAGACACCTCTCTCGAGAAAGATCTGGGGAACATGAGGGCCAGGGAAGGATGTCAACATTTTGAAGGAAGGATAGTGAGATGTTGGCTGTATGTGGTCGGGCATTGTCTTGTTGGAAAATGGAATTATTAGTCTGCTCAATAAATTTTAACACAACAAGTTACAACACATCTGCAATGTATAGCTGATAAGTCATTGTGCCTTGAATAAAGACTAAAGGGGTCCTACTTTCAGAGCTGATGCCACCCCACACCATTAGGCCAGGGTTCTTGCTGTATGCCTTTCCACAATACAGTCCTGATGGAATCTTTCTTTGGGCCTACGTCTAACATGCACCCTGCTGTCATAAACACCCAAACTGTATCTGGATTCATCAGAGAAAATGACAGAATGCCATTCTTGAGTCCGTAGACGTCTTTCTTCACACCAGCTGAGCCTGTCGCTTCTATGTCTGGCAGATACTAGAATTCTTAATAAAGACGGCGACTACGGAGTTCTACTTCAATAAGATGGTTATTGATGGTGTACAGAGATGGTCCACATTCATTCTGCAGATATAGAGCTGCTTGAATCATTGGTACAGTTGTCTCCTGTCTACTACAACCATCCTTTGAATTCATCTATCCTCTCTCTCTAGGGCGACCTGAGCCACGTTTTTTTTTTTTTATTTTCTCTTCCTCTGACCACTGAGATCAAATCCTTACAACAGTACTTTGATTCCAGCCTACTTTTATAGCAATTTCTCTAGTCTAAATTCTACCTTCTCTGAGGGTCCTATGATTCTGCCTCTTGTAAAAACAGAAATTTGCTTGTATGATGTTTTTTTTCTGTCTTTGCATTCTACAGATTGAAGATGATATTAATAATAATAATAAATAAATAACTTTAATGATAATTTATTAATGAAACACTAAGAGAGAGGCTGTTTAAATATCCTTTCATGAATAAACAAGGCTATTTTTCATGCACTTATATTCTAGTTACGGTTTCAGAAAATTGATCATTTGCAACATTAATGTTCTTATTAAGTATATACATTTCTGGAAATTTCCTAAAGTTTATTTATAGATGGTGCAATTTTATTTTTGTAGCTAGTGTATAAATTCATAAAAGCCAGAAATCATAATCATTTGAAAGAAACTTTTCGCCTTATGATTTTGCGCTTTTATGAATTTTCTCCAGGCGATTATATAACTCAATTTAGTGTATAAAGTTGAAAACAAAGCGTTTTTGATGCCTTCCATGCAAAAATATCCCTTCTATCTCTCTCCAAATTTCGAAAAAAAATTCTCTTCAAATATCGCCTCAGAAAAATCGTAGAATACAATTTTAATAGTTTTTAATGATAAAATGATTATTGTTTATTTTCCCCCTATATAAATATGTATACAAAAAAAAATAAATAATATATCATATTTATTTAAAAATAGGATTGTATATTTTTGACGCATCGGCAAAATCGATTATAATAGTCTGAAAATAGTTTCATTTTTACTCACTAGATGTCAGTAGCAAACAGGCAATTCCAAGTTAAGCGCATCGATTTTTGAGCTTTGTAAGCCATTTTGTTTTCATATCCCGCATAATGGACTAACTTTTAAATTTCTAGACGTTATAATTCATATTTGATATTCATTCATACGTATTTTGATATATTATGTCGCTTCCGAGACATATTTTCGTATATGCTTTTAAAACAAATATATTGCTTTAATTCAAAATATTTCTCGCATAGCATCGATTTTTAAAAATTAAAAATTCACTCTTCACATAGAAGCAATTAAATATATAATTGAAATATTTCAAATTAATGATTAGTAAATAAGCAGGAAGAAAAAATTTAAATATACATGGAGTATATAGTTTAAAAATAAAAATATGATGTATTTAATAATAAAGTAAGTGTATAGTATTAATATGGACATCTTCCTCATTGAAGAAATACAAAAAGTACGCACTTTAGAGGAGAAATGAGTATTAAATAAAACCTTTAGGACTGGCTAAATGTGGCCCGTTGGTCTAGGGGTATGATTCTCGCTTTGGGTGCGAGAGGTCCCGGGTTCAAATCCCGGACGGGCCCAATTTTTTTTTTTAACAATATTTTTATAAACACACTATTATATAAAAAAATTAAATACATCTCTCAGAATAAATAAAAAATATTTTATTTAAAATAATAATTTTTAAAAATTTGATTTTTTTTTTTACATTTACAATGATCAAGATTTTGTTTAAAAAAAAAATCGTGAAAATACAATTTTTGCCATCACACACACTTTTTTCCTGTAGTTTATGTGTTACTTCTGTATTGCTATTCTATGGCACTTCTAATATTTATTATTGATGTACTTTCAGTATGAAGGAAATTGCAATCGGGGGAATTCTCGGGCGAAGCCGGGTCATACGTCTAGTATATAATGATGTATAAATGAGTTTTAAAAATTGAAAAAAAAAAAAATTGCATCGGCCGGGCAATCGAACCCTTGCCGCCCTCGTGGCAGGCGAGCATTCTACAACTGAACCACCGATGCGTATAAAAAATGGCCATATTTGGGTATTCATTCCATTCCGGATTACTCCGCGTAAAAAAAAAAAGTTCTTCAAATGAAAAAAAAGAAATAGCCAAAAATACTAATCAAAATGTAGCCGAAAATTTTCCTCAGGTTTATAAAAAGCGACATGCAAAATTTGGTACCATTGGTTCAGTAGTTTTTGAGTTTATCGCGAAACAGACAGACAGACAGAAATTGACTTTTATATATATAGAGATATTTTTGTCTTGAGTACTTTTCTATCTTAAATATGGAAAATTGAAAACAATTATATAAGGACTAGACGAATGGCCCGGGCAACGCCCGGGTTTTACCCGAGTGCGCATATATTTTAAAAACGTTTTAATTCAAATACTATTCGTTACAATTATAAATTGGCGCCATGGATGTCACTCTTGTGCAACGTCCCGTTCCAAACTGTGTGTTTTTAAAATGTTTTAATTAAAATACTATTCGTTACAATTATAAATTGGCGCCGTGGATGTCTCTCTTGTGAAACGTCCCGCCCCAAACTGTGTGTGTCTTGAAAATATAAAAATAAAAATGTGAATTTTCATAAAGATTTCATCATGTCGATTTTTTTTTTTTGCATTTCACCTACTAAATCGATAGAGATAATTACATTTGCAACATGAACTTAGGTATATTGACTAAATAGAAAACTGCATAGTAATAAAGATCATTTTTTAAAGGCACCATATCGTTTTTTTTTTCAATAAAATCGAAACAAAAATTAACGATAAATAACGATAATTGCCTTAAAAAGAAATTGCCTTAAAAAAAAGAAACATTCGCGGTGATTTTGTCTTGCATTCGTTTATACAATTATTATATACGAATGACCCGGGCGCGCAACGCCCGGGTTTTACCCGATTAAATGCTTTTATTCAAATACTATTCGTTACAATTATAAATTGGCGCCGTGGATGTCATTCTTGTATAATATATAAATGAGTTTTAAAAATTGTAAAAAAAAAAATGCATCGGCCGGGAATCGAACCCGGGCCGCCCGCGTGAAAGGCGAGCATTCTACCACTGAACCACCGATGGTTATGAAAAATCCCATCCGTGAGCTTCAAACAGACAAACAGACAGAATAAGGCAAATATATAAGTAGATTGTTCTGTCACATACCAATATTTGATGCAAACATTTTGAATTATATGATAATGAAGTTATTTGATATGATATTTAATCATTTATAAATTCAAATGCCATCTATCGATAAAATTTGTAATAATTCTTTTGGCAATGTTTTTTCATTTTACATATATTATCAAATATTATCTTCACAGACGTGTGCACGTGGCGTTTCTACAATGAAATATTTCAGTAAGACTTGTAGAGAAAATATTTGATAATATATATCAAAAGAAACATATTGCCAAAATAATTTTATTACAAATTTTATTGAAATAAAAACATAAAGCCTCCAGGGAAAATATTCTTTCAATTTTTTTTTAATTTAAAAAATATCTCGAGCTTTCGGGCAAGTAAGCCCTTCTACGGGAGAAAATGCTTTACATGATTAATACGCCAATAAAATATGATTTAAAATTAAATAAAGTTCCTTGGTTGTTTACATTTGTTTCAAGGCATGATCAACGCGGGCTTCTGTTGCGCGTGCTTCACTTGGAGGTTATGGGGTGGGCTCAGGGAATATAATGTTATAAACTTCCGGAATATCTTACTTGCCCGAAAGCTCGAGATATTTTTTAAATATATATATATTTTTAAAGAAACATTTCCCTGGAGGCTTTATGTTTTTATTTTACAAACGAGACAACGAAACAAACGTAGACAAGTGGGGGGAAAATAAAATAAAACAACATGTACCTAGAAAAAAAAAAGAAGAGGATAACAAACCATCTTAAAAGAGAGAACACTCCGAATTCAAGACCCCGCACAAGACTCTAACCTTGTAAATATGTAAATACACTGTAAATATGAAGAACCTGTACATATTATTTATAGCCTACTCCACGCTGACGAGCGCCAACAGCGCGAAACGCGTTCGTGGATGGCTTTTCTTGATTTATCAAGAAATTGGGTTGGCCAAATATCAGGGAACATGTTAAATCAACGTTTAGTTGATTTCTGCTCCACCAGATGGCGCTCTGCCTTCTGAAAAGTACATGTGCTCCTGGTCAGGATATGCCTTTTTTATTTTTAATATTATTTATTGTAAATTACATAAGTTGGAGGTTTCTTTTTTGAGTGGTGCCTAATAAAGTTATTTTGGAACTTGGAATATTTCTCTCCAATTATAATGTTATAACATTTTTTTAAAGTCCAGAATCTTGGGTCCTTGAGAATATCGTTCTTGGATTTTTTTCAAGCTTGTTTGATATTCAAAGGGCCTCTCAAAACTCCAAAAAAATAAAAGACTTAGAAGACCAACTTGAACACTTGGATGCAAAGAGCAGAGAAAGGAACCTCATTTTTTTACGGAATAGAACAAGATAATAACGAGGACTGCCGAGAACTGATACGGAAGGTTATCGAAGAAAATATGCAAACAACGGAGAAGATAAACATCACGCGATGCCACCGATTATCCAGAAAACCCGGTGCACCGATCCTGATTGAAGTCCCAGAACAAAACGATAGATCAACTCTATTTTTAAAGCTGCTTTCAATTTAAGAGGAACTAAGATATCACTATCGAAAGACTATAGCATGAAGATGAGAGAACAACGGCGCGTTTTGAATGTCAAAAGAAGAGAACTCGTCGAAAAAGGTACTCTAGCTAAGCTAAGGGACAATAAATTAATAGTTAATGACATAGCATATAAGGTCTGTGATGGACAAATTGTAGATGCGAATGGACATTCATTGTAGCAAGCAGTTAGGAAACAATCACTTGTAAATAGTCAACCCAACGATACCTTTTCACTGACCTGCTGGAACGTTAACGGGCTGTATAGACTCAATTCAGTTTTTCCTCTTCTTTATAGTCACTTGGAGAGATACGAAATATTTGCTTTGACCGAAACTTGGTGTGACCATCACTTAAAAAACGGCCCCAGAGGATTCCACTTATTCGAATCACTGGCAACTAAAAGCTCCAAACTGGGAAGATGCTCGGGTGGAATAATAGTAGGAATCAAAAATAAACTAAAAACTATGTTGGAGAAGGTCGTTGTAGAGCATAATTGGATATCTATACCTTTCAAGCGTTGTTTCAACATACAAATTTGTTATATATTTACATATCTTTCTCCAAACGAATCTCAACTGTCAAACTTCATTACTTTATCCAAACATGTCGAAGATAGGTTGGCTAACGGCTATGAAATAGTTCTAGCGGGTGACATAAACATCCGTACCGGCACCTATGGATACTTACACAACCCACTGGAACGTCCCTTACTTCTTTCACCTGAACGCAAATCTAGAGACCCAGTGCTTTCCAAACATTGGGAACAACTCATAAACTTCCTAGATAATAATCTACTGACAATAATTAATGGCAGAACTATAAGTGACAAAACTGGAAACTGCACATTTATCTCAAGTCGTGGCTCATCTGTTGTCGATTATTTTATTGTCTCATATTCCCTGCTGGAGCACGTTGTTGACCTTAAAGTAGATAATAACCCATACTCGGACCACCTTTCAATAACAATAAACATGTCTAACTTATCTAATCTCAAACGAACGAAAGAAACCGTCTATCCCTGCTTTGAAAGATACAGATGGGCACCTGATAACACATCCCTCTTTTCGCAGAATCTTGACAACAATCAAGTCTCTACCGACCAGAATCTTGACAGCCTAGTTAATATATTTTCTAAACAAATACTAAACGCAATGCTTGCTGCAGATATGCGCATTAAGGTCAGACCTGGCCGCCCAAAATCGAAACCCTGGTATAACAGGGAATGCTATTTAGCCAAAAAATCTGCTAAGGCAAGCCTCACAACCTTTAAGGAAACGAACACTGACGTAGACCGCAATATTTATGTCTCAAATAGGAAAAGATACACGACCTTAATAAACTTCAACAAGAAAAAATATCTTCAAGAAAAACAAGAACTTCTTAAAAATGCCCGTGACTCCGCAAACTTTTGGAAAACTATAGCTACCTTGAAAGACAAAAGCTATATACAAGGAAATATAACAATTTTAGAGTGGCAGTGCTTTTACAACAAACTGCTCTCTGCTGAAACGACGATAGGAAGCGACCTATCTACTCTCTCACGAATTGATCCTGAACTCTACTGTGAAATAACTAGAGAAATCTCCAGTCTGGCAAATGAAAAAGCTTGTGGCGCTGACGAAATTCCGAATGAAGCATTAAAGACCCTACCTTTCGAACACCTTGTTACTCTAAAAAATATTAACACAAAGCAATAACGCGCCATCTATACATATAAAACAAAAGGACTCAAAAGCTCGAATGTTTCTTTTATACATAAAACGAACTTCTTTGTCCTTACTGCGATGAAAAATATATATTGGGAGGGCTTGGCTCATCAGTGGTGAACCCTCCCAGCGGTTTCGCCAATTTAATCAACCAGACCGCTTCTCAGAGCTCTAATACTGTAAAAAGCAGAATGATCCAATACAGTATTAGAGCTCTGAGAAGCGGTCTGGTGGATTAAATTGGCGAAACCGCTGGGAGGGTTCACCACTGATGAGCCAAGCCCTCCCAATATATTTTTTCATCGCAGTAAGGACAATAGAAGTTCGTTTTATGTATAAAAGAAACATTCGCGCTTTTGAGTCCTTTTGTTTTATATCTAAAAAATATATTCAACAGAATCATTAATTCTGGTTCATATCCCTTAATATGGTCTAAATCTATCATCCATCCTATTTTTAAAAGCGGTGACCGGGATAATCCATCAAACTACCGCGGAATTGCCCTTATCTGTCAAAACTTTTCACATCAATACTAAAATCGCGATTACGCAACTGGATTGAAGGTAGATCAATTATTCCAGAAAACCAGGCCGGATTCAGAAAAGGCTACTCTTGTCAAGATCAAATATTCACACTGTTGTCCTTGATACAGCTGACTCTCAGACGTAAAAGAAGAAAACTTCATGCTTTTTTGTGGACCTAAAAAAGGCTTTTGACACTGTTCCCCACTCACTTCTGTGGTCAAAATTGGGTGAATTAGGCCTGGATTTCCGCTTTGTTAACCTTATTAGAAACTACTTCGAACAAATGACAACGACGGTGAGATGGAATGGACTATTTACTGAACCCATCAAAATCCGATCGGGAGTGTTACAAGGAGAACCCTTATCACCCTATCTATTTATACTCTTTGTAACTGATTTAATCAACATTTTTAATGACTCTACTCTACCAGGCATATACCTCCCTAATTTTGGAACGGTCCACCTTTTGATGTATGCCGACGACATAATTCTCATAGGAGAATCAAAAATCAATCTACAAATAAAAATCAACATGTTGAAAAAATGCTTCGAAACAAATCATCTAACCCTGAACGATTCAAAATTCAAGATAATGGTTTTCCGAAATGGTAGCCGCCCTGCAAAATCGGACAAATGGTTCTGGGGAGACCAACTGTTGACAGTGACATCGAAATATCTCTATCTTGGCTATCCCCTCACAACAACAATCTCGTTTAGTCAAGTGGCTTCATACTTTAAAGGCAAAGCGCTTGCAGCTACCGGCGAAGTATGGAAAATTATGGAGAAATCCAGGTTGAATTCATTTGGTTCATCAATGAAACTATTAGACTCGATTATCCTGTCAACTCTGCTGTATTCTGCTCCAATTTGGGCAAACGAAAAGTACAAAATCTTGGACCAAATTCAGAATAACTATCTCCGACGACTATTGAACTTGCCGAGTAACACACCAGGCTACATACTACGCATGGAAACCGGACGCTTCTCACTAGGAGTCACAGCAACCAAACTAATTCTAAAGTTCTGATTAAGAATATTAAAAATGGTAAAATCCAGATTGCCCGCAATCTGTCTAGCCCAATTATGGGAAACGTCCACTCTAACTAATACCTTTATAGGTTTTACAGAAAATTTAATGAATATCCTAAACTCAACTGGATTCATGTGGTTAAAGAATTGTTCAGACCCCAATATTCTACAGAAAGCAATACCTCAAATTATCAGAATCACTATAGAACAGTCTATCCAAACCGATCAATCAAGAATAACCAATTCGAAGCTGCACACCAACTACAAATATTTACATAAAACATTCGCAGCAGAGAACTATCTACTAAGTGAACTCCCACTGCCGACTAAACGCCTCATTGCGCAATTGAGAATTCTATTTGTTTTATATCGAGAAGACCATATAAAATATCTAAGGACAGAAGACTTGTATTGCCAACTATGCAAAAAAAGAACCGAAAATGAATTAGAACATTATATATTTGAATGCATTCCTCTTGATACGGAAAGAAAAATACTCTTTTCTAAGATAGGCCATACACACCTCACATTTTATTCTTTATATCCAACTTTATAGACAATAGTTCACCCCCACTGATAAAACGGTGTTTACCTTACAACCCTGAACACTCGGATTTTCCTGGAAAATCTCTTAAAGATTTCTTGAAAAAGTCATGGCCCACCTGTGCTGTGTGAGCAGAAGAGCTTAAATTGACTTGTTCCATATGTAAATACCTGTTTTCTTTCCTCTTTTCGCTCTCCACTTCTCCCATCCATATTTCCAATTTTTTTTTCTTTCTTATATATATTTTTTATTTTTTCTTATAATCTGTATATATTTACCATATGTATATAATCTTTCTCCATTTTTTATTTCTCACTTTCATAGGTTTCTCCGTCTTGTAACCCCAAGGAGAATCCTCTGTAAGACCTGTGTGTCTTAATAAAGGCTTTTGTGTGTGTGTGATATTCAAAGGGCATTTATAATTTCTATTTTCTCTACTTTTCACTGTTTTGGTTTAGTCGATATAGACAACCATCATGACTCGGTAAAGTAGAATGCGTCTGCCTTTGTCATTAAGACTGGGAGCACTACTCAGTGGCAGGCTGATTTAGCTCCAAAATGAAATGGCCACCTCTGACATGAGGAACAGACATCATGTACAGCGGCTCCTAACATGGAGTACAAATGCTGCTCATCCTGTATCCCTGGATTAGGAATCCTTACAGGGTACTACAGCCGGGCCAGCTATGTACTAAGTGTAATTCTCAATCTGCAACCCCAAAACACATTATTGACTGTATTGACTCATCTATTGATGAGCTTTACTCATCCCCGGCAGACATCATCAACAAGCTTGATACCCTAATATGATTGAGTGGAGATAAAAAGAAGAAGAAGAGAAGAGTTGATATAGAATTTGTTTAGAACTTAAATTTATTTTTATCCTTGTTTCGAATTTGTAGCTTTCTTGAAAGAGTTAGGGTTAGACCAGGAGTCGGAAAACTTTGAGTCGGAAGAGACAAAAATTACAATTTAGAAAATTTCAAAGTTTTTAAATAGCCACAAAATTTTTCTTGCCAACAATAAATAGTACTCGTATAGATAATATTTCGTATGGAACTATATAAAGAGCCGCAGCTTCACATCCAAAGAGCCGCAGTTTGCCGACCGCTGGGCTAAACCAAGGTGTCTTTTTTTGTATACTAACTAGCGGATGTACCCGGCTTCGCCCGGGTTTTACCCGAGTAAAGGTTTGTCTAACGAACATTTTTTAAAACAATTCTCCATAAACTTATATAAAAAAAAAAAAAGATATATTTTGATCATTTGAAACTCGTAAATTTGAATCTCTCGATAAAGTGAACATTTTTCCCCGGTCCCTGTGTGCCGTGTCATCCTGAATTTTGTCTTTCCTAATTTTCTACATTACAAATTCATCGTTTTATCTAGTGAAACATTTTTTCCCGGTCCCTTGAAAAATACTCAATAAGTTGAATAAAATCAATATATTAATTGGTTCCCTCGGTAATTGGAAGTTAAAGGAATAGTATCTTTGCCTTGGAATTGTATCATTATTCTTGTCTCAAATAAATTGCCGTGTCGATAAATGATAAAAATAACTTTGACTTGTGCGCAAAATTCCCACGCTTTACGGGCGGAGATCAGAGCTTGGTTAAGTGGTTTCGTCAGTGTAGAGAACAAAACGTTCCGTCGGCGGTTTCATGTTCAAGTCTTTCGCGCAGTCTCTTGGGATTAAAGGATTTGCTTCAAGCGAGGGGTGGCTCTCAAATTATATATATATGTAATGAGATGTGAGAATTCCAGTAGCTTTTGTAGAGATCCTGTCGACTACTGAAATAATGTTGAAGTCTTGGTAGCTCTTGTTGTACTGTGTTGACCGAGAGGAACAGTCAGGATGTAGAGTTTTCCAGTACCTCTCTGTACCTTGGAAGACCTTTAAAAGTTCTCACAAAATACAGGCAGTCGTGGTCGAGGCAGAGTGGAAAAGCTTGGGGATATCCATACACAAAAAACGAAGACACAGTTGCACTAAGAAAGTTCCGTTAACAGATAAAAGCTGAGCTAGGAGCGAAAAGATGGAGATAGACGAGTTCTTCCTAACTACATGTTGGATGAGATCGACATAACATACGACATACGACCGACGCGGCTTGCACTAAGGGTGAACTCAACTCAACTGAACTGAACTGTCAAGTCCCTGTAAAAGTGATGTATTTATAGTTTAAAAGACGGGGGGGGGGGGGGGGGGGGGGGGGGGGGGGGGGGGGGGTGGGGGGGGGACCTTATGTGACAGGGGCGTTTGAGAAAGGGCGCCTTTACCTGTCCAGGTGTGAGAGGGTCTCTGCATTCCACCACATGTGACAGTGTGGGTGGCCTTGTTTGTGGGAATTGTAAATCGACCTGATTTATGACTTCCCTCTTTAGACTTTGTTGTTTTGGCAATACTATGCTCGATCTCTGCTTTAGCTCAACTTTTAAATCTATTACAGATTTTATTTATTTATCCACTTTGTACAAATAACATTACATAGGTGATGCAATGACACAGATTAATCATGCGCATAATTATTTATAGATGTGTTTCTATATACAACATGGCAATCTTATTACAAGTTATATAGACAGTATGGGGTTGTTGGTTTAAATTACCATATATATATATATATATAATAATAAATAGTTATTTAATTTTATAGTCCAGTTTTTGTATTAAGATTATCTTCACTATTATGATCATTTAAATTCAAATTATAAAATTTGTAAAATGTTATTAATTTGTAGATAGAGAGAGAAAAAAAAAATCCTTTACTTCTACTACATCCTCAAGTTAATTATATATTTATAATTAATAACAATAAAAATTAACAAAGTAACGTCTATTACATCGGCTTTTACACGTCATTCAGACATACTCTAATCCTATATATAGAATAATCGAAGAGAGAATATATATAATAGTTAGAAAAAAGAGAGAAAGACAGAACCATGCACTTTTAATCAAACTAATAATAAGGAAAAAAAAAAAAAAAGAAAGAGTTTTATAAAGAAGGTAGATAAGATTGTTAGTATAT
>CP092879.1:37721222-37800228 GCA_030710605.1 Cordylochernes scorpioides
GATTGCACCTCGAGGTTGCCTTGACACAGAACTTCCACCAGCCATGTTTTTTTCCTTCCCAACAATGACGGGAGCGTTGATAAAAATAGAAAGGTGCAGCTCTATCTGAAATACATGATGGACCCGACAACAGCTATAAATATGATCTCCTTCGAGGCAACAACATGTCTGATGGTAAAGAAAGTTCAAAAGTTCACATATACCCTCTTCTATAATTAGTTCATACCTCTTTTAGTTTTATATCCTATTGCAGTAGAATATTCATCTTTTTATTCAGTTCGTTTTTCCTCATTTTTCTAAGTAACGATATATATACAGTTAAACCTGTCTATAGTGCCCCCTCTAAATAGCGCCCAATTTTAAATACGTAGTACAATGCGATTTACATTAAAAGTGACCTATTTTGGTGAGTCCCAAGAGGGGGCGCTATAGACAGGTTTAACTGTATATATGTTATAGATTAGAAATTTTTTGTGTGTTTGATTGTTGAAAAGAGGTGCAGTCGTGGAAAAGTGAAGATAATTATTTACCTTTCAAGCAGATTTTTATTTTGAATCTCTTGAAGTAAAAATATACATATAAAATTATTTATATCACAGTAATATAAAATTTAGAAAATGAATTCTATATTCGTGATTTTCATTAGAAAAGGTAGGGTTCACTTTACATATTTACAACAACAATAATTAAAGTGGTATGTTTTGCATCTATGGTCAAATATATATAATAGTCAATGAATGAAAAAATAAAATATATATATACACTCATTGACAAAACTTAAGGAAGTGAGAATTCTTAGATATTACCTGTTTTTTTTTTTTTTTTTTTGGAGACAGAGGCAATTTTGTTCACATTTGGTTATCTTTCAGAGTTATTATCTGAATCCCGATATACATGCTGAAAGATACTACTTCCTTAAGTTTTGATTATGAGTATAAGAGTTTATATAAAAGAGCGTACCTGGATCTGTAAAGAAAAAAATCATTTTTTTCTCAAATATTTCGAGAGATTGCTCCCTCTTTTGTATATTAGTGTTATGGTACATATACAAGTTACAAGCCCTGATAAACATAGTAGTTATTCATCGACAGCTTTTTACTGTATTAACATCACGTGTCTACCTATTCGGAATATGGAGAGAGCAATTCATAATAAAATCACTGTATAACAAAAAAATCGACGCACCAAGAAGAAGTTGTCAGATTAGGACAAAAATTGGTCTATGTAAAGAGCATGTATAGGGGAAAAAAAACGATAAAAATTTCAGAACAATTAATTGTTTTATTTCAAAGTTTGATCGTCACAAATTGAGAATGTCAATATGTTGTTGGACCCCCACTGGCCTGGATGCAGGCTGCCACCCGGCGTGTCATGGACTGATAAAGATTCCGGACGGTGTGCTGCGGGATTTCTTACCAAATTGTCTCCAACTGTCGGGCTAAATAGTCAACATTCCGGGATAGTTGCAATCGCCTTCCCATCACGTCCCAGATGTGCTCTATGGGCGAGAGATCAGGCGACCTTGCTGGCCACGGAAGAGTTCGACAAGATTGAAGACAATCCATAGTAACACGTGCTGTGTGTGGCCGGGCATTATCTTGTTGAAAAGTAAGCACGGGGTGATGTGAGAGGAACGGCAACAAAACAGGCCGTAGAATGTCATCTACTACGTACCGTTGTGCTGTCAGGGTGCCAGGAATGACTACCAATGGGGTCCTGCTATCAAATGAAATGGCACCCCAGACCATAACACCCTGTTGTGGACCTGTGTGGTGTTCAACAGTAAGGCCAGGATCCACACGCCCAGGACGTCTCCAGACACGTTTGCGACGGTCGTCAGGACACAGTAAGAAACGGGACTCGTCACTAAAGACTATACGTCCCCAGTCGGCGCAGTTCCAAGTTGATCGCTCCCGACACCACTGTAGTCGGACTTGTCGGTGCACGGGTGTGAGGGGTAGGCATCGTAACGGTCGGCGAGCTCTTAGATTCCGCTCTCTCAGTCGCCTGTTGATGGTCATTTTGGACACTTGTGTGCCGGTCACACGTTGGATGGTAGATAACGTGGATTCCGGTGCTGCGACAGCCATTCTGACAATTGCTCTGTCCTCCCGTTCTGTTGTTGCCCTTGGTCGACCGCTACCGTCCTGACGTTGCATACTTCCGTTGTTGACCCACTTTTGCCAACATCACCTAATAGCCGCATCACTTCGACACAGATGTCGCACGATTAGACCAACCAGCCTCTTTCAATCCAATGGCACGACCAGCTTCAAACTGACATATGTTCGTAATGAGCACGAATCTATCGGCGAGGCATTGATACAGTAGAAATAGGCGTACTGCTAAAATGTTAAACGGAAATTCTGAAAATCAGCTCGTGCCGCGCCGAATATTGAGTCTAGAATGCTCGTGCTGGATGCGCAGTTCAGATGCGCTGGAGCTCTTGCTTTGCATTAATCGGCCACCAAATTTCAATCATTTGCATGTTTGGTCGAAACCTCTTTGTATACGTATTTTCATATAAATCGGACTGCTTCTTGGTGCGTCGATTTTTTTTTTTTGTTATAGAGTATATATATAAAAAAAAAAAAAAGATTGCTAATAAGTCGTAATTTTATCTGTTAATATGTATATAGGAGTTGACGATAAGTTGAATGGAAATTAATGGTAAGTAGAGATAAACCCTTTCCAGTTGGTCTCGAGGACCACGCCATCAACATCTCCTCAGCGGCGAAGTACGCGATCTACGTATTCTTCGTAAATCGTGAAATACGTGGTGTCGCTGAAGACCCGCTGGTGATTCTCCACCAAACTCTGCAGCACTGGCAAAGGCGCCATGTTCTTTGTACATATTATGATGCATATATATATATATTTTTTTTTTAATAGTCCAGACTGTGCACTTTGCATGTATTGACAAGATGTCAATAAAATTATTTTAATTGTCAATTGTCCAATAGGGATGTTAAGTCTCCACAATTAGAAAGCCTCAACAGGGCTGATTCATCCAGGGCCTTCTAGAGGCTCAGAAACGCCCAGGGCGAAGTTTTCTTGCAGCATTTCCTCATCCAGTCCCCTCTCCCCTTTATATGTTTGCAAGGATGGGCCGGGTGAGACCTGAATGACGACGCCTTGGCCATCTTAACGTCTGCCAAAACTCCACCCTTGCCGGTCCCAAGCTCGAATGAAAAAGGAGGAGGGGGAGCAGAAACAAGCTCACTAAAAAACCTGGGCTCAGCTGGCCCGGCTGATAGTACCCTGTAAGGGCTCCTAATCCAGGGATACAGGATGAGCAGTGTTTGTACTCCATGTTAGGAGCGGCTGCACATGGCGTCTGTTCCTCATGTCAGAGGCGGCCATTTCTTTTGGAGCTAAGTCGGCCTGCCACTAAGTAGTGCTCCCAGTCTTAATGACAAAGGCAGACGCATTCTACTCACACAGTCATGATGGTTGTCAAACAAGCTTGATACCCTAATATGATTGAGTGGAGATAAGAAAGAAAAGGAAGACGTCTGCCAAGACATGTCTCTATAGGTATCATCCCCTGAAGATAGAGATTATCTGGCCGGCATTCATATTTCTGTGAAAAATAGACCAGTTAGAGTTTTTTATTTTCTCAACGTTTCGACAAAAATCTTTTGTCTTCGTCAGGAGAAATAAATAAAAATAAGCATTTGGCAAGGCGTTAAAAATTGTTCTGAGGTTGCAAGGGCGTTCTCACGTGATTTTTCGAATTTAGTACAACATCTAAAGCACGAGTTAAAAACAAATATTAAATATGTCAAAGACTATGATATTGCCACGTGGAAAATTAGGGAAGACAAAAACTTCAGAGGGGACAGTAATTTATTTCAGGGAAGGACAAAACTAAGAAGGGTAAACAAAAGATAAGCCACGAGGGAAATTTACAGAATAACAAAATATAAACATAAAAATGATTACTCTGTTAATAAAAATATTAAAATTAATAAATACTTTGTTACAATATTGAGAGATCCTGTCCTTGTCTGGAGGAGGAATCTCTCAAGATGGAGGAACCTCCCTTCCTGAGAACAGTTTTTTATATTTAATCACTAAATTGTAAATTCTCATTAATATTTGTAATTCTCATTTTGTATCAATTGACTAAGAGTGTCAATAAGATATTTTTGAATTGTCTATGTTTGCAACTAATCTGTTAATATATACAAAATTAGAACAAAAGTGTTAAATTTATATTTATATAAGGTTGGTGAATTAATAGAAAAATATCTCTTCTAATCGCGCAATTCAAAGTTGCTGATAGCTTGCGCCATCTATCGGAATAAATATTAACTAATCGCTGATATTTAAAAATTTATTTCAGAATGTTGGCCAATATAAATCCTTTCTATTAACCAAGATTAATCAACAACAAAATGCTTTATTAAGAACTTTTGGTCTTATTCAAATTTCCCGAGTAGAAGAGGGTACATACAGGAATAACAGTCATAGTAACGATAAAATCAGCAATGTTATTTACAATTTATCAATTAAGGGGAAAGAAGAAAGAAAGGTCTTTGCATAAACTTATATACAAGAAATCGAGAACAATCAGTTCCTTTTCTTAAATAACAATAATTAGTAAATAAAGATTAATCAAGAAAGGGTATTTGTACAATATTCTGTAATAAATCAAAATTTCAATGATTAGTTGATATTTATTCCGATAGATGGCTCAAGCCATCATCACAATTTTCAGTTTCACGATCAGGAGATGTTCTAAAAACTAATTAGTAATTCCTCTAATTGCAGCATATAAAAGCAGAATCGTCCAATACAATATTCGAAATCTAAGAAGCGATCTTGTAGATTAAATTGACGAAACCGCTGGGAGGGTTCACTACTGATGATCCAAGCTCTCCCAATATTATTTTTTCACCATAGTAAGGATAGTAGAAGTTTATTTTATATTTAAAAAGAAATATCCGTGCTTAAATAGTTCCAATTCTTATATATGGGTGGCACGTTATCTACTTATAAAAAATCCCTCTCTCTTTATAGATATATATAATTGGTTAATGTGGCTATATTTTTTTCTGAATCAACTTCCAACCAACAAATCTTTGGAAAACATATTTACATATTCTTTTACAAAGGTTTTAGAAGATTCTCCATTCCACAATGTAACTCAACTTTCACGACATATCCCCAACCAAAGTTCAATGAGAGAAAAAGAGACATAGAGAGACTATGGTTTTACGGGCTACTAACCAAAGTGTTAAATAGGTATTTTGGTAACATTATGAGTTTTTTACACTTTGAGGCCTTCTTGCAGCGTGTGATAAAGCATCTGTGGTGACCACTTAGCTCACCTTGGGCCGTTAGAATCCACCGAATTGGCCCAAGACTCGTTTTAATAAATCACGTAAACCTTGCACTATAAAGCTTAAGAAGTTAATTTACGCTTTCCTTTTTGGTTATTTACTGATGGTTTTTTATTGAAACTTATTTTATCAAAACACACTCGTTCTTATCCCCTTAAACTATCTTAATCCATCTTTTAACACTCTAGTCTACTGGAATCTATATTTACTCTCATCTGGAAGGCATTTACACAATTTCTATTTCTACTGGAGTCTATATTTCCTCTCATCTGGGAGGCATTTACCATCATCGGGCGGCTCCCTGGCATTGATGGGCTGAGTCTTCGGGTGAAGTCTGGATGATGAGGCCCTGACCATCCTGGCGTCTGCCAAGACACACATCTAAAGGTACTTCCTCGGCGTGGAACTGAGGAGTGTTCAAGAAGACCTTGTCTGGAGAAGAACTCTCTCAAGGTGGGGAAGTCTTCCATGCTGAAGAAATTTGTACATATATAACTATGAGAAAACAATAGAAAAAATAAAAAAGGTCAAGTGTTGATATTAAAAATAATGAAGGCATATCCTGACCAAAAGCACATGTGCTTTTTAGATTGCAGAGCGCCTTCTAGTAGAATAGAAATCAACTAAACATTGATTTTTTAACTGTTCCCTGATATTTGGCCACTTTGGTATAGCCTGATCCACGATGACGAGCGCCAACAGCGCGAAACGCGTTCGTGGATGGCTTTTCTTGATTTATCAAGAAATTGGGTTGGCCAAATATCAGGGAGCAGTTAAAATCAATGTTTAGTTGATTTCTGTTCCACTAAAAAGCACATGTGCTTTTGGTCAGGATATGCCTTCATTATTTTTAATATATAACTATATATATATTTTCCTACATTTTATCTACCCTTTATTTACTATCTTATTGTATATTTTTCTACCTCTGTAATCTTATATAGATTAGAAGAATCAATATAATTGCTTAAATTATCAAATTTTCTACTGGATCTAGAGCTCAGACTTTGCCGCTGGGAGCTATTCTAGGGAAAGCCAAAAGCTTCTGAGAGACGACCGCTAAAATATGTTTAATGTTTGAAATATTTTTTAAAAAATTAATATTGGAACAGTGCCAGGTACTGTTTTAGGGTAATTGGATCCTCTATTGATGGCTTTTTATAGATTTTTATACATCTAGTTTTTTTTTTCTAGATATTTTTTACTGCAGTGTTTAACATGTATTTAGCTAACACACCTAATGGATAGGACAATTAACAAATACCACACAGGTTGTCATTTGACAGAAATTCAAATACATGTACTTGGTTGCCACGGGACTACGTTACTATATACATCAGGCTCTTCACAAAGAGCCCATTTAAGACAAGTTTTTTTTTTGTATATTCTTATTCTTTTCGACTTATAACGTAATTCATATAAAAATCATTTCTTTATCCACATTATAAAAATTTCCATACGTGCCAATAGAAACAGAATACTACTTAACCGATGATTTCCCTTTACCAGTCAAACGATGTATAGCTCAATCGAGAATACTATTTACAGTCTTCAAAAAAAAAAAAAAAAAGACACGTTCTGACGTTTGAGGCCAAAAATTTAATATGTAGACTGTGTGACAAGGAAATTACTGAAGAACTCCCCCATTACCTGCTTAATTGTAATGCCCTTGATGAAGAAAGGAAGGCCCTATATCAACAAATTAAATGTACCAACACTTCACCCTACGTATTGCTTTCAAAAATATCAGCAAACAAATCTAAGGCAATAGCTTACTATAATTTTTTTTTAGATCATCATTATGTAAGGACCAGTCAACAAGTGAATGACTTTTCAACGAAGAGTAAAGCCAGTTCAATTTCTATTTCACTATCTATGTAAATAACACAAGATGATTATTATCTTACCCAATTGGGAGAATCTGTATGGGGAAAGTCCCTAATAAAGGCTTTTGTGTGTGTGTGTGTGACAATTTTGACAATTAAACAATATTTATTGTCATCTTAGACAATATTACATCTCACATGAGAGAGAGAGGAAGAGAAGAAAATTATTAAATATATACATAAATGAAACAAATTTACAAGAGGGACAAAGGTAGGAGTCCGCGGCGCTGGAGGGTCCTGGACCAGGCGATGAGCGGGTCCTCCACCGCTTCTCCGAGCCCAACCTGGACAAAGCAGCGATAGATTCGCAACTTTGCCGAGGCCAGGATGGAAAGGGCGTCGTCCTCAAGGCCGGACCCGCCGAAGATCCAAGCCTGCAGGTCAGGGGGCCGCCCTATGATGTTGAAGGCCTCTCTAATTAGAGGCCTGATGGAGGGACAGCACCAGTAACGGTGGCTGAGGGAGCGGTCGATGGACCCGCAGGCAGGACAGGAGGGGCCGACCGAGGCAGGATGGGCCGGATGGGGGAGGGCGTGGAGGGCCAACTTGAGGGCCGCGTCAGCCTCGTGGCCCGAGTAGGCGCAACGCCGCAATGAGGCCCAGTCGATCCTGGATGGTGGATTGATGGTGGGCGTCCATCTCGCCAGGAATCTGGAGATGGGCGTGGCGGCGAGGCGCGGGCGATCCAGGGCCCGTCGGGCTGAGCGGGTCGTGAGGCCGTTGAGGAACGGCGTAGCCGTCCCCCGCAGCACCACGGCCGCAGCTAAGGAGCTAGATGAGGGCGTAGACTCCGCCCCGAAGCCCACGGCGTTCTCGGAGGTCAGCCTCCGGCAGAAGGCGCCCAGGGTCGCGGCGTCAGCCAGGGCCGAGCGCGTTGGGCGGGCGATTAGATTTTCCTCCACGATGAGATCCCGGACTCGGGCTCCGCGCCAGCGGGCAGGGGCCAGGAGGTCGGGAGGGCGGAGGAACCGGCAGCCGCCGATGATGGGGAGGTCCAGCAGCTGAGCCGTGGGGACCGCCCGGTGGTTGAGGCCCAGGATGTTGGAGGCCTCCTCCCATAGCTTCAGCAACCGGAGACGGCGGGGCTGGAGACGGGTACCGTCCGGTGGAGGGTGGATCCAGGCTTCCCCGCTGTTGCCGCCGACCAGCCAGCTGAAGGCATTTCTGCCCCCGCGGAGCGCGACCTGCACCCCCTTGAGGCAGGCGAGCTGGAGCTGGGTCGCGAGGTCGAGGAGGCCGAGGCCTCCGATGGCAACTGGCCTCGCCATGACATCGGCGGGAAGCCACGCCGTGTGGTCCTGTCCCCAGACGAATCTCGCCAGTCGGGCCTGCAGCTTGGCGATAGTCGGGGGTGATGGAAGGTATCCATGCAGGTGGTGCTGGATGACAGACCCCACCAGCGTGTTCGCCGCTCTTGCTCGCCCGACGAGGGAGAGGCCGCGGGTGAAGGGCGTCCATTTGCGGCATGCAGTCTCCAGGAGGGCCAGGAGATGCTGCTCCCGGTGGATGACGGTGCTCCTGGGGGCGATGTCGAGCCCGAGGACCCTGATGGAGGTGGTCGACCAGGAGGCGCCGAGAGGGGAGTCGCCGCGGTTGCGCCAGGCGCCGCACCAGAGGCCAGCGCTCTTCCCGAGGTTCACGCCGATTCCGGAGGCCTGCCTGTAATCTTCGAAAACGATCGCCGCCCGCTCGAAGTCTCCGTCGCGATGGAATAGGAGGACGATGTCGTCGGCGTAGGCGATGACATTGCCCACGCCGAGGGTCAACTCCAGGCGACGTAGCAGCGGCCCCGTGGCGATGCTGAAGAGTGCGGCGCTTACGGCGCAACCCTGCCTGAGGCCGTTGAGAAGGGGGAAGGCTGTTGTATGAAAGCCTCCGACCCGGATGGTGGCGTCCGCCCCGGCGTAGAGGATGTTAATCCAGGCCATGAAGGCCGGCGGGAGGCGGAGGGATGTTAGCAGGGACTCCAGGAAGCCGCGGTCCAATGAGTCAAAGGCGGACTCTAGGTCGACGCCCATGACGGCCAGCGGCGAGCCCAGGGCGGTGGCCTCCTCGATGGCGTCCGTCACCATGGCGATGTTCCATGACGGGGACCTCCCGGGGACGGCGTAGGTCTGGCATTCCGGCACAAGGGTCCGCAGGTGGGGCTTGAGGCGCCGGTGAAGGATGGCGGCCAGGACCCTGTAGTCGGCCGAGGGCAGCGCGACGGGCCTGTAGCCATCAAGGCCGCGACCTCCGCGGGCCTTGGGCACGAGGCAGATGGAGCTGCGCCGCGTCGACGGAGGCAGGGCACCTCGGAGCCGTGATGCTGCGAACACCCGGGCCAGAGCTTCCGCGAAGAAGTCCTCGCTGAAGGCGACGAGGAGCTCGCACGGCAAGCCATCCCAGCCGGGGGCCTTTCCGCGAGGGAGGTGCTCGATAGCGTTGGCGATCTCGCTGGGGCTGATGTCCGGCCGGTGAAGCGGGTCCTCCTCACTCAGCTCGCGGGTGGTGGTGGGCGCGCTGCTAGCGATGAAGGCAGCTCCCGCAGCTGGATCGCTGGTGGGACGGGCGAAGCGGGGCTGGAAGGTCGCGAATGCCCTCCGCCGAAGCTCGGGGCCCTCGATGATGTTATCCTGCTCGTCCCTGATGACGCTGACCGGGCGTCGGAGGCGGATGGCGCGTGCTAGGTCCGGCAGCGATGGGTAGTCGGCCCGGATGGAGGAGGCCTCGAGCTGCGCCGCGATGTAACGTCTCGCCCTGTAGACGTAGCTGTCGTTGGCAGCGTGGCGTGGGTCGTGCAGGGATCTGGCCTCCGCCAGCAGCCCCGCCTTGATGGAGGTCCACCTATCCCAGAAGGTCCCGTCGTCGTCATCGTGCGCTGTGTCTTCCTCCAACTCCCGGATGTAACCAGCCAGATGTTCGAGAGCAAGGCCCGAGCGGAGCATCGCGGCCAAGCGAGGCTGGGTGGGGGAGGAGACGGCGGTGGTGGGCGGGCCCACCTGGAGCAGCACGAGGCGGTGGTCCGAGAGGTGGTAGTGGCTGGTCGCGTAGATGGACACGCGATCCAGGACTCCAGCAGGGACGAGGATCCGGTCCAGGCGGTTGGATTTGGTCGCCGTGCATGGAGACTCTGGTGGGCAGGTGGGCGGCGTCGAACTGGGTGGCCACGTCGACCAGCGCGGCCAGGTCCAGAAGAGCGGCGAGGGCATCCGATGATGATGAGGGGCCCCGATCCCTGATGTTAAAGTCGCCGATGATCCAACAGGCCCCCTCCTCTTCCTGTGCCGCTGTCGCCGCCAGGAGCTCCAGTTGTCGGTTTCTCTCCCGGGGTTCATGCGCCAGATGAACGGCGATGGCCGTCATTTCCTCGCCGTGGACATCTATTGTTGCCAAGGCGATGTGGCCCGGCCACAGGATACGCTGTTGTAGCACGGCTACGCCTGGTCCGAAGACGCAGGCGAGTCCGGATCCCGAGATGGCTACGGGATGGGCCAACACAACAGCACTGTAGCCGAGGCAGAGGTCTTGGCCGCTGCCCGGATGAAATGCGTTTGTCTCCTGGACAAACGCGATGTCCACGTGATGTTGCCTGAGGAGATGACAAAGGGCAAGGCTCCTCCTCCGAGTGGCGAGCCCTCGCGCGTTGATGGTGGCGACGCGGTAACTCATTGGTGCCGTCCTTCACGCAGCACCTTCCTGGTCTTCTGGAGGGTTTTGCGGATGGTGGAGTTGGAGTCTGGGCACAAGGCCTTGATGGTTTCGTGCAATTTTTCGAGGGCGGTGAACTGTTCCTTTGTTAGCGTGGGCGCTCGCCTCTTCATGGTGGTCTCAGAGGTGAGGAGCTTCTGAGCCTCCTCGCAGTTCAGGTCGGGCAGCTTGTCCCAGTCGATGGAAGGGTTGGGGGACTTCCCGAGGTGCTCCAGCAGCTGTTCGAGTGCGGCCTTTCCCCGGGCAGGCGTGGCGGGAGGTGAGGACAGCTTCTCCACCGACATCTCCTGGTCGAGCGGAGGGATGCGAGGCTCGGGGGGCCGCAGGGGAGCAGGGTGGGCAGCAGGGGCGGGGTGGGTGAGATCAATTTGTTCGGCAGGCTGGTGTGCCGAGGGGATCGCCTGAGCCTCGGCCGAAGTCTTCGCCGGTTGGACAGGGGACGCCGGTGTTGCGGGCGCAGGTGCCGGCTTCCTTGGTCGCTGAGGAGGAGGGAGGGGGGGCCTTGCGTCGGTGGGAGACGCTGCTTGCCTGGGGCTGCCGTTCCCTTGCCTGGCGAGCGCTGGACAGTTGGCTCTGCGGTGGCCCTGTTTACCGCATTTGGAACACTTGATTCCAAAGGAGAGGAAGGCCGACAGGGTGTCTCCCTTGGAGTGGATGGTCAGACGGGTGGGCAGCGTCTCCAGCCTTACGCCCTCGCGGAGCAGGATGAACGCCTCCCGGCGGCCGTCGCTGAAGGCGAACTCCCCCATTTTGATCATGATGGGGGCGATGGAGGTGATGTCTCCGTATTCACGCAGAGCCTGCACGATGGTGGCGTCCTCTACAAAGCCGGGGAGATTGGCCACGATGATCCTTTCGGCCCTCTTGCGGAAGGGGAAGACCTTGAGGAGTGTTCCCTCGATGTTCAGGCCCTCCTCCACCAAACGGCTCGCAAGGTTCTTGCTCGCGAGGCCCACGATGTAGTGGCCGTTCATCCTGCCAAAGTGGGCGATGTTTTTGGGCCCTCCGACCAGGTCGCCGATTGCCCGGAGGTAGGAGTAGTCCGGGATGTCTGGGCACAGCTCCACGAAGACGTAGTTCTCATGGTTGGTATTGGCCTGCCTCGCCCTGGCGTCGGCGATGTTGGCGCGCGTCGCCTTGATTTCCTGGGGCGGCATTGACCTCGGCCCTGTTGTCCGCTTCTGCTGCTGGGGGCCGCGTTTCTCAGCAGGCCTGCTTGCCTGCTTTGCGGCCTGCTCAGGTGTTGAAGAGAGGCGCCTTTTCTTGCTCTTCACAACGGTGTAGTCGTCGTTGGCGTCGACCTCCGCCATCTCGCTGTCGGCCCAGTTGAGCGAGGCCGGGTCGGCTAAATTCTCGCTGGAAGAAGCAGCAGTCGGCGGCGCCGTGACGTCACCCCGCGCGGCAGCCAGCGTTCCATGCGCCTCGCGCGCCGGCGGGCTTGCATGTGTTCGATATTCCATAGAAAATTCTAGAGAAGAATTCTCTATGATTCCTTTTTTCGGCGATAACTCCTCGCCTGGTTGAGATCCAGTGCTGGGCCTTTCAGGCACTTGTTCAGCGGATCGAGAGGGTTCTTCTGGTACCAAACTCGTGATGGTAAGCGCCTTTTACCCACACTCCAGAGGCGAAAATGGCGGAGCCCGCAAAAGCGTGGCCGCACGCTCGAGTGTGTGTGTGTGTGTGTATATGAAAATCATTTAGGATGCAACTCTTTATTAAAAAAAAAAAAAAAGGCATCTCCTTATCGTGCAACTGAAAATTACTGATGGCGCCAGCTATCAGCAACTTTCAGTTGCACGATAAGGAGATGCCTTTTTTAAATTTTATTATTTTTTAATATATGCACCTTATCCCATTATAATATGACATTTGTACTATATTTTCAAATCTTTTATTTTAGAGCAACAATTCTATCAATATATTGAGAGAAAGATTGATGTGAATTATACGTTTTGATAGAGTTAATAAGATTATGGTGAAGTTTGTTTGAAGAATTTTGATCCAGTGTGATAGACATGTGCTCCACTCAAAGCAGCTTGTTCTAAAAGACATCGAGCTATATCTAGGTATTGAGTATAAGAAATTTGCGATATAATATTATAAAATGATCAAAAAATCTTTCACAATAAGTTTGTTTATTCTAAAAAACTTATTGCGATAGTTTTTTAAAATCATTTATGATATCTAATTTTATTTCATTTTAAAGCGCTATGTCCCCCTAGGAACTTGCGCTGTCATACATGTATGCCTTTACATTTGTCTATACATATATATACAATAATTATAGGTCGTGAATAGGATAGTCATATGATGTTAACAAAGAGAAAGAGAGAGAGAGAGAGAGAAAAAAAAAACGGGAAAAATTTTATGATATCTAGATATGAAAAAAAGGCCTCGTCTCCTTTTTCTTAAATGTATTTTGTTCATTTGTTAAATGAATGGTCTTCTTCTGGTATTCTATTAGCAGAACGTTTGGATTCTGATCAGCGAATAAGCCACCACAACACCAGTTTATGCAAATTCGAATAAAAATTCAACCTGTATACTATGGTGTTTGGTTATGGCCCTCATCAGTAAAGGAACGGCTACGATTCCATAGCATCCTACGAGAAGATTCATAAAACGTTATAAACTGATAGAAAAAGGCGTATAAGATGGTGAATTTAGGGTAGATTTTAGACCATTTTGAAACGTTCGTGCCAAAATCAATTTATAAGGCACCGCTCAAAAAGAGCAACCTAGTGTATGATATACACACACACAAAAGCCTTTATTAAGACACACAGGTCTTACAGAGGATTCTCCTTGGGGTTACAAGACGGAGAAACCTATGAAAGTGGGAAATATACAAAGGGGTAAAAATGGAGAAAGATTATATACATATAATAACGAAAATATATACATATGGTAAATATATACAGATTATTTATACGATAATAACAAGGCGAAGGAAGACGAGTATCTATTATTATCGTATAAGTTTACTCCAGGAAGAATATACAGATTATTATTTGAATAATCCTATGGAAAAAAAAAAAATAAGAAGAAAAATTTTTTTTTGGAAATATGGATGGGAGAAGTGGAGAGCGAAAAGAGGAAAGAAAACAGGTATTTACATATGGAACAAGTCAATTTAAGCTCTTCTGCTCACACAGCACAGGTGGACCATGGCTTTTTTCAAGAAATCTTTAAGAGATTTTCCAGGAAAATCTGAGTGTTCAGGGTTGTAAGGTAAACACCGTTTTATCAGTGTGGGGGGTTAACTTATCGTACCTGCCTAAACAAATAATTGGATATTGGCTCTGTCCTCCTCATCAAACAGAAATTTTTTGTATGTTTGGATGTTCGGTTAAGTCTTTCTTTTTTACAGCATTTTTATGGTAGTTATATAGATTCAAAGCTACTGAACTATTGTCTATAAAGTTGGATAATAAAGAATATAATGTGAGGTGTGTATGGCCTAGCTTAGAAAAAAGTATTTTTCTTTCCGTGTCAAGAGGCATGCATTCAAATATATAATGTTCTAAAATTCATTTTCGGTTCTATTTTTGCATAGTTGGCAATACAAGTCTTCTGTCCTTAGATATGGTCTTCTCGATATAAAACAAATAGAATTCTCAATTGCGCAATGAGGCGTTTAGTCGGCAGTGGGAGTTCACTTAGTAGATAGTTCTCTGCTGCGAATGTTTTATGTAAATATTTGTAGTTGGTGTGCAGCTTCGAATTGGTTATTCTTGATTGATCGGTTTGGATAGACTGTTCTATAGTGATTCTGATAATTTGAGGTATTGCTTTCTGTAGAATATTGGGGTCTGAACAATTCTTTAACCACATGAATCCAGTTGAGTTTAGGATATTCATTAAATTTTCTGTAAAACCTAAAAAGGTATTCGTTAGAGTGGACGTTTCCCATAATTGGGCTAGACAGATTGCGGGCAATCTGGATTTTTCCATTTTTAATATTCTTAACCAGAATTTTAGAATTAGTTTGGTTGCTGTGACTCCTAGTGAGAAGCGTCCGGTTTCCATGCGTAGTATGTAGCCTGGTGCGTTACTCGGCAAGTTCAATAGTCGTCGGAGATAGTTATTCTGAATTTGGTCCAAGATTTTGTACTTTTCGTTTGCCCAAATTGGAGCAGAATACAGCAGAGTTGACAGGATAATCGAGTCTAATAGTTTCATTGATGAACCAAATGAATTCAACCTGGATTTCCCCATAATTTTCCATACTTCGCCGGTAGCTGCAAGCGCTTTGCCTTTAAAGTATGAAGCCACTTGACTAAACGAGATTGTTGTTGTGAGGGGATAGCCAAGATAGAGATATTTCGATGTCACTGTCAACAGTTGGTCTCCCCAGAACCATTTGTCCGATTTTGCAGGGCGGCCACCATTTCGGAAAACCATTATCTTGGATTTTGATTCGTTCAGGGTTAGATGATTTGTTTCGAAGTATTTTTTCAACATGTTGATTTTTATTTGTAGATTGATTTTTGATTCTCCTATGAGAATTATGTCGTCGGCATACATCAAAAGGTGGACCGTTCCAAAATTAGGGAGGTATATGCCTGGTAGAGTAGAGTCATTAAAAATGTTGATTAAATCAGTTACAAAGAGTATAAATAGATAGGGTGTAGTTTATGATATTTGCAACAAGGAATATTATGTGAAGGTTATTCATATACTAGCCGAATGACCCGGGCAACGCCCGTGTTTTACCCGATTGAATGTTTTGATTAAAATACTATTTGTTACAATTATAAATTGGCGCCTTAAATAAATGCATATGTTAGTTAATAACTATAGCCTATGTGCTTTATCTGTCTATGTACTGTTGGCTTCCGTAGGCGTCTCTTACTGGGAAAAAGAAAGAGAGGATTCCATTTGG
This sequence comes from Cordylochernes scorpioides, assembly GCA_030710605.1. Lineage (NCBI taxonomy): Eukaryota > Metazoa > Arthropoda > Arachnida > Pseudoscorpiones > Chernetidae > Cordylochernes > Cordylochernes scorpioides. The sequence continues at coordinate 37,737,032 of CP092879.1, forward strand.
TTATTAACTAATATATGCATTTATTTAAGGAGCGACCCGCTCCAACACAATAGTTACAAAAACGAGAAAGCGAGTGGGGGGGCATGATGGGGGGGGTCAAAGGTGGCGTGATCGTAGCCAACCAATAGGAGGGCGCCATTCCAAAAAAAAAAAAAAAGCAAACGGTAACAGAGTTGAAAACTGATTAAGAGATGAAGAATTGATGACGCTCGTAACTGTATATAGAATTAAACAAAATGTTAACGCGGGATTCGATCCCGGTTCATGACTGTCGGGAATCGAGGGTATTACCCACTCGTACACCGACTTGTTAGACCATTTTGGCACATTAAAATCATCCTACCGCATTCTTACAATAATTCGGTATGTGGAGTTAATACATGTATCATTATTGTAATGATGGAGATGAGAAAAGGGGCGTGTATCCATTTGACAACGATGACATGAGGCGTTGTCGTTGTCGTTACATAAGGACAATTTGGTGGAGTGAGGGGGGGTCACAGCCCGCTGTTTTGATTGGTCATGGCTCAGCGCGTCCTAAGGTGAATGACCAATCACTGAGCTGCACGACCGGACGCCATAGCATGTCCAAATAAATATTTGAAATTATTCTATGTATCTCTTTAGGGCTCGAAAATCATACACTTTGGTTAGTAGCCCGTAAAACCATATTCTCTCTATGCAGTACAGCTGGCGTCTGCCAAGTCATCCATACACAGGTTCTTTCTGAGCCTTGAGATGAGGGGAGAACGTGACTTACTGTCTGGAGGAGAACTCTTTGTCGTTGTCTCCTGGACTTTACATAACTGTATATTGTTTACTCTTTTATTTTATCTCTCTTTTTATGAATATTATATAATACCACCATTGACTTGTGTATGATGTCAATAAACTATTTTTAAATCTATGCATCTTTTTCTCTCAGCCTGACAGCAACCATAGTCCTCCACTTCCATCTTGGACTGGAGTTTCTCATATCTGGAACATGGCTAGGTGGTCTCACAGTCTCCTTGCTAGAGTCACTTGTAGTTAGGAACACCCATTTTAATCAAAAGCACCAATCTCTCATGAGTGTGCACAATACCCGTTTAAAAAAATTGGGAAATAACCTAGCTCAAGTTGTACATAACTAAAAGTTAGTTCCTTAAAACAAATATTTCCTTTAGAGCAACCAATGTTTGCTGCTTCCATAATCGTGTTACTAGCAGCAGCTCTTTCTATAGTGAATATTTGGCAAAATTATTTTCATAAATTAGTGTTGGCATAAACACTATGGCGCTAGCTTTTCAAAAAATATTATTTAATAAACAAATGTTAATGTAAAATGATAAATCAATAAATTGTTTTCTCTCATTCGACTTTGGTTGGAGATATGTTGTGAAAGTTGAGTTACATTGTGAAATGGAGAATCTTCTGAAGCCTTTGTGAAAGAATATGTAAATATGTTTTTCAAAGTTCATTTGTTAGTTGATTCAGAAAAAATATAGCCACATTAACCAATGGTTTATTTAACTCCCTCAGGAGTTATTTGAAAAGATTCAAGAATTTGAAATACTACCGAAGTTTTATATTCATTTCAAGTATTATTTTATACATTCTTCCTTCTCAATGTCATACTGCTTACCAGATTTCACATTTTAAGGTAAAACGATCAACTTCTACACATTTCTACCTAACTTATCAAATTTCCTGGAAGCTGTGGTTTGCGTAATATTCTTATCAATTAGTAAACTAAGTTAGTACTTCCTTCTTCTTTTTTATTATCTCCACTCAATCATATTAGGGTATCAAGCCTGTAGAGCTTGAGACTTTTGATGGTTTAGTGAAGTAGAATGCGTCTGCCTTTGTCATTAAGATTGGGAGCACAACTCAGTGGCAGGCCGACTTAGCTCCAAAAGAAATGGCCACCTCTGACATGAGGAACAGATGCCATCTACAGCCGCTTCTAACATGGAGTACAAACTCTGCTCATCCTGTATCCGTGGATCAGGAGCCCTTACAGAATACTATCAGCCGGGTCAGCTGAGCCCAGGTTTTTTAGCAAGCTTGTTACAGCTTCCTCTCCTCCTTTTTTTAATCTGGGCTTGGGACCGTCAAAGGCAGAGTTAGTACTTGGAGTTGGACACTGAGATAAAGGTGCACTCTCAATTCTTAACTCTCACCATAAAAATCAATATCACTATAGGAAGATCATTCTTCTGAAATTTGGATAGTAAGTATAACAGTCTACCGTATAATACATTGTTGTATATTCCTTTTTCACTTGTGCACTAATCTAAATTTCTCTTAATACTATTAGTTCTACGACTGTCCGAACTTTACAGAAGTGAGACATCGTTTGTTCCCTGATTTAAATGATCTAACTCTTTCACCTCGGCCACTTCGTCTATATAAATTTTATGTATTCTGTCGAATAATACATGTAAATTTGTAAATATTTAATTCTAAGTTCTAATTCGTTTGTTGTTTTGTTTCCTCTGTATCAGGCGCAAATATTTCAATATCGCGCCTGGTTGATTAATATATAAATAAAAAAAATTAAAATACTATTAGTTATTGTTTTTTAAGAAAAGTAACTGCTTGCTCTCGATTGTTTGTATTTAAGTTTATTTATTATAAAATTGTGAAAAAGTTTTAAAATTACAAATATTTTCTCACAATGAGTTTATTTTTATTACAAAACGCTAGCTTTCGAACGATAATCGCTCTTCAACGGGATTAATAAAACATCGACTATATCCTACCAGAAATATTTACAAAAACAAAGGCGCGCAGCGTGGATATTTATAACTGAAAATTTTTAAATTGGTTTGTAATATAAGTTTATATCTAAGCCTTTTCTTTATTCTTTCCCCATATTTGATAACATCACACTTAGGTTAGTAGCCCGTAAAACTATATTCTCTCTTATTTGATATATTGTAAATAGCATTGACGACTATTGGCACTATTACTGTGTTATGTCTGTATTTACCCTATTCTAATCGGAGAATCTGTATAAGACCAAAAAGTCTTAATAAAGTCTTTTGTTATTATTATTATATATATATTTTTTTGCTTATCCCTAGTACACGTGGTACAGGCCACGATAATTATGGTGGGTAGAAGTAGACGACTGCTTTTACTGTAAGTGCACCACATGTCTACACATGTGAAAAGCAGTTCGACTTAGCACTTACAAATGTGCCAGAGCCCCGTTTGGTTACTTGCACTCGCTGGTGGGGTTGGACTTTTGCAAGAATCGGTGGCCATTGTAGCATTTTTTTTTTAAACATAAAAAAGTGCCCAATGCGGGAATCTAACCCGGGTCGTAGCGGTCGAAAACCAACGGTTTAGACCATCCTTCCACCGACCCCCGTTTTTGTTATTATAAAATAAATAAAGCTTCCAGGGCTAAGTTTCTTTTTCAACTTTTTATTTTCAAGTTTTCGGACTTGTCAGTCCTTCAACAGTATTATCACATTAACAACTTAATAATAAATACAATTTTTATATACAAATTATTATATACATATTTTAAATACTTATAATATATTGAGATAAATATATATTACATTATTTCTGTTTGTAAAACAAAAATTTGAAAATATACGTGCGTGGTGGATTATACGTGTTGGTTGAATGATATCTCGAGACTTGAAATTAAATTTTATAAAAAGTATTTTGTTTTTGTTGTGTTGTATAACAGTCTACTATAAGGAACCATAGCCTAAAGCCTTGATAAAGTCAGAAAAATTCACCTAAAGTTCTAGAAAATGTAAATATTTTATTGATGTCTGTGGTGGAAATATCTTTATTTACGGGGCTGCTAACAGGAATGGATGATTTTTGAGCCCCAAATGTATGTGGTGTAAAATATTTACTATATACAATAGAGTCTACAAGACCGATTAAAAACATGGATAAAAACATGTTCTCTTCTTAAGGTGACCTCTCATCAGAGACTTTGTTCTAGTTGAAAACTCCTCGTCATTTGTCCTTATATGATTGAATCTCTGATAAGAGACTACCTCCAGGAGAAATCAGGTTTAAGCATGTTTTTAGGCGGTATCTCATGTATACTCTACTGTATATAGCAAACATTTTCACTTCATACACATCACAATCAAATAAAATATTTGCGTTTTATAGAAGTTTAGATGAGTTTTTCCTCCTTTATCAAGTGCAACTGACATTTCAAAATTCTTTTAAGGAAGGCAGATTTTCATGGAAACATCGAGAAAATAAAAATATAGCATTTAGTTGTGATGTTCTTCAAATTAAAGATACTTCGGCCAGTAAATCTTTTTTATTGTCTTGACATTTCGACAAAAATCTTTTTAATTTGAAGAACTATGAATTCCGGCCACAGGCAGCCTCTATCTTCACGATAGTTGTGATGTGTGAAACTATTCACTAGAATCGATATTAATTGAGGATTTTCTTAAAGAATTTGAAACTTGTAAAAAATTCCATACTCTTCATGTTCCAATTCTTTTATTTTACACTTTTTAAACTTTCGTTAAAACTCCCTTTTTCAGAAATTTAGGAAATTATACGTTAAACTTATACATACAAGAACTCTTTGGATAACAATGTATTTTGTTTTATTCTATTTTTTGTCAATAAAGTTTAGAAAATGGTTATTATACCTTCCAAAAAAATTGATTTTGCGTTCAGGAGAAAATTTAAAAATGTATATACAGTAGAACCTCTCTGTAAAGGACAACACCTAATTGCAGAGCCAAAGTGTCCTTTAGGGAGAGGTATCCTTTTACAAGAGGGTTGCTAAATAGTAAAAATGGTAATTTTGCAAATGAAAACTTTGTAGAGAGGTGTTTTCTAGCGCGAGTGTCTTCTCTCATGAAGGTTCTAATGTATATATAATACTCATATTTCCATATATTCCTTCTACTCAAACTTTGTAATTAATCAATTGTTTATGTAAAATAGTCTCTGAATTTAGTGTTGTTTCTTGGAGCAAGAATCCATTATGTGGGGATATCGCGTCTGATTTTATGATAATAAATAAATATACATGAATGGGTAATTTTTTTTTATACTTAATAAAGACTTTTGTGTGTGTGTGTGTAATTTTTTTATTTATAAATAGACAGCATCTATCGTAAAGACAGAGGCTGCCTAGCCAGCATTCATAATTCTTCAAATTAAAGATACTTCGACCAGTAAATCTTTTTTACTGAAAAATATTTTATTATAAAATAAATGAAGCTTCCAGGGTTAAGTTTCTTTGTGCAACTTTTTATTTTCAAGCTTTCGGACTTGTCAGTCCTTCAACAGGAGTATCACGTTAACAACTTAATAATAAATACTATTTTTATATACACATTCTTATATACATATTTTAAATACTTATTATATATTGAGAGAAAAATATACTACATTATTTACTAAAATATTTACATAAAAGTATTTACTGACGAAGTATCTTTAATTTGAAGACAACATCTAGTTTAAAAGTAATATTTTTTACTTTACACACACACAAATCAACAATCTACACAAAACAAATGATTATTAGGACAATTATTGAAAAGTATCAAATGATGATGATAGTGAATGATGCTGCTTGCATATATTAACTTTTTTGCCTTTAACTTTTTTTTTTTTCATTTGCAGAGACTCGAGGGTAAATCCAGGTATAATAAATTTCTTTTCCTCCAATTTACCCAGACTAATCTATTTATTAGCTTGATTGTCTTAATTAAGTTTTCTTGTATATAAATTTCATATATTACCATTATATGTGATTAGTTTTAAAAATTATAATAATAACAATGCATATTACTGGTACTATTACTGTTTCTCCTGTATATACCCTATATTTCTGCTTGGATAATCTATATATGACTAAAAGGTTTTAATAAAGCTTTTTGTTGTTATTTTTAATTACTTTTTTGCTCTTGCCTCGGTAAATTCTCCACAGACATAGTAGAATGAGTCTGCTAGATGTTTACAGATTCTTGCCATTCAAATCCATTCTATATATATACCCACAAATAATACATGTATCACAGTATGCAAATATATAATGCGAAAATATGCAAATTCCACACATTTCAATATCCTCGTCACAAAATCACAGTATAATTAGCATTTTCTATTCTTTCTTGAAATGAGGAAACAGGTAAACACATTTAATGTCCAAAGAAAACATTTTACATATTTTAATTAACAGAGTTAATTAGTTAATAGAACGTTTTATTAATTTTACAAAGAATACTTTTATGCAGAAGTCTATATCACACACTTTATTAAGACCATCGGTCTTATACAGATTCACCACAGGAAGGAAGCATAGATGGAGCTCCTATACTCCAGGCAGCACAGAACCCAACAACAGCCTACAGGTCCGACGTATGTCCAGTGGCCACAGATTTCAACGTACATACGTCAAGGTTAGCGTATCACTGAAAAGACGAGTGTGGAATCAGCCGCTTTCCTCATCCAAATGGACCACGACATTCGGCGATTCTATTAATCTCCACCGATATATAAGCCACAATTAAATCGATAAGACCTAGACATTATTTTTTGGAATAAAATAGTTTAAAGACGTAAGTTACAGATGGAATGGCGTGTAACGCCGGAAGTGTTTGCCATCAATATCACAAAGTCCGTCGAGATATTTGCTGAGTCACAGGTTTGGCGGGAACGCCAGCAGTAAACAAAGCAGTCCTACGCCACAACCTCTATTTAATAAACGACCCACTAATTCTCTCCACATGATAAATCTCCCGCCAAAATTGTCCTTGGGCAGAATTTATAGCTCGGTGCCTGGGAACAATGATCTTTTGGTAAAGAAATAAACAGGAACTTTAAAAATATCATTGAAATTTTTGGATTTAAATTTAGACGCGACATACACTAATAAATAAAACTTGAGAAAGTTGTATCTTTTAGCATGTATATCGGGATTCAAACAATAACTCTGAAAGATACACTCATGGACAAAATTAAAGGAAGTTGTATCTTATAGCATGTATATTAGGATTCAAACAATAACTCTGAAAGATATTTGATACACAGTGACCTTTATTGAAGACAACGAGATAACCAAGTATGAACAAAATTGTCTCTGTCTCCAAAAAAACATCAAAGACTTTCTACTTCCTTTAGTTTTGTCCAAATAAGTGTATTTATACGTAACGGATAAATGTCCAGAATAGGTTATGATGATTCTATATACAGTTATCAGTGTCATGCGTTCTGTCACCGTTTGCTGCGCCACCACGTGGCGCGACGGGGACCTTGAGTGACGTAATGACAGGGTAGAGGAACAAGAAATCACTTGCTATCATTATCATATCATTTTATGTATATATCAGATTTAAAATATATTCATACAAAAAATCTAAATAATACAATTTTCAAATATCGTTGTGAAAATTTACCTTTTTATTTTTGTATTTTAAAAACACACAAAGATTGAAGCGGGACGTTTCAAAAGAGTGCCATCCACGACGCCAATTTATAATTGTAAAGAATAGTATTTTAATAAAACATTTAATCGGGTAAAACCCGGGCGTTGCCCGGGTCATTCGGCTAGTGTTTTATAAAAACAAACATATCTTCAAAAAAAAAAAAAAAAGCTCGTTGTTTTGCCAAAATAATTCAAAGCTTCTGCTATTTTTTAAAAAAGTTTATTAAACAATGATACATGATGCGCGTCAATTGTATTTGTGAATATATAAACTATTTATATTTATTATATATTATTAATATACAACAATTATACAACAAACAGTTTTATTAAGACCTTTTGGTCTTATACAGATTCTCCTAGTAGAATAGGGTATATACAGAAATAACACAGTAATAGTAACAATAATCAGCAATGTTATTTACAATGTATCAAATAAGGGGAAAAAGAAAGAAAGGGTTGTTTTTTCTTTTATTTATTTATTTTTTAAATATATATGGTAATTTAAAACAACAACCTCATATTGTGTAGATAACTTATAACAAGATTGTCATGTTGTATATAGAGACACATCTATAAATAATTATGCGCATGATTAATCTGTGTCATTGCATCACCTATGTAATGTAATGTGTACAAAGTGGATAAATAAATAAAATCTGTAATAGATTTAATAGTTGAGCTAAAGCAGAGATCGAGCATAGAATTGCCAAAACAACAGAGTCTAAAGATGGGAGTCATAAATCAGGTAGATTCACAATTCCCACGACAGGCCACCCACACTGTCACATGTGGTGGAATGCAGAGACCCCTCTCACACCTGGACAGGTAAAGGCGCTTTTTCTCAAACGCCCCTGTCACATAAGGTCACCCCGTCTTTAACCTATAAATCATCACCTTACAGTGGCTTGACAGCTCAGTACAGCTCAGTCAGTTGAGTTTAGTTCACCCTTAGCGTCAGCTCACGTCGGTCGTACCTTATGTCGATCTCAACTATCATGTAGACGAGTAAGAAACTTCTATGTCTCCATCTTTCGCTCCTGGCTCAACTTTTATCTGTTAACGGAACTTTCTTAGTGCAACTGTGTCTTCGTTTTTTTTTGTGTATGGATATCCCCAGCTTTCCACTCTGCCTCGACCACGACTGCCTGTATTTTGTGAGAACTTTTAAAGGTCTTCCAAGGTGCAGAGAGGTACTGGAAAACTCTACATCCTGACTGTTCCTCTCGGTCAACACAGTACACAAGGCTTACCAGGACTTCAACATTATTTCAGTAGTCGACAGGATCTCTACAAAAGCTACTGGAATTCTCATCTCATTACATGAGTCGACAGGATCTCATCACAGATAAGTCGACAGCAACTCATCATTACATTTAAGTCGACAGGATGACCAAAACGAAGGATGACACAACGAAGAGGTAAGAAGACTGTTCAGATAGGAAGCGAGAAAGAGCGAAGATGGAGGAACAAGCCCGACCATTCCAACGAAACGTCCAAGCAATCTCTCCCCAAGATATTTACGGAAGAAACGCCGCCCCAACGGACTTCCGCATACCCGCTAACCGATCGCCAACGTCGGGAGCAAGCTGACCGCGCCAACGACAGCCCCGAAATTCCCGCAAGTCATGGAAACCAAGCAGCGATGTACCCAAACCCTGTGAGAAGTTCTCCACCTTCGACTTGACATCATCGAGACAATGGCATCGAGGCAACAAGCGACAAACAACTTTCCAGAAGTTACAAGCGTCTACAAGCTCTACATGGAGCGTCTTCAACGTCAGCAGGAATACAAGCCAAGACCAAGTTTCCTGACTGAACTTTCACACAACTGTAAGTTTAAAAAAAAAAAAAACCTACCTTAACTTCATCCTCAAGTTCAAAACTTGATTCCCTATAAATTTTGTATTTATATTTTCACTTTAAGCATTTTAAAATCAATTTTTACCTTTTTTATACCATTTTTTAATTCAATTTTTAAAACTTTCACATTTTCATTGATCAAATTTACTTTAATTTTTAATCAGATTATAAATTTCAAGTTATTACTCTCAATTTTACTTAAAAAAAAAAAAAATTCGCCTATCACCCATTTTTACTAATTTACTAATCTTACATGCCTTTCCTAAATTTACCTAAAATGGCATTATCCAAAGCTACGACTTGAAAAAAAAAAAAAAAAAAATTCATTATTATTATTTTTTAAAAAATCTCATTCATCATAATTCTCAACTTATTTTTGTTTTACTTATTAGTTATCTTTATATCAAAAGACCAATATCTTTATCAATTCTTAAAATTTGGTAATGTTCACCATTTTAAGTAAGCGCCCAATTCAAATTATTTGTAACTCTCACGACATTGCCCTTTTATAAGAATCATTTTAATTATCATAATCAACAATTTAAAAAGTATATTCAAATTTTAAATATAAATTAACATAGGTGAAACGCATTTTTTTTTAATTGCAAAAATCGGAAGATACAATATCTTCAAAAACACCACTAGGGAAAACAACTATCTTTCCCAAAACAAGTTAGGAATAAAGATTCACTCCACTTCACCGCCAGTAGCTAATTTAAGTCACAGCCTTCCAAAACGATTACTGTCAAATTATATTGACAAATATTTGCAATCTTATCATATCTTATCTCAGGTTTTAGTGGAAAGAATTTTTTGTTTTCGTTTGTTTGTGAACAAATCTCTCCCGCCTTCTCATTGGACGAATGTGGCCATGTTTGTATATAAAGGGGGCTATGGTATGGGTCGAGACGCCAGTGTGGTGGAATATCGTGTGGGGACGCTTAAAGTGTTCTCTGCGTGCTATATCCCTGTCTGGCAATCTCGGCGCATACCTGTGTAACCCCGGTCCGATCCCTACCTAAGCAGCAATAAAGCTAAGTACTGTTTTTTATTTTATTTAACAAATTGTGGTTTATTATTTACTTTTTTTGTGTTGTACTTTTGAGTCCACGATTTTTCTGTGTTTAAGTTACTCTTACTGTAGGCCCTAATATTGTATTTGTGTGTTAACCCGTACTAAGTAACTTTTGTCATTGGCGAGCCCTGCCAGGATTACTGGTGTTTTGCACGTGTAAATTCCTGTAATTTTTACGTGCGTTTTTTTTTTCTTTTCTTTGATTGAGTGGTTTATTATTTTTTTTTGTACTCCATCATGTTCGCGAATTCTTTGCTAAACTTATCAGTGTTTAATGGGGTTGATCTAGAATCTTTCATTCGGGAAGTCGAGCTTAAAGCTCGAGTAGGCAAATGGGATCCTGAGGTCAAAGCATTGCTCATGTTCGAGGCTTTATCCCCTGAAGTTAGGGTAAGCTTAGAGGAGATGGGTATCCGTAACGATAGCAGTTTCAAAAGTATTTCTAGTAAACTGAACATATTGTACCCTAAGAAAGCGCGTGGTATTAGGGAATGCCTTAAATTAATAGAAGGTCTTAAGCAGAGAGTTGGGGAAAGTCCTATGGTTTTTAAAGAAAGATTCCTGGCCATTAGAGATAAAGTAGAGTACAGTTTTGACGATAGCCTAGTGTTCGAAATTTTCCTCGAAAATGTGCTCGATAAGTATAGAGAGGCTATTGTTCGCAGTGAGGCTAAATCAATAGACAAAGCAGTCAGTGTCATGGCCAAGGAGGATAGTGTAGAACACCGTTGCAGCTTTATGAAAGGGGTATGTTCAGTAGAAGGGGTTAAAGAAATAAATAGCATTAAGGGTGAGATGAAGATGCTTAGTTCCAGTGTAAACAGGATGAAGCACGATAATGAGCAGTGTATTGTAGATCTTAGAGGTGAGATAGAAAAACTGACTAAATTGTTGGGCGAAATCAGGCTGAGTCCATCTGAGTGTAGATTAGGACATATAGCTGGTGATTGTTGCTCAAGACAGTCTTCTATGTTTGCCAACCGCAATACTCTTGACAATGCCGAGATAGTGAACATACGTTCATATGGCGGAGATCCGTATGGAAATCTGCCAATAGTTAAGGTTAATATTAACGGCAATATGTGGCACCTGTTATATGATACAGGAAGCCAAGTCAGTATTATTGATTCTGAAAAGTGCAAGGTCTTGAAGGAGAATTGGGACGATGCACTTAAAACTTTACGTATAGTGTCAGTGACAGGCCAAGAGCAGACACTTACACGTGTTAAAACCTGTAGAGTTGGTAACGAAAACGGCATTGAGCTGGGAGAGATAAGGTTTTGGCTAATGTCACTCGGAGATAAGGCCTACGACGGGATTCTGGGAATCAATGATATAAGGAGATTCAATATCCCGTTACCTGCCATACGGGAGCGTTGCAACATGATTTCCTTGAAACCAGAAGACCGAGATTATGTAGACCTTAGCTACGTTGCCAGTGTGCATAGACCGATGGTTTCAAGCTCCTTCAAGGAGAAATCAGTGAAGCGCATTGAAAACGGGGCTGTAAAGTTGCCACCTACTGAGTTTAACAGAAACTGTGAGTGTAGTGCTGGGTCTGTTAATAGTTTTAGAAAGCCCACCTGGGCTGAGAGGTTAAGGGTGATGCGGAAAGCAAAGGAGACTGTCAGACAGTTTATGTCAGGTAATTCTGCTGAAAAGCGTATGAATCCTAGGCCACCTTATTCCAGAAGTTTCGACAGAGGAGATCTGGTAATGCTAGCTGTTCCTAAGACTGAAGGTTTCTCCAACCTCTTTGGGCCTTTCCGTGTGGAAGCTAGGGTCTCCGATGTTAACTTTAGAGTAAGAGGGGTCACCATGCACGATGTGAAGGTTGTACATGTCGATAGGATGAAAGCGTTTAGAAACAGACGTTAAGAAGAGCTTTTAGCTCTTGGACTTGAGAGAACTGAATGGATTTGGATCGTTCGGTTTCTCATCAAGTGAGCGTCTGTCAGTACCCAAGGTCTCTACCTAACATACCCAGCCGGTCCCAGATGAGAGCTTATTTGGTCCCCCATTAAACTCTGTCTGCTAAAGCATATTATATATGTGTGTTTGGTAATCACTCATGGTAACTCACCTAGTATGCGCAGATTTTTTTTTTTTGAAGTTTCTTTTGGGAGGAGCAAGATGGAAGGCACCTTTATGGAACGACCCGGATGCCTACTTCTCCTCTCTTTAGTTTTTTTTTTTTTGTATCTTTATAACATGGCTCCCGTGAGCTTTTTCCCTCCCGACAGCGGGAGGTTTTCCTTACGGGACAATGGGAATGTTCGGGAGATTTGTTAGTTTCTTTTTTTTTCGGAAAGACACCTTTTGTCAAATTATATTGACAAATATTTGCAATCTTATCATATCTTATCTCAGGTTTTAGTGGAAAGAATTTTTTGTTTTCGTTTGTTTGTGAACAAATCTCTCCCGCCTTCTCATTGGACGAATGTGGCCATGTTTGTATATAAAGGGGGCTATGGTATGGGTCGAGACGCCAGTGTGGTGGAATATCGTGTGGGGACGCTTAAAGTGTTCTCTGCGTGCTATATCCCTGTCTGGCAATCTCGGCGCATACCTGTGTAACCCCGGTCCGATCCCTACCTAAGCAGCAATAAAGCTAAGTACTGTTTTTTATTTTATTTAACAAATTGTGGTTTATTATTTACTTTTTTTGTGTTGTACTTTTGAGTCCACGATTTTTCTGTGTTTAAGTTACTCTTACTGTAGGCCCTAATATTGTATTTGTGTGTTAACCCGTACTAAGTAACTTTTGTCATTACAATCGTTAATATTCGAGGATAAATACACTCCCTCGTCTCTACTTTTTACATGCATAATTAAGCATCAATAGATCTCTCTCAACAAATGTTACAACACTCACACATCACTTTATACAATTGGCAACAATTTTTAGTGCGCGACTTAACACACAAATCCAAATCTTGAGCCACACAAGCCTCCACTTAGCTCTATATCGTCGCCACAATAAAAAAAATTCACATTAAGCATGCCATATCCACTAACAGTTAAAAATTCTCGATGTGTTTCATACAAGCATCACCCATGACTTTATTAAATTTGTTATTCATGGTGAAACAGGTTAGATTTTGTACCAAACTATGATTTCACGTGACACCTTTCCATTCAATTCACTTCACAAGTGTCACAAGGCAACACAACAAAACTTTTCTCACTTTTCAGGCCAAAGACGCCCTTCACGCCTGTGACACTTCTCATCTCAAAACGTGTCCACGTCGAAAGTCATATCTTTCACTCACTTCTAGCCTGAAATCATCGTATAACAATTTTACTAAGTCTAAACTGATTTCGAGACACAACACTTACAAACACCGAGAAAATCATATCTTTCAAATAGGCAAGAAATATGCCCAACTCAACAAAAGAAGAGAGAGAGAGAAAGTCAGTTTCAAGTGAATCTCAGGCCTGGAGAACCATCCCACATGTATGACCACCCCACAAATAGAATTTCCGTGAAAAAAAGGAAGTGGACGCTCTTTATGACGTCACTCCCCTGGTCACTGTTATCTTTTGAGAATATCTTCTCTCCCCCCCTCAAGCAGTCATCTTGACCGCTAGCTTCATGACGCCATTTTGAACACATGTGTCACACTACTCATTTAGATTTCCTCGAGAATCTCACAAATCTCACCAACGAGATATCACAACACAACATACTTTAAACATTTTACATGTTAATTGATAACACCAATTAAAACAATTTGGTTAAATCTCAGACTTTTTAACGCGAAAGAGAAATCATTCTCTACATACCAGCATTGAGGACAAACGAAAAGATCATTTCACATATTCCCAGTTTCAGAGTCATAGAAACACCGATGTTACCAAAGGGATATAATCTAGTCACACACCACAACTGTAACTTTTCGTCAAAAGAGACAATTTTTGTTCAATTTTACACTACTTAAAATTTATCCAATCATTAATAACCTTCAATTATATTATAAATTTTGTATAAAATCTTGAATAATTATTCTTATTCTTACCTTTCAATTATATAAACAAATTTTTTAATCCAACATTTAAAAAAAAAAAAAAAAAAACCTTTAATCAAATTTACTTTTATTTTTCATGATATTATTCTAGTATTGTAAAACATCTAATTGTTTCAAAAATTATTTTTATTTTATTATTTATTATATATTTTATATATTACAGGTTTAATTTTGTCCACTTACACTTTTTGTACCCGCAATCATATTTCTATATTTCTATTCACTATATTTTATTTGTTTAAATACCTTTATTATCTGACAAAGTTTATCATCCACTATCGGGCATCTACAACAATCGTTTTCAACAATCATATTCTTTAACCAATTCCCTATATTTTTCATCACTATCTTTTCAGTCATTGCGTCACAACAACGTAGAAAAACGACAGCACTGCTTGACAATTTATTTTTTGATTTCGTAATTTTCTCTTTGAGAACACCGTTCCCCAGACTTACCAATCCAAACTTCTGGTCTGAACATGCTTCAAGAGTTTATTTCATTTCATCCGCAGAGCAAATCACCAACGCATTCACAAAGCGTTCACGTTTTTCAACTTTCAACTTTTTTTTTCAGCTCTAGCGGACCACATTCAACCTTTGATTTCGAGTCAAGTCAGATCACCTACTGTCGCTACAATTCTACTTATCGCATGGCTCTATTTCACTCCTTTCTCAATCATATTAATAAGCAACTTTTCTTCAACAACTTTTAACCCAATAATCCTAAAATTGTGACAAAACACTGTAACCCTTATATAGGATCGCAAGTGAAACATTGCCAAGGAAGACAGCTCAAGTCTATATCCTCGCTTTGTACCTGGATCTGAGTATTTGGTTTACATGAGCACTTCTAACAATTACATATTCTTCAACAACTTTTCAACCCAATAACACTACAATTGTGACAAAGCACTGTTACCCTATACAGGATCACAGGTGAAACATTGCCTAGGAAGACGCTCAAGTCCATATCCTCGCTTTGCACCTGGACCTAAGTATTTGATTGCATGTGTAAATCTCACAATTGCTTATTCTTTAACTACTAACCCTGTCCAACGCCCACCAATATTCTCTTAGAATGTGAATTTTTATGTCATCATTTTATTTTAATCATCTTTTTTGTTAATCAAACACAATGTCATTTTTATTTCACTTTTATATATCCAACAAATATCATCTTGTTATAGCCTTTTTAACCCTCACAGTTTAAATTAATTAAAAGAAATTTTAATTACTTACCTGTGTTAGAGAGGCTTTACCCGCCTAAACCCGGATAAACCCTTTCACTCCCGGGGCCCATCTATGGTAATTTAAAACAACAACCTCATATTGTGTAGATAACTTATAACAAGATTGTCATGTTGTATATAGAGACACATCTATAAATAATTATGCGCATGATTAATCTGTGTCATTGCATCACCTATGTAATGTAATGTGTACAAAGTGGATAAATAAATAAAATCTGTAATAGATTTAATAGTTGAGCTAAAGCAGAGATCGAGCATAGAATTGCCAAAACAACAGAGTCTAAAGATGGGAGTCATAAATCAGGTAGATTCACAATTCCCACGACAGGCCACCCACACTGTCACATGTGGTGGAATGCAGAGACCCCTCTCACACCTGGACAGGTAAAGGCGCTTTTTCTCAAACGCCCCTGTCACATAAGGTCACCCCGTCTTTAACCTCTAAATCATCACCTTACAGTGGCTTGACAGCTCAGTACAGCTCAGTCAGTTGAGTTTAGTTCACCCTTAGCGTCAGCTCACGTCGGTCGTACCTTATGTCGATCTCAACTATCATGTAGACGAGTAAGAAACTTCTATGTCTCCATCTTTCGCTCCTGGCTCAACTTTTATCTGTTAACGGAACTTTCTTAGTGCAACTGTGTCTTCGTTTTTTTTGTGTATGGATATCCCCAGCTTTCCACTCTGCCTCGACCACGACTGCCTGTATTTTGTGAGAACTTTTAAAGGTCTTCCAAGGTGCAGAGAGGTACTGGAAAACTCTACATCCTGACTGTTCCTCTCGGTCAACACAGTACACAAGGCTTACCAGGACTTCAACATTATTTCAGTAGTCGACAGGATCTCTACAAAAGCTACTGGAATTCTCATCTCATTACATGAGTCGACAGGATCTCATCACAGATAAGTCGACAGCAACTCATCATTACATTTATATTTTGTATTTTTTCCTTGGATTTACCCAGATTAATCTATTTATTAGCTTTATTGACTTAATAGTGTGCCTGGATCTTGGTGCAATGATCAACAAAAGCTGCACCCCTACACCCTATTCCATGAGACTCATGGAATTCGTGTAATCTTTACACAAGGGGATAAGAAACAACATTGTCTTAATTAAGTTTTCCTGTATATGAATTTCATACTACCTTTATAAGATTAGCTTAAAAAAATAACAATGCTTATTACTGGTACTATTACTGTTACTCCTGCATGTACCCTACAATTCTATACTCGGAAAATCTATATAAGACTGAAAGGTCTTAAAAAAGGTTTTTGTTGTTTTTATAGAAAGGTTTTTATATCGTTGTTCTAAAGAATTCCTTGGCATACATGTTATCTACATGTTAAAGTGTTAATGATATATACATCATATTGAGAAAGTCTTAGAACTGATCACCAAAATAATTTAAAATTGTCGATTCGTTAATCTAGGTCAGAGGTCAGCAAACTTTTGAGTCGGAAGAGTCAAAAATTACAATTTCCAAAATTTCAAAGTTTTTAAAGAGCCACACATTTTTTTCTTGCCAACAATAAATAGTACTCGCATAAATAATATTTGCCTATGGAACTGTATAAAGAGCCGTAGCTTCACATCCAAAGAGCCGCATGTGGCTCGCGAGCCGCAGTTTGCCGATCCTTGGTCTAGGTTATGTAAGAAAGTGTAAGGAAAAGAATGTCTTTGACCTTCAAACAGGCATCTTGTCAGCGTCCAACACAAAGAGAGGCGATGAGAAGGACCATTCTTAGAAGGTCATCAGATAGCTCAAGTTCCATTAAGGCCCTTTTTAGACGTCACAAAGTATCCTGAAACTAGCTTTTCTTTGGATTTAGGATATGCTCTCTTCATCAAGAAACGCATTCTCATTCACAAAAAGCCATTAATGGACTTCCTATTAATTTAGTAACAAAGTATACCTCATGTAACCACATCCTCAAACTCCCGACAAAGTATACCTCAAGCAACCACATCCCTAAAATCCCCACAAAGTATGCCTCATTTAACCACATCCCTAAAATCCCGACTAAGGGCCTTTCATCCACACACACCCCTAACTAACGACTAGGATCCCTAAATGAACACACATCTCCAAAGCCTAATAAAGACGTCCATAAATGTCCGCAGAATTGGGCAAGAGTCTTGGCAGGATGTGGTAATGAGGAAATAAATAAATGAGAAGACAGTCCTGAAGAAACTCTGTCGCCACACAATATCTTGTCGCAACTGACAACCTCTGCTTATCTATTCCTAAGTAACAGAACAAATGTCCTTAGCTTGGGTTTAAGTTTGTTCATATCAATCACGGTCTTAGTAAATGGTTGTTGAGATAGAATCGCTGATTTTAAAATATTTGATCACAACGCTTTAGTTCGATTTTCGACAACTAAGATCCAGGTTCGAATTCGGATTGGTAAATTTTGCATAAAAGAAATTAAGAAAAAAAAAGGCATTTCCTGATCGTGCAACTGAAAGTTTCTGATGACTTGCGCCATCTATCGGAATAAATATCAACTAATCGTTGATTTTTGAATCATTTTTTTATTTTTATTTTTAATCAGCGATTAGTTGATATTTATTCCGATAGATGGCGCAAGCCATCAGCAACTTTCAGTTTCACGATCAGGAAATGCCTTTTTTCTTAATTTATCTACCTGATCCAAGTACAAGTTAACTTTTGTACTATTTTCAAAAATAAATTGTTTGAAAGAATTTCCTGATTCTTTCACAATTCAGTCAGCCTTCATCAGTCAGTCCGAGTAACTAAACAGGCCTCAGGCACCTTGTTAGTTCAAAATTCGAATTGCTTTTACATTGTAGTAAAAGGTGGTATTGTAAAGATAGTTTGAATTAAAACCAGTGCGTTGATATGTTCATTTTATTCTGCCATAAAACAAGGAAATCTTTCGAGTAAGATGCTCTTCGACGTCCCTAACAAAGAACCATGCTCGAAAACCTTGTTTGATGACTAAATAAAGAAAATTTATCGCTTATCAACAGATTGTTTTTCAATTCAATTCTATTCAAGTCAACGTTTACTTAGTCAAAAGAGAGCCAAAGACCTTATAAGCCATATGATGATAGCCTGTACCATGTGTAGACGTGTGTGGCATATATCAGTAAATACCTAGGCTCAAAATCACACACTTTGGTTAGTAGCCCGTAAAACATATTCTCTTTATCATTAAATTGAGAAAAAACTACCCACTATAATTATCATAGTCTAATCCATGTGTAGACGTGTGGCGTATACAGAGAGAAAAACGTGATCTTACAATAAATAAATAAATAAATAAAAACATACCCACCAGGTCTAGACAAATTTACATCTAAATTTCTAGAGTCAATTTACCTAATTAACTCTATGTGTAGCGCGTTTAATTAATTAATTAGACGGCATATATTTTAATGATAAATACACCCACTTCGAATTTAACTGTCAGTCTGTCTGAGGCACAATTACATCAATCATCGAGGTAAAATAGCGGGAAAGCTTTGTACGTTTCCGAAGAAAAAAAACCGCAGCTATTTCCCAGAGCCATGAATAATGCCATTAGAACAAAGTGGCCGTCAAGGTTGGCTTGGCAAGTCTACACCAGGAAATGTTGGCATATAATCTTGGTGCATGCATTACACGGTTCTTGACGTCTACAAAATTTTGGACACTTTTTGGAGCTTATTTTTGGAACACAAGAAAGTTTGAGATGAATTATCTCAATTCACATAACACATTCGCTCTCTTTACTTACTGAGTATTGGTATGATCTTGGTGCATGCATTACACGGTCGAGTTTCTTGACGTCTCCAAGATTTCGAACACTTTGGTAGCCTATTTTTGGAACACAACAAAGTTTGAGATGGATTATCTCCGTTTACAGAACAGACTCGCTCTCATTACATAATACGAGTATTGTAATGATCTTGGTGCATGCATTACACGGTCGAATTTCTTGATGTCTCCAAAATTTCGGACACTTTTTGGATCCTATTTTTGGAACACAAGAAAGTTTGATATGCATTATCTCAGTTTACAGAACAGACTCGCTCTCATTACATAATGAGTATTGGCATGATCTTAGTAAACGATTGAGAAGAAAGTTTGATATGGATTACCTCAATTCAAAGAATACGCTCTATCTTTGTCTAATGAGTATTGGTATGATTTTCTTGCATGCATTACACGATTGAGAAGAAAGTTTGACATCGAATACCTCAATTTGAACAATACACTCGCTCTTTTTGCCTATTGAGTATTGGTATGATCTTGGTGCATGCATTACACGGTTGAGTTTCTTGACGTCTCCAAAATTTCGGACACTTTGGTAGCCTATTTTTGGACCACAAGAAAGTTTGGCATGGATTGCCTCAATTCACAGAACACATTCGCTCTCTTTACTTACTGAGTATTGGTATAATCTTGGTGCATGCATTACACGGTCGAGGTTCTTGTGATTTTCTCCAAAATTTCTGACACTTTTTGGAGCTTATTTTTTTAATACAAAGAAGTTTTGAATTAATTACCTCAGTTCACAGAACACATTCGCTATTTTTGCCTAATAAATATTGGTATGATCTTGGTGAATGCATTACACGATTGAGAAGAAAGTTTGACATGGATTCCCTCAATTCAAAGAATACACTCTCTCTTTGTCTAATAAGTATTGGTATGAATATCTATACAGGACTGGCTGAACTTTTACCGCGAACTAATGACTACAGAGAAAAATTTGAGAATTTGTAATTTACATAATGTGATTTCTCAGAACGATCCTATATTGGACTCAGAGATAACCAATGCAGACATATACAAGGAGATAGCTGGTTTGAGGAGTAACAAGGCATGCGGGCCCGATGGCATCCCCAATGAAGTATTAAAAACACTCCCTGATTCGTACATACTGCTGTTGAAACAACTCTACAATAGTGTTATGACGACTGGAAAATACCCAGCAATTTGGACTAATTCCACTATACACCCAATCTTTAAAAACGGTTATAAGAACAGCCCCTCCAACTACCGAGGTATTGCACTGATTAGCAATGTATCAAAGCTTTTCACATCAATCCTAAGATCACGACTGGAGGAATGGGTCGAAGGAAGAAGGGTTATACCCGAAAACCAAGCGGGATTTAGAAAAGTAAGATCATGTATTGACCACATATTTACACTAACTACTTTAATCCAACTATCATTAAGAAAAAAGAGGGGAAAACTATATGTCTTTTTTGTCGATCTAAGGAAGGCATTTGATACTGTACCCCACTCACTACTTTGGAAAAAACTTTACAACCTAGGCATAAGTTACCAATTCATAAGTACGATCAAAAGTTACTACGAACAAGCAACTATAGCTATCAGATGGAAGGGATCATTTACGGAAAGTATTAAGATAAACTCGGGAGTCCTCCAGGGAGAACCACTTTCCCCACTGCTATTTATATTATTTATCACGGACTTAATCGAAATTTATAATAACTCAGACCTGCCGAGTGTAAATTTGCCAGAATTTGGAGATATCCATTTATTGCTGTACGCCGACGACATAGCAATTATAGGTGAGTCCAGGATAAACCTCCAAAAGAAGATCAAAATACTGAAAGAATATCTCGATGAGAACTTAATGACACTAAATGAGTCCAAGTCAAAGATTATGGTGTTCCGTAATGGAGGTAAACCCTCAAATAAGGATAGATGGTTCTGGAATGATAAACCCATAGCAATAACTTCAAGATATACATACTTGGGATTCCCTCTGACACCAACAATAACAACTACTCACCCGGCAAATTACTTTAAAGGAAAAGCACTTACAGCAATTAACGCCACACACCCAATATTAATAAAATCAAAAGCAAAGTCAATAAATTTATCAATCAAACTCTTTGATACAATAGTGAGAGCTGTCCTGATGTATGCCGCTCCATTATGGGCAACAGAGCATAAAGACTTACTGGACAATATACAAGACATATTTATCCGTAGGTTCCTGAATCTGCCCAGATACACTCCAGGTTACCTAATCAGATTAGAAACCGGTCGTATCTCATTGAGTGTAACAGCCTTAAAATTAACCCTGAAGTATTGGCTGCGGGTGTTGAATATGAGCAGTGACAGATTGCCACGTATATGTTTTAATAGAACACGGGAACTCTCTAATGCTTCGGGCACACCCATCGGTTTCATTAAAAAGCTCACTAATCTGCTTAACGATAATGGATCCCCTGCACTTGTTTCCTGTGATGACCCTGAAACGCTGAGGAGCGCGATTACAGGGCTCTTAAAAACAGCGGCAGACCAATCTATACAAAACGACCTTACAAGAATGGATAAATCTAAGCTATACTCTCACTACAAAGACATTCACATATCTTTCATGACGGAGGGATACCTTTTAGGGGATTTTCCATTCCCGGTTGTAAGACTACTCGCACAAGTTAGAATACTTTCAAGTTTTTTTAGAGAAAACCACACCAAGATGCTCTGCGGTGAGGACCCGACTTGTACCTTCTGTAATTCAAAACTACAAAATGAAATCACTCACTATATTTTTGATTGCTCTGCTCTGAAAGAAGAAAGAAGAACCCTTATGCTCAAAACTGGGCAACTCTGTGCTTCACTTCCATCAATAATTGACAATATGACCCAGAATAAGTATATTGCTACGGCGTTTTATGGTTTCCACAAGTCCATATCTCAGAAGAAGGCCAAGTGATACTCACTCCTCACTTTCTTACTGCTACTCTTTTTGTGTTGATTTCTTGCTTCCCTCTTTCTTATTATTATTATTTTTTTTCCTTTTCTTGTTTTTTTTTTGTTTTTTTTCTTTCTCTTTTTACTCTGTATATATCGCTATTTCCGTTGTCTCACTGCTTTGTTCTTATGCATACCTCTGGTGAATCCTGTATAGGGTCAGTGACCCTAAATAAAGGCTTTTTTGTTGTTTTGTTGTAAGTATTGGTATGATATTCGTGCATGCATTACACGGTTGAGGAGAAAGTTTGACATTGATTACCTCAATTTGAACAATACACTCGCTCTTTTTTTCTATTGAGTATTAGTATGATCTTAGTGCATGTGCATTACACAATCGAGTTTCTTGATATATCCAGAATTTATACCACTTTGGGAGCTTATTTTTTTGGAATACAAGAAAGTTTGACATGGATTACCTCAATTCAAAGAACACACACTCTCTTTCTCTCTCTCTTTGCCCAATGAGTATTGGTCTAACTTGATGCATACATTACACAGTCAAGTTTTTTTATTGTCTCAAAAATATCTACCTCTTTTTGATCCTATTTTTGGAACACAAGAAAGTTTGACTTGGAACACCTCAATTCACAGAACACACTCGTTCTCTTTGCCTATTGAGTATTGATATGATCTTGGTGCATGCATTACACGGTCGAATTTCTTGATTGTCTCCAAAATTTCTGCCTCTTTTTGGAACACAAAAAAGTTTGACACGGATTCCTTCAGTTTACAGAACACATTCGCTCTCTTTACTTAATGAGCACTGGTATAATATTGGTGCATGCAATACACGGTCGAGTTTCTCGTGATTGTCTCAAATTTCTTACACTTTTTGGAGCCTATTTTTGGAACACAAGAGAGTTTGACATAGAATACCTCATTTCACAGAACACACTTGTTCTCTTTGCTTAATGAGTTTGTATGATCTTGGTGCGCAAGCATTACACGGTTGAGTTTCAGCTAAACAACAACAAAAGCCTTTATTAAGAACACTCGTACCATAAAGAATTCTCCCAGATGGGTAAACATAGCAGTTATCTACAGAAAGTGGAGATTTAGATCGACTTTTATTCATGTTGGATCCATTATCTGTGTTGCACCTATTGTCTGTGCTGTTTTCCAGAATTTGTGAAAAGTCGAGTTTATTGATTGTTTCCAAAATTTCTATCACTCTTTGGAGTCTATTTTGGATCACAAGAAAGTTTGACATGTATTACCTCAATTCACAGAACACACTCTTTGCATAATGAGTATTGGAATAATCTTGGTGAATGCCTTACACGGTCGAGTTTCTTGATTGTCTCCAAAATATCGGACACTTTGGGAGCCAATTTTTGTAACACAAGATTATTTGAAATGTCATCGGTGTGATTATCAGGGTGATCATAAAAATTCTTACCTGAATTCTTCAACATATTAGAATATAAATTCATAATAAAGTTTGTAATATTGTCTTCATATATTTGTATTATTTTTTTTCTTCCTTCTAAATTTGCGTCAGTATTTTCTCGTTATCATTAAATATTGAATTATATCAAATTATGTATCATAATTCCTCATTACTCTTTCTAATTTTCGAAGTAATATATCAATGAAAACATCACGATTTATAAATAAATAAATTTTCTTCAAATTATACTATGATATAGATTAGAATTTTTAGAATCATTTTTGTTTCATTTACTAAATAAATATTTAAAATATTTGTTTTCTTTATAATTTCGATTACATGAATTTAAAATATAATTATAGATTATCATATTAATAATGAGAAAAAAAAATTTTTTCTAACTCTCTAAAAATTAATTTACTCCATTGTTACACTCAAACTTCACCTTTTTAAGATGGCTGACAATTTTTTTTTTTTAAATTATGGTATTCTTTATATAGAAAACATATATGATTGCTGTGTGAAGTTCCAAGTTTTATGGAGACGCAATTTGTTCTAATAATATTTTGTTATTGGGGAAACTCTCAAAATTATGAAAGATATATTAATACTATATGTAATCAACGCTTTTTAGTAAATATATATATATATATATATATATGTGTTGATTTGTGAAGCAGTCGTGGTGGTTGTGTGAAAAGTGGTTAGGAAACACAGGAGACAGGATCCAGAGGCAAAAACCCGTGGGGAGTAGATCGGGGAGAAAAGATAGAAAGTCCGAGGACAACCCTTAGAACTACTGGTGTCGAGACCACATCGGTGCGATCACATCCAGCCGCTTTTAATCCACTTTGCATAAGATAAATACCATAGGGGGAGTGAAGACTTGACACTTGTTTTTTTTTTTCAACCCGGCTATCTTCCCTCTTTCCTCGTACTCCCCCCACAAGCATTTTACTTATATATTTCTAAATATTATGACATATATATTGTGCAAAATATATGGAGTCGACATCGACGCAATAGGCTCCTCATCCAATATGCAGTCATGGGTCAGAGTGGGAGTGCACTAGCCTGAAGATAAATGAATACCACACACATAGGAACATGGTTACCTCGGTTTAGAGGGGGGCAACACCCAGGGAGGTGAGAGTGGACTATGGAGGGTACTGGGACGCTGGTCAATCTGGCAACATGACTACCTAATGCTACTGTCTTGTCTTACCTACAATATTTTATATTGAAGTGAATTTAGTAAAAGAGAATTGTTTAATGCAATTATGCAAGTTTTTAAACGGAGCATACAAGTGTCTCCTATCTTTCTAAAATCAAATTTGAAATGACTTGAAAATGTCTTCACTAAGGCTTTGGTAGTAAACCTATCTCCCTACGTTGCTGATTGTTGGCAGTTGTACAATTTAATCCTTAGTTTTGCCTTATTGCTTAGTTAATTTAGCTTTAGGTTAGCAAAAACTAATGAAGCCATCACTTCAAACATTCAAATTAAACTTTAAAAAAAGAGTAGAAACCAACTTAGTGTTGCTCACTTAACACTGAAGTGGATACTAAGCATATTATCGACCAGCAGGTTCTTCTTAAAAAAATTTGGTGTACTGTCTTTTCTTCTCCCTGTGGGATCAGAAATATCCCAGCTTATATGCTAATGGTGACGTCAGAGAGGGCTGACTTTGTTGTCCAATCAAGGACAGGAATGGCAATGTTAACAACCTGTTATTCGACGTTTCTGGTGGCCGCCCTGTCTTGTCCAGGGATAGATTTTATTGAACGCCATTTTCAAGTTACATCAGGCTTGGTGTTCAATTGGCTTGATGTTGTATTTGCATTACAGCATATTGAAGGACCTTATTGTATGGGATACGAGGGATAAAATATAAATACGTGGGATAAAAGGGAAAAATGTAGTTACACCCCTCCAACACCCCTCTAAAAACATAATCAACTATTGTTATATTATCTTTATTCTTCAGCTGAGGAATCTCGGATTACGAAGGTCACATGAGAAGTCACCAGGAAAGAAAAGCCAATGAAAAGAGCCCTTTAAGTCTTCTTAGATTAATCTGCTTAGCAAAATGGCCCTTCGCTTACCTTTTGAGCTCCTTTTGATCAATAACCGAGAGGTCTCGCCGCTTTTACCTTTAGTCTCTTCTTAGCAATGATATCCGGCAATTCCTCCTATTGTAACCATAATTCATCCATTCACCCAGTATCGTTTTGAGTTATTGTGGTTTTATAGAGATATAGCGCCCCACCACAGTCCATTACACACTGTTCATGTTGAGTACTAAGGGATTTGTAAATAAAATTACCTTTCCATCTGATGAACGACCACTATTGTAAAAGCAAAACTTCTCAATCTCTCTCTGATAAAAATCAACCTTCATCCTCCACTGTATGATGGTGAATAATCATCGTGAGGATATTGTTGCAACTCGGCAATGAGAAAGAAGAATCTGTATTAGACCGGTGTCTTAATAAAGACTTTGTGTGGGTGATATAACTCAACCTACAATGAGAGAGATCAACATGTACCAAATCTTTCTATTCAGGGTCTCTATAATAATGATTGAAATTTCGTACTTACATGCATATGGTACCAAAAATATAGTCGGTTCCAATACCTCAACACGTGGGATAAAAGGGAAAAACGTAGTTACACCCCTCCAACACCCCTCTAAAAACATAATCAACTATTGTTATATTATCTTTATTCTTCAGCTGAGGAATCTCGGATTACGAAGGTCACATGAGAAGTCACCAGGAAAGAAAAGCCAATGAAAAGAGCCCTTTAAGTCTTCTTAGATTAATCTGCTTAGCAAAATGGCCCTTCGCTTACCTTTTGAGCTCCTTTTGATCAATAACCGAGAGGTCGACTTCGTCCAATCAGATGGCTTGGGAGTTTGGGCCTCTAATCAGAAAGTAAAATACTTTTTTGACAGTCAACTGAAGGCTCAACAAATATTCACTCTATCTTTGTTAAAATAATTTGACAATCCGCAAACTTGGGGGGCAAAGTATGAGGTCTCTTTAAAACATATATTTAAAAAAAAAATATATTAATTATAGTTCTCAAGATAACTGACCTAGTTCTATTGAGCCTAAAAACTACACTCAGTTTGTGTGTTTTGCGAATAAACAATTGAATTTGAAATAAGGTATCGACCTGATTTTTATTTGATATCTTTGGATATGTTAAGAAAGGAAAATAAAGGCATCTTCTTATCGCGCAATTGAAAGTTTCTAATGGGTTGCTCCATCTATCGGATCGAATAGTTGATATTTATTCCGATAGATGGCGCAAGCCATTAGCAACTTTC
This sequence comes from Cordylochernes scorpioides, assembly GCA_030710605.1. Lineage (NCBI taxonomy): Eukaryota > Metazoa > Arthropoda > Arachnida > Pseudoscorpiones > Chernetidae > Cordylochernes > Cordylochernes scorpioides. The sequence continues at coordinate 37,764,148 of CP092879.1, forward strand.
AGTTGCAGGATAAGAAGATGCCCTTTTTTCTTTCTTTCTTAATTTATGCACCTTATTTCAGTACATGATCACATTTATACTATTTTTTACACATCTTTGGATATATTTATCATATATAGTAGAACAACCTTTCTTGGGAAATCGCTTAATAAATTAGATACCCTTGGTCTATCTTCTGAAGGTAGTTGGCCATTGGAGGTCGGATTAAATCAAATCATTCGTTTAATTAACAAAAGTGGTCTCTCAGAGAGATAATCGATCTTTAGATAAGTCTCTCCTGGAAATTTTTACTTTAGAACCCTCATCCAAAAGTGTGTGTTATAAATATTGAAGGGAAAAATAAATTTAAAAGACCCAAAAAGTGTCAACTTTTCACTTACGTTATGCTAGAATTCTGCTTTTTACTTGCATTCGGTGATGGGATTGAACTTATGCACACATAAAGCATTTTTCTTAAACTTTAAAAATAATTTTTAAAACTGTTAAATACGAGATTCGATCTGGGATCCTAGTTGTCGAGTATCAATAGTGCATACTACCACTAAAAAAAAAAAAAAGCATAAGGCTCCACTCCCGTCAAATTAAACGTCAAAACTAAACACTATTTATTGACCATCGCCGCAAACTAGCGGCCTCGGGTCGGTGACAAAGCCTCAACACCAGCTTTGGCAAACTGAAAAGCGTCCACCTAGAGACCATGGTTTCGGACTAATGGCCCTCGTTAGTCTAGGGCGGACTTTATTCCATGAGATATACGCGGGATCCAATGAAATCTTCACAATCCTCCAAAGAAGTGTTTAGCTGTTAAATTGGCTGGACCAAATATATGGCTAAATTATAGATGGAAATTTTCCGGGAGGAAATAAATGGCGTCTAGTTTTGACGTTTAAATTGACGGGAGCGAGAAGCCCTATGCTTTTTTATAGATAAATTTCCTCCCTTTTCAAATTCTCCATGCATACTACCACGTTACAAAAGAACATACAAATAAAAGAAAACGAAGACAAAACTGAATTTGAAGTCTTTCAAGATTTCCACGTAGCTCCAGTGGACGATCCCTTCGATCCTTCAACCTAATGCCCCCATTAAACTTATCAATCTTCCCATGATAAAAAACACGCACTAAAAATATAATCTCTACACTTTTTTCCTATCTTGCAGGGTCTGCAGAAACTTGACTGATACCCGGTAGTTGGCTATTTACGCTCCAGAAGCCCGGGTTACCTCTATTTTCTCTCTTCTTGGCTGATGACCATCTAGAGTTTCTAAATCCCACTTCATTCCGAGAATTAATACCTGTTTTCAAGTCAATTCTTCATTTCTTTATTTCGACTTAGAGCGCTATGTCCCCCTAGGGACACTTGCACTTTAAAGATAAACAAAATTTTGAAAGAAAAGAAATAAAGATATTTTAAATATGTACAGAATTAATATGCAAGTTATTTAGATGAAAAGATAAAAAAAAATTATATCAACACAATTGATATATGTACAAAGGGATGGTGTGCAAATCTAGTTAAATGAAATCAAATTGTAAAGTATTGTGTATATTCAAGAAAAACAATTTACAGATTTAAAAAAAAGTTTTAAGGAATATTTTAGAATGAAAATATGCTAGATATTATAGAATTATTCAATTAAAACAAAACTAAAAAGAGTTAATTTCTAAATAAAAGCATTCCAATGAAATTTAGTACTTTTCAAGTCAATTCGTATAAATCACAAGGTAACTAAATCAAATTTTAATAAGTAAATTATACGTGATGTTTCGGTAACAATGTGTTTTTACAGAAACTTCATATAATTTACTTATATGGATTTGGTTTTGTTGCCTTGTGATTTTTATGTATAATACACCAAATTGTACCTTATCAATTTGAAGAAATGGAATCAACATGGTTCTAGTAACTCACCAGTTAAATGAAATTTCATCCGATGGTACTCAACTCTTTCCTGTGATGTTAAAATCATACATTTTGGTTAGTAGCCCGTAAAACCATATTCTCTCTCTTTCCTGTGACCCTCAATGTGCCAATTTTGGTATTAATACGTGTAGTTATATGGCTATGGTAAATATATGCTGACATATATGTGACTCAGGATTGACAAAATTGTTCTTTTTCATCTCTTCTTCTCATCGGTAGTTTTTTTTTTTAGTAGGACTGCTTACTCTTTGGACCTTTGCCATTGGATTGTAAACTGATTTTTTCTTCACAAGATGCAACCATTTACTCAATAGTCTACTTCTTCACTGTGTTTTATGCACGAAAAACGATGTATATAGTCTTAACTTTTGTACATGGATATTCTTTCCTTTTCTTCTTTTCTCTTTTCTGAGCGAGGATTCAATTTATTCCTCTGCTTTTAGTTTCTTTTTAAATTCATTTCTAACAGGAGAATCATCTGTATAAGACGAAATGTCTTAATAAAGGCTTGTATGTGTGTGGATTGTAAACAGTGATCCACAGTAGTATGTTTTGATTCCTCCCCAAATTGTCTGATATTTTATCACTTTAGCATTTTTGGTCATGTTTGAGCCTTTGTTTTAAGATACGAGATATTTTTCTTAGATTTTCCTTTCATTCAAACTATATTGTGACAGCTAATCATTTAGCAGCAATTTAAAATAAGGCTGACATTTATTTTTTGTTATAAATATTAAATGGGTAAAATTCTTATTTATTTTTACTACAGGAGAACTATAATAAAATAATAATAATAATAATGGATGTAAAACAGTGAAATATATTTTAAAAACACGTACAAGGTACAAAGAAGAAATAAAACGATAAAATACAACGATAACTACAGCCTAATATGTATTCCTTGCTTCCTTAGCTATTTTCTAGAGGCCTATATTTATTTATTTGTTTGTCCTCTTATTAGAGATATATATTTTCAGAATATTTTGTCTCCATTTGTATAATAGTTAATATAAAGTATATTTTTATATCCATAGAATTTTATAAAATTATGTAAAATAATATCCGATTATATTTAAATTTATTTATTACCAGTTTAAACAAGACACGCTATATCCGATCTGGATAATTACGCGTGAAACTATTTACAATAATTCATATTGTAGTAGAGTAGGTAACAGAATTATCAAAAATAAAATAAACAATTAAGAAAAAGAGCATTAAATAGACATATATATTAAACAAATAAGCAACAACAAAAGCAGATAGAAGAAACCACAAGGTAGTTTATTTACAATTTGTTAAGCAATGATGGAAGTTGATTTAATGAAGTTATCTGTAATAATTAGTATTGTGGAGAGAGAAAGTTGAGCTATTTACAATGAGTTATATTCTAAAGTAACTTATTTAACTTGTGTTCTATTGGCGAATTATTATACCAAGTTTTCTCCTGTAGAAGGATGTCCGTACCCGAAAGCTAGAGAATAAAAATGTTTGAAACGACACTTTTCCCTGGAGGCATGATTAATTTTTCTCAAAAATTACCTCATTGTATATCCCGAAATGTGCAAAATAATGAATTATCAACAACAACAACAAAAAGCCTTTATTCAGGGTCACTGACCCTATACAGGATTCACCAGAGGTATGCATAAGAACAAAGCAGTGAGACAAAGGAAATAACGATATATACAGAAGAAAAAGGAAAAAAAAAAAACAAGAAAGAGAAAGAGGGAATCAAGAAAAACAACACAAAAAGAGTAGCCGTAAGAAAGTGAGGAGTGAGTGTTACTTGGCCTTCTTCTGAGATACGGACTTGTGGAAACCATAAAACGCCGTAGCAATATACTTATTCTGGGTCATATTGTCAATTATTGATGGAAGTGAAGCACAGAGTTGCCCAGTTTTGAGCATAAGGGTTCTTCTTTCTTCTTTCAGAGCATAGCAATCAAAAATATAGTGAGTGATTTTATTTTTTAGTTTTGAATTACAGAAGGTACAAATCGGGTCCTCACCGCAGAGCATCTTGGTGTGGTTTTCTCTAAAAAAAACTTGAAAGTATTCTAACTCTTGTGCGAGCAGTCTTACAACCGAGAAAGGAAAATCCCCTAAAAGGTATCCCTCCGTCATGAAAGATATGTGAATGTCTTTGTAGTGAGAGTATAGCTTAGATTTATCCATTCTTGTAAGGTCGTTTTGTATAGATTGGTCTGCCGCTGTTTTTAAGAGCCCTGTAATCGCGCTCCTCAGCGTTTCAGGATCATCACAGGAAACAAGTGCAGGGGATCCATTATTGTTAAGCAGATTGGTGAGCATTTTAATGAAACCGATGGGTGTGCCCGAAGCATTAGACAGTTCCCGTGTTCTATTAAAACATATACGCGGCAATCTGTCACTGCTCATATTCAACACCCGCAGCCAATACTTCAGGGTTAATTTTAAAGCTGTTACACTCAAAGAGATACGACCGGTTTCTAATCTGATTATGTAGCCTGGAGTGTATCTGGGCAGATTCAGGAACCTACGGATAAATATGCCTTGTATACTATCCAATAAGTCTTTATGCTCTGTTGCCCACAATGGAGCGGCATACATCAGGACAGCTCTCACTATTGTATCAAAGAGTTTGGTTGATAAATTTATTGACTTTGCTTTTGATTTTATTAATATTGGGTGTGTGGCGTTAATTGCTGTAAGTGCCTTTCCTTTAAAGTAATTTGCCGGGTGAGTAGTTGTTATTGTTGGTGTCAGAGGGAATCCCAAGTATGTATATCTTGAAGTTATTGTTATGGGTTTATCATTCCAGAACCATCTATCCTTATTTGAGGGTTTACCTCCATTACGGAACACCATAATCTTTGACTTGGACTCATTTAGTGTCATTAAGTTCTCATCGAGATATTCTTTCAGTATTTTGATCTTCTTTTGGAGGTTCATCCTGGACTCACCTATAATTGCTATGTCGTCGGCGTACAGCAATAAATGGATATCTCCAAATTCTGGCAAATTTACACTCGGCAGGTCTGAATTATTATAAATTTCGATTAAGTCCGTGATAAATAATATAAAGAGCAGTGGGGAAAGTGGTTCTCCCTGGAGGACTCCCGAGTTTATCTTAATACTTTCCGTGAATGATCCCTTCCATCTGATAGCTATAGTTGCTTGTTCGTAGTAACTTCTGATCATACTTATGAATTGGTAACTTATGCCTAGGTTGTAAAGTTTTTTCCAAAGTATTGAGTGAGGTACAGTATCAAATGCCTTCCTTAGATCGACAAAAAGGACATATAGTTTTCCCCTCTTTTTTCTTAATGATAGTTGGATTAAAGTAGTTAGTGTAAATATGTGGTCAATACATGATCTTCCTTTTCTAAATCCCGCTTGGTTTTCCGGTACAACCCTTCTTCCCTCGACCCATTCCTCCAGTCTTGATCTTAGGATTGAAGTGAAAAGCTTTGATACATTGCTAATCAGTGCAATACCTCGGTAGTTGGAGGGGCTGTTCTTATAACCATTTTTAAAGATTGGGTGTATAGTGGAATTAGTCCAAATTGCTGGGTATTTTCCAGTCGTCATAACACTATTGTAGAGTTGTTTCAACAGCAGTATGCACGAATCAGGAAGTATTTTTAATACTTCATTGGGGATGCCATCGGGCCCGCATGCCTTGTTACTCTTCAAACCAGCTATCTCCTTGTATATGTCTACATTGGTTATCTCTGTGTCCAATATAGGATCGTTCTGAGAAATCACATTATGTAAATTACAAATTCTCAAATTTTTCTCTGTAGTCATTAGTTCGCGGTAAAAGTTCAGCCAGTCCTGTATAGCTATTTCTCCTTGGATTATAGATGTGCTTTTGTAGAGCGCAATAGTTTTCCAGAAGGTCTTTGAGTCTTTAGCATTTCTGAGTATTTCCTGTTTTTCATTATCAAAGCCTTTTCTTTTTAGATCCAATAAAGCAAGATAAAATAATGAATTATATGTTTGAATTAATTAATGATAATTTTATAGGAATCTTCGAAATTATCCCTTTTTTTGATCAATAATATATATTCATTTTTATTTTAATTATTATTTTATAATTAACTATTTTTAGTATTGTTTTAATTGAATAATTCCTTAATATCTAGCATATTTTCATTCTAAAATATTCCTTAAAACTTTCTTTAATCTGTAAATTGTTTTTCTTTAATACACACAATACTTTACACAATTTGATTTCATTTAGCTAAATTTGCATATCAACCCTTTGTATATATTTCAATTGTGTTGATATTTTTTCTTTTTCATCTAACTTGCATACTAATTCTATACATATTTCAAATATCTTTCTTTTCTTTCAAAAGTTTGTTTATCTTTAAAGTGCAAGTGTCCTTAAGGGGACATAGCGCTATAAGTCGAAAAAAAAAGAATAAAGAATTTTAATTATTTTATTAAAAATATTTTATTAATATAACTCGAATTTCCCGCATGTGTGACGGGCTAATTATCTTGTGGTTTTTATAGATGCTAAAAATGTTTGTAGTCTATAGATGATAGGCACAATACTCACAAACTTCTGAATGGTACAATACGAACATGTTCTAAAAATATTCTCTTTTCATAGTTATTGTCTGAATCCCGCTATACATGCTAAAACTTCCTTAAGTTTTGTCCATTTACACAATGGTTTGAGTGAGAAATGGTATTTCCCAACACAAAAGATGTTGTTTAAACTTTTTCTTTAAACCTCAACGCACTCTGGGTATTTATAAAGTCAACGATTACGTTTGGTTCTGTCCTCCCAAGAGAACAAGTCTTTGATTTCCAGACTTAAGTCTGGACATCTACGGACAATGACTTTCCAGAATGGTTTCAAAGTTTTCCCACTATGTACAATTCTCAACCTGCAACTCCAAAACACATTATTGACTGTATTGACTCATCCATTGATGAGCTCTACTCATCCCCGGCAGACACCATCAACAAGCTTTACAAGCTTGACACTCTGATATGATTGAGTGGAGATAAGAAAGAAGAAGACGATTACGTTTGAGAGAGTGTTTTAATGAATGCTCTGAGCCTGGGTGTTGGTTGTCGAGTGACGGTTTTGGTGACAGTAGACTATCACTTCTATAAGATCTAAAAAGGTGACTCTGCTATGACATTCAACCAAAATAGTTAACTTGTTCTTAACTATCTCAACCTCTAAGGAAATACCAGCTCCTCGAGAGACCAGGAGTATTCCTTTTTGGGTACTCTCTCATGAAAGGATTCTACTGTGTTGTTGTTGTTGTTGCTTATTCCTCAAGTCGCTTAAACGATCTCCATTAGGTCCCATTGTCTCAGATTTTATATTATAGTCTATGATACCTTCCTACATTAGCCGGGTGGGTGATATTCATGAGTCTCCAAGAACTTTAGAAAAAAATTAATTTAAAGTTCCTGTTCCAAAATAACTTTATTAGGCACCGCTCAAAAAGAGTAACTCCCCTAGCTTATGTTATTTACAAGGAAAATACGAACAGATTCCTCACAGAAAAAAGTGTACAATGCGGGATTCGATCCTGGTTAATGGCTATCGGAAACAGACGATTTATACAGCCGGTTACCGACTCTTATCACTTTTTTGGCCGCGTAAGCGAAAGCGAAAGCCGCGTAGTAAGATGAAGAGAGTGATGCTCACAAATGGTATTCTGCGGAGCTCTCTGCCAGGTGGAAGATAGGGATGTTCCTGCATACGTAAGCAATATATTCAGCCATAGATACTCTACATTAGTACTCTAAACCATGGGTTCTTAAAATAGAGGACACCGCTCTCTAATGGTAGCTTGTTGTTGTTATCGTGTCCAGCTCTTCAATGGAAAATGGATGCCGTTGCCACCTCAGTCAACTTGAACCAGAATTTGGTCAAATATTCCAAGGTCCAGAGGGGGATCCAATTCAGAAATTGGGAGGCAAGCTTTCACGCCGTCGTGCTAACGCGTGAAAGCTTGCCTCCCAATATCTGAATAAAGAAACTCTGCAAATATTTTTATATTTATTTAATTCACTTATAATATAGGGGGTCGGTGGAAGGATGGTCTAAACCGTTGGTTTTCGACAGCTACGACCCGGGTTCGATTCCCGCATTGGGCACTTTTTTCTAATTAAAAAAAAAAATGCTCCAATGGCTCCCTATTCTTACAAAAGTCCAACCCCACCAGCGAGTGCAAGTAACTAAACGGGGCTCTGGCACATTTGTAAGTGCAAAGTCGAACTGCTTTTCACACGTGTATACGTGTGGTGCACTTACAGTAAAAGCAATCGCCTACTTCCACTCACCATGATTTTCATGGCCTGTACCGCGTGTACTAGGGATAAGCAAAAAAAAAAAAACTTATAATATTATTTGCATCTATATTTCAAGCAGGAATATTTGGTCGAACTTCTTCCCTACCTATGGGATCATTACCAGTCAAAAGATGTATGGCACAAAAAAGAATACTCTTTTCACTGTTTAAAGAAAATCACACTAAAATATTTACCTCAACTGACCGAATATGCCCATTATGTAATGCAAAAAACCGACTTGGAACTAAAATACCGAATGTTTTTCTGTTTAAAGTTAAAAAGTGAAAGGGAACTTCTTTTGCATAAAATTGGATCATTTTTATCTGGAGGTTCTGTTGTCTGGGACGACGAAGAATAAATCCAATGCATTGGTTCTGTACAAGTTTTACAGGGCTGCGTAAAAGAAGAAACATTGAGAAAAGAGAGCCGTATGTAAATGGATATGTAAATGAACGATATCACCTATAAATAACTAACTCATCTTTAAGCAATTATGCAACTTGGTGAATCCTGTGTTGGGCATAGTTCTTCAATAAAAGACTTGCTGTTGTTTGTTTTTGTTTGGGAACTTAAAGGTGGTATATTGGGTTCAGAAGTATGGTATTTAGGGGGTCGTTCAAACTGAAACGTCGGGAGTGGAGGTAAATTAAAATTAAAAAATAATTATTGGTTGATATGTGGCTGTTTTTTATATGAATCAATTTCCAACCAATAAATGATATTCGGGTAAATCTTATTGTTATTTAGTTCATTAAACATCCCGACATTTGTGAAAGAAACCAATACATGGTTATAACATGTAGGTTTCTTCTACTCTCAAGAGATTGTTCTATTGATTTATTTTTATAGGTCGTTAATGCTGTTTTATTAGAGAATGGACCATGTAGGTTTTATCTGGGTTATGATTATAGACAATTTTTGATTGCTGTTACTTGGAGAAACAAAGAGGGGAACTCTTGGGTGATTTATCCTTGTCTCAATCCGATATTCAACAAATATATAGCTGGATGAATGCAATGACGTTTGATCAAGGTCTTCTTTTTGGTTTATATAAATTCTACAAGGCCGCAGTCACCGTTCGGAGGAGATTAATCGAATCGCCGAATGCCATGGTCCATTTGGACGAGGAAAGCGAAGACTAGAATGCGGCTGATGCCACACTAGCCTGTTCAGTGATTCACTAACCATGACGTATGCACGAAGGAACGTGTGGCCATTGGACATACGTCGGACCAGGAGGCTTATGTTGGGTACTGTGCTGCCTGGAGTATAGGAGCTCCATCTATTATTTCTTCCTGTGGTGAATCTGTATACGACCGGTGGTCTTAATAAAGCTTTGTGTGAGTGTGGTTATGATTATATATTCTTCATAAAATTTGCTTCCTTATTAAAAATAAATCTTTTTCTCGGATTTACCCTTACAAATCTGTTTATGAGCTCAATTGTCTTAATTAGGTTTTCTTGTGTATACATTTCGTTATCTCAATATTGATTGTGATTAGCTTTTACTTTTTTTTAATCTTCATTTGCAGAGAATCCGTGGTAAATCCATGTATATTAAATTTATTTTCCTCCAATTTACCCAGACTAATATATTTATTAGCTTAATTGTCTTAATATAATTTTTCCTGTACGAGTATATAAATTTCATATTACCATTAGTGTACTATTACTGTTTTTTCTACATGTATCCAACATTTCTGCTTGGAGAATCTGTATAAGACTAAAATATCTTAATAAAGCTTTTTGTTGTTGTTAAAAGTAAACGAAAAAAGGTGGTGGTGGTGTCTTGTCCAAAAACTGCAGGCCTCAGCGCGTCGGCTTCCTCGGACGCAGTAGCATGGATCGTTAATTTATGATTTTGTTGCTCCATGGAATGGGGGGTGCCATTGCTCCGTTAGTCAGCCACATTTCAGAGTTCCCTGTTCACGGTTACCGTAGCGGCTCGGGGCTCACGAAGTCCCCACCGTACTTTGCCCTACAGAGCAGTCCCTTAAAAGGTCTTAATAAATTATTTTGTTGTTGTTGTTGTTAAAAGTAAACGAAAAAGGGTAATACAGTTATTTTTCTACATATTCTCGGCAGTGTTTGATAAAAATGTGTAAGTTTTATATTCCACATTCAAGCATTACATAGAAGAGTTAACAAGCACAAAATCAATCTTCAAGAAGAAAGATAACTCTAATAAAACAAAAGAAGAATAGGGACAAACTAGAAAAATACTGATCAACATCTAAGATTATACCAATGTTTACATTCGTGTAAAAAGTTGAAACGAACATCTTTTTCTTTCGCTTTCTAGAAATGTAAATTTTCCAAGCCCCCGTTCGTCGGTTAAAGAATTTTAGGCTAAAACGAAGGATCTTAATAGAAGCTTAATTGTATGTATACAATAAATACCCTATTATTGTTTTCCTTTATCATACAAATACGTGTATGAGACTAATTGTCTTAATTAGGTATGCGTATATATATATATAGAAATGAATGGAGATTTAAAAGCACGAATGTTTATTTAATTACAATACAAATTTCTACTGTCTTTACTGCGACGAAAAAAATTATTTGGAGGGCCTGGGCCATCAGTGGTAAACCCTCCCAGCGGTTTCGCCAATTTAATCTACCAGACTGGCTGCGAAGCAGTGATAAAGAGAAAATTGCGGATCCAGGGACAGAAAATAGCTGTGAAACCAAAGACCTAGAATCTCTTTGGAACCAGAGGCTGGTAATAGCTACAGAACTATGTAACGAGAATGGCTGAAGAAACAGGGAATGAAATTATATTCATAAAAAAAAAAAAAGAGCGGAATAGCTGAGAGATAAGTTATAAATTTGTAAACCAAGAAACTGGTTATATCTGATAAACCAAGGAGACCACGTATAGCTGAGAATGGTAAGGACAGAAACATTCTCGAAGTCTTGCCAAACCGCCCGTGCGGAAATGCGGCAAGGAGGAAAAAGTGCTGAGATGATAAATGAGAGAAATAATTAATATTTCACAGAGAGAGGATGATGGAACACCAGAGCTGGGAAACACGACAAACGCCAGAGACAAAAAATCTAATTGATAAATCCAATATTTATATAGGAAATATGACGCAAAATATTCTCTTTCCTAAAAAAACCCCTCAACCTTCCCCTCTGGATAAATCATTTTCAAACATAAATTTTATTTTTGTTGGATAAAAATTGGTGAAAACTTGAAATTTATTTTTAAACATATCGTTCTTTCTCTTTTTAAAATTTTATTTATAGAAAAAAATTAATATTTCTTATTTTGAAAAGGATAAATTTGTGTTTGTCTACAATATCAAGAAAGATCCTATTTTTTAATGTCCAACAACGTGAAACAAAAATAAAACAGAAAAATGTACAAATGGAATATGCAAAATTTCCTGAATTTACCACAAGTGAATGTCAATAAGGAAACTTATTTTGATTATGCAAATTCAACTTTCAATACATTTTGCGTAATTTTTATATATTAACCTCTAAATAACATATTTTAAATTCTCGAATTGATTATGCTTTTATGTTTTTCCTCTTTCTCTTTGGCACAATAAGATGTTAAAAATATCATTTAAAAATGGAGATTTGCATCATGAATCTTCTTTACGATGAGAGAGAGATTGAAACTTATTTATTACAATGTACATATAAAATTATATAAGGTTAATAGGAGAAAAAAAAGTAAAATTAAATATTATTTTCATAAGAGGAATCCCACTGAGGGTCTTCTGGTATGATGTCACATTCCGCCCTGAAGTCGGACAGATCTCCCCGACTATTGCCATGTCGAGGAATAGCTTCAGATCAGACCTCTGCTCAGGCGACAGGTTTTCGAGGACGTTCCCTCTGTTAGAAGGGGAGACAACAGCTATCTTCTCCCTATAATAGTTTTTATATTTATTTATATACAGTTAAACCTGTCTATAGCGCCCCCTCTTGGGACTCAGCAAAATAGGGTGCTATGGAGAGGGGGTATGTATAGAGAGGGGGTGCTATAGACAAGTCACTTAAATGTAAATCGCATTTTACTACGTATTTAAAATCGGGCGCTATAGAGAGGGAGGCGCTATTTAGAGGGGGCGCAATAAACAGGTTTAACTGTATATATTGTTACACCAGGTTGCGGCTTGCCAGACTCTTCAACCTTGATTCTCTCCTGTGCCGGGTCTTACCAGAGCGTGTTTCAACCATCCTAAAAATTTATATAAGGGAATAATGAGATAACTCTACTTTAAGTAGCCTCCAGAATAATTTATTTATTTCTCACATCAAAGAGAGCAGTGAAGTCACACAGTGTACCAAAATACAAATGGTGATTCTATAATACATATATTCTGTTTATAATACACACACAAAAAAAAAAACTTTATTAAGACACACAGGTCTTACAGAGGATTCTCCCTGGGGTTACAAGACGGAGAAACCTATGAAAGTGGGAAATATACAAAGGGGTAAAAATGGAGAAGGATTATATACACATGATAAATATATACAGATTATTATTTGAATGATCCTATGGAAAATAAGAATATGGAAAAAAATATATATATTTTTGGAATATATGGATGGAAGAAGTGGAGAGCGAAAAGAGGAAAAAACAGGTATCTGTTTATAATACATATATTCTGTTCAATAAAATAAATAAATATAAAATATAAATTTGAATTCAAAATATATGAAAAATAAGATCACAAATTAAAATAAAATAGGTTCATTAGCCATGATGCAACAATATACAGAGTGCCACAAGAATTGGAGTTTATATAAATGTATAAACTCATTGGAGAGTTCATCTGTAAATTAATTAATTTATTGGAATACTGTAATACAATATAACTATACAATAGCATTGTCTTTAAATATAAGGTATTAGCGTGCCCTCTCTATGGGTAGCAGTAAAAATCCCAAGTACATGTGATACAAGCCATGATACTTCGGCCAGAAAATTGTTTTTTATTTTCTCAACGTTTCGACAAAAATATTTTGTCCAGGAAAAAAAAAATCAAAGCATTTACCAAAGCTAATTTTAAACGCCACAATTTTCTGGCCAAAGTATCTTTTATTTTAAAGATCTATGAATGCCAGCCAGGCAATGTCTATCTTCAAGATTGTATACATAGGTTATAGGTACTCTCCTGCTTTCCTTTTTATATACTGATTCCCGAAAGTTATAAGAGAGAGTAGAAAAACACTGGAATTTCTTTTGTATAAGTGATTAAAATGTAGTTTCATCTTTCAACTAGTATAAAGATAACAAACTATTTTTCTCTACAAAAGTTTTTCTTTTTGCTCCTTTTGCTTCAAAGGATGGCCGGGCAACTGTATATATGGTCCAGAGTGAGTTGGGTGTTGTAACAGTTATTGCAGTTAATGTAGGATCTAGTCATGTCTGGGTTTATCTTCATTCCTTTAAAATGTCCTGTTCTGATTCTTGAAATTGTTGCCGTTAATTCTCAGATAGATGAGCTATGCTATAGCGAAAACGACATCTGTATTGTTCAAGTAAATCTCGAGGTTTCAGCGGACAAGAAATATCGACTTCTATGAGAAGGCAGATTCCTTATTGGTGAACTCTTCCAGCAATTTCTACAACTGTAAAGGTTCACCACTTTAAAGTATTGTGTGTGATGGTGTGTGATTGTCAAATAATGTTACACATCTTGAGATATAGATAGTTTTTGCTCAGCCGTTTCCATTGCGCTGTAGAATAAACCAGAGCGTGTTCTCATTAAAAAGCTGACGCTTTATTTTGGTAAGCTTACAAATACAAGGTGGGATCAATAAATAAGGTGAATTATAATTTATATATAAAAAAGAACGATATTAAAAATTAGGATTTGATTCATTCAAAATAATCACCTTGGCTTTCTATACATCGTCTCCATCGTTCTGGCAACTTGTAAATACCCTCTTTATAGGCACTCTTAGGAAGCGTGTGAAAAAAATCTTGCACCACTTTCTGGACATCTTCATCCGGGTCAAATCGCTTTCCCTTCAACTCCTTCTTTAGTAGTCCAAAAAGGAAATAGTCAGAGGGGGCTAGGTCTGGACTATATGCAGGATGTGTGTGTGTTCTAAAACTTCAAAACCTAATTTAATGATTGTAGATACAGTTTTACATGATGTATGCGGACTTGCATTATCATGAAGGAAGAGAACACCTTTACTAAGCTTCCCTCTTCATGTAATTCGTCCATTTTTGAACTCTTTAACCCATTTATAAATGTTTTTTTTTTTTAGACAAACAAGACTCACCATAGATATTTTCCATTCTTTGGCATATTTGAGATGTTTGAATACCTTCTGCATTCAAGAAACGAATAACTGCACGTTGTTCAAGCGTGGTGCAATCCTTCAAGGGAGCTTCCATTTTAGTTTATTTATAAGTCTCGCGCCGCGCGTGGGAAAAAAGAACAGAACACCTTAAATAGTCTCTCGATGTTATATTTTAATATTCTGTAATTTAAATTATTTTTGCTTTTTTAATTTTTAAGAAATAAGATAATTCACCTTATTTATTGATCCCCCCTTGTAAAAAGAAGAGCCGACGCGAGCACGCGTTTATTATACAAGGTGCGTTCATTAATTTCCAGGACTGCTCTGCATCTTTGAAAAAATAAAACAAATAAAAAAAACTAATTTAATATTTTTCAAAATATTCCTCTCCTGCCTCAATACACCTGTTCCATCTTTTTTTCCAATTGTCGAAGCAGGAGATAAAATCACTTTTTGAGAGGTTCCTCAAGGTTGCCTTCGATTCAGCTTGTATCATATCAACGGTGTTAAATTTCCTTCCTTTTAACTTAATTTTCAATTTAGGATAGAGGAAAAAGTCATTGGGGACTAAGTCGGGGGAATAGGGTGGATGAGGGATCTGTATGGCTGAATGCTTGGCCAAGAACTGCAAAACAACATGGGCTGTGTGCGGCCGCGCATTATCGACGGGAAGTATCCAGTCATTGTTTTGCCATCTTTCAGGTCTTTTAAGGCGCACTGCCTACTTTAAGCGCCTCATTATCCCCAAATTAACCTCTTGATTAATTGTACGTCCGAAAGGAATAAATTAATGGTGAACCAAACCATTAATATAAAAAAATGTAACAAGTAATGACTTGACTTTGGATTTTGTAAATCTTGCCTTTTTGGGTTTCGGTTCCCCTCTTTCAATCCATTGGCTGAATTGACGTTTGGTTTCCGGGTCATACTGATACACCCATGTCTCATCCCCGGTAATGATTTTTTGCATCCATTCTGGATCGGTCCGAATCATTTCAACCATGTTTTTGCAGACATCCATTCTAACCTCCTTTTGTTCCTCTGTTAGAATCCGGGGAACAAATTTTGAAGACGTCCGGATCATGTCCAAATCTTTTGTTACTATTTGATGACACAGTCCTACAGATAGTCCAGTCTCTGAAGATAAGTCTTTAATAGAAATTATTCTGTTAGATTTAATTAATTCCTTTATTTTGAGCTTGTTTTCCTCGCAACGTAATGATCTTGGACGCCCAGTATGCTGATCATCGTTTACCTTTTCCCGACCTTTTTGGAAGCGTGAAAACCATTCAAAGTTCTTGATCGGGATAAAGCTGCATCGCCAAAAGCTTCTTTAATCAATTCATACGTCTCAGTAGCACTTTTTTTTCAATTTAAAACAATACTTAATGCAGATTCTCTGCTCTTCGAAAATGGCCATTTTAAAATTAGAAATGCGAACCTTACAAGGAAGTTGTTTTGTTCTATTTTTAGATCGGCGCGTGCGCCACGAGACTCGTGCTTTCAGTCAGGTGTGGTCGAATGTCCAATATTTAACTGTATACAATTTTTTTCTTTAGCTTTTTTATTTTATTTTTTAACCAGTCCTGGAAATTAATGACCGCACCTTGTATTATAGCGTAGAAATCAAGTCTTGGAATATCTTAAGATGTCAAAATTTGTATTGTATAGGTTAACCTATATATAGGTTATAGGTACTATCCTGCAGATTCCTCAAAGTTATAGGAGAGGGTAGAAAAACACTGGAATTTCGTTTGTATGAGTGATTAAAATGTAGTTTCATCTTTTAACTAGTATAAAGATAACAAACTATTTTTCTCTCTAAAAGTAAATTTTTATCTGGAGGACATTTGAACACTTTTATTGACATCTTGTCAATTAGGCTTTACAAAATTAGTGAAGAATATTAGGAATATTTACAATGATTTATGAGTGAGGAAGGCTCCACCATCTTGATAGTGTCCTCCTCCAGACCAGGAGAGGGTCTTCTTGGACTCCCCGCAACTCCAGGGTTAGTAAGTGGCTTTATCTAGAGGAGAACTCTCTTAAAGTGGGGAAGCCTCCCTTGCTGAAGAAATTTATAAATATTATAGCGTAGAAATCAGTCTTGGAATATCTGAAGATGCGAAAGTATTTATTGATGATGTCAGTACGACTAGTCGACAATTCTCAACAAAACTATCTACAGCTAGAGAATATTGAACATGCAAGCTAGTCAACATATTGTTGTGTGTCAACAAGTAGCCGACGACGGTACACGGGAGCAGTACAAATTATTTTTTTTTTTTTTAATTTTAATTAATTACTTATCAGAGAAATGGCACCACAGAGAGGACGGGGTTAAATTGTATTTGACCATTGACCACCGTTTCGCGGCAATGCACGTGCCAGTTATCTTTAGTCTCTCGATCGGAATACACCGTTACGGAATTGTTTAACATGTCCTGCCTTAGCTACAGCTCCAACCCCTCCTACAACCGGCCCAGCGAGACCCCGAACATCATGACCTTCCTGGACTGGACCACGAGCCCAGCACTGCACCAAATAAACCATCTGAGTAGTACATCCCCGCCTTTGTCTCATCAATATATGATGATTCCACAAATACAGAGTAATACATAATCCGTTGAGTATTTTTATTGAATAATCAAATTAAATGTTAAAATATAAATTATTTCTTCGCCACAATATACAACTACATATATTTCCCCATACATTTTATCTTCTCTTTATTTACTCTCCTTTATTTTCTGTTTTGTTTCTGTAACAATTGATTAGAAGAATCAATAAAATTGTTTAAATTGTCAATTGTCCAAAAGTAATTCTAAGAACAAAAGTTATTTTTAAGAAGGGAAGAGTGAGTTTAAAGAAAAGTGTTCCCTAATTTTGCCTCCCAGCAGCAGGACGGCGTCAAAGGAAATTTGAGAAGGAAGGAAATGGGAGATTGTGTTTCCTGAATGGCTGTAATTTTGCCAGAATAAATCCAACCTCAACTTTGGTTTATTTGTTTGGAACGCTTCACGCTTTTATGTGTCATCCTTGCGCAGGGGCCATACTAATCTTCTCTGTATCGTTCCTATTTTAGTATAGGTACATAGGTACCGCCGAACAAGTATCTCAGGACCATGCTAATCTTCTCTGTATCGTTCCAATTTTAGTATATGTACCGCCGAACAGGTATCTCAGGACCATGCTAATCTTTTCTGTATCGTTACAATTTTAGTAGTTGTACCGCCGAACAAGTATCTCAGGACCATGCTAATCTTCTCTGTATCGTTCCAATTTTAGTATATGTACCGCCGAACAAGTATCTCAGGACCATGCTAATCTTCTCGGTATCGTTCCAATTTTAGTATAGGTACCGCCGAACAAGTATCTCAGGACCATGCTAATCTTCTCTGTATCGTTTCAATTTTAGTATAGGTACCGCCAAACAAGTATCTCAGGACCATGCTAATCTTCTCTGTATCGTTCCTATTTTAGTATATGTACCGCCGAAAAAGTATCTCAGGCCCATACTAATATTCTCTGTATCGTTCCTATTTTAGTATATGTACCGCCAAACAAGTATCTCAGGCCCATACTAATCTTCTCTGTATCGTTCCAATTTTAGTATATGTACCGCTGAACAAGCGTGTACAAGCGTGTTTATTTGTTTGGAGATGTGGTGTTCACAGGACGGTCTGTCCTATGGATGTCTATGGTAGTAGTTTCCCCATTTCATGACGCTTATTGCCCGTTCCTTAATACCGCTGGAAAGACGTCTGGGCGACACATACCTGGACGCCCACCGACATGCTTCGTGAACCAATTAAAGGAACTTACTGGTTTAACGATCGCTGAGATGGTGCATCGAGCTCAGGACAAAGTTTTCGGGCTCGAAAATCATACACTTCGGTTAGTAGCCCGTAAAACCATATTCTCTCAAGACAGAGATGGCTGGCGTCACATCGTGTTTGGGATGTAATACGTACAGTGGGCCACAACGTTCGATCGCGAATAAAATTATTATAAGATACCGCTGGGAGGGTTCGCTAAGCCCTCCTAATAAATATTTTTCATCGTTCTCATTGATAGAGGACATTGCGACTGCTGTAATAGAGATGTATGGAGACATCTGAGGCTCTTCATTGGACACGACGACAACAGCAGATCATGAGCCAACCGAATATCCAATATGCCATTATGAATCTCATTTCAAGTAAAATAAATATTACAATGGAAAGAAAATAAGGCCTGAAAATTGAGAATTGTGTATAAATGGGATGTCATCAAAGAATGGCTGAACTTTCCAAATGTACAGATATTCCACGTTCCATATAACAGGTAAGCATTCAAGCAAAGAGTTGCATACCTCTCATTGTAGCATTAAGAAAAACGACAAAAAGTTATATTATAAACTCAAAAATCGAATCTTTAGAATTATTCTTATCAATTTTCAGATTTATTTCCAACATGACCGGTATACATGTTTGCTATCAAGTTATTATTAAGCGTTCCAACCTTTTTGGTTCCGCACTAAGAAGGGACTTATCAGAAGTTTATCTTATCAAAGATAAGAGCAAAATCTTATCGTTGGTAAGTACTCGGAGAGGGAAGATAAGGTTTACGTATCCTGTTGTGGCAGCCAAACTGTCCTCACTGCTCTGAAGACATTGGATCATCTACCTATCTCTAACTGTCCTTCGGTGAATCTGTATAAGACCGTTGGTCTTAATAAATCTGTGTGTGCATGTGTATAATATATATAATATATTGTCACAGCCGACATAGATTCGTGTAAATATTTTCATTAATCTTCTTCTTTCTTATCTCCACTCAATCATATTAGGGTGTCAAGCTTGTAAAGCTAGAGACTTTTGATGGTGTCTGTTTGGGAATGAGTAGAGCATATCAATGGATGAGGTGAAGTAGAATGCATCTGCCTTTTTCATTAAGACTGGGAGCACTACTCAGTGGCAGGCCGACTTAGCTTCAAAAGAAATGGCCGCCTCTGACATGAGGAACAGACACCATGTGCAGCCACTCCTAACATGGAGTACAGACTCACCCTGTGTCCCTGGATTAGGAGCCCTTACAGGGTACTATCTGCCGGGCCAGCTGAGCCCAGGTTTTTTAGTGAGCTTGTTACTGCTCCTCCTCATCCTTTTTCATCCGAGCTTGGGACCGGCAAAGGCGGAGTAATTTCATTAATAATTTCACTTATTAAACAAATCAATGTTGTTTTGTTTATTCGTTTTTAACATATAATAGACACGTGCTCGCGTCGGATCTTCTTCTTCTTTGTAACCTTGCCAAAATAAAGCGTCAGCTTTTTAATGAGAACACGTTCTGGTTTATTCTACAGCACAATGGAAACTGCTGAGCAAAAACCATCTATATCTCAAGTCGTGTAACAATATATAACCATCACACGCAATACTTCAAAGTGGTGAACCTTTACAGTTGTAAAAATTGCTAGGGGAGTTCACCAATAATGAATCCTACCTTCTCATAGAAATCGACATTTCTTATCCGTTGAAAACTCGAGATTTACTTGAGCGATTCAGATGTCGTTTTCGCTATAGCATAGCTCATCTATCTGAGAATTAACGGCAACAATTTCAAGAATCAAAACAGGACATTTTAAAGGAATAAAGATAAACCTAGACATGACTAGATCCTACAGGAACTGCAATAACTGTTACAACACCCAACTCACTCCGGACCACATATACAGTTGCCTGGCCATCCTTGCAGCCCTCTATATGGCAGACATCAACCCAGAAGAGGACATCCATACGGACAAAGCACCTTTGTTGGCAGGTATTATGATCAGGGTGCACGGGCCGATCTGCTCCATGGACAAGACACCACCATCATCTATCTGATAACAATTATGTCCATTAAAAATCAACAACAACAACAAAAAAGCCTTTATTTAGGGTCACTGACCCTATACAGGATTCACCAGAGGTATGCATAAGAACAAAGCAGTGAGACAAAGGAAATAACGATATATACAGAGTAAAAAGAGAAAGAAAAAAAAAAGAAAAGGAAAAAAATAATAATAAGAAGAAAGAGGGAAGCAAGAAATCAACACAAAAAGAGTAGCAGTAAGAAAGTGAGGAGTGAGTATCACTTGGCCTTCTTCTGAGATATGGACTTGTGGAAACCATAAAACGCCGTAGCAATATACTTATTCTGGGTCATATTGTCAATTATTGATGGAAGTGAAGCACAGAGTTGCCCAGTTTTGAGCATAAGGGTTCTTCTTTCTTCTTTCAGAGCAGAGCAATCAAAAATATAGTGAGTGATTTCATTTTTTAGTTTTGAATTACAGAAGGTACAAGTCGGGTCCTCACCGCAGAGCATCTTGGTGTGGTTTTCTCTAAAAAAACTTGAAAGTATTCTAACTTGTGCGAGTAGTCTTACAACCGGGAAAGGAAAATCCCCTAAAAGGTATCCCTCCGTCATGAAAGATATGTGAATGTCTTTGTAGTGAGAGTATAGCTTGGATTTATCCATTCTTGTAAGGTCGTTTTGTATAGATTGGTCTGCCGCTGTTTTTAAGAGCCCTGTAATCGCGCTCCTCAGCGTTTCAGGGTCATCACAGGAAACAAGTGCAGGGGATCCATTATTGTTAAGCAGATTGGTGAGCTTTTTAATGAAACCGATGGGTGTGCCCGAAGCATTTGACAGTTCCCGTGTTCTATTAAAACATATACGTGGCAATCTGTCACTGCTCATATTCAACACCCGCAGCCAATACTTCAGGGTTAATTTTAAGGCTGTTACACTCAATGAGATACGACCGGTTTCTAATCTGATTAGGTAACCTGGAGTGTATCTGGGCAGATTCAGGAACCTACGGATAAATATGTCTTGTATATTGTCCAGTAAGTCTTTATGCTCTGTTGCCCACAATGGAGCGGCATACATCAGGAAAGCTCTCACTATTGTATCAAAGAGTTTGATTGATAAATTTATTGACTTTGCTTTTGATTTTATTAATATTGGGTGTGTGGCGTTAATTGCTGTAAGTGCTTTTCCTTTAAAGTAATTTGCCGGGTAAGTAGTTGTTATTGTTGGTGTCAGAGGGAATCCCAAGTATGTATATCTTGAAGTTATTGTTATGGGTTTATCATTCCAGAACCATCTATCCTTATTTGAGGGTTTACCTCCATTACGGAACACCATAATCTTTGACTTGGACTCATTTAGTGTCATTAAGTTCTCATCGAGATATTCTTTCAGTATTTTGATCTTCTTTTGGAGGATTAAAAATCAATACTTTCTGTATTAAAAATAACTATAACAGAACCCTAGCTGCAGAAGAGGACCGCCGGGTAGAGATCTCGCCGCTGGTGTCCTATGACGGAGAGGGACTGACCGAATGGGTGCCAGGACGTCACCTCCAACTGACCCCCGCCACCAAGGAACCCCTCAGTTCCGAGCCCTCAGCCTGCTACAGGGGCTTCTCTGAGACCATAGAACGGATTGCTATGGTCAACCTCTGAATGATGAAAAAATTAAACTTTTTAACTATATAAAAAAAAAAAAACTAACTAAAGGGGTCTGGTGAACGAGTTATATAAAACCATCGATCGAATCCCGCATTTTGAACTTTTTTTTCTGAATAAAAAATTGCTGCAATGGTCCCTGATTCTCGCAAAAGCTCAAACCAACCAAAGAGTGCAAATAACCAAATGAGGTTCTCGGCAACATTTGTAACTGCAAAAGTCTAACTGCTTTCTATATTGCGTAGACATTTGCAGTAAAAACAGTCGCCAACTATTATCCACGATGACTATCAAGACCTGTAGAACGTGAACTAGGGAGATAATACTAGAAAAAATAAATGAGGTTCTCGGCAACATTTGTAACTGCAAAAGTCTAACTGCTTTCTACATTGCGTAGACATTTGCAGTAAAAACAGTCGCCAACTATTGTCCACGATGACTATCAAGACCTGTAGAACGTGAACTAGGGAGATAACTAGGGAGATAATACTAGAAAAAATAACCAAATTTCATCATTTTGAATTATAAAATGATAATAATAATGATATATAAATGATGTTTCCTATCTTATTACACGTTTTACTACTCTATTAAGAGTAATAATAATTATCTAATTCTAATAATTAACACATCCATTAAAATAATTAACTTTGAAAAAAATATATTTACTCGGGAAGATCCTGGGCAAAAACGAGTCATTCAAGCTAATTTCTTCTATATACGGTTAAACTGCCACAAAGAGCCAGAATTAAAAAACAATAAGAAACTTACCACATATAATTTTTTTCTTTCGAGTATGGACATTATAAAGATCATTTTAATTTTATTATATAAAACTGAAAAGGATTTTATAAAAATGTTAGCTTTTCTAAATAAAAAATAATCTTTTGAAATGTAAATAGAATTAAACTATATTTAATAAAGGATAAGAAGGCGTACCTGGATCTGTAACTGCTTAAAAAAAAAAACAATAATGATAATTAGTCAATACACGAATTGGTATTATAAAAAAAATTAAAATAAAAGAATAAAATGATAATGCACATATAAACCTTTGTTATCCGTCTCTATGTATCCCTATACCCTGCAGCGGTGGCAGAGACGCCATATTCATTGTACATAGTATCATGCATATATATAATTATCTTTTTTAAACCACGTTCTGACGTTTGAGGCCAAAAACTTAATATGTACACTGTGTAGCAAGGAAATTACTGAATAACTCCCCCATTACCTGCTTAATTGTACAGACCTTGATGCAGAGAGGAAGGCCCTATATCAACAAATTAAATGTACAAACATTTCACCCTACGTATTGCTTTAAAAAATATCAGCAAAAAAATCTAATGCAATAGCTTATTATAATTTTTTTAGATCATCATTATGTAAGGACCAGTCAACAAGTGAATGACTTTGAGACGAAGAGTAAAGCCAGTTCAATTTCTATTTCACTACCTATGTAAATAACACAAGATGATTATTACCGTACCCAATTGGGAGAATCTGTATGGGGCAAGTACCTAATAAAGGCTTTTGTGTGTGTGTGTATATATATATAATTATCTTTTTTAAATAGTACACCGATTGTGCACTTTTGCATGTATGACAAGATGTCAATAAAATTATTCTAATTGTCAGATTGTCTAATGTATCGTGAATAAACTCAAACATTTGTAAAGCTATCAATTTTTCTTAGTTTGCTCTCTTCGAATTGCAAGGTTATAATGTACAATAGATGTGAATCTCCTGGATATAAATTAAAATAATGCAACACAGGTTTCTGAAGATGAATATCTCTCTCTCTCTTTCTCTTGGTCTTGAGTTAGGTAACGCCAGCTACTTCATCGACCTGCCCACTCTGTGGGAAAGAACTCTCGCAGTCCATCGGTGGTGGAGTCTTTCCCGCGGTGGGCGCCACCAATGAAGACTGTATATATTTTATATATATACTAGACGGGTGACCCGGGCTTCGCCCCGGGATTGACCCGTGTGCATATCTGCTCGAGTGATATATATTTAGATAATATTTTTTTAAATAATTGTTTGTTATTAGCATTATCTATTTGTTTGCATCAGCATAATTTAATCTAATCTTTGATAGAGGGCGCTGTTCGTGAGCTAAGTAGAATAATTTGAATATATAGTTTTAATAATTGATTTATATATTTTTTTAAAATAGCCTATCGTCTTCCCCGTATTTTTTTACCTATGTATGAAAATTTTGGTTTGAATTAGTGAACTACTGCGAATTTGTATACCGGACATACAAACAAACAAACATACAAATATTCATTTTTATATATATAGATATATCTATCAATTATATACTTTACATTTATTTATCTATATTTATCATTATATTATCTTATTTATTCAATTCTGTATTTAACCTTATATAATCTTATATGAACATTGTAATAAATCAGTTTCAATCTCAATCTCTCTCTCTTTCTTTTCATTTTATTAGTGCATTCTCGAAAACAACAACAATCCTTTTATTAGGGACCTATGCCCTGTTTACAGGTTTCTCCCAGATGCATAATTGCTTTAAAAAGATTTTTTTTTTGCTTATCCCTAGTACACGTGGTACAGGCCATAATTATATGGTGGGTAGAAATTGGCGACTGATTTTACTGTAAGCGCACCATATGTCTACACATGTGAAAAGCAGTTCGACTTTGCACTTACAAATGTGCCAGAGCCCCGTTTTAGTTAATTGCACTAGCTGGTGGGGTCGGACTTTTATAAGAATCGGGGACCATTGGAGCATTTTTTTTTTATCAGAAAAAAAAAAAGCCCAATGCGGGATTCTTGTTTACCCAGTAGCAGCTGCTTCTTTTTTTCCCCCAAGTATTTATGGAGAAAATAATCCTCTCCTTGGGAATTTCCCTTTTATTTTAAACTTGGATACTTACCCTCATCATTTTACTCTTTTAAATCCTGTAATAACACAATTTAATTTACTATAAGACACAAATTAATATGCATATGGTAGTGAAAATTCGTCTCTTTCTTTTACAAAATGCGAAAACAGAGTGATTTTTATATTATGATGATGCATTAGCCCGCTATATGTTATAAAAATTCGAAACTATTATAGACGCGTATGATTCTTTTAAAAATAAAACAATTACTAATGCCCTTACTGCAATGCCAATTCCATTAATTTTTCCATTACAGTAAGGGCAGTAGTAATTGTTTTATTTTTAAATAATTTTGATAGTGATTTTTGTTGATATTCTTTTGGTAGTAAAGGCAAATTCATAACAAAGGATATGCCGCAATACCAAATTTGACGAATTCAGACAAAAGCCAACCTGTGTACCATGGTTTCAGGCTAAGGCCCTCATCAGTTTAGAAACAGATTATTGTAAGATGTTATCAAAGCGAAGCTGTGGCAATGTGCCATATTAGTATTCTTTGATAGAAATTTGCGTATCCTGCGTGGATAATATCAGTTCCAGTAGACAAAATAACTTTATTAGGTTCCACACAAAACGAGCAACCTAGCTTATTTTATTTACAGCGGTTAATATGTACAGGTTCATCACATTTACAGTGTATTTACATATTTACAAGTGTAGAGCCTTGTGGTGTGGGATCTTGGTTTGTTGATGTTCTTTCTTCTGAAATAGGCTGTTTTCCTCATTTATTTTTTCTTCGCTACATGTTTTTCCAATTGTCTATGTTTTTTCTCAATTGATAGAGTAGTTGTTTCGGTTTGGGGTTCCTTTTCTTCTCGTTTCTTATTTGTAATTGCAAACTTTTTGGAAGGTTATGTTTTTCAAGTTTTCTGATTTTTCATAGAAGTTGAATGATTGTCCTTTTATAAAATCGTTTATGTTTTCTATCTTGAGACTAAATAATTACAATAAGAACATTGTTTTGATAATTTTTATAAAAGGGAGAGGCAGTTTTATTTCTAGTGAATATCATTTTCCCATCATATTGATATGTTTATATGTATGTACACTATATTCGCGCTCTAATCGTCTGCATACTGTCACGTGATCGTAATCTCCCAATCATCGTGTAGTGTTTCTTTAGGCCAGAGGTTGAATTGAACAACACAATTTTTATATAAAATTTAGAATCGTATATGTGTGTAAATAGATTTTATTTTTTTCATTACGAAAGTAGACTCCGTAGTGAATCCTTATAGCGACCTAAAAATTCTGTAAGCGCCAATTCTTAATTATAAACGAACTCAAGCTCTCTGGATCTGCAGGCTTGGCTGTTTGGCGTCGGCCTCCATTCCGAGGCAATGAAGCTAACCAGCGTAGCGAAGGCTACCATCTACAAGTACCATCTTGGTCTTGAGTTTGGTAACGCCAGCCATCACCTCAACCTGCCCACTCTGTGGAAAAGAACTCTTGCAGTCCATCGGTGGCGGAGTCTTTCCCGCGGTGGGCGCCACCAATGAAGACCTTGTATATTATATATATATATATGTGGTAACCGAGGGTTTTTCGCTTTGGTATGGTAACCGAAAGGGGCAAACCTGTAGTAACCGAGAGGGACAGTCAGGGCGTGGAGAGTTTTCCAGTACCTCTCTGCACCTTGGGAGACCTTTAAGAGTTCTCACAGAGTACAGGCAGTCGTGGTCGAGGCAGAGTGGAAAGCTTGGGAATGTCCATACAAAAAACGAAGACACAGTTACACTAGGAAAGCTCCGTGAACAGATAAAAGTTGAGCTAGGAGCGAAAGATGGAGATAGAAGAGTTCTTACTGGTCTACATGGTCGATGAGGAGGACCTGGGTGACAACCGACGAGGGCTTCCGCTGATGGTGAAGTGACTATCAATTGACTGTATTTTTGGCTAGGACGGAGGCCTTTTATACTTTTTCTGAGAAAGGGAGTATTGCATTTCAGCAGATGTGAAGAGCGTGGATCGTCTGGCGAAATTCTAAACTGGCGCCATCCTGACAGTTTCCAATCTATCTGTTAGCACGTTTTCTTTGAAGTTTCTTCTAGAAAGAACGAGCTGACTCAATTCGATTCAATTCGATTTATTTCAAACAACAAAAAATAATTACATTACGATTTAATGCGATTTAGTTGTATTTTTAACACAAAAGAAAACAGAAGAAGAAAAAACAACAAAAAGAACGATGATAAGTAACAATAAAATTCTATGAATATGAATTATAATTAATTAATAAAATACAATAATTCAAAGGAAAAACAGGGTAACGTGGTAAGATTCTTTAATAGAACACGACGAGCTTTAAGGCAGCAACTGCCCTTCTTCAGGTCTTATACAAGTGTAGACAAAGAAGTGCCATATTTATAAGCGAAAATATTTACATATATACGCGCAAGGAATAAGGAATTTTACATACTGAAGATTGGAAAGGGGAATTTGCATATTTACAAATAAAAATAGAACAAACTCTGTGTGAGAAATAGAGGCAAAAAAAAAAAAAACGGAGATAAAAATTAAACCTGAAGGCAAAAAACGGAGATAAAAATTGAACCGTAAATAACAATAAAACCTAGAAACATATCAGCGAGTGAGGCCGTAAAATATTGTATATTGCGGTGGGAGATCAATCTTCCGGTTAAAACTGGGAGTACAGTTGGACACCAGTGCTTCCAGAACCAAGCGTTGGTACTTGTTTCCAATATCCCTGTATACAGAAATCGTATCGTCTAAATTAAAGGAATGGTCGAAATCTGCCATGTGTTGAAAGATGAGAGATTTTCGATCTTTGGAACGTATTATATTATACGTTCGAAAGATCGAAAATCTCTCATCTTTCAACACATGGCAGATTTCGACCATTCCTTTAATTTAGACGATACGATTTCTGTATACAGGGATATTGGAAACAAGTACCAACGCTTGGTTCTGGAAGCACTGGTGTCCAACTGTACTCCCAGTTTTAACCGGAAGATTGATCTCCCACCGCAATATACAATATTTTACGGCCTCTCTCGCTGATATGTTTCTAGGTTTTATTGTTATTTACGGTTCAATTTTTATCTCCGTTTTTTGCCTTCAGGTTTAATTTTTATCTCCGTTTTTTTTTTGCCTCTATTTCTCACACAGAGTTTGTTCTATTTTTATTTGTAAATATGCAAATTCCCCTTTCCAATCTTCAGTATGTAAAATTCCTTATTCCTTGCGCGTATATATGTAAATATTTTCGCTTATAAATATGGCACTTCTTTCTCTACACTTGTATAAGACCTGAAGAAGGGCAGTTGCTGCCTGAAAGCTCGTCGTGTTCTATTAAAGAATCTTACCACGTTACCCTGTTTTTCCTTTGAATCATACAGCGTGGCGATATGATGCAAAATACAATAATAATATTAATAATAAAAACCTAACATACTCCACCCTTGTGGACTAACTTAGTCCTCAGCAAAAGGTAATGGTACTATTTTAGAGACAGTTCTAGTAAGGCGTTCTTGGTGCTTGGTCTTCACCTCGACGACTCGAACTTTTCCGTCCGCTCCCGGAAAGACTTTGGTGATGCGACCAAGGCTCCAATACATTGCTGGTGGTGATATGGTATCCTTGAGCAAGATGAGATCACCTTCCTTAATGTTGGGTGAGGATTTTTGCCTTTTTAGGCGTTGTTGCAAATTGTTGAGGTATTCTCGATTCCAATGTTTCCAAAATACATTTTAATTTTTTTATTTAGGCTCCAGCGATCGAGGTAGTTTATCGGAACATCATCATCATCATTAGATTCTGGAGGGGCAGTTAAGGGTCTCCCGATTAAGAAGTGTCCTGGTGTAAGAGGATTAAAATCGTCTGAATCTGAACTTAGAGGACAAATAGGTCGCGAATTTAAACAAGCTTCTATTTGAGTTGTCAGAGTGCTCAGCTCTTCAAATGTGAGTATATGAGACTTTAAGCATCTGAGAAGATGAAATTTGAAGGATTTTATACCAGCCTCCCAGATACCTCCGAAATTTGGGGCGGAAGGAGGTATAAAATGCCAGTTGATTCGTTCATTAGATATGAATTTTTGAATTGTTGAAGTTTTCAATATACCAAACTGCTCTCGGAGAATGTTGTTAGCTCCCCTAAAGTTGGTCACGTTATCACTAAATATATCAGGTTTTCCTCGACGAGAAATAAACCGCTTGGGAGCTGCGAGGAAAGCCGCTGAAGATAGGTCTGATACAATTTCTATATGAATTGCTTTTGTGCAGAAACATACAAATAAAGCAACATATGATTTTAATTTTACTTTGGATCTTTTGATGTTTGGTTTCATCAAAAACGGTCCTGCAAAGTCGATTCCAGTTTTAGTGAACGGAATTGATTTCACAATTCGGTGCATAGGCAGAT
Source organism: Cordylochernes scorpioides (assembly GCA_030710605.1). Classification (NCBI taxonomy): domain Eukaryota; kingdom Metazoa; phylum Arthropoda; class Arachnida; order Pseudoscorpiones; family Chernetidae; genus Cordylochernes; species Cordylochernes scorpioides. The sequence goes on from CP092879.1 coordinate 37,793,479, forward strand.
CTCCCATGATTTGCTTGGTAACTTGGCGTTTAGCCCTGAAACACACCATGCATTGGTGGATTATTTTCTTGACCAAACTTCTGCCTGCAGGAATCCAATATCGTAATCGTAGTGCTGACATAGTCAGTTGAAGACCAGAATGTAAATGATCCAGATGACACTGTCGCACTATTAATTCCGTGATAAAATGATCTCTTGGTAATATTATTGGATGCTTTTCATCAAATTGCAAATTTGAATGACGTAATCTTCCTCCAACCCGTAATAGTCCAGATTCATCAATGAAAGGATTCAAAGATAAAATCCTTGAGTTAGTTGATAAAGATTTCTTTTGTTTGCAACAGGTAATTTCTGATTGAAATTCAGAACTTTGAATGAAACGAATTATATTGTGAATTGAACTTGTTAATTCGCTTGTGTGAAGATAGATGTCCTTTCTTTCTTTCATTGAAAGAACATTGGACATTGAATACAAATCTATAAATCCATGCTGTAATTCTAACAAGTTAGTTGAGATTTGAGTATTTGAAAATGAAGTCTGGGAAAAGAAGATTAGTGGAATGAAAAACAGAGAAAGTTTTTCGTCTTTCACCTGAAATTTCTTACGGAAAATCATATTGAGTTTGAATTGGATCTTCAAAGTTCACATCCGAGAGCCAAGTTGGTCCTCGCCACCAAAGAGAGTGATCCACCAGCTCTGAAGGAGTTATACCTCTGGAAGCGCAGTCTTCAGGATTATCTTTCGAAATGACATAATGCCAGGAAGAATGTAAAGTCAATCTTTGAACTTCAGCAATCCTATTTCCGACAAATGGTTTCCAATGTCTAGATTCAGATTTAATCCAGCTGAGAACAATTTTGGAATCAGTCCATAAAAATACTCTATCAATTTGTGAGCATAAAGAATTGCGAATAGTATCATATAAAGTTGCGAGAAGAAAAGCAGCGCACAGCTCCAGCCGTGGTATGGAAATCATTTTCAGAGGAGCTACCCTCGTCTTGGAAGCAATCAGAGAAACTTTCACTTGGCCCGATTTGAAATGAGATCTTATTTAAAATACTGCCGCATATGCAACTTCTGAAGAGTCACAAAAACCATGAAGTTCAAGAGAAAGTAAAGCTCCCCTGCACGAGAAGTATCTAAGAATTTTAATTTTATTTAATACGGATAATTCCTTTTCGATTTTCTTCCATTGAGAGCACAAAGTATCAGGCAAGGGATCATCCCAATTCAACTTTTGTTTCCAAAGTGATTGAAGCAAAATTTTAAGACGAATAATAACTGGTGACAGCCAGCCTATAGGATCAAAGATTCTGGAGATGTGGGACAACAAATGTTTTTTAGAATTCGTTTGTTCTGGAATGTCATTAACAAGAATCTGAAAAATGTCCAAGGAAGGATTCCAACAAATACCAAGTATTTTGACACATGAATCACTCTCAAAATCCCGAAGATTATGCCTATCTTCAACCTGTTCTGAAAATCCAGAAAGGATCTCCGGGACGTTTGATCTCCATTTCCTAAGAGAAAATTCCGCTGAAGAAAGAAGATTATTGACTTCACGAATATGACATGTAGCTTCTTCAATTGTGTCTGCACCAGAAAGCAAGTCATCAACATAAAAATCGGTTTGTACTATTTTTGAGGCCACTGGGAAAGTTGACACCTTGTCCCTTGCAAGTTGATGTAGGGTGCGCATGGCGAGATATGGCGCACAAGACAATCCATATGTCACAGTCAGTAGTCTATAATCCAAAAAAGGTTCTGATGGTTTTTTTCTCCATAAAATTCTCTGGAAATCACAATCCCTAGAATCGATTCTTACTTGGCGATACATTTTCTCTATAACTCCTGAAAAAGCTATTGGGCGTGTTCGAAATCTTATCAGAATGTTGAAGATATCTTGTTGTAGTTTTGGTCCTACATGAAGAAAGTCATTTAGAGATTTGTCATTGCTAGTTTTGCAAGATGCATCAAAAACAACTCTCAATTTAGTGGTAGTGCTTTGCTCCTTAAAAACACAATGATGAGGTATATAATAACATTGTCCTGAAGGTGTATCCAGCTCATCACTGGGAATAAGCTCCATATGATTGATTAAAATATATTCGTCCATGAAATCACAATATTGTTTTAGGATATTTGGAGATTTTTGTAATTTTCTTTCAAGTGATAGAAATCGTTTCAGAGCATTGATCCTAGATTCGCCAAGAGTTGGCAATGTTCTAAATGGCAGCCCAACAGAGTACCTTCCATTCTTACGTGGGGGAAACCGGCCGAACAGTCGGCACCAGAGTTAAAGAACATATCAGGAACGTAAGGAACCAAGATAGCAGATCTCTTATTTATCAACATGAGGATTCTACTGGCCATCATTTTAACCTACAAGATGTTAAGTGTTACTTCCGGAATATATTCTCTAAATATATTAGACTTATTCTTGAATCCTTGATTTCGAACGATAAAAAGAGCATTAATAGAAGGATCGATATACCACAGCAGTACCTTCATATATCCCATAGCTAAATTCATGGTTTCTCACCCGGAGAGTTGGAATAGAATTATGTTAGTTGTATAAATACATAGTCGGTTTGTTAATTTTTTGCCTTATTGTAATTGCCAAGACTTATTTTAGTCCTTTTTATGCAATTTTAGCGTATCTCGAATTTCATAGTTTTAGAATTTATTTTTAATTTAAAGTTTTCGGCATATTTGCATGTATCGTTGTATACAATATATTTTATTACAATTTGTTTAATTTACTTCCGGTAGGATTAGTTCTACACCTTATATATAGTTTAGATTTTGTGTTATTTGTATATATATATTTTGCGAAATCGGCCTGAAGATAGGCTAACGCCTGAAAGCTCGCCAACATTCAGAATAAAGAAACTCGTTGCAATTTTTTCTTCCTTTCATTCATTTAATATATATTTCTTCACACGAAATTTCTTCTCTGGTTAAAGATTTGGCAGAGGGTACTGACTCCAGCTCCCAGAATTTTTTGAGAAAATCATCTTGTTCCTCCGACGCGAACATAGTTATATCTTGATTGGAATTTTCACCTGACAGTAATATTTTACCTGTAAGTAACCATCCCAATTTGGATCCGCACGCAGTGGGTCCAGATAAATTTTGGAATCTAACCTTCCCGTTAAATAAGCATGGAGCAAGCTCTGCTCCTATCACTAAATCAATCTGGCTAGATTTGTCAAAATTGGGGTCAGTCAACAGAAGATTTTTCAAATAAGGCCAATTATCCTTTTCTATAAAGAAATTGGGCAATTCTGATGTGATCTTATCAATGACTATAGGATTGGCGTTGAATATTAGGTTTGAGAAATGTGGGTTTAATTGGAGAGAGAGACCTCACCCATTGATTGTTATACAAGTTTGTTTCTCAAACCAAAAACTGTAGTTTTACATTCAGCAAGAGGAAGATTTAATTTCTTTCGACAACTATTTGTTATAAGACACCTTTGAGAGCCTGTATCTATGAGGGCTCTACATGTTTGAAGAACCCCGTTTTCCGATTTGACCTTTATTAAAGCCGTAGAGAGTAATATCCGATCATGACTTTTGTTGTCTGCAAAACATGAGACACTGGCATGGGTCAATGGAGATATGTCCGCAACAGGACTTAACATTTCTGGTTTGAACTGATGCAAAAGAGTATGATGTCTCTTATTACATGATTTGCAATTTTGCGTGAAGACGCATGACGATACTCTATGGTTAGATCTTAGACAGTTGTAACATAGACGATTATCTTTTACAAATGTCCATCTTTCAGGTAACATCATACCATTAAACTTAGGACATTTTAACAAAAAATGTTCACCTTTACATAAGACGCATGACTTGACTCTGCTATCTATACTAGAGCCAGAGGCAAATGTTGCTGAATGAGAATGTGTAGATTTATTCATTTTGTAGAATTGTTTTGAATTTTCTTTATTCTGAAAACTCCCGAGACTTCCAGCAAATCTTTCCAGGAAAGAAACCATCTTTTCATACGATGGATATTCTTTTTCAAGCAAACTCATCTCCCATTCCTTTCTTATTGAACGATCAAGTTTTGATTGAATTATATGAATTAAAATCATATCCGATAAATTATTACGTTCCAATCCGAGGATAGAGAGATTCTGAATGCTTTCGTTACAAGTGTCCAGAAGATCAAGTAAATCTTTAGTCGATTCTTGTTTTACATTTTTTAGATCATACAAATTTTGAATTTGTTTAAAAGCCAATTCACTTTTTTTGTCGAATCTATTGACCAAGGTTTGCCAGGCAATAGGATAATTTTCATCAGAAATATTGAACGCCCTAATAAGTCTAGCGGCATTTTCTTTTAGTGCAGAATTTAAATATTGAAGTTTTTGAAAATTTCCCAGTGTTGGATTTTGATCAATAGATCTATAAAAAATTTCCTTAAAACTCAGCCAATCTGAAATATCACCACTAAAAGTGGGCAATTGAAATTTGGGAAGTTCTAAATTTGTTTCACCAGAAAAATGTATTTTTATTTAAATTTCCCAGCGATCGATTTATTTTTATCAAAAAAGAATTGATTTTAGACTTTGCCTCAAAGGATACCTTAAATTTTTCTTCAGCATTAATGCCTTTATATTTTACTAATTTCACATATTGATTATCAAAGCTAGCTTTTAAATTTAACAAGTCTTCTTTATTTTGCATAAGTGCGTATTTATCATTGCCTTCTAAATTATATTCTACATCTGCTTTTATCAATTCTAAACTTTTAATCAGAGATTCAAAAATTAAGATTTCTGTTTCCATATTTTAAAGATTAGTATTCAAAACCTAACCTTTCTTTATTTCTATGGCTTCTAAGAACTTTCTATTTCTTCTACTTCTTTCCCGGGTTTCGGCACCAAAAAATGTTAGCACGTTTTCTTTGAAGTTTCTTCTAGAAAGAACGAGCTGACTCAATTCGATTCAATTCGATTTATTTCAAACAACAAAAGATAATTACATTACGATTTAATGCGATTTAGTTGTATTTATAACACAAAAGAAAACAGAAGAAGAAAAAAAAAAAGAACGATGATAAGTAACAATAAAATTCTATGAATATGAATTATAATTAATTAATAAAATACAATAATAATAATAATAAAACCTAACACTATCCTTAGATGTTGTTGAACTTCTAAATCTATCTCGATTTTAGACGTTTTGACCTTTTGCTTTAGCTCAACTATTAATCTATTACAGACTTTTATTTATTTATCCTCAGTTTGTACAAAGTACATTACATATGATGATGTAATGACACATGTCAATAATGCGTATAATTATTTACAGATGTGTTTCTATTATACAACATGAAAATCTTGTTATAAGTTATATACAATATGGGGTTGTTGCTTTAAATTACCATAGATGTATATGTATTTTTATATCAATTTATATATTCATTTATCTATATATTTAACATTATATAAGGCTATTTATTCATATATATTTTGTATTTATGCTTATATAATCTCATATGGGCATATTTGTGTAATAAAGTAGTTTCAATATTAATATATATATATCTCTCTCTCTCTTTGAGAGGAGTCCCCTTAATCTAAAGCTAAGAAAGATGGCATAGCACTGCCAATCTCAGCTTGTTGTTTGATTGCAATAAAAAAAGAGCTCACACCTAGTTTTTATGTCTTTTATTATAAGACTAGTAATATAATTTTATTCACGATCGAACGTTGTGGCCCATTGTATGTATTACATCCCAAACACGATGCGACGCCAGCCATCTCTGTCTTGAGCTCGATGTATCATCTCGGCGACCGTTAAGCCAGCGAGTTTCTTTAATTATAAAACTATATGTCGTAATATAAAGGTTTTTGTGTGATTATTTTGTTGGGAAATCTAGTTAGGTGCTGATATTGGATTACATTAGTGTATGGAGATCAAGATAGTGATTGATACAAAATATCTGACGGGGTTGTTGTGTTATTATTTTGATTGCACATTAAAGTCGTTTTATATTACACTACTATTTACATAATTTGTTATTTATAATATATGCAAAAATATAAATCAATTATGGTGAAATGATTCTAGATATAAATTTGCATATTTCGCTATGCATTTGTTATCGGACATATCGGTTTTTATAAAAGGTGGTATATTTTATTTTACCCCATCGTAAAAAACACAAGCTGAAACACTCAATTTAGCGTTGAGTTAGTAATCCAAATAATTCATATTTTTTTTATAACTCTCTCAGTGTATATTTCTCTAATTATACATAAAATATAAAACATAACTACCGAGAATTAGATAGAAAGAAAGAAAAACGACTATAAAAGACTATAGAAAAAGAAAAAAGCTTAACTAGCGACAAGTTAAAAACACATTTCAAGCAAAATGCACTCTCTCTATGGGAACGTTTTTGTCTCATTAAAGTAATAAAACGCAAGTGTTTAACTACAAAATATTGGGTCTAAACATGCAAGACCTGCCAGGTGCATAATTTATTTTATCTCGAAATTTTTCCCTGCAACACGGAAGTTACCAAATAAGTCCTTCTTTCTCATCTCATTAGAGGAAGGGATATAGTGGGGCAATATCTTGAGATAAGATCTTGTTGGAGTTCTCTTAATATGAGATGACCTCTCTTGAGAGACCAGAGACCCAGAGAATAGGTCGGTAGACGAGGGGGTAACACCCTCGATTCCCGACAATCATGAACTGGGATCGAATCCCGCGTTAACTTC
>CP092879.1:37800328-37903697 GCA_030710605.1 Cordylochernes scorpioides
ATAGTGCCCCCTCTAAATAGCGCCCAATTTTAAATACGTAGTACAATGCGATTTACATTAAAAGTGACCTATTTTGGTGAGTCCCAAGAGGGGGGCGCTATAGACAGGTTTAACTGTATATATATATATACACTCATTGACAAAACTTAAGGAAGTGAGAATTCTTAGATATTACCTGTTTTTTTTTTTTTTTTTTGGAGACAGAGGCAATTTTGTTCACATTTGGTTATCTTTCAGAGTTATTGTCTGAATCCCGATATACATGCTGAAAGATACTACTTCCTTAAGTTTTGATTATGAGTATAATAGTTTATATAAAAGGGCGTACCTGGATCTGTAAAGAAAAAAAGCATTTTTTTCTCAAATATTTCGAGAGATTGCTCCCTCTTTTGTATATTAGTGTTATGGTACATATACAAGTTACAAGCCATGATAAACATTGTAGTTATTCATCGACAGCTTTTTACTGTATTTACATCACGTGTCTACCTATTCGGAATATGGAGAGAGCAATTCATAATAAAACCACTGTATAACAAAAAAATCGACGCACCAAGAAGAAGTTGTCAGATTAGGACAAAAATTGGTCTATGTAAAGAGCATGTATAGGGAAAAAAAACGATAAAAATTTCAGAACAATTAATTGTTTTATTTCAAAGTTTGATCGTCACAAATTGAGAATGTCAATATGTCGTTGGACCCCCACTGGCCTGGATGCAGGCTGCCACCCGGCGTGTCATGGACTGATAAAGATTCCGGATGGTGTGCTGCGGGATTTCTTACCAAATGGTCTCCAACTGTCGGGCTAAATAGTCAACAATCCGGGATAGTTGCAATCGCCTTCCCATCACGTCCCAGATGTGCTCTATGGGCGAGAGATCAGGCGACCTTGCTGGCCACAGAAGAGTTCGACAAGATTGAAGAAAATCCATAGTAACACGTGCCGTGTGTGGCCGGGCATTATCTTGTTGAAAAGTAAGCACGGGGTGATGTGAGAGGAACGGCAACAAAACAGGCCGTAGAATGTCATCTACTACGTACCGTTGTGCTGTCAGGGTGCCAGGAATGACTACCAATGGGGTCCTGCTATCAAATGAAATGGCACCCCAGACCATAACGCCCTGTTGTGGACCTGTGTGGTGTTCGACAGTAAGGCCAGGATCCACACGCTGCCCAGGACGTCTCCAGACACGTTTGCGACGATCGTCAGGACACAGTAAGAAACGGGACTCGTCACTAAAGACTATACGTCCCCAGTCGGCGCAGTTCCAAGTTGATCGCTCCCGACACCACTGTAGTCGGACTTGTCGGTGCACGGGTGTGAGGGGTAGGCATCGTAACGGTCGGCGAGCTCTTAGATTCCGCTCTCTCAGTCGCCTGTTGATGGTCATTTTGGACACTTGTGTGCCGGCACACGTTGGATGGTAGATAACGTGGATTCCGGTGCTGCGACAGCCATTCTGACAATTGCTCTGTCCTCCCGTTCTGTTGTTGCCCTTGGTTGACCGCTACCGTCCTGACGTTGCATACTTCCGTTGTTGACCCACTTTTGCCAACATCGCCTAATAGCCGCATCACTTCGACACAGATGTCGCACGATTAGTCGATTAGACCAACCAGCCTCTTTCAATCCAATGGCACGACCAGCTTCAAACTGACATATGTTCGTAATGAGCACGAATCTATCGGCGAGGCATTGATACAGTAGAAATAGGCGTACTGCTAAAATGTTAAACGGAAATTTTGAAAATCAGCTCGTGCCGCGCCGAATATTGAGTCTAGAATGCTCGTGCTGGATGCGCAGTTCAGATGCGCTGGAGCTCTTGCTTTGCATTAATCGGCCACCAAATTTCAATCATTTGCATGTTTGGTCGAAACCTCTTTGTATACGTATTTTCATATAAATCGGACAACTGCTTCTTGGTGCGTCGATTTTTTTTTGTTATAGAGTATATATTAAAAAAAAAAAAAAAAGATTGCTAATAAGTCGTAATTTTATCTGTTAATATGTATATAGGAGTTGACGATAAGTTGAATGGAAATTAATGGTAAGTAGAGATAAACCTCTTTCCAGTTGGTCTCGAGGACCACGCCATCACCATCTCCTCAGCGGCGAAGTACGCGATCTACGTATTCTTCGTAAATCGTGAAATACGTGGTGTCGCTGAAGACCCGCTGGTGATTCTCCACCAAACTCTGCAGTACTGGCAAAGGCTCCATGTTCTTTGTACATATTATGATGCATATATATATATATTTTTTAATAGTCCAGACTGTGCACTTTGCATGTATTGACAATATGTCAATAAAATTATTTTAATTGTCAATTGTCCAATAGAGATGTTAAGTCTCCACAATTAGAAAGCCTCAACAGGGCTGATTCATCCAGGGCCTTCTAGAGGCTCAGAAACGCCCAGGGCGAAGTTTTCTTGCAGCATTTCCTCATCCAGTCCCCTCTCCCCTTTATATGTTTGCAAGGATGGGCCGGGTGAGACCTGAATGACGACGCCCTGGCCATCTTAACGTATGCCAAAACTCCACCCTTGCCGGTCCCAAGCTCGAATGAAAAAGGAGGAGGGGGAGCAGAAACAAGCTCACTAAAAAACCTGGCTCAGCTGGCCCGGCTGATAGTACCCTGTAAGGGCTCCTAATCCAGGGATACAGGATGAGCAGTGTTTGTACTCCATGTTAGGAGCGGCTGCACATGGCGTCTGTTCCTCATGTCAGAGGCGGCCATTTCTTTTGGAGCTAAGTCGGCCTGCCACTAAGTAGTGCTCCCAGTCTCAATGACAAAGGCAGACGCATTCTACTTCACACAGTCATGATGGTTGTCAAACAAGCTTGATACCCTAATATGATTGAGTGGAGATAAGAAAGAAAAGGAAGACGTCTGCCAAGACATGTCTCTATAGGTATCATCTCCTGGAGATAGAGATTATCTGGCCGGCATTCATATTTCTGTGAAAAATAGACCAGTTAGAGTTTTTTATTTTCTCAACGTTTCGACAAAAATCTTTTGTCTTCGTCAGGAGAAATAAATAAAAATAAGCATTTGGCAAGGCGTTAAAAATTGTTCTGAGGTTGCAAGGGCGTTCTCACATGATTTTTCGAATTTAGTACAACATCTAAAGCACGAGTTAAAACAAATATTAAATATGTCAAAGACTATGATATTGCCACGTGGAAAATTAGGGAAGACAAAAACTTCAGAGGGGACAGTAATTTATTTCGGGGAAGGACAAAACTAAGAAGGGTAAACAAAAGATAAGCCACGAGGGAAATTTACAGAATAACAAAATATAAACATAAAAATGACCACTCTGTTAATAAAAATATTAAAATTAATAAATACTTTGTTACATAGCTTCTTCCCTATGGGAGCTGTGACCCACAGCTAGCAATTATTGTAGATACTGACATGGATCTGATGTGCTTCTGCCAAGGATTCCATCGAAGTCTTGGAACTTTGTCCCTAGTACCTTTGCGTCCTTTTTCTTGCGGCGTGAAGAGTGGCTTTGTCGTCGTATCGTCTTTAGGGACATCGTCATCTTCGAGGGAAGTCTTGTCTTTAGCACGGCGGTGGAATCCTGGAGTCAGTCTCCGAAAATGTAGATCACAGCACCCATGGCTTAAAGGTCTTCTCGGCGGTCTTCAGTTTGTCTTCCCTAACTTACCCAGCATCTCCACCAAAATGCCACGTGGAAAATTAGGGAAGACAAAAACTTCAGAGGGGACAGTAATTTATTTCGGGAAGGACAAAACTAAGAAGGGTAAACAAAAGATAAGCCACGAGGGAAATTTACAGAATAACAAAATATAAACATAAAAATGACCACTCTGTTAATAAAAATATTAAAATTAATAAATACTTTGTTACATAGCTTCTTCCCTATGGGAGCTGTGACCCACAGCTAGCAATTATTGTAGATACTGACATGGATCTGATGTGCTTCTGCCAAGGATTCCATCGAAGTCTTGGAACTTTGTCCCTAGTACCTTTGCGTCCTTTTTCTTGCGGCGTGAAGAGTGGCTTTGTCGTCGTATCGTCTTTAGGGACATCGTCATCTTCAAGGGAAGTCTTGGCTTTAGCACGGCGGTGGAATCCTGGAGTCAGTCTCCGAAAATGTAGATCACAGCACCCATGGCTTAAAGGTCTTCTCGGCGGTCTTCAGTTTGTCTTCCCTAACTTACCCAGCATCTCCACCAAAATGCCACGTGGAAAATTAGGGAAGACAAAAACTTCAGAGGGGACAGTAATTTATTTCAGGGAAGGACAAAACTAAGAAGGGTAAACAAAAGATAAGTCACGAGGGAAATTTACAGAATAACAAAATATAAACATAAAAATGACCACTCTGTTAATAAAATATTAAAATTAATAAATACTTTGTTACACTATTGAGAGATCCTGTCCTTATCTGGAGGAGGAATCTCTCAAGATGGAGGAACCTCCCTTCCTGAGAAGTTTTTTTTATATTTAATCACTAAATTGTAAATTCTCATTAATATTTGTAATTCTCATTTTGTATCAATTGACTAAGAGTGTCAATAAGATATTTTTGAATTGTCTATGTTTGCAACTAATCTGTTAATATATATAAAATTAGAACAAAAGTGTTAAATTTATATTTATATAAGGTTGGTGAATTAATAGAAAAAGTATCTCTTCTAATCGCGCAATTCAAAGTTGCTGATAGCTTGCGCCATCTATCGGAATAAATATCAACTAATCGCTGATATTTAAAAATTTATTTCAGAATGTTGGCCAATATAAATCCTTTCTATTAACCAAGATTAATCAACAACAAAATGCTTTATTAAGAACTTTTGGTCTTATTCAAATTCCCCGAGTAGAAGAGGGTACATACAGGAATAACAGTCATAGTAACGATAAAATCAGCAATGTTATTTACAATTTATCAATTAAGGGGAAAGAAGAAAGAAAAGCCTTTGCATAAACTTATATACAAGAAATCGAGAACAATCAGTTCCTTTTCTTAAATAACAATAATTAGTAAATAAAGATTAATCAAGAAAGGGTATTTGTACAATATTCTGTAATAAATCAAAATTTCAATGATTAGTTGATATTTATTCCGATAGATGGCTCAAGCCATCATCACAATTTTCAGTTTCACGATCAGGAGATGTTCTAAAAACTAATTAGTAATTCCTCTAATTGCAGCATATAAAAGCAGAATCGTCCAATACAATATTCGAAATCTAAGAAGCGATCTTGTAGATTAAATTGACGAAACCGCTGGGAGGGTTCACTACTGATGATCCAAGCTCTCCCAATATTATTTTTTCACCATAGTAAGGATAGTAGAAGTTTATTTTATATTTAAAAATAAATTTTCGTGCTTAAATAGTTCCAATTATTATATATGGGTGGCACGTTATCTAATAAAAAATCCCTCTCTCTTTATAGATACGAGGTGTGTTCAAAAAGTATCGCGACTTTTGTGTTTTTTCAAAAATTATTTATTTATTCATGAATACCTATTTTGTCCCCTTCATAGTAATCCCTATGAGATATTATACACTTGTGCCAACGGTTTTTCCAATCTTCGAAGTACTTCAAAAAATCATTTTTTAAAATCATTTTCAGCTCCTCCTTCGATGCCGTCTTTATCTCGTCAAGCGTAGCGTAACGTCGTCCTTTCATGGGCCTCTTCAGTTTAGGGAACAAGAAAAAGTCACAGGGGGCCAGATCTGGGGAATACGGTGGCTGCGGCATCATTAGTGTGTTGTTTTGGCCAAAAAGTCGCGCACAAGCAACGATGTGTGAGCAGGGGCGTTATCGTGGTGCAAAGCCAATTTTTGTTCTTCCACAAATCCGGGCGTTTCTGGCGGATTGCTTCGCGCAAATTGCGCATAACTTGCAGGTAATATTCCTTATTGACCGTTCTACCCTGTGGCAATAACTCATGATGCACCACGCCCCTGCAATCGAAGAAAACTGTCAGCAAAACTTTCACATTCGACCGAACTTGGCGCGCTTTTTTCGGTCTTGGTTCGTGCGGCAGCTTCCATTGAGATGATTGAGCTTTGGTTTCCACGTCATAACCATAAACCCACGCTTCGTCACCAGTTATGATCCTCTGGAGCAAATTTGGGTCGTCGCGGACAGAGTCCAACATCTCATTAGCAATGTTCATGCGATGCTGTTTTTGGTCGCAATTGAGCAATTTTGGTACGAATGCCGTCTCATGCCCAAATCATTGATAAAAATCGAATGGCACGAGCCAATCGATATGTTTAGGTCCTCAGCAACTTCTCTAACGGTGATTCGACGATTGGCCAATATCATTTTCTCCACTTCATTATTTTTTCGTCTGTTGTTGAAGTGCTCGGGCGTCCGGCACGCTCTTCGTCGTTCACATCTTCTCGGCCTTCTGAGAACATTTTGTACCACCGATAAACGTTGCTTCGGTCCAAGGTAGCTTCTCCGTATGCCACAGTCAACATTCGGAATGCATCCGCGCACTTAATTTCGTTTTTCACACAAAATTTGATACAGGTTCTTTGATTCATTTTTTTAATAGGTAAAAATCGAAGACGATCCAAAACACCTGCAAGCAAAGCAGCTGTCAACAATTAAGTGAACATTCAAAATGGCCGAGCTTGTCGGCATAAGTGAGAGACATGAGTACCAACATAAAGCCACAAAAAGATCGAATTTCGAATATACGTAACCCGCGAAAATTCAAAGGTCGCGATACTTTTTGAACACACCTCGTATATATAATTGGTTGATGTGGCTATGTTTTTTTTTCTGAATCAACTTCCAACCAACAAATCTTTGGAAAACATATTTACATATTATTTTACAAAGGTTTCAGAAGATTCTCCATTCCACAATGTAACTCAACTTTCACGACATATCCCCAACCAAAGTTCAATGAGAGAAAAAGAGACATAGAGAGACTATGGTTTTACGGGCTACTAACTAAAGTGTTAAATAGGTATTTTGGTAACATTATGAGTTTTTTACACTTTGAGGCCTTCTTACAGCGTGTGATAAAGCATCTGGGGTGACCACTTAGCTCACCTTGGGCCGTAAGAATCCACCGAATTGGCCCAAGACTCGTTTTAATAAATCACGTAAACCTTGCACTATAAAGCTTAAGAAGTTAATTTACGCTTTCCTTTTTGGTTATTTACTGATGGTTTTTTATTGAAACTTATTTTATCAAAACACACTCGTTCTTATCCCCTTAAACTATCTTAATCCATCTTTTAACACTCAAGTCTACTGGAATCTATATTTACTCTCATCTGGAAGGCATTTACTAAATTTCTATTTCTACTGGAGTCTATATTTCCTCTCATCTGGGAGGCATTTACCATTATCGGGCGGCTCCCTGGCATTGATGGGCTGAGTCTTCGGGTGAAGTCTGGATGATAAGGCCCTGGCCATCCTGGCGTCTGCCAAGACACACATCTATAAGTACTTCCTCGGCGTGGAACTGAGGAGTGTTCAAGAAGACCTTGTCTGGAGAAGAACTCTCTCAAGGTGGGGAAGTCTTCCATGCTGAAGAAATTTGTACATATTGTTGCACCAGGTTGCGGCTTGGCAGACTCTTCAGCCTTGATTCTCTCCTCAGACGTGTCTTGCATCTTACCAGAGCGTGTTTCAACCATCCTACAAATTTATAAAAGGGAATAATGAGATAAGTCTACTTTTAGTAGCCTCCAGAATAATTTATTTATTTCCTCACATCAAAGAGAGCAGTGAAGTCACACGTGTACCTAAATACAAATGATGACAATCTAAATAATCTGTGTTTTAAATAAATATATATATATCATAGAATATTTTATATATAAAAATAAATAAATATATAATTTAAATTTCAAATATATTAAAAATAATATAAGAAATACGCCATTAATCATGATGTAACACTTCCCCCTCTCCAGAGGTCGTCACGTCCTCGTGAGTTACCTCATCAATTCTCTCAAAATAGGGTTTGAGTCTTGAGACATGGACAATCAATGGGTCTTGGCCAGGATTATCTTTTGGCTCAATTAAGTAATTTACGTTAGACAGCTTCTTTAATATTCTATATGGGCCAAAATATTTTCTCAGTAGTTTCTCACACTTTCCTATTTTCCTAATTGGTGTCCAAACTGCTACTAATTCTCCTGGTTCGTAGCTTCTTTCCATGTGTTTCTTGTCATAGTTCTTTTCATTCTTTCTTGAGTCTTTATTGTGTTGTTAATAACTAATTTTCTTGTTCTGTTTATTTTGTCTAAGTGATGTTTTATGTATTCATCATAATCATCCTTGTCAATCTCCACCGAGATATTCCTGTCGTCCAAAAGAGACGTGGGTTCTCTTCCAAACATCAGGAAAAAGGGAGAATATCCTGTGGTTTCCTGAATTGTAGTATTGTAAGCGTGAGTGATGAATGGGAGTATTTCGTCCCAATTTTTCTGATCAGTGTTCACATACATACTGAGCATATTGATCAATGTTCTATTTAACCGCTCTGTCAATCCATTAGTCTGGGGATGATAGCTCGTTGTGAAGCAATGTTTAATCTTGCACGTTTTCATCACCTCTTTCATTAAATTACTGGTAAATTGAGAGCCTCTGTCACTAATAAGATATTGTGGGGCTCCGTGCCGAAGAAAAATATCCTCTACTAGAAATTTAGAAACTTCTTTCACTGTTGCTTCCGAGACTGCTCTTGTTTCTGCATATCTAGTGTAGTAG
Source organism: Cordylochernes scorpioides (assembly GCA_030710605.1). Taxonomy (NCBI): domain Eukaryota; kingdom Metazoa; phylum Arthropoda; class Arachnida; order Pseudoscorpiones; family Chernetidae; genus Cordylochernes; species Cordylochernes scorpioides. The sequence goes on from CP092879.1 coordinate 37,809,054, forward strand.
TCCGTCAGCACGATTATCCATTTTTCCCTGTTTTTCGTAGATGGCAGTGGACCAACAAAGTCAATTCCAATTCTTTCGAAAGGAAAGTTGGCTGGGGGGATGGGCTGTAGTAGTCCAGAAGGTAATTGGTTTGAGCCTTTCCTACTTTGGCAAAGGTGACACGTCTTAACGAATTCTGAGACATCCTTTAGCATGGATGGCCAAAAGTATTTACTCTTTATTCGGTACATGGTTCTGGCGACGCCCAGATGGCCATTCGACATATGATTGTGATATTCTTTCATAATTTCTCTCTTTTTATTCTCTGGAACCACACTGCCTTCAGGGTTCGGGTTTTTCTTAAAGAGGCATCCATCTTCTTCTTTAAAGTTTTGCGCAATTGATCGCCTGCTTCCATTAAGGTTTTTCTTAACACTTTCGATAAATTTATCCTCTTCGTCTGTTATTTGATTTAAAAATAGCCTTTCAAAATCCTCATCCCAATCAGTTTCTGGTAAGGGTCCCCTAGATAAGCCATCGGCGTCCAGATGCTTCTTTCCCGATTTATGTATTATATCGAAGTCATATTCTTGAATTTTCAATGCCCATCTTGCCAATCGACCTGTTGGATCCTTCAAGTTTTTGAGCCAGCATAAGGCGTGATGGTCTGTTACTATTTTAAAGTGTCTTCCATAAAGGTAGGGTCGTAATTTTGACATTGACCAGACAACGGCCAGACATTCTTTTTCAGTGGTTGAATAATTTTGCTCCGCTTTACTCAGGGTACGACTCAAATATGAGATCACCTTCTCTTCACCACCGATGTCTTGGACAAGAGTTGCACCTATGCCGATGTTGGACGCATCAGTATGAATATAAGTAGGCGCATTTGGATTGAAGTGCCCTAAGATTGGTGGACTTAATAGTGCTGTTTTTAGGGTTTGAAACGCTTCCTCTTGCCTTTCTGTCCAGGTAAATGATACACTTTTTTTTAATAAGGTTGGTCAAAGGGTCAGCAATTTTTGAGAAATCTTTGATAAATTTTCTATAATATGAGCACATTCCCAAAAATGATTGTACTTCTTTGACCTTTGTGGGCCGAGGGAAATTTCTGATAGCTTTGATGTTATGTTCCGCGGGTTTTATACCATGTTTGCTCGTTATATAGCCGAGAATCTCCAATTCTTCAAAAACAAATCGGCATTTTTTGTCGTTTAATCTTAAATTAGATTCACGAAAACATCTAAAAACAGCTTCGAGTCTTTTGAGGTGCGTTGGAAAATCCGGGCTATATATGATAACATCATCCAGATAACACAAACAAATTTGCCATCTCAGATTTCCAAGCATATTCTCCATATTTCTCTCAAAGGTAGCAGGCGCGTTACAAAGTCCAAAAGGCATCACGTTGAATTCATATAACCCATGTGCCGTAGTGAAAGCCGTCTTCTCTTTGTCTCTCTCTTCAATTTCGACTTGCCAATATCCCGATTTGAGATCTATTGCTGAGAAGTACTTGGATCCTTGGAGAGAATCCATTACATCATCAATTCTTGGGATTGGATAAACATCCTTCACTGTTACTTCATTTAATTTCCTGTAATCCACACAAAATCTGTATTTGCCATCTCGTTTTTTGACCAATATAACGGGAAAGGACCAGGGACTTGAAGATGGTCTAATTATTCCTTCTTCAAGCATCTCGTCTATTTGATCCTTTATGATGGTTCGTTCCTTAGCACTTACCCTGTAAGGCTTGTGCTTTATCGGTTTTGCGTCTTCTGTATGAATCTGATGTTTTACCAAATTGGTCCTGCCTAACCTTGATGAGAACAAATCAGTATACTTGGCCAAAATTTGTTTTAACCTCTCTTGTTCTTTAAATGATAAATTTTTGTTTATTTGAAATTGTATTTCGTCATTTTCATTCTGCTTCTCTATATTCTCTATAAAATTTACCTCTGCAGGAAGACTTCCATAAGCCAATGTTTGGTCTTTCATGATTTTTAAAGGTCGAGGATAAGGGTTCGTTATCCAGATATGAGTTTTCTTATCCGTGACAGTAAGCAAACTTCTTGCCAATCGAAGACCATTTGTTTGAGTCATTTTGTTGTTCTCTTCGATGACATATTCCCCATCCTCTGCTTCTATTGAGGCCCTAATCAATTTAATAGATAGTTTAGGTATAACGGTATCTGTAGTGCTCTTTATTTTTTTTAGATCATAATTGCTTACGTCATGATTACTCATCAAATTATATTTTATCGTTTCTCGTTTACAATCAATTTTAGCATTCATTTTTTTAAGGAAATCTCGTCCAAGAATAAGAGTTCGTAGACGCGCGTCCATTACTACAAATTCGTGGGATAATTCAGTGTCATCAATTTTTAAATCTAAAATAATGCTACCTACCATATCTAATTTTTTCCCATCGGGTCCTGAACATGTTTTAGTGAGACTATTTATTTCACGGCCAGCAAAAAGTGCTGTCCTTAGGTCGACCACTGAAAGATCGGCGCCTGTATCAATCAAAGCTTCGCATAACCCTATCTTGTCCACATTAATATTAATTTTGTACCTAGGGTCCAACTTTCTAATTCCATTTATGGGCGACTTGCTTTGATTGAAGGAATCAGGCGCGACACTTAGTTTAAATCTTCCAACACGGAATATCTATTCCGTGTAGGAATATTCGTTTGTGTGTCATTACAAACATCCGCATAGAGGCGAGGCCGTGTATAATCTTTTCTTTCGTCCATTTGAAGATTTTCTTGACTCGTGTCTTGGGAAACTGAGGGGTCCTTTTCTACGATCCTCACAAACTTGACTCTGCAATACCGCGCTACGTGTCCTGGCTTGTTACACTTGAAACATATTGGTCTCCCGTCTTCTGTCCTATTCCTATTTGAATTTGGATTCTTATTGTATGTTTTACTTGGGTAGACCGGTTTTGGCTCAGGATTGGGAGTGTAAGATCGTCTAGGGGCAGATACCTGGGGCAGAGGCTTGTTCTGGTAGTACCTCGGAGTGGGGGCCTGGGGCTTGGAGGTGTTCTGGTAGTACCTCGGAGCGGGAGCCTGGGGCTTGGAGGTGTTCTGATATGGTCTTCTGAACGACGTAGCATTCTTCCATTGCTCTTGATGATGGGGACGAGGAGAGCGTGGTCCATTATATAGAGCTTTTGATTTTTCTGCACGTTCTTTGTAATTCTTTTCGAACAAATCCAGCTTTTTACAAATTTCTAAGAGTTCATTGGTATTTTTAGGAGGGTTTAGGTGAAGGGCAAAAGAGTATTCTTTCTTTAACCCTCCAATAACCCAGTTTATTTTAGTCTCTTCTTCCATTTGGGGGTCGACCTTGTTGCACAGTACAAGGATATCCTCTGCGAACCTGATTGCAGGTTCATTCCACTGTTGCATCCTGTTTAGTCTCATCTTAATTTCTTCTTTGTTGGCGTCTGAGGCAAAATCCTCAATTAGGCGGCTCTTGAAATTTTCCCAGCTGGTGAAACTTATCTTGTGTAGGTTCAGCCAGGTTTTGGCGCTACCAATCATATTCATGGCAGCATAGCGAGAGATAATGTAGTCTGCCCAATGGTACAGGAAGCCAATTTCTTCAAGAGATTCAATCCATGGGCGAGGGTCTTCCGTCCCATCATACTTGGGGATGTCGATGTTGGGATTCAGGACAACTGGGTCGGAACTAGCATCTCTACCAATTGTTGCACCAGGTTGCGGCTTGGCAGACTCTTCAGCCTTGATTCTCTCCTCAGACGTGTCTTGCATCTTACCAGAGCGTGTTTCAACCATCCTACAAATTTATAAAAGGGAATAATGAGATAAGTCTACTTTTAGTAGCCTCCAGAATAATTTATTTATTTCCTCACATCAAAGAGAGCAGTGAAGTCACACGTGTACCTAAATACAAATGATGACAATCTAAATAATCTGTGTTTTAAATAAATATATATATATCATAGAATATTTTTAATATAAAAATAAATAAATATATAATTTAAATTTCAAATATATTAAAAATAATATAAGAAATACGCCATTAATCATGATGTAACAATATATAACTATGAGAAAACAATAGAAAAAATAAAAAAGGTCAGGTGTTGATATTAAAAATAATGAAGGCATATCCTGACCAGGAGCACGTGTACTTTTTAGATTGCAGAGCGCCTTCTAGTAGAATAGAAATCAACTAAACATTGATTTTTTAACTGTTCCCTGATATTTGGCCAATTTGGTATAGCACACACACACACACAAAAGCCTTTATTAAGACACACAGGTCTTACAGAGGATTCTCCTTGGGGTTACAAAACGGAGAAAGTGGGAAATAAAAATGGTGAAAGAATATATACATATGGTAAATATATACAGATTATAAAAAAGAATAAAGAAATAAGAAGAATTTTAAAAAATAAATAAATAAAATTAAAAATTTTTGGAAATATGGATGGGAGAAGTGGAGAGCGAAAAGAGGAAAGAAAACAGGTATTTACATATGGAACAAGTCAATTTAAGTTCTTCTGCTCACATAGCACAAGTGGACCATGGCTTTTTCAAGAAATCTTCAAGAGATTTTCCAGGAAAATCCGAGTGTTCAGGGTTGTAAGGTAAACACCGTTTTATCAGTGTGGGGGTTAACTTATCGTATCTGCCTAAACAAATGATTGGATGTTGGTTCTGTTCTTCTCATCAAACAGAAATTTTTGGTATGTTTGGATGTTCGGTTAAGTCTTTCTTTTTTTCAGCATTTTTATGGAAGTTATATAGATTCAGAGCTACTGAACTATTGTCTATAAAGTTGGATAATAAAGAATATAATGTGAAGTGTGTATGGCTTATCTTAGAAAAGAGTATTTTTCTTTCCGTGTCAAGAGGCTTGCATTCAAATATATAATGTTCTAATTCATTTTCGGTTCTATTTTTGCATAGTTGGCAATACAAGTCTTCTGTCCTTAGATATTTTATATGGTCTTCTCGATATAAAACAAATAGAATTCTCAATTGCGCAATGAGGCGTTTAGTCGGCAGTGGGAGTTCACTTAGTAGATAGTTCTCTGCTGCGAATGTTTTATGTAAATATTTGTAGTGTGTGTGCAGCTTCGAATTGGTTATTCTTGATTGATCGGTTTGGATAGACTGTTCTATAGTGATTCTGATAATTTGAGGTATTGCTTTCTGTAGAATATTGGGGTCTGAACAATTCTTTAACCACATGAATCCAGTTGAGTTTAGGATATTCATTAAATTTTCAGTAAAACCTATAAAGGTATTCGTTAGAGTGGATGTTTCCCATAATTGGGCTAGACAGATTGCGGGCAATCTGGATTTTTCCATTTTTAATATTCTTAACCAGAACTTTAGAATTAGTTTGGTTGCTGTGACTCCTAGTGAGAAGCGTCCGGTTTCCATGCGTAGTATGTAGCCTGGTGTGTTACTCGGCAACTTCAATAGTCGTCGGAGATAGTTATTCTGAATTTGGTCCAAGATTTTGTACTTTTCGTTTGCCCAAATTGGAGCAGAATACAGCAGAGTTGACAGGATAATCGAGTCTAATAGTTTCATTGATGAACCAAATGAATTCAACCTGGATTTCTCCATAATTTTCCATACTTCGCCGGTAGCTGCAAGCGCTTTGCCTTTAAAGTATGAAGCCACTTGACTAAACGAGATTGTTGTTGTGAGGGGATAGCCAAGATAGAGATATTTCGATGTCACTGTCAACAGTTGGACTCCCCAGAACCATTTGTCCGATTTTGCAGGGCGGCCACCATTTCGGAAAACCATTATCTTGGATTTTGATTCGTTCAGGGTTAGATGATTTGTTTCGAAGTATTTTTTCAACATGTTGATTTTTATTTGTAGATTGATTTTTGATTCTCCTATGAGAATTATGTCGTCGGCATACATCAAAAGGTGGACCGTTCCAAAATTAGGGAGGTATATGCCTGGTAGAGTAGAGTCATTAAAAATGTTGATTAAATCAGTTACAAAGAGTATAAATAGATAGGGTGATAAGGGTTCTCCTTGTAACACTCCCGATCGGATTTTGATGGGTTCAGTAAATAGTCCATTCCATCTCACCGTCGTTGTCATTTGTTCGAAGTAGTTCCTAATAAGGTTAACAAAGCGGAAATCCAGACCTAATTCACCCAATTTTGACCACAGAAGTGAGTGGGGAACAGTGTCAAAGGCCTTTTTTAGGTCCACAAAAAAAGCATAAAGTTTTCTTCTTTTACGTCTGAGAGTCAGCTGTATCAAGGACAACAGTGTGAATATGTGATCTTGACAGGAGTAGCCTTTTCTGAATCCAGCCTGGTTTTCTGGAATAATTGATCTACCTTCAATCCAGTTGCGTAATCGCGATTTTAGTATTGATGTGAAAAGTTTTGACAGATTACTAATAAGGGCAATTCCGCGGTAGTTTGATGGATTATCCCGGTCACCGCTTTTAAAAATAGGATGGATGATAGATTTAGACCATATTAAGGGATATGAACCAGAATTAATGATTCTGTTGAATATATTTTTTAGAGTAACAAGGTGTTCGGAAGGTAGGGTCTTTAATGCTTCATTCGGAATTTCGTCAGCGCCACAAGCTTTTTCATTTGCCAGACTGCAGATTTCTCTAGTTATTTCTGTTGTGGAAATTTCACAGTAGAGTTCAGGATCAATTCGTGAGAGAGTAGATAGGTCGCTTCCTATCGTCATTTCAGCAGAGAGCAGTTTGTTGTAAAAGCATTGCCACTCTAAAATTGTTATATTTCCTTGTATATAGCTTTTGTCTTTCAAGGTAGCTATAGTTTTCCAAAAGTTTGCAGAGTCACGGGCATTTTTAAGAACAATTTGGTATAGCCTGATCCACGATGACGAGCGCCAACAGCGCGAAACGCGTTCGTGGATGGCTTTTCTTGATTTATCAAGAAATTGGGTTGGCCAAATATCAGGGAGCAGTTAAAATCAATGTTTAGTTGATTTCTGTTCCACTAAAAAGCACATGTGCTTTTGGTCAGGATATGCCTTCATTATTTTTAATATATAACTATATATATATTTCCCTACATTTTATCTACCCTTTATTTACTATCTTATTGTATATTTTCTACCTCTGTAATCTTATATAGATTAGAAGAATCAATATAATTGCTTAAATTATCAAATTGTCTACTGGATCTAGAGCTCAGACTTTGCCGCTGGGAGCTATTCTAGGGAAAGCCAAAAGCTTCTGAGAGACGACCGCTAAAATATGTTTAATGTTTGAAATATTTAAAAAAAAATTAATATTGGAACAGTGCCAGGTACTGTTTTAGGGTAATTGGATCCTCTATTGATGGCTTTTTATAGATTTTTATACATTTATTTTTTTTGTCTAGATATTTTTTACTGCAGTGTTTAATATGTATTTAGCTAACACACCTAATGGATAGGACAATTAACAAATACCACACAGATTGTCATTTGACAGAAATTTAAATACATGTACTTGGTTGCCACGGGACTACGTTACTATATACATCAGGCTCTTCAGAAAGAGCCCATTTAAGACAAGTTTTTTTTTTTTGTATATTCTTATTCTTTTCGACTCTTATATAACGTAATTCATATAAAAATCATTTCTTTATCCACATTATAAAAATTTCCATACGTGTCAATAGAAACAGAATACTACTTAACCGATGATTTCCCTTTACCAGTCAAACGATGTATAGCTCAATCGAGAATACTATTTACAGTCTTCAAAAAAAAAAAAAAAGACACGTTCTGACGTTTGAGGCCAAAAATTTAATATGTACACTGTGTGACAAGGAAATTACTGAAGAACTCCCCCATTACCTGCTTAATTGTAATGCCCTTGATGAAGAAAGGAAGGCCCTATATCAACAAATTAAATGTACCAACACTTCACCCTACGTATTGCTTTCAAAAATATCAGCAAACAAATCTAAGGCAATAGCTTACTATAATTTTTTTTAGATCATCATTATGTAAGGACCAGTCAACAAGTGAATGACTTTTCAACGAAGAGTAAAGCCAGTTCAATTTCTATTTCACTATCTATTTAAATAACACAAGATGATTATTATCTTACCCAATTGGGAGAATCTGTATGGGGAAAGTCCCTAATAAAGGCTTTTGTGTGTGTGTGTGTGTATATGAAAATCATTTAGGATGCAACTCTTTATTAAAAAAAAAAAAAAGGCATCTCCTTATCGTGCAACTGAAAATTACTGATGGCTCCAGCTATCAGCAACTTTCAGTTGCACGATAAGGAGATGCCTTTTTTAAATTTTATTATTTTTTAATATATGCACCTTATCCCATTATAATATGACATTTGTACTATATTTTCAAATTTTTTATTTTAGAGCAACAATTCTATCAATATATTGAGAGAAAGATTGATGTGAATTATACGTTTTGATAGAGTTAATAAGATTATGGTGAAGTTTGTTTGAAGAATTTTGATCCAGTGTGATAGACATGTGCTCCACTCAAAGCAGCTTGTTCTAAAAGACATCGAGCTATATCTAGGTATTGAGTATAAGAAATTTGCGATATAATATTATAAAATGATCAAAAAATCTTTCGCAATAAGTTTGTTTATTCTAAAAAACTTATTGCGATAGTTTTTTAAAATCATTTATGATATCTAATTTTATTTCATTTTAAAGCGCTATGTCCCCCTAGGAACTTGCGCTGTCATACATGTATGCCTTTACATTTGTCTATACATATATGTGATATCTTGGGACCTCTGGGACCAGTGTTACCTGATGCTAGACGAACCTCGATGTCAACTCTACCGTGCAGTCGTGGTGGAAGGCGACACAGCTGGGCCAAAGGTGAAATAAACAAACAGAGATTCCACTAAAAGCGTCTGACGTCAAGAAGGAATGGGATGAGGAGAGAGGGAGATCTTTAGAGCAAGTGTTACCTTGTTGAGAGCCAAGCGTATACTAACTATTCTAGGTTCTCGATTTAACACCAAGACCTTTCTTCTTTCTAATTGGTTGACCTATTTAGGTGATTCTTTCCCAATTGGCGGGACCATGCCACGTGGCCGCTGGCTATTGGTTGACCTACTTAGGTCTTGTCTTCTCTAATTGGCCTTGCGGCTTTCTTTGATGGAAGATACGTCCGGTCTTGTTCCGGAAATATTGGGCGTCTCTCTACTTTTATAGCTTTTGCGGTCACCAGATACCACCGGTCCTGTCAGGAAATATTGGCTTAAACTTAGCTCGCAGGGTTTCCGGGGTCAGAAGGTTAACTGTGACTTTATTAATAGTCGGGCTCTCTTCTAGGCCTACTTCTTAGGTTTGACTTCTACTCTCACCTAAGCCTGATTAGTTTTAACCTTAATTTTCTCCTGTTAGTCTCCATTCCTTCTATCTGTACAGTTGCGATACTTTATTAGATTCTTACGCGGTACAGATTGATGTTAGTTGAGGCTTTCTATTGGCAGTACATAAGAAGTTATATACAGTCATGGGGTGGAACATGTGGTAGGAGATATCTAGACTATTTACAACAATTCCATGGTCTTAAATCATCACATATATATACAATAATTATAGGTCGTGAATAGGATAGTCATATGATGTTAACAAAGAGAAAGAGAGAGAGAGAGAAAAAAAAAAAACGGGAAAAAATTTATGATATCTAGATATGAAAAAAGCCTCGTCTCCTTTTTCTTAAATGTATTTTGTTCATTTGTTAAATGAATGGTCTTCTTCTGGTATTCTATGAGCAGAACGTTTGGATTCTGATCAGCGAATAAGCCACCACAACTCCAGTTTATGCAAATTCGAATAAAAATCCAACCTGTATACTAGGGTGTTTGGTTATGGCCCTCATCAGTAAAGCAACGGCTACGATTCCATAGCATCATACGAGAAGATTCATAAAACGTTATAAACTGATAGAAAGAGGCGTATAAGATGGTGAATTTAGGGTAGATTTTAGACCATTTTGAAACGTTTGTGCCAAAATGAATTTATTAGGCACCGCTCAAAAAGAGCAACCTAGTTTATGATATACACACACACACAAAAGCCTTTATTAAGACACACAGGTCTTACAGAGGATTCTCCTTGGGGTTACAAGACGGAGAAACCTATGAAAGTGGGAAATATACAAAGGGATAAAAATAGAGAAAGATTATATACATATGGTAAATATATACAGATTATTATTTGAATAATCCTATGGAAAATAAGAAGAAAAAAATTTTTTTTTGGAAATATGGATGGGAGAAGTGGAGAGCGAAAAGAGGAAAGAAAACAGGTATTTACATATGGAACAAGTCAATTTAAGCTCTTCTGCTCACACAGCACAGGTGGACCATGGCTTTTTCAAGAAATCTTTAAGAGATTTTCCAGGAAAATCCGAGTGTTCAGGGTTGTAAGGTAAACACCGTTTTATCAGTGTGGGGGGTTAACTTATCGTACCTGCCTAAACAAATAATTGGATATTGGCTCTGTCCTCCTCATCAAACAGAAATTTTTGGTATGTTTATTTATTTATTATCATTTACAAAGCACGCGATATCCGTCTTGGATATTTGCATGCATACACAAGTTTGGGAGCTTATTTACAGTAATTATTAATATGATTTTAGTTATTATAATAGAAATTATTAACATATTTGTCAGTTAGTTAACGATTTAATTACCCTATAATGAATATTAGTGAACATCACAGATAAGAACAGAAATTTAGAGCTATTTACAGCATATAACTATATACCAGTTATTACAGCCCAGGCTATCTATTACTAAAAAACATTCTACAAAATCTATTAAAATTTATATACATATATCTATTATTAACTATTTGATTTAGACAATTTATATTTATTTGATTTTTGACTCTCAAGTCCTCTACAAGTCGACAGTCCGTTAGAATATGTACAGGATTTTCTTCTTCTGCACCACATGAGCATTTAGGCGAATCCGTCTTTCTGACTTTGTACAAATATGATCTAAAGTTACCGTGTCCAGTAAAAAATTGAACATTGTAAAAATTTGGCTTGACATATTTGGGTATTTGGGAATCAGTGAAGAAGGACTTGAAAATGGTATTAGTCTTCTCATAGTATTTCTGCAATTTTTCCCTTATATAATTAGAAATTATATTCCTACTTGAAGAGTCAAATCGGTTGTAATTTATTTCGGTTTTAAACATGTTAGATTCAATATATTCAGTAAGTTTGGGGACTTGTGCAAGTATATGTGTACAATCCGATGATGTTGTACTGTAGGCCTGTATACAATGTTTTAATATACTATATTGAAGAGAATTTAGTTTGTCCTTAGACTTTTTGTTTATGAATGGATACCATATTGGATAACCATAAGTAATTGTACTTCGATATAATGTCTTATACAATATCAGTCTTCGTCTAAAGTCTAGACCCCATGCTTTCTTTGTCAGGCCAAATAGGTATCCACTAGCTCTAGTTACTTTTATGATCATTTCATTAACGTGAGGCGTAAAGTCCAGTTTGCTTCTGACTCGGTGATTTTTAATAGTCACTCCTAGGATCTTAAGTTCTTCAACCGGTTTAATTAACTTGCTACCTGAGACTATTATATCGCTATTGCATTTATATAAATATAATATTTTTGTTTTTTTCATCTGACAATTTTAATTTACGACTTTCACACCACTTATTGATTTTTCTTAATACATTATCTATTGTCTTTCTTAGTTGTTCAGGAGTTTTATTCAAACATATTAACGTAATATCATCTGCATATCCTATTGTTTCACAATTATCATCCAGATTATTATTCAGTATCTCATTAATAAGAATATTCCATAATGTGGGAGATTCGAGTTTGGATGTTCGGTTAAGTCTTTCTTTTTTACAGCATTTTTATGGAAGTTATATAGATTCAAAGCTACTGAACTATTGTCTATAAAGTTGGATAATAAAGAATATAATGTGAGGTGTGTATGGCCTATCTTAGAAAAAAGTATTTTTCTTTCCGTGTCAAGAGGCATGCATTCAAATATATAACGTTCTAATTCATTTTCGGTTCTATTTTTGCATAGTTGGCAATACAAGTCTTCTGTCCTTAGATATTTTATATGGTCTTCTCGATATAAAACAAATAGAATTCTCAATTGCGCAATGAGGCGTTTAGTCGGCAGTGGGAGTTCACTTAGTAGATAGTTCTCTGCTGCGAATGTTTTATGTAAATATTTGTAGTTGGTGTGCAGCTTCGAATTGGTTATTCTTGATTGATCGGTTTGGATAGACTGTTCTATAGTGATTCTGATAATTTGAGGTATTGCTTTCTGTAGAATATTGGGGTCTGAACAATTCTTTAACCACATGAATCCAGTTGAGTTTAGGATATTCATTAAATTTTCTGTAAAACCTAAAAAGGTATTCGTTAGAGTGGACGTTTCCCATAATTGGGCTAGACAGATTGCGGGCAATCTGGAGTTTTCCATTTTTAATATTCTTAACCAGAACTTTAGAATTAGTTTGGTTGCTGTGACTCCTAGTGAGAAGCGTCCGGTTTCCATGCGTAGTATGTAGCCTGGTGCGTTACTCGGCAAGTTCAACAGTCGTCGGAGATAGTTATTCTGAATTTGGTCCAAGATTTTGTACTTTTCGTTTGCCCAAATTGGAGCAGAATACAGCAGAGTTGACAGGATAATCGAGTCTAATAGTTTCATTGATGAACCAAATGAATTCAACCTGGATTTCCCCATAATTTTCCATACTTCGCCGGTATCTGCAAGCGCTTTGCCTTTAAAGTATGAAGCCACTTGACTAAAGGGGATAGCCAAGATAGAGATATTTCGATGTCACTGTCAACAGTTGGTCTCCCCAGAACCATTTGTCCGATTTTGCAGGGCGGCCACCATTTCGGAAAACCATTATCTTGGATTTTGATTCGTTCAGGGTTAGATGATTTGTTTCGAAGTATTTTTTCAACATGTTGATTTTTATTTGTAGATTGATTTTTGATTCTCCTATGAGAATTATGTCGTCGGCATACATCAAAAGGTGGACCGTTCCAAAATTAGGGAGGTATATGCCTGGTAGAGTAGAGTCATTAAAAATGTTGATTAAATCAGTTACAAAGAGTATAAATAGATAGGGTGTAGTTTATGATATTTGCAACAATGAATATTATGTGAAGGTTATTCATATACTAGCCGAATGACCCGGGCAACGCCCGTGTTTTACCCGATTGAATGTTTTGATTCAAATACTATTTGTTACAATTATAAATTGGCGCCTTAAATAAATGCATATGTTAGTTAATAACTATAGCCTATGTGCTTTATCTGTCTATGTACTGTTGGCTTCCGTAGGCGTCTCTTACTGGGAAAAGAAAGAGAGGATTCCATTTGGTTATTGACTAATATATGCATTTATTTAAGAAGCGACCCGCTCCAACACAATAGTTACAGAAATGAAAAAGCGAGTGGGGGGGGGGCATGATGGGGGGGCAAAGGTGGCGTGATCGTAGCCAACCAATAGGAGGGCGCCATTCCAAAAAAAAAAAAAAGCAAACGGTGACAGAGTTGAAAACTGATTAAGAGATGAAGAATTGATGACGCTCGTAACTGTATATAGAATTAAACAAAATGTTAACGCGGGATTCGATCCCGGTTCATGACTGTCGGGAATCGAGGGTATTACCCACTCGTACACCGACTTGTTAGACCATTTTGGCACATTAAAATCATCCTACCGCATTCCTTACAATAATTCGGTATGTGGAGTTAATACATGTATCATTATTGTAATGATGGAGATGAGAAAAGGGGCGTGTATCCATTTGACAACGATGACATGAGGCGTTGTCGTTACATAAGGACAATTTGGTGGAGTGAGGGGGGGGGGGGTCCACAGCCCGCTGTTTTGATTGGTCATGGCTCAGCGCGTCCTAAGGTGAATGACCAATCACTGAGCTGCACGACCGGACGCCATAGCATGTCCAAATAAATATTTGAAATTATTCTATGCATCTCTTTAGGGCTCGAAAATCATACACTTTGGTTAGTAGCCCGTAAAACCATATTCTCTCTATGCAGTACAGCTGGCGTCTGCCAAGTCATCCATACACAGGTTCTTTCTGAGCCTTGAGATGAGGGGAGAACGTGACTTACTGTCTGGAGGAGAACTCTTTGTCGTTGTCTCCTGGACTTTACATAACTGTATATTGTTTACTCTTTTATTTTATCTCTCTTTTTATGATTATTATATAATACCACCATTGACTTGTGTATGATGTCAATAAAATATTTTTAAATCTATGCATCTTTTTCTCTCAGCCTGACAGCAACCAGAGTCCTCCACTTCCATCTTGGACTGGAGTTTCTCATATCTGGAACATGGCTAGGTGGTCTCACAGTCTCCTTGCTAGGGTCACTTGTAGTTAGGAACACCCATTTTAATCAAAAGCACCATTCTCTCATGAGTGTGCACAATACCCGTTTAAAAAAATTGGGAAATAACCTAGCTCAAGTTGTACATAACTAAAAGTTAGTTCCTTAAAACAAATATTTCCTTTAGAGCAACCAATGTTTGCTGCTTCCATAATAGTGTTACTAGCAGCAGCTCTTTCTATAGTGAATATTTGGCAAAATTATTTTCATAAATTAGTGTTGGCATAAACACTATGGCGCTAGCTTTTCAAAAAATATTATTTAATAAACAAATGTTAATGTAAAATGATAAATCAATAAATTGTTTTCTCTCATTCGACTTTGGTTGGAGATATGTTGTGAAAGTTGAGTTACATTGTGAAATGGAGAATCTTCTGAAGCCTTTGTGAAAGAATATGTAAATATGTTTTTCAAAGTTCATTTGTTAGTTGATTCAGAAAAAATATAGCCACATTAACCAATGGTTTATTTAACTCCCTCAGGAGTTATTTGAAAAGATTCAAGAATTCGAAATACTACCGAAGTTTTATATTCATTTCAAGTATTATTTTATACATTCTTCCTTCTCAATGTCATACTGCTTACCAGATTTCACATTTTAAGGTAAAACGATCAACTTCTACACATTTCTACCTAACTTATCAAATTTCCTGGAAGCTGTGGTTGGCGTAATATTCTTATCAATTAGTAAACTAAGTTAGTACTTCCTTCTTCTTTTTTATTATCTCCACTCAATCATATTAGGGTATCAAGCCTGTAGAGCTTGAGACTTTTGATGGTTTAGTGAAGTAGAATGCGTCTGCCTTTGTCATTAAGATTGGGAGCACAACTCAGTGGCAGGCCGACTTAGCTCCAAAGAAATGGCCACCTCTGACATGAGGAACAGATGCCATCTACAGCCGCTTCTAACATGGAGTACAAACTCTGCTCATCCTGTATCCGTGGATCAGGAGCCCTTACAGAATACTATCAGCCGGGTCAGCTGAGCCCAGGTTTTTTAGCAAGCTTGTTACTGCTTCCTCTCCTCCTTTTTTTAATCTGGGCTTGGGACCGTCAAAGGCAGAGTTAGTACTTGGAGTTGGACAATGAGATAAAGGTGCACTCTCAATTCTTAACTCTCACCATAAAAAATCAATATCACTATAGGAAGATCATTCTTCTGAAATTTGGATAGTAAGTATAACAGTCTACCGTATAATACATTGTTGTATATTCCTTTTTCACTTGTGCACTAATCTAAATTTCTCTTAATACTATTAGTTCTACGACTGTCCGAACTTTACAGAAGTGAGACATCGTTTGTTCCCTGATTTAAATGATCTAACTCTTTCACCTCGGCCACTTCGTCTATATAAATTTTATGTATTCTGTCGAATAATACATGTAAATTTGTAAATATTTAATTCTAAGTTCTAATTCGTTTGTTGTTTTGTTTCCTCTGTATCAGGCGCAAATATTTCAATATCGCGCCTGGTTGATTAATAAATTAAAAAATTTAAAATACTATTAGTTATTGTTTTTTAAGAAAAGTAACTGCTTGCTCTCGATTGTTTGTATTTAAGTTTATTCATGATAAAATTGTGAAAAAGTTTTAAAATTACAAATATTTTCTCACAATGAGTTTATTTTTATTACAAAACGCTAGCTTTCGAACGATAATCGCTCTTCAACGGGCTTAATAAAACATCGACTATATCCTACCAGAAATATTTACAAAAACAAAGGCGCGCAGCGTGGATATTTATAACTGAAAATTTTTAAATTGGTTTGTAATATAAGTTTATATCTAAGCCTTTTCTTTATTCTTTCCCCATATTTGATAACATCACACTTAGGTTAGTAGCCCGTAAAACTATATTCTCTCTTATTTGATATATTGTAAATAGCATTGACGACTATTGGCACTATTACTGTGTTATGTCTGTATTTACCCTATTCTACTCGGATAATCTGTATAAGACCAAAAAGTCTTAATAAAGTCTTTTGTTATTATTATTATATATATATTTTTTGCTTATCCCTAGTACACGTGGTACAGGCCACGATAATTATGGTGGGTAGAAGTAGACGACTGCTTTTACTGTAAGTGCACCACATGTCTACACATGTGAAAAGCAATTCGACTTAGCACTTACAAATGTGCCAGAGCCCCGTTTGGTTACTTGCACTCGCTGGTGGGGTTGGACTTTTGCAAGAATCGGTGGCCATTGTAGCATTTTTTTTTTTTAACATAAAAAAAGTGCCCAATGCGGGAATCTAACCCGGGTCGTAGCGGTCGAAAACCAACGGTTTAGACCATCCTTCCACCGACCCCCGTTTTTGTTATTATAAAATAAATAAAGCTTCCAGGGCTAAGTTTCTTTTTCAACTTTTTATTTTCAAGTTTTCGGACTTGTCGGTCCTTCAACAGTATTATCACATTAACAACTTAATAATAAATACAATTTTTATATACAAATTATTATATACATATTTTAAATACTTATAATATATTGAGATAAATATATATTACATTATTTCTGTTTGTAAAACAAAAATTTGAAAATATACGTGCGTGGTGGATTATACGTGTTGGTTGAATGATATCTCGAGACTTGAAATTAAATTTTATAAAAAGTCTTTTGTTGTTGTTGTGTTGTATAACAGTCTACTATAAGGAACCATAGCCTAAAGCCTTGATAAAGTCAGAAAAAATTCACCTTAAGTTCTAGAAAATGTAAATATTTTATTGATGCCTGTGGTGGAAATATCTTTATTTACGGGGCTGCTAACAGGAATGGATGATTTTTGAGCCCCAAATGTATGTGGTGGTAAAATATTTACTATATACAATAGAGTGTCTACAAGACCGATTAAAAACATGGATAAAAACATGTTCTCTTCTTAAGGTGACCTCTCATCAGAGACTTTGTTCCAGTTGAAAACTCCTCGTTATTTGTCCTTATATGATTGAATCTCTGATAAGAGACTACCTCCAGGAGAAATCAGGTTTAAGCATGTTTTTAGGCGGTATCTCATGTATACTCTACTGTATATAGCAAACATTTTCACTTCATACACATCACAATCAAATAAAATATTTGCGTTTTATAGAAGTTTAGATGAGTTTTTCCTCCTTTATCAAGTGCAACTGACATTTCAAAATTCTTTTAAGGAAGGCAGATTTTCATGGAAACATCGAGAAAATAAAAATATAGCATTTAGTTGTGATGTTCTTCAAATTAAAGATACTTCGGCCAGGAAATCTTTTTTATTGTCTTGACATTTCAACAAAAATCTTTTTAATTTGAAGAACTATGAATTCCGGCCACAGGCAGCCTCTATCTTCACGATAGTTGTGATGTGTGAAACTATTCACTAGAATCGATATTAATTGAGGATTTTCTTAAAGAATTTGAAACTTGTAAAAAATTCCATACTCTTCATGTTCCAATTCTTTTATTTTACACTTTTTAAACTTTCGTTAAAACTCCCTTTTTCAGAAATTTAGGAAATTATACGTTAAACTTATACATACAAGAACTCTTTGGATAACAATGTATTTTGTTTTATCCTATTTTTTGTCAATAAAGTTTAGAAAATGGTTATTATACCTTCCAAAAAAATTGATTTTGCGTTCAGGAGAAAATTTAAAAATGTATATACAGTAGAACCTCTCTGTAAAGGACAACACCTAATTGCAGAGCCAAAGTGTCCTTTAGGGAGAGGTATCCTTTTACAAGAGGGTTGCTAAATAGTAAAAATGGTAATTTTGCAAATGAAAACTTTGTAGAGAGGTGTTTTCTAGCGCGAGTGTCTTCTCTCATGAAGGTTCTAATGTATATATAATACTCATATTTCCATATATTCCTTCTACTCAAACTTTGTAATTAATCAATTGTTTATGTAAAATAGTCTCTGAATTTAGTGTTGTTTCTTGGAGCAAGAATCCATTATGTGGGGATATCGCGTCTGATTTTATGATAATAAATAAATATACATGAATGGGTAATTTTTTTTTATACTTAATAAAGGCTTTTGTGTGTGTGTGTATAATTTTTTTATTTATAAATAGACAGCATCTATCGTAAAGACAGAGGCTGCCTAGCCAGCATTCATAATTCTTCAAATTAAAGATACTTCGACCAGTAAATCTTTTTTACTGAAAAATATTTTATTATAAAATAAATGAAGCTTCCAGGGTTAAGTTTCTTTGTGCAACTTTTTATTTTCAAGCTTTCGGACTTGTCAGTCCTTCAACAGGAGTATCACGTTAACAACTTAATAATAAATACATATTTTAAATACTTATTATATATTGAGAGAAAAATATACTACATTATTTACTAAAATATTTACATAAAAGTATTTACTGGCCGAAGTATCTTTAATTTGAAGACAACATCTAGTTTAAAAGTAATATTTTTTACTTTACACACACACAAATCAACAATCTACACAAAACAAATGATTATTAGGACAATTATTGAAAAGTATCAAATGATGATGATAGTGAATGATGCTGCTTGCATATATTAACTTTTTTGCCTTTAACTTTTTTTTTTTTCATTTGCAGAGACTCGAGGGTAAATCCAGGTATAATAAATTTCTTTTCCTCCAATTTACCCAGACTAATCTATTTATTAGCTTGATTGTCTTAATTAAGTTTTCTTGTATATAAATTTCATATATTACCATTATATGTGATTAGTTTTAAAAATTATAATAATAACAATGCATATTACTGGTACTATTACTGTTTCTCCTGTATGTACCCTATATTTCTGCTTGGATAATCTATATATGACTAAAAGGTTTTAATAAAGCTTTTTGTTGTTATTTTTAATTACTTTTTTGCTCTTGCCTCGGTAAATTCTCCACAGACATAGTAGAATGAGTCTGCTAGATGTTTACAGATTCTTGCCATTCAAATCCATTCTATATATATACCCACAAATAATACATGTATCACAGTATGCAAATATATAATGCGAAAATATGCAAATTCCACACATTTCAATATCCTCGTCACAAAATCACAGTATAATTAGCATTTTCTATTCTTTCTTGAAATGAGGAAACAGGTAAACACATTTAATGTCCAAAGAAAACATTTTACATATTTTAATTAACAGAGTTAATTAGTTAATAGAACGTTTTATTAATTTTACAAAGAATACTTTTATGCAGAAGTCTATATCACACACTTTATTAAGACCATCGGTATTATACAGATTCACCACAGGAAGGAAGCATAGATGGAGCTCCTATACTCCAGGCAGCACAGAACCCAACAACAGCCTACAGGTCCGACGTATGTCCAGTGGCCACAGATTTCAACGTACATACGTCAAGGTTAGCGTATCACTGAAAAGACGAGTGTGGAATCAGCCGCTTTCCTCATCCAAATGGACCACGACATTCGGCGATTCTATTAATCTCCACCGATATATAAGCCACAATTAAATCGATAAGACCTAGACATTATTTTTTGGAATAAAATAGTTTAAAGACGTAAGTTACAGATGGAATGGCGTGTAACGCCGGAAGTGTTTGCCATCAATATCACAAAGTCCGTCGAGATATTTGCTGAGTCACAGGTTTGGCGGGAACGCCAGCAGTAAACAAAGCAGTCCTACGCCACAACCTCTATTTAATAAACGACCCACTAATTCTCTCCACATGATAAATCTCCCGCCAAAATTGTCCTTGGGCAGAATTTATAGCTCGGTGCCTGGGAACAATGATCTTTTGGTAAAGAAATAAACAGGAACTTTAAAAATATCATTGAAATTTTTGGATTTAAATTTAGACGCGACATACACTAATAAATAAAACTTGAGAAAGTTGTATCTTTTAGCATGTATATCGGGATTCAAACAATAACTCTGAAAGATACACTCATGGACAAAATTAAAGGAAGTTGTATCTTATAGCATGTATATTAGGATTCAAACAATAACTCTGAAAGATATTTGATACACAGTGACCTTTATTGAAGACAACGAGATAACCAAGTATGAACAAAATTGTCTCTGTCTCCAAAAAAACATCAAAGACTTTCTACTTCCTTTAGTTTTGTCCAAATAAGTGTATTTATACGTAACGGATAAATGTCCAGAATAGGTTATGATGATTCTATATACAGTTATCAGTGTCATGCGTTCTGTCACCGTTTGCTGCGCCACCACGTGGCGCGACGGGGACCTTGAGTGACGTAATGACAGGGTAGAGGAACAAGAAATCACTTGCTATCATTATCATATCATTTTATGTATATATCAGATTTAAAATATATTCATACAAAAAATCTAAATAATACAATTTTCAAATATCGTTGTGAAAATTTACCTTTTTATTTTTGTATTTTAAAAACACACAAAGATTGAAGCGGGACGTTTCAAAAGAGTGCCATCCACGACGCCAATTTATAATTGTAAAGAATAGTATTTTAATAAAACATTTAATCGGGTAAAACCCGGGCGTTGCCCGGGTCATTCGGCTAGTGTTTTATAAAAACAAACATATCTTCAAAAAAAAAAAAAAAAAGCTCGTTGTTTTGCCAAAATAATTCAAAGCTTCTGCTATTTTTTAAAAAAGTTTATTAAACAATGATACATGATGCGCGTCAATTGTATTTGTGAATATATAAACTATTTATATTTATTATATATTATTAATATACAACAATTATACAACAAACAGTTTTATTAAGACCTTTTGGTCTTATACAGATTCTCCTAGTAGAATAGGGTATATACAGAAATAACACAGTAATAGTAACAATAATCAGCAATGTTATTTACAATGTATCAAATAAGGGGAAAAAGAAAGAAAGGGTTGTTTTTTCTTTTATTTATTTATTTTTTTAAATATATATTTTGTATTTTTTCCTTGGATTTACCCAGATTAATCTATTTATTAGCTTTATTGACTTAATAGTGTGCCTGGATCTTGGTGCAATGATCAACAAAAGCTGCACCCCTACACCCCATTCCATGAGACTCATGGAATTCGTGTAATCTTTACACAAGGGGATAAGAAACAACATTGTCTTAATTAAGTTTTCCTGTATATGAATTTCATACTACCTTTATAAGATTAGCTTAAAAAAATAACAATGCTTATTACTGGTACTATTACTGTTACTCCTGCATGTACCCTACAATTCTATACTCGGAAAATCTATATAAGACTGAAAGGTCTTAAAAAAGGTTTTTGTTGTTTTTATAGAAAGGTTTTTATATCGTTGTTCTAAAGAATTCCTTGGCATACATGTTATCTACATGTTAAAGTGTTAATGATATATACATCATATTGAGAAAGTCTTAGAACTGATCACCAAAATAATTTAAAATTGTCGATTCGTTAATCTAGGTCAGAGGTCAGCAAACTTTTGAGTCGGAAGAGTCAAAAATTACAATTTCCAAAATTTCAAAGTTTTTAAAGAGCCACACATTTTTTTCTTGCCAACAATAAATAGTACTCGCATAAATAATATTTGCCTATGGAACTGTATAAAGAGCCGTAGCTTCACATCCAAAGAGCCGCATGTGGCTCGCGAGCCGCAGTTTGCCGATCCTTGGTCTAGGTTATGTAAGAAAGTGTAAGGAAAAGAATGTCTTTGACCTTCAAACAGGCATCTTGTCAGCGTCCAACACAAAGAGAGGCGATGAGAAGGACCATTCTTAGAAGGTCATCAGATAGCTCAAGTTCCATTAAGGCCCTTTTTTTTTAGACGTCACAAAGTATCCTGAAACTAGCTTTTCTTTGGATTTAGGATATGCTCTCTTCATCAAGAAACGCATTCTCATTCACAAAAAGCCATTAATGGACTTCCTATTAATTTAGTAACAAAGTATACCTCATGTAACCACATCCTCAAACTCCCGACAAAGTATACCTCAAGCAACCACATCCCTAAAATCCCCACAAAGTATGCCTCATTTAACCACATCCCTAAAATCCCGACTAAGGGCCTTTCATCCACACACACCCCTAACTAACGACTAGGATCCCTAAATGAACACACATCTCCAAAGCCTAATAAAGACGTCCATAAATGTCCGCAGAATTGGGCAAGAGTCTTGGCAGGATGTGGTAATGAGGAAATAAATAAATGAGAAGACAGTCCTGAAGAAACTCTGTCGCCACACAATATCTTGTCGCAACTGACAACCTCTGCTTATCTATTCCTAAGTAACAGAACAAATGTCCTTAGCTTGGGTTTAAGTTTGTTCATATCAATCACGGTCTTAGTAAATGGTTGTTGAGATAGAATCGCTGATTTTAAAATATTTGATCACAACGCTTTAGTTCGATTTTCGACAACTAAGATCCAGGTTCGAATTCGGATTGGTAAATTTTGCATAAAAGAAATTAAGAAAAAAAAAGGCATTTCCTGATCGTGCAACTGAAAGTTTCTGATGACTTGCGCCATCTATCGGAATAAATATCAACTAATCGTTGATTTTTGAATCATTTTTTTATTTTTATTTTTAATCAACGATTAGTTGATATTTATTCCGATAGATGGCGCAAGCCATCAGCAACTTTCAGTTTCACGATCAGGAAATGCCTTTTTTCTTAATTTATCTACCTGATCCAAGTACAAGTTAACTTTTGTACTATTTTCAAAAATAAATTGTTTGAAAGAATTTCCTGATTCTTTCACAATTCAGTCAGCCTTCATCAGTCAGTCCGAGTAACTAAACAGGCCTCAGGCACCTTGTTAGTTCAAAATTCGAATTGCTTTTACATTGTAGTAAAAGGTGGTATTGTAAAGATAGTTTGAATTAAAACCAGTGCGTTGATATGTTCATTTTATTCTGCCATAAAACAAGGAAATCTTTCGAGTAAGATGCTCTTCGACGTCCCTAACAAAGAACCATGCTCGAAAACCTTGTTTGATGACTAAATAAAGAAAATTTATCGCTTATCAACAGATTGTTTTTCAATTCAATTCTATTCAAGTCAACGTTTACTTAGTCAAAAGAGAGCCAAAGACCTTATAAGCCATATGATGATAGCCTGTACCATGTGTAGACGTGTGTGGCATATATCAGTAAATACCTAGGCTCAAAATCACACACTTTGGTTAGTAGCCCGTAAAACATATTCTCTTTATCATTAAATTGAGAAAAAACTACCCACTATAATTATCATAGTCTAATCCATGTGTAGACGTGTGGCGTATACAGAGAGAAAAACGTGATCTTACAATAAATAAATAAATAAATAAAAACATACCCACCAGGTCTAGACAAATTTACATCTAAATTTCTAGAGTCAATTTACCTAATTAACTCTATGTGTAGCGCGTTTAATTAATTAATTAGACGGCATATATTTTAATGATAAATACACCCACTTCGAATTTAACTGTCAGTCTGTCTGAGGCACAATTACATCAATCATCGAGGTAAAATAGCGGGAAAGCTTTGTACGTTTCCGAAGAAAAAAAACCGCAGCTATTTCCCAGAGCCATGAATAATGCCATTAGAACAAAGTGGCCGTCAAGGTTGGCTTGGCAAGTCTACACCAGGAAATGTTGGCATATAATCTTGGTGCATGCATTACACGGTTCTTGACGTCTACAAAATTTTGGACACTTTTGGAGCTTATTTTTGGAACACAAGAAAGTTTGAGATGAATTATCTCAATTCACATAACACATTCGCTCTCTTTACTTACTGAGTATTGGTATGATCTTGGTGCATGCATTACACGGTCGAGTTTCTTGACGTCTCCAAGATTTCGAACACTTTGGTAGCCTATTTTTGGAACACAACAAAGTTTGAGATGGATTATCTCCGTTTACAGAACAGACTCGCTCTCATTACATAATACGAGTATTGTAATGATCTTGGTGCATGCATTACACGGTCGAATTTCTTGATGTCTCCAAAATTTCGGACACTTTTTGGATCCTATTTTTGGAACACAAGAAAGTTTGATATGCATTATCTCAGTTTACAGAACAGACTCGCTCTCATTACATAATGAGTATTGGCATGATCTTAGTAAACGATTGAGAAGAAAGTTTGATATGGATTACCTCAATTCAAAGAATACACTCTATCTTTGTCTAATGAGTATTGGTATGATTTTCTTGCATGCATTAAACGATTGAGAAGAAAGTTTGACATCGAATACCTCAATTTGAATAATACACTCGCTCTTTTTGCCTATTGAGTATTGGTATGATCTTGGTGCATGCATTACACGGTTGAGTTTCTTGACGTCTCCAAAATTTCGGACACTTTGGTAGCCTATTTTTGGACCACAAGAAAGTTTGGCATGGATTGCCTCAATTCACAGAACACATTCGCTCTCTTTACTTACTGAGTATTGGTATAATCTTGGTGCATGCATTACACGGTCGAGGTTCTTGTGATTTTCTCCAAAATTTCTGACACTTTTTGGAGCTTATTTTTTTAATACAAAGAAGTTTTGAATTAATTACCTCAGTTCACAGAACACATTCGCTATTTTTGCCTAATAAATATTGGTATGATCTTGGTGAATGCATTACACGATTGAGAAGAAAGTTTGACATGGATTCCCTCAATTCAAAGAATACACTCTCTCTTTGTCTAATAAGTATTGGTATGATATTCGTGCATGCATTACACGGTTGAGGAGAAAGTTTGACATTGATTACCTCAATTTGAACAATACACTCGCTCTTTTTTTCTATTGAGTATTAGTATGATCTTAGTGCATGTGCATTACACAATCGAGTTTCTTGATATATCCAGAATTTATACCACTTTGGGAGCTTATTTTTTTGGAATACAAGAAAGTTTGACATGGATTACCTCAATTCAAAGAACACACACTCTCTTTCTCTCTCTCTTTGCCCAATGAGTATTGGTCTAACTTGATGCATACATTACACAGTCAAGTTTTTTTTATTGAAAAATATCTACCTCTTTTTGGATCCTATTTTTGGAACACAAGAAAGTTTGACTTGGAACACCTCAATTCACAGAACACACTCGTTCTCTTTGCCTATTGAGTATTGATATGATCTTGGTGCATGCATTACACGGTCGAATTTCTTGATTGTCTCCAAAATTTCTGCCTCTTTTTGGAACACAAAAAAGTTTGACACGGATTCCTTCAGTTTACAGAACACATTCGCTCTCTTTACTTAATGAGCACTGGTATAATATTGGTGCATGCAATACACGGTCGAGTTTCTCGTGATTGTCTCAAATTTCTTACACTTTTTGGAGCCTATTTTTGGAACACAAGAGAGTTTGACATAGAATACCTCATTTCACAGAACACACTTGTTCTCTTTGCTTAATGAGTTTGTATGATCTTGGTGCGCAAGCATTACACGGTTGAGTTTCAGCTAAACAACAACAAAAGCCTTTATTAAGAACACTCGTACCATAAAGAATTCTCCCAGATGGGTAAACATAGCAGTTATCTACAGAAAGTGGAGATTTAGATCGACTTTTATTCATGTTGGATCCATTATCTGTGTTGCACCTATTGTCTGTGCTGTTTTCCAGAATTTGTGAAAAGTCGAGTTTATTGATTGTTTCCAAAATTTCTATCACTCTTTGGAGTCTATTTTGGATCACAAGAAAGTTTGACATGTATTACCTCAATTCACAGAACACACTCTTTGCATAATGAGTATTGGAATAATCTTGGTGAATGCCTTACACGGTCGAGTTTCTTGATTGTCTCCAAAATATCGGACACTTTGGGAGCCAATTTTTGTAACACAAGATTATTTGAAATGTCATCGGTGTGATTATCAGGGTGATCATAAAAATTCTTACCTGAATTCTTCAACATATTAGAATATAAATTCATAATAAAGTTTGTAATATTGTCTTCATATATTTGTATTACTTTTTTTCTTCCTTCTAAATTTGCGTCAGTATTTTCTCGTTATCATTAAATATTGAATTATATCAAATTATGTATCATAATTCCTCATTACTCTTTCTAATTTTCGAAGTAATATATCAATGAAAACATCACGATTTATAAATAAATAAATTTTCTTCAAATTATACTATGATATAGATTAGAATTTTTAGAATCATTTTTGTTTCATTTACTAAATAAATATTTAAAATATTTGTTTTCTTTATAATTTCGATTACATGAATTTAAAATATAATTATAGATTATCATATTAATAATGAGAAAAAAAATTTTTTTCTAACTCTCTAAAAAATAATTTACTCCATTGTTACACTCAAACTTCACCTTTTTAAGATGGCTGACAATTTTTTTTTTAAATTATGGTATTCTTTATATAGAAAACATATATGATTGCTGTGTGAAGTTCCAAGTTTTATGAAGACGCAATTTGTTCTAATAATATTTTGTTATTGGGGAAACTCTCAAAATTATGAAAGATGTATTAATACTATATGTAATCAACGCTTTTTAGTAAATATATATATATATATATATGTGTTGATTTGTGAAGCAGTCGTGGTGGTTGTGTGAAAAGTGGTTAGGAAACACAGGAGACAGGATCCAGAGGCAAAAACCCGTGGGGAGTAGATCGGGGAGAAAAGATAGAAAGTCCGAGGACAACCCTTAGAACTACTGGTGTCGAGACCACATCGGTGCGATCACATCCAGCCGCTTTTAATCCACTTTGCATAAGATAAATACCATAGGGGGAGTGAAGACTTGACACTTGTTTTTTTTTTCAACCCGGCTATCTTCCCTCTTTCCTCGTACTCCCCCCACAAGCATTTTACTTATATATTTCTAAATATTATGACATATATATTGTGCAAAATATATGGAGTCGACATCGACGCAATAGGCTCCTCATCCAATATGCAGTCATGGGTCAGAGTGGGAGTGCACTAGCCTGAAGATAAATGAATACCACACACATAGGAACATGGTTACCTCGGTTTAGAGGGGTGCAACACCCAGGGAGGTGAGAGTGGACTATGGAGGGTACTGGGACGCTGGTCAATCTGGCAACATGACTACCTAATGCTACTGTCTTGTCTTACCTACAATATTTTATATTGAAGTGAATTTAGTAAAAGAGAATTGTTTAATGCAATTATGCAAGTTTTTAAACGGAGCATACAAGTGTCTCCTATCTTTCTAAAATCAAATTTGAAATGACTTGAAAATGTCTTCACTAAGGCTTTGGTAGTAAACCTATCTCCCTACGTTGTTGATTGTTGGCAGTTGTACAATTTAATCCTTAGTTTTGCCTTATTGCTTAGTTAATTTAGCTTTAGGTTAGCAAAAACTAATGAAGCCATCACTTCAAACATTCAAATTAAACTTAAAAAAAGAGTAGAAACCAACTTAGTGTTGCTCACTTAACACTGAAGTGGATACTAAGCATATTATCGACCAGCAGGTTCTTCTTAAAAAATTTGGTGTACTGTCTTTTCTTCTCCCTGTGGGATCAGAAATATCCCAGCTTATATGCTAATGGTGACGTCAGAGAGGGCTGACTTTGTTGTCCAATCAAGGACAGGAATGGCAATGTTAACAACCTGTTATTCGACGTTTCTGGTGGCCGCCCTGTCTTGTCCAGGGATAGATTTTATTGAACGCCATTTTCAAGTTACATCAGGCTTGGTGTTCAATTGGCTTGATGTTGTATTTGCATTACAGCATATTGAAGGACCTTATTGTATGGGATACGAGGGATAAAATATAAATACGTGGGATAAAAGGGAAAAATGTAGTTACACCCCTCCAACACCCCTCTAAAAACATAATCAACTATTGTTATATTATCTTTATTCTTCAGCTGAGGAATCTCGGATTACGAAGGTCACATGAGAAGTCACCAGGAAAGAAAAGCCAATGAAAAGAGCCCTTTAAGTCTTCTTAGATTAATCTGCTTAGCAAAATGGCCCTTCGCTTACCTTTTGAGCTCCTTTTGATCAATAACCGAGAGGTCTCGCCGCTTTTACCTTTAGTCTCTTCTTAGCAATGATATCCGGCAATTCCTCCTATTGTAACCATAATTCATCCATTCACCCAGTATCGTTTTGAGTTATTGTGGTTTTATAGAGATATAGCGCCCCACCACAGTCCATTACACACTGTTCATGTTGAGTACTAAGGGATTTGTAAATAAAATTACCTTTCCATCTGATGAACGACCACTATTGTAAAAGCAAAACTTCTCAATCTCTCTCTGATAAAAATCAACCTTCATCCTCCACTGTATGATGGTGAATAATCATCGTGAGGATATTGTTGCAACTCGGCAATGAGAAAGAAGAATCTGTATTAGACCGGTGTCTTAATAAAGACTTTGTGTGGGTGATATAACTCAACCTACAATGAGAGAGATCAACATGTACCAAATCTTTCTATTCAGGGTCTCTATAATAATGATTAAAATTTCGTACTTACATGCATATGGTACCAAAAATATAGTCGGTTCCAATACCTCAACACGTGGGATAAAAGGGGAAAATGTAGTTACACCCCTCCAACACCCCTCTAAAAACATAATCAACTATTGTTATATTATCTTTATTCTTCAGCTGAGGAATCTCGGATTACGAAGGTCACATGAGAAGTCACCAGGAAAGAAAAGCCAATGAAAAGAGCCCTTTAAGTCTTCTTAGATTAATCTGCTTAGCAAAATGGCCCTTCGCTTACCTTTTGAGCTCCTTTTGATCAATAACCGAGAGGTCGACTTCGTCCAATCAGATGGCTTGGGAGTTTGGGCCTCTAATCAGAAAGTAAAATACTTTTTTGACAGTCAACTGAAGGCTCAACAAATATTCACTCTATCTTTGTTAAAATAATTTGACAATCCGCAAACTTGGGGGGCAAAGTATGAGGTCTCTTTAAAACATATATTTAAAAAAATAAAATATTAATTATAGTTCTCAAGATAACTGACCTAGTTCTATTGAGCCTAAAAACTACACTCAGTTTGTGTGTTTTGCGAATAAACAATTGAATTTGAAATAAGGTATCGACCTGATTTTTATTTGATATCTTTGGATATGTTAAGAAAGGAAAAAAGGCATCTTCTTATCGCGCAATTGAAAGTTTCTAATGGGTTGCTCCATCTATCGGATCGAATAGTTGATTTTTATTCCGATAGATGGCGCAAGCCATTAGCAACTTTCAGTTGCAGGATAAGAAGATGCCCTTTTTTCTTTATTTCTTAATTTATGCACCTTATTCCAGTACATGATCACATTTGTACTATTTTTTACACATCTTTGGATATATTTATCATATATAGTAGAACAACCTTTCTTGGGAAATCGCTTAATAAATTAGATACCCTTGGTCTATCTTCTGAAGGTAGTTGGCCATTGGAGGTCGGATTAAATCAAATCATTCGTTTAATTAACAAAAGTGGTCTCTCAGAGAGATAATCGATCTTTAGATAAGTCTCTCCTGGAAATTTTTACTTTAGAACCCTCATCCAAAAGTGTGTGTTATAAATATTGAAGGGAAAAATAAATTTAAAAGACCCAAAAAGTGTCAACTTTTCACTTACGTTATGCTAGAATTCTGCTTTTTACTTGCATTCGGTGATGGGATTAAACTTATGCACACATAAAGCATTTTTCTTAAACTTTAAAAATAATTTTAAAAACTGTTAAATACGAGATTCGATCTGGGATCCTAGTTGTCGAGTATCAATAGTGCATACTACCACTAAAAAAAAAAAAAAACATAAGGCTCCACTCCCGTCAAATTAAACGCCAAAACTAAACACTATTTATTGACCATCGCCGCAAACTAGCGGCCTCGGGTCGGTGACAAAGCCTCAACACCAGCTTTGGCAAACTGAAAAGCGTCCACCTAGAGACCATGGTTTCGGACTAATGGCCCTCGTTAGTCTAGGGCGGACTTTATTCCATGAGATATACGCGGGATCCAATGAAATCTTCACAATCCTCCAAAGAAGTGTTTAGCTGTTAAATTGGCTGGACCAAATATATGGCTAAATTATAGATGGAAATTTTCCGGGAGGAAATAAATGGCGTCTAGTTTTGACGTTTAAATTGACGGGAGCGAGAAGCCCTATGCTTTTTTATAGATAAATTTCCTCCATTTTCAAATTCTCCATGCATACTACCACGTTACAAAAGAACATACAAATAAAAGAAAATGAAGACAAAACTGAATTTGAAGTCTTTCAAGATTTCCACGTAGCTCCAGTGGACGATCCCTTCGATCCTTCAACCTAATGCCCCCATTAAACTTATCAATCTTCCCATGATAAAAAACACGCACTAAAAATATAATCTCTACACTTTTTCCTATCTTGCAGGGTCTGCAGAAACTTGACTGATACCCGGTAGTTGGCGATTTACGCTCCAGAAGCCCGGGTTACCTCTATTTTCTCTCTTCTTGGCTGATGACCATCTAGAGTTTCTAAATCCCACTTCATTCCGAGAATTAATACCTGTTTTCAAGTCAATTCTTTATTTCTTTATTTCGACTTAGAGCGCTATGTCCCCCTAGGGACACTTGCACTTTAAAGATAAACAAAATTTTGAAAGAAAAGAAATAAAGATATTTTAAATATGTACAGAATTAATATGCAAGTTTTTTAGATGAAAAGATAAAAAAAAAATTATAACAACACGATTGATATATGCACAAAGGGATGGTGTGCAAATCTAGTTAAATGAAATCAAATTGTAAAGTATTGTGTATATTCAAGAAAAACAATTTACAGATTTAAAAAAAAGTTTTAAGGAATATTTTAGAATGAAAATATGCTAGATATTATAGAATTATTCAATTAAAACAAAACTAAAAAGAGTTAATTTCTAAATAAAAGCGTTCCAATGAAATTTAGTACTTTTCAAGTCAATTCGTATAAATCACAAGGTAACTAAATCAAATTTTAATAAGTAAATTATACGTGATGTTTCGGTAACAATTAGTTTTTACAGAAACTTCATATAATTTACTTATATGGATTTGGTTTTGTTGCCTTGTGATTTTCTTGTATGGATGTACCCGGCTTCGCCCGGTTTTACCCGAGTAAAGGTTTGTCTAACGAATCTCTCGATAAAGTGAACATTTTTTCCCGGTCCCTTGAAAAATACTCGATAAGTTGAATAAAATCAATATTAATTGGTTCCCTCGGTAATTGGAAGTTAAAGGAATAGTATCTTGCCTTGGAATTGTATCATTATTCTTGTCTCAAATAAATTGCCGTGTCATCCTGAATTTTGTCTTTCCTAATTTTCTACATTACAAAATCATCGTATCATCATGATAATATTTAGAGCAGATTGTTGAATTATAACAGATAAATTAGAATATTTATCTTGATTATTTTAAAGCGTAAAAGTTATTTCAAAAATTTTATTTGCTAGAAACCATCCCAGTACTATACTAAATAACTTCCCAAAGTTTCATGGCGTTCCAATGAGTGGTTTGGTCAGGCATAAAGGACAAACAGACCACACACACACACATACATTCATTTTTATATATATAGATACACCAAATTGTACCTTATCAATTTGAAGAAATGGAATCAACATGGTTCTAGTAACTCACCAGTTAAATGAAATTTCATCCGATGGTACTCAACTCTTTCCTGTGATGTTAAAATCATACATTTTGGTTAGTAGCCCGTAAAACCATATTCTCTCTCTTTCCTGTGACCCTCAATGTGCTAATTTTGGTATTAATACGTGTAGTTATATGGCTATGGTAAATATATGCTGACATATATGTGACTCAGGATTGACAAAATTGTTCTTTTTCATCTCTTCTTCTCATCGGTAGTTTTTTTTAGTAGGACTGCTTACTCTTTGGACCTTTGCCATTGGATTGTAAACTGATTTTTCTTCACAAGATGCAACCATTTACTCAATAGTCTACTTCTTCACTGTGTTTTATGCACGAAAAAACGATGTATATAGTCTTAACTTTTGTACATGGATATTCTTTCCTTTTCTTCTTTTCTCTTTTCTGAGCGAGGATTCAATTTCTTCCTCTGCTTTTAGTTTCTTTTTAAATTCATTTCTAACAGGAGAATCATCTGTGTAAGACGAAATGTCTTAATAAAGGCTTGTTTGTGTGTGGATTGTAAACAGTGATCCACAGTAGTATGTTTTGATTCCTCCCCAAATTGTCTGATATTTTATAACTTTAGCATTTTTGGTCATGTTTGAGCCTTTGTTTTAAGATACGAGATATTTTTCTTAGATTTTCCTTTCATTCAAACTATATTGTGACAGCTAACCATTTAGCAGCAATTTAAAATAAGGCTGACATTTATTTTTTGTTATAAATATTAAATGGGTAAAATTCTTATTTATTTTTACTACAGGAGAACTATAATAAAATAATAATAATAATGGATGTAAAACAGTGAAATATATTTTAAAAACACGTACAAGGTACAAAGAAGAAATAAAACGATAAAATACAACGATAACTACAGCCTAATATGTATTCCTTGCTTCCTTAGCTATTTTCTAGAGGCCTATATTTATTTATTTGTTTGTCCTCTTATTAGAGATATATATTTTCAGAATATTTTGTCTCCATTTGTATAATAGTTAATATAAAGTATATTTTTATATCCATAGAATTTTATAAAATTATGTAAAATAATATCCGATTATATTTAAATTTATTTATTACCAGTTTAAACAAGACACGCTATATCCGATCTGGATAATTACGCGTGAAACTATTTACAATAATTCATATTGTAGTAGAGTAGGTAACAGAATTATCAAAAAGAAAATAAACAATTAAGAAAAAGAGCATTAAATAAACATATATATTAAACAAATAAGCAACAACATAAGCAGATAGAAGAAACCACAAGGTAGTTTATTTACAATATGTTAAGCAATGATGGAAGTTGATTTAATGAAGTTATCTGTAATAATTAGTATTGTGGAGAGAGAAAGTTGAGCTATTTACAATGAGTTATATTCTAAAGTAACTTATTTAACTTGTGTTCTATTGGCGAATTATCATACCAAGTTTTCTCCTGTAGAAGGATGCCCGTACCCGAAAGCTAGAGAATAAAAATGTTTGAAACGACACTTTTCCCTGGAGGCCTGATTAATTTTTCTCAACAATATACCTCATTGTATATCCCGAAATGTGCAAAATAATGAATTATCAACAACAACAACAAAAAGCCTTTATTCAGGGTCACTGACCCTATACAGGATTCACCAGAGGTATGCATAAGAACAAAGCAGTGAGACAAAGGAAATAACGATATATACAGAAGAAAAAGGAAAAAAAAAAAAAAACAAGAAAGAGAAAGAGGGAATCAAGAAAAACAACACAAAAAGAGTAGCAGTAAGAAAGTGAGGAGTGAGTGTCACTTGGCCTTCTTCTGAGATACGGACTTGTGGAAACCATAAAACGCCGTAGCAATATACTTATTCTGGGTCATATTGTCAATTATTGATGGAATTGAAGCACAAAGTTGCCCAGTTTTGAGCATAAGGGTTCTTCTTTCTTCTTTCAGAGCATAGCAATCAAAAATATAGTGAGTGATTTCATTTTTTAGTTTTGAATTACAGAAGGTACAAATCGGGTCCTCACCGCAGAGCATCTTGGTGTGGTTTTCTCTAAAAAAACTTGAAAGTATTCTAACTTGTGCGAGCAGTCTTACAACCGAGAAAGGAAAATCCCCTAAAAGGTATCCCTCCGTCATGAAAGATATGTGAATGTCTTTGTAGTGAGAGTATAGCTTAGATTTATCCATTCTTGTAAGGTCGTTTTGTATAGATTGGTCTGCCGCTGTTTTTAAGAGCCCTGTAATCGCGCTCCTCAGCGTTTCGGGATCATTACAGGAAACAAGTGCAGGGGATCCATTATTGTTAAGCAGATTGGTGAGCTTTTTAATGAAACCGATGGGTGTGCCCGAAGCATTAGACAGTTCCCGTGTTCTATTAAAACATATACGCGGCAATCTGTCACTGCTCATATTCAACACCCGCAGCCAATACTTCAGGGTTAATTTTAAAGCTGTTACACTCAATGAGATACGACCGGTTTCTAATCTGATTATGTAGCCTGGAGTGTATCTGGGCAGATTCAGGAACCTACGGATAAATATGTCTTGTATACTATCCAATAAGTCTTTATGCTCTGTTGCCCACAATGGAGCGGCATACATCAGGACAGCTCTCACTATTGTATCAAAGAGTTTGGTTGATAAATTTATTGACTTTGCTTTTGATTTTATTAATATATGGTGTGTGGCGTTAATTGCTGTAAGTGCCTTTCCTTTAAAGTAATTTGCTGGGTGAGTAGTTGTTATTGTTGGTGTCAGAGGGAATCCCAAGTATGTATATCTTGAAGTTATTGTTTTGGGTTTATCATTCCAGAACCATCTATCCTTATTTGAGGGTTTACCTCCATTACGGAACACCATAATCTTTGACTTGGACTCATTTAGTGTCATTAAGTTCTCATCGAGATATTCTTTCAGTATTTTGATCTTCTTTTGGAGGTTCATCCTGGACTCACCTATAATTGCTATGTCGTCGGCGTACAGCAATAAATGGATATCTCCAAATTCTGGCAAATTTACACTCGGCAGGTCTGAATTATTATAAATTTCGATTAAGTCCGTGATAAATAATATAAAGAGCAGTGGGGAAAGTGGTTCTCCCTGGAGGACTCCCGAGTTTATCTTAATACTTTCCGTGAATGATCCCTTCCATCTGATAGCTATAGTTGCTTGTTCGTAGTAACTTCTGATCATACTTATGAATTGGTAACTTATGCCTAGGTTGTAAAGTTTTTTCCAAAGTATTGAGTGAGATACAGTACCAAATGCCTTCCTTAGATCGACAAAAAGGACATATAGTTTTCCCCTTTTTTTTCTTAATGATAGTTGGATTAAAGTAGTTAGTGTAAATATGTGGTCAATACATGATCTTCCTTTTCTAAATCCCGCTTGGTTTTCCGGTACAACCCTTCTTCCCTCGACCCATTCCTCCAGTCTTGATCTTAGGATTGAAGTGAAAAGCTTTGATACATTGCTAATCAGTGCAATACCTCGGTAGTTGGAGGGGCTGTTCTTATAACCATTTTTAAAGATTGGGTGTATAGTGGAATTAGTCCAAATTGCTGGGTATTTTCCAGTCGTCATAACACTATTGTAGAGTTGTTTCAACAGCAGTATGCACGAATCAGGGAGTATTTTTAATACTTCATTGGGGATGCCATCGGGCCCGCATTGGTTATCTCTGTGTCCAATATAGGATCGTTCTGAGAAATCACATTATGTAAATTACAAATTCTCAATTTTTTCTCTGTAGTCATTAGTTCGCGGTAAAAGTTCAGCCAGTCCTGTATAGCTATTTCTCCTTGGATTATAGATGTGCTTTTGTAGAGCGCAATAGTTTTCCAGAAGGTCTTTGAGTCTTTAGCATTTCTGAGTATTTCCTGTTTTTCATTATCAAAGCCTTTTCTTTTTAGATCCAATAAAGCAAGATAAAATAATGAATTATATGTTTGAATTAATTAATCATAATTTTATAGGAATCTTCGAAATTATCCCTTTTTTTGATCAATAATATATATCCATTTTTATTTTAATTATTATTTATAATTAACTATTTTTAGGATTGTTTTAATTGAATAATTCCTTAATATCTAGCATATTTTCATTCTAAAATATTCCTTAAAACTTTCTTTATTCTGTAAATTGTTTTTCTTTAATACACACAATACTTTACACAATTTGATTTCATTTAGCTAAATTTGCATATCAACCCTTTGTATATATTTCAATTGTGTTTATATTTTTTCTTTTTCATCTAACTTGCATACTAATTCTGTACATATTTCAAATATCTTTCTTTTCTTTCAAAATTTTGTTTATCTTTAAAGTGCAAGTGTCCCTAAGGGGACATAGCGCTCTAAGTCGAAAAAAAAAAGAATAAAGAATTTTAATTATTTTATTTAAAATATTTTATTAATATAACTCGAATTTCCCGCATGTGTGACGGGCTAATTATCTTGTGGTTTTTATAGATGCTAAAAATGTTTGTAGTCTATAGATGATATGCACAATACTCACAAACTTCTGAATGGTACAATACGAACATGTTCTAAAAATATTCTCTTTTCATAGTTATTGTCTGAATCCCGCTATACATGCTAAAACTTCCTTAAGTTTTGTCCATTTACACAATGGTTTGAGTGAGAAATGGTATTTCCCAACACAAAAGATGTTGTTTAAACTTTTTCTTTAAACCTCAACGCACTCTGGGTATTTATAAAGTTAACGATTACGTTTGGTTCTGTCCTCCCAAGAGAACAAGTCTTTGATTTCCAGACTTAAGTCTGGACATCTACGGACAATGACTTTCCAGAATGGTTTCAAAGTTTTCCCACTATGTACTATGTACAATTCTCAACCTGCAACTCCAAAACACATTATTGACTGTATTGACTCATCCATTGATGAGCTCTACTCATCCCCGGCAGACACCATCAACAAGCTTTACAAGCTTGACACCCTGATATGATTGAGTGGAGATAAGAAAGAAGAAGACGATTACGTTTGAGAGAGTGTTTTAATGAATGCTCTGAGCCTGGGTGTTGGTTGTCGAGTGACGGTTTTGGTGACAGTAGACTATCACTTCTATAAGATCCAAAAAGGTGACTGCTATGGCATTCAACCAAAATAGTTAACTTGTTCT
The DNA here is from genome assembly GCA_030710605.1 of Cordylochernes scorpioides. Taxonomy (NCBI): domain Eukaryota; kingdom Metazoa; phylum Arthropoda; class Arachnida; order Pseudoscorpiones; family Chernetidae; genus Cordylochernes; species Cordylochernes scorpioides. Next base: position 37,846,105 of record CP092879.1, read on the forward strand.
TAACTATCTCAACCTCTAAGGAAATACCAGCTCCTCGAGAGACCAGGAGTATTCCTTTTTGGGTACTCTCTCATGAAAGGATTCTACTGTGTTGTTGTTGTTGTTGCTTATTCCTCAAGTCGCTTAAACGATCTCCATTAGGGGGTCCCATTGTCTCAGATTTTATATTATAGTCTATGATACCTTCCTACATTAGCCGGGTGGGTGATATTCATGAGTCTCCAAGAACTTTAGAAAAAAATTAATTTAAAGTTCCTGTTCCAAAATAACTTTATTAGGCACCGCTCAAAAAGAGTAACTCCCCTAGCTTATGTTATTTACAAGGAAAATACGAACAGATTCCTCACAGAAAAAAGTGTACAATGCGGGATTCGATCCTGGTTAATGTCTATCGGAAACAGACGGTTTATACAGCCGGTTACCGACTCTTATCACTTTTTTGGCCGCGTAAGCGAAAGCGAAAGCCGCGTAGTAAGATGGAGAGAGTGATGCTCACAATGGTATTCTGCGGAGCTCTCTGCCAGATGGAAGATAGGTATGTTCCTGCATACGTAAGCAATATATTCAGCCATAGATACTCTACATTAGTACTCTAAACCATGGGTTCTTAAAATAGAGAACACCGCTCTCTAATGGTAGCTTGTTGTTGTTATCGTGTCCAGCTCTTCAATGGAAAATGGATGCCGTTGCCACCTCAGTCGACTTGAACCAGAATTTGGTCAAATATTCCAAGGTCCAGAGGGGATCCAATTCAGAAATTGGGAGGCAAGCTTTCACGCCGTCGTGCTAACGCGTGAAAGCTTGCCTCCCAATATCTGAATAAAGAAACTCTGCAAATATGTTTATATTTATTTAATTCACTTATAATGTAGGGGGTCGGTGGAAGGATGGTCTAAACCGTTGGTTTTCGACAGCTACGACCCGGGTTCGATTCCCGCATTGGGCACTTTTTTCTAATAAAAAAAAATGCTCCAATGGCTCCCTATTCTTACAAAAGTCCAACCCCACCAGCGAGTGCAAGTAACTAAACGGGGCTCTGACACATTTGTAAGTGCAAAGTCGAACTGCTTTTCACACGTGTATACGTGTGGTGCACTTACAGTAAAAGCAATCGCCTACTTCCACTCACCATGATTTTCATGGCCTTTACCGCGTGTACTAGGGATAAGCAAAAAAAAAAAACTTATAATATTATTTGCATCTATATTTCAAGCATGAATATTTGGTCGAACTTCTTCCCTACCTATGGGATCATTACCAGTCAAAAGATGTATGGCATAAAAAAGAATACTCTCTTCACTGTTTAAAGAAAATCACACTAAAATATTTACCTCAACTGATCGAATATGCCCATTATGTAATGCAAAAAACCGCCTTGGAACTGAAATACCGAATGCTTTTCTGTTTAAAGTTAAAAAGTGAAAGGGAACTTCCTTTGCATAAATTTGGATCATTTTTATCTGGAGGTTCTGTTGTCTGGGACGACGAAGAATAAACCCAATGCATTGGTTCTGTACAAGTTTTACAGGTCTGCGCAAAAGAAGAAACATTGAGAAAAGAGAGCCGTATGTAAATGGATATGTAAATGAACGATATCACCTATAAATAACTAACTCATCTTTAAGCAATTATGCAACTTGGTGAATCCTGTGTTGGGCATAGTTCTTCAATAAAAGACTTGCTGTTGTTTGTTTTTGTTTGGGAACTTAAAGGAGGTATATTGGGTTCAGAAGTATGGTATTTTGGGGGTCGTTCAAACTGAAACGTCGGGGGAGTTGAGGTAAATTAAAATTAAAAAATAATTATTGGTTGACGTGACTGTTTTTTATATGAATCAATTTCCAACCAATAAATGATATTCGGGTAAATCTTATTGTTATTTAGTTCATTAAACATCCCGACATTTGTGAAAGAAACCAATACATGGTTATAACATGTAGGTTTCTTCTACTCTCAAGAGATTGTTCTATTGATTTATTTTTATAGGTCATTAATGCTGTTTTATTAGAGAATGGACCATGTAGGTTTTATCTGGGTTATGATTATAGACAATTTTTGATTGCTGTTACTTGGAGAAACAAAGAGGGGAACTCTTGGGTGATTTATCCTTGTCTCAATCCGATAGTCAACAAATATATAGCTGGATGAATGCAATGACGTTTGATCAAGGTCTTCTTTTTGGTTTATATAAATTCTACAAGGCCGCAGTCACCGTTCGGAGGAGATTAATCGAATCGCCGAATGCCATGGTTCATTTGGACGAGGAAAGCGAAGACTAGAATGCGGCTGATTCCACACTAGCCTGTTCAGTGATTCACTAACCATGACGTATGCACGAAGGAACGTGTGGCCATTGGACATACGTCGGACCAGGAGGCTTATGTTGGGTACTGTGCTGCCTGGAGTATAGGAGCTTCATCTATTATTTCTTCCTGTGGTGAATCTGTATACGACCGGTGGTCTTAATAAAGCTTTGTGTGAGTGTGGTTATGATTATATATTCTTCATAAAATTTGCTTCTTTATTAAAAATAAATCTTTTTTTCTTTTCCTCGGATTTACCCTTACAAATCTGTTTATGAGCTCAATTGTCTTAATTAGGTTTTCTTGTGTATACATTTCGTTATCTCAATATTGATTGTGATTAGCTTTTACTTTTTTTTATCTTCATTTGCAGAGAATCCGTGGTAAATCCATGTACATTAAATTTATTTTCCTCCAATTTACCCAGACTAATATATTTATTAGCTTAATTGTCTTAATATAATTTTTCCTGTACGAGTATATAAATTTCATATTACCATTAGTGTACTATTACTGTTTTTTCTACATGTATCCAACATTTCTGCTTGGAGAATCTGTATAAGACTAAAATGTCTTAATAAAGCTTTTTGTTGTTAAAAGTAAACGAAAAAGGGTGGTGGTGTCTTGTCCAAAAACTGCAGGCCTCAGCGCGTCGGCTTCCTCGGACGCAGTAGCATGGATCGTTAATTTATGATTTTGTTGCTCCATGGAATGGGGGGGTGCCATTGCTCCGTTAGTCAGCCACATTTCAGAGTTCCCTGTTCACGGTTACCGTAGCTGCTCGGGGCTCACGAAGTCCCCACCGTACTTTGCCCTACAGAGCAGTCCCTTAAAAGGTCTTAATAAAGTATTTTGTTGTTGTTGTTGTTAAAAGTAAACGAAAAAGGGTAATACAATTATTTTTCTACATATTCTCGGCAGTGTTTGATAAAAATGTGTAAGTTTTATATTCCACATTCAAGCATTACATAGAAGAGTTAACAAGCACAAAATCAATCTTCAAGAAGAAAGATAACTCTAATAAAACAAAAGAAGAATAGGGACAAACTAGAAAAATACTGATCAACATCTAAGATTATACCAATGTTTACATTCGTGTAAAAAGTTGAAACGAACATCTTTTTCTTTCGCTTTCTAGAAATGTAAATTTTCCAAGCCCCCGTTCGTCGGTTAAAGAATTTTAGGCTAAAACGAAGGATCTTAATAGAAGCTTAATTGTATGTATACAATAAATACCCTATTATTGTTTTCCTTTATCATACAAATACGTGTATGAGACTAATTGTCTTAATTAGGTATGCGTATATATATATATAGAAATGAATGGAGATTTAAAAGCACGAATGTTTATTTAATTACAATACAAATTTCTACTGTCTTTACTGCGACGAAAAAAATTATTTGGAGGGCCTGGGCCATCAGTGGTAAACCCTCCCAGCGGTTTCGCCAATTTAATCTACCAGACTGGCTGCGAAGCAGTGATAAAGAGAAAATTGCGGATCCAGGGACAGAAAATAGCTGTGAAACCAAAGACCTAGAATCTCTTTGGAACCAGAGGCTGGTAATAGCTACAGAACTATGTAACGAGAATGGCTGAAGAAACAGGGAATGAAATTATATTCATAAAAAAAAAAAAAAGAGCGGAATAGCTGAGAGATAAGTTATAAATTTGTAAACCAAGAAACTGGTTATATCTGATAAACCAAGGAGACCACGTATAGCTGAGAATGGTAAGGACAGAAACATTCTCGAAGTCTTGCCAAACCGCCCGTGCGGAAATGCGGCAAGGAGGAAAAAGTGCTGAGATGATAAATGAGAGAAATAATTAATATTTCACAGAGAGAGGATGATGGAACACCAGAGCTGGGAAACACGACAAACGCCAGAGACAAAAAATCTAATTGATAAATCCAATATTTATATAGGAAATATGACGCAAAATATTCTCTTTCCTAAAAAAACCCCTCAACCTTCCCCTCTGGATAAATCATTTTCAAACATAAATTTTATTTTTGTTGGATAAAAATTGGTGAAAACTTGAAATTTATTTTTAAACATATCGTTCTTTCTCTTTTTAAAATTTTATTTATAGAAAAAAATTAATATTTCTTATTTTGAAAAGGATAACTTTGTGTTTGTCTACAATATCAAGAAAGATCCTATTTTTTAATGTCCAACAACGTGAAACAAAAATAAAACAGAAAAATGTACAAATGGAATATGCAAAATTTCCTGAATTTACCACAAGTGAATGTCAATAAGGAAACTTATTTTGATTATGCAAATTCAACTTTCAATACATTTTGCGTAATTTTTATATATTAACCTCTAAATAACATATTTTAAATTCTCGAATTGATTATGCTTTTAAGTTTTTCCTGTTTCTCTTTGGCACAATAAGATGCTAAAAATAGCATTTAAAAATGGAGATTTGCATCATGAATCTTCTTTACGATGAGAGAGAGATTGAAACTTATTTATTACAATGTACATATAAGATTATATAAGGTTAATAGGAGAAAAAAAAGTAAAATTAAATATTATTTTCATCAGAGGAATCCCACTGAGGGTCTTCTGGTATGATGTCACATTCCGCCCTGAAGTCGGACAGATCTCCCCGACTATTGCCATGTCGAGGAATAGCTTCAGATCAGACCTCTGCTCAGGCGACAGGTACTCGAGGACGTTCCTTCTGTTAGAAGGGGAGACAACAGCTATCTTCTCCCTATAATAGTTTTTATATTTATTTATATACAGTTAAACCTGTCTATAGCGCCCCCTCTTGGGACTCACCAAAATAGGGTGCTATGGAGAGGGGGTATGTATAGAGAGGGGGTGCTATAGACAAGTCACTTAAATGTAAATCGCATTTTACTACGTATTTAAAATCGGGCGCTATAGAGAGGGAGGCGCTATTTAGAGGGGGCGCAAAAAACAGGTTTAACTGTATATATTGTTACACCAGGTTGCGGCTTGGCAGACTCTTCAACCTTGATTCTCTCCTGTGCCGGGTCTTACCAGAGCGTGTTTCAACCATCCTAAAAATTTATATAAGGGAATAATGAGATAACTCTACTTTAAGTAGCCTCCAGAATAATTTATTTATTTCTCACATCAAAGAGAGCAGTGAAGTCACACAGTGTACTAAAATACAAATGGTGATTCTATAATACATATATTCTGTTTATAATACACACACAAAAACCTTTATTAAGACACACAGGTCTTACAGAGGATTCTCCCTGGGGTTACAAGACGGAGAAACCTATGAAAGTGGGAAATATACAAAGGGGTAAAAATGGAGAAGGATTATATACACATGTGATAAATATATACAGATTATTATTTGAATGATCCTATGGAAAATAAGAATATGGAAAAAAATATATATATATTTGGAAATATGGATGGAAGAAGTGGAGAGCGAAAAGAGGAAAAAACAGGTTTCTGTTTATAATACATATATTCTGTTCAATAAAATAAATAAATATAAAATATAAATTTGAATTTAAAATATATGAAAAATCAGATCACAAATTAAAATAAAATAGGTTCATTAGCCATGATGCAACAATATACAGAGTGCCACAAGAATTGGAGTTTATATAAATGTATAAACTCATTGGAGAGTTCATCTGTAAATTAAATAATTTATTGGAATACTGTAATACAATATAACTATACAATAGCATTGTCTTTAAATATAAGGTATTAGCGTGCCCTCTCTATGGGTAGCAGTAAAAATCCCAAGTACATGTAATACAAGCCATGATACTTCGGCCAGAAAATTGTTTTTATTTTCTCAACGTTTCGACAAAAATATTTTGTCCAGGAAAAACAAAATTAAAGCATTTACCAAAGCTAATTTTAAACGCCACAATTTTCTGGCCAAAGTATCTTTTATTTTAAAGATCTATCAATGCCAGCCAGGCACAATGTCTATCTTCAAGATTGTATACATAGGTTATAGGTACTCTCCTGCTTTCCTTTTTATATACTGATTCCCGAAAGTTATAAGAGAGAGTAGAAAAACACTGGAATTTCTTTTGTATAAGTGATTAAAATGTAGTTTCATCTTTCAACTAGTATAAAGATAACAAACTATTTTTCTCTACAAAAGTTATTCTTTTTGCTCCTTTTGCTTCAAAGGATGGCCGGGCAACTGTATATATGGTCCAGAGTGAGTTGGGTGTTGTAGCAGTTATTGCAGTTTCTGTAGGATCTAGTCATGTCTGGGTTTATCTTCGTTCCTTTAAAATGTCCTGTTCTGATTCTTGAAATTGTTGCCGTTAATTCTCAGATAGATGAGCTATGCTATAGCGAAAACGACATCTGTATTGTTCAAGTAAATCTCGAGGTTTCAGCGGACAAGAAATATAGACTTCTATGAGAAGGCAGGATTCATTGTTGGTGAACTCTTCCAGCAATTTATACAACTGTAAAGGTTCACCACTTTAAAGTATTGTGTGTGATGGTGTGTGATTGTCAAATATTGTTACACATCTTGAGATATAGATAGTTTTTGCTCAGCCGTTTCCATTGCGCTGTAGAATAAACCAGAGCGTGTTCTCTTTAAAAAGCTGACGCTTTATTTTGGTAAGCTTACAAATACAAGGTGGGATCAATAAATAAGGTGAATTATAATTTATATATAAAAAAGAACGATATTAAAAATTAGGATTTGATTCATTCAAAATAATCACCTTGGCTTTCTATACATCGTCTCCATCGTTCTGGCAACTTGTAAATACCCTCTTTATAGGCACTCTTAGGAAGCGTGTGAAAAAAATCTTGCACCACTTTCTGGACATCTTCATCCGGGTCAAATCGCTTTCCCTTCAACTCCTTCTTTAGTAGTCCAAAAAGGAAATAGTCAGAGGGGGCTAGGTCTGGACTATATGCAGGATGTTCTAAAACTTCAAAACCTAATTTAATGATTGTAGATACAGTTTTACATGATGTATGCGGCCTTGCATTATCATGAAGGAAGAGAACACCTTTACTAAGCTTCCCTCTTCATGTAATTCGTCCATTTTTGAACTCGTTAACCCATTTATAAATGGTTTTTTTTTTTAGACAAACAAGACTCACCATAGATATTTTTCATTCTTTGGCATATTTGAGATGTTTGAATACCTTCTGCATTCAAGAAACGAATAACTGCACGTTGTTCAAGCGTGGTGCAATCCTTCAAGGGAGCTTCCATTTTAGTTTATTTATAAGTCTCGCGCCGCGCGTGGGAAAAAAAGAACAGAACACCTTAAATAGTCTCTAGATGTTATATTTTAATATTCTGTGGTTTAAATTATTTTTGCTTTTTTAATTTTTAAGAAATAAGATAATTCACCTTATTTATTGATCCCCCCTTGTAAAAAGAAGAGCCGACGCGAGCACCCGTTTATTATACAAGGTGCGTTCATTAATTTCCAGGACTGCTCTGTATCTTTGAAAAAATAAAACAAATAAAAAAACTAATTTAATATTTTTCAAAATATGCCTCTCCTGCCTCAATACACCTGTTCCATCTTTTTTTCCAATTGTCGAAGCAGGAGATAAAATCACTTTTTGAGAGGTTCCTCAAGGTTGCCTTCGATTCAGCTTGTATCATATCAACGGTGTTAAATTTCCTTCCTTTTAACTTCATTTTCAATTTAGGATAGAGGAAAAAGTCATTGGGGGCTAAGTCGGGGGAATAGGGTGGATGAGGGATCTGTATGGTTGAATGCTTGGCCAAGAACTGCAAAACAACATGGGCTGTGTGCGGCCGCGCATTATCGACGTGAAGTATCCAGTCATTGTTTTGCCATCTTTCAGGTCTTTTAAGGCGCACTGCCTACTTTAAGCGCCTCATTATCCCCAAATAAACCTCTTGATTAATTGTACGTCCGAAAGGAATAAATTCATGGTGAACCAAACCATTAATATAAAAAAATGTAACAAGCAATGTCTTGACTTTGGATTTTGTAAATCTTGCCTTTTTGGGTTTCGGTTCCCCTCTTTCAATCCATTGGCTGAATTGACGTTTGGTTTCCGGGTCATACTGATACACCCATGCCTCACCCCCGGTAATGATTTTTTGCATCCATTCTGGATCGGTCCGAATCATTTCAACCATGTTTTTGCAGACATCCATTCTAACCTCCTTTTGTTCCTCTGTTAGAATCCGGGGAACAAATTTTGAAGACGTCCGGATCATGTCCAAATCTTTTGTTACTATTTGATGACACAGTCCTACAGATAGTCCAGTCTCTGAAGATAAGTCTTTAATAGAAATTCTTCTGTTAGATTTAATTAATTCCTTTATTTTGAGCTTGTTTTCCTCGCAACGTAATGATCTTGGACGCCCAGTATGCTGATCATCGTTTACCTTTTCCCGACCTTTTTGGAAGCGTGAAAACCATTCAAAAGTTCTTGAACGGGATGAAGCTGCATCGCCAAAAGCTTCTTTAATCAATTCATAGGTCTCAGTAGCACTTTTTTCAATTTAAAACAAAATGGCCATTTTAAAATTAGAAATGCGAACCTTACAAGGAAGTTGTTTTGTTCTATTTTTAGATCGGCGCGTGCGCCACGAGACTCGTGCTTTCAGTCAGGTGTGGTCGAATGTCCAATATTTAACTGTATACAATTTTTTTCTTTAGCTTTTTATTTTATTTTTTAACCAGTCCTGGAAATTAATGACCGCACCTTGTATTATAGCGTAGAAATCAAGTCTTGGAATATATTAAGATGTCAAAATTTGTATTGTATAGGTTAACCTATATATAGGTTATAGGTACTATCCTGCTTTCTTTTTTATATACAGATTCCTCAAAGTTATAGGAGAGGGTAGAAAAACACTGGAATTTCGTTTGTATGAGTGATTAAAATGTAGTTTCATCTTTTAACTAGTATAAAGATAACAAACTATTTTTCTCTCCAAAAGTAAATTTTTATCTGGAGGACATTTGAACACTTTTATTGACATCTTGTCAATTAGGCTTTACAAAATTAGTGAAGAATATTAGGAATATTTACAATGATTTATGAGTGAGGAAGGCTCCACCATCTTGATAGTGTCCTCCTCCAGACCAGGAGAGGGTCTTCTTGGACTCCCCGCAACTCCAGGGTTAGGAAGTGGCTTTAACTAGAGGAGAACTCTCTCAAAGTGGGGAAGCCTCCCTTGCTGAAAAATTTATAAATATTATAGCGTAGAAATCAGTCTTGGAATATCTGAAGATGCGAAAGTATTTATTGATGATGTCAGTACGACTAGTCGACAATTCTCAACAAAACTATCTACAGCTAGAGAATATTGAACATGCAAGCTAGTCAACATATTGTTGTGTGTCAACAAGTAGCCGACGATGGTACACGGGAGCAGTACAAATTTTTTATTTTTTTTTAATTTTAATTAATTACTTATCAGAGAAATGGCACCACAGAGAGGACGGGGTTAAATTGTATTTGACCATTGACCACCGTTTCGCGGCAATGCACGTGCCAGTTTTCTTTAGTCTCTCGATCGGAATACACCGTTACGGAATTGTTTAACATGTCCTGCCTTAGCTACAGCTCCAACCCCTCCTACAACCGGCCCAGCGAGACCCCGAACATCATGACCTTCCTGGACTGGACCACGAGCCCAGCACTGCACCAAATAAACCATCTGAGTAGTACATCCCCGCCTTTGTCTCATCAATATATGATGATTCCACAAATACAGAGTAATACATAATCCGTTGAGTATTTTTATTGAATAATAAAATTAAATGTTAAAATATAAATTATTTCTTCGCCACAATATACAACTACATATATTTCCCCATACATTTTATCTTCTCTTTATTTACTCTCCTTTATTTTCTGTTTTGTTTCTGTAACAATTGATTAGAAGAATCAATAAAATTGTTTAAATTGTCAATTGTCCAAAAGTAATTCTAAGAACAAAAGTTATTTTTAAGAAGGGAAGAGTGAGTTTAAAGAAAAGTGTTCCCTAATTTTGCCTCCCAGCAGCAGGACGGCGTCAAAGGAAATTTGAGAAGGAAGGAAATGGGAGATTGTGTTTCCTGAATGGCTGTAATTTTGCCAGAATAAATCCAACCTCAACTTTGGTTTATTTGTTTGGAACGCTTCATGCTTTTATGTGTCATCCATGCGCAGGGGCCATACTAATATTCTCTGTATCGTTCCTATTTTAGTATAGGTACATAGGTACCGCCGAACAAGTATCTCAGGACCATGCTAATCTTCTCTGTATCGTTCCAATTTTAGTAGTTGTACCGCCGAACAAGTATCTCAGGACCATGCTAATCTTCTCTGTATCGTTCCAATTTTAGTATATGTACCGCCGAACAAGTATCTCAGGACCATGCTAATCTTTTCTGTATCGTTACAATTTTAGTAGTTGTACCGCCGAACAAGTATCTCAGGACCATGCTAATCTTTTCTGTATCGTTACAATTTTAGTAGTTGTACCGCCGAACAAGTATCTCAGGACCATGCTAATCTTCTCTGCATCGTTCCAATTTTAATATAGGTACCGCCGAACAAGTATCTCAGGACCATGCTAATCTTCTCTGTATCGTTCCAATTTTAGTATATGTACCGCCGAACAAGTATCTCAGGACCATGCTAATCTTCTCGGTATCGTTCCAATTTTAGTATAGGTACCGCCGAACAAGTATCTCAGGACCATGCTAATCTTCTCTGTATCGTTTCAATTTTAGTATAGGTACCGCCAAACAAGTATCTCAGGACCATGCTAATCTTCTCTGTATCGTTCCTATTTTAGTATATGTACCGCCGAACAAGTATCTCAGGCCCATACTAATATTCTCTGTATCGTTCCTATTTTAGTATATGTACCGCCAAACAAGTATCTCAGGCCCATACTAATCTTCTCTGTATCGTTTCAATTTTAGTATATGTACCGCTGAACAAGCGTGTACAAGCGTGTTTATTTGTTTGGAGATGTGATGTTCACAGGACGGTCTGTCCTATGGATGTCTATGGTAGTAGTCTCCCCATTTCATGACGCTTATTGTCCGTTCCTTAATACCGCTGGAAAGACGTCTGGGCGACACATACCTGGACGCCCACCGACATGCTTCGTGAACCAATTAAAGGAACTTACTGGTTTAACGATCGCTGAGATGGTGCATCGAGCTCAGGACAAAGTTTTCGGGCTCGAAAATCATACACTTCGGTTAGTAGCCCGTAAAACCATATTCTCTCAAGACAGAGATGGCTGGCGTCACATCGTGTTTGGGATGTAATACGTACAGTGGGCCACAACGTTCGATCGCGAATAAAATTATTATAAGATACCGCTGGGAGGGTTCGCTAAGCCCTCCTAATAAATATTTTTCATAGTTCTCATTGATAGAGTACATTGCGACTGCTGTAATAGAGATTTGAGATTTAAAAATATTTTATTGACCTCATACACAAGTCAATGGTAGTAGTATATATAGTAAAATGTATATAGTATATACTAAAAATGGATAAAATAAAAGAGGGATAAAGTAAAAGAGTAAAATATATACAGTTATGTACAGTCGAGGAGATTCCCCCAACGACAGAGAGTCCTCCTCCAGACAGTAAGGGGGTTTTCACGTTCTCCCCTCATCTCAAGGCTCAGAAAGAACCTGTGTATGGATGACTTGGCAGACGCGAGGATGGCGAGGGCGTCGTCATCCAGTCCTTGACCAAAGAGCCAGCCCTGCAGGTCGGGTGGTTGCTGTATGATGTTGATGATGTTGAAGGCCTCCCGTATGAGGGGCCTGATGGAGCTGCAGGACCAATAGCGGTGGGCCAACGTCAGGTCGCTAGAGCCACAGGCGATACAGGTCTCTCGAGCAGAGGCCGGATGTGCAGGATGGGGAAGAGCGTGCAGGGCCAGCTGTACTGCAATGTCGGCATTGTGCCCTGAAAAGGCGCGAACGTCGAAGCGATGGCCAGCCGACGGTGAGAGGAATATTGACAAAGTCTTGCCAACGGTACAGAAGCTGGGCGATGGGCAGGGTTGCCAGGCGTGGTCGCTCAAGTGTACGGCGGATGGTGCGGGTAGTTACGCGCATGAGCGGAGTCACCGTTCCGCGTAGCACCACAGCTTCGCCTAGGTTGTCCGCCCGGTGGGACCCTAGGAGGTTTTCTTCAATCAGCCTATCGCAGAAGTTGGCCAACGCTGTGGCGTCTGCAAGAGCGCAACGGGTCGGACGAGTGAGCGGTGACACAGGGCCATCGAAGTCCCCGATACGTGCTCCTATCCACCGTGCAGCGGCTAGGAGGTCAGATGGCCGGAGGAACCTGCATCCTCCGATTATGGCGAGGTCCCTCAGCTGTTGTGTTGGAACTATCCGGTGGTCCAGTGCTAGGAAGTCTGAAACTGCTTCCCATATCTTCATTAGTCTGCGACGTCGAGGTGGAAGCCATGTCCCGGATGGAAGGGGAGTTAACCAGGCCCCACTATCAGTGAGCCAAGAGTAGGCGTTGAGACTTCCACGAAGCGAAGCTTGGACACCTTTCATACACGCCAGTCTCAGCTGCGTGCCGACGTCGAGGAGGCCGAAGCCACCCATGGAGACAGGGCGTGCTAGAACACCTCCCGGCAGCCAGGCGGTGCGCCCAGGTCCCCAGACGAAACGCACCAGTCGAGCTTGGAGCTTAGAGATGGTGGAGTCGGTAGGCAGGTATCCGTGAAGATGGAGTACCACTGAGGAGAGCACCAGGGAGTTTGCAGCTCTTGCCCTCCCAACGAGAGAGAGGCTGCGGACAAAGGGGGACCATCTTGCAGCGGCCGTCTCCATCAGTTCGACCAGATGGTTCTCCTGGACTGATGTTCCATATCCTGTAGTCACTAGACAGCCCAGCACCTTCAATTGGGCTGTTGACCAGCAAATGTCCAGAGGGGAATCGACCCGGTTTCTCCAGGCACCACACCACAGACCTTTGCACTTGCTGTAGTTTATTTTTACTCCTGATGCAAGATGGAATTCGTCGAATATATTTTGACGAGTTTAAATTGCTCATCATTCCGTATGGGTAAGTTGATGTCGTCAGCATAGGCCAGGACGTTGCCTTGGCCGAGTACCCGCTCTAGACGACGTAGGAGTGGTCCTGTCGCAATGCTGAACAAGGCGGCACTGGCGGCGCAGCCCTGTTTGACTCCGTTCAGCAGGTGAAAGGGTCGTGTGTAGTGCTTGTTTACTCTGACTGTAGCGTCTGCCCCGGCGTAGAGTACGAGGAGCCAACCGATGAAGGCTGGCGGCAGCCGAAGAGACACCAGTAGAGAAATCAAGAAACCCCGGTCCAAGGTGTCGAAGGCAGACTCAAGGTCTGTGGAGATTACAGCTAGCCGAGGCTCTTCATTGGACACGACGACAACAGCAGATCATGAGCCAACCGAATTTCCAATATGCCATTATGAATCTCATTTCAAGTAAAATAAATATTACAATGGAAAGAAAATAAGGCCTGAAAATTGAGAATTGTGTATAAATGGGATGTCATCAAAGAATGGCTGAACTTTCCAAATGTACAGATATTCCACGTTCCATATAACAGGTAAGCATTCAAGCAAAGAGTTGCATACCTCTCATTGTAGCATTAAGAAAAACGACAAAAAGTTATTGTATTATAAACTCAAAATCGAATCTTTAGAATTATCCTTATCAATTTTCAGATTTATTTCCAACATGACCGGTATACATGTTTGCTATCAAGTTATTATCAAGCGTTCCAACCTTTTTGGTTCCGCACTAAGAAGGGACTTATCAGAAGTTTATCTTATCAAAGATAAGAGCAAAATCTTATCGTTGGTAAGTACTCGGAGAGGGAAGATAAGGTTTACGTATCCTGTTGTGGCAGCCAAACTGTCCTCACTGCTCTGAAGACATTGGATCATCTACCTATCTCTAATTGTCCTTCGGTGAATCTGTATAAGACCGTTGGTCTTAATAAATCTGTATGTGCATGTGTATAATATATATATAATATATTGTCACAGCCGACATAGGTTCGTGTAAATATTTTCATTAATCTTCTTCTTTCTTATCTCCACTCAATCATATTAGGGTGTCAAGCTTGTAAAGCTAGAGACTTTTGATGGTGTCTGTTTGGGAATGAGTAGAGCATATCAATGGATGAGGTGAAGCAGAATGCATCTGCCTTTTTCATTAAGACTGGGAGCACTACTCAGTGGCAGGCCGACTTAGCTTCAAAAGAAATGGCCGCCTCTGACATGAGGAACAGACACCTTGTGCAGCCACTCCTAACATGGAGTACAGACTCACCCTGTGTCCCTGGATTAGGAGCCCTTACAGGGTACTATCTGCCGGGCCAGCTGAGCCCAGGTTTTTTAGTGAGCTTGTTACTGCTCCTCCTCATCCTTTTTCATCCGAGCTTGGGACCGGCAAAGGCGGAGTAATTTCATTAATAATTTCACTTATTAAACAAATCAATGTTGTTTTGTTTATTCGTTTTTAACATATAATAGATACGTGCTCGCGTCGGTTCTTCTTCTTCTTTGTAACCTTACCAAAATAAAGCGTCAGCTTTTTAATGAGAACACGTTCTGGTTTATTCTACAGCACAATGGAAACTGCTGAGCAAAAACCATCTATATCTCAAGTCGTGTAACAATTTATAACCATCACACGCAATACTTCAAAGTGGTGAACCTTTACAGTTGTAAAAATTGCTAGGGGAGTTCACCAATAATGAATCCTACCTTCTCATAGAAATCGACATTTCTTATCCGTTGGAAACTCGAGATTTACTTGAGCAATTCAGATGTCGTTTTCGCTATAGCATAGCTCATCTATCTGAGAATTAACGGCAACAATTTCAAGAATCAAAACAGGACATTTTAAAGGAATAAAGATAAACCTAGACATGACTAGATCCTACAGGAACTGCAATAACTGTTACAACACCCAACTCACTCCGGACCACATATACGCCTGGCCATCCTTGCAGCCCTCTATATGGCAGACATCAACCCAGAAGAGGACATCCATACGGACAAAGCACCTTTGTTGGCAGGTATTATGATCAGGGTGCACGGGCCGATCTGCTCCATTGACAAGACACCACCATCATCTATCTGATAACAATTATGTCCATTAAAAATCAATACTTTCTGTATTAAAACTAACTATAACAGAATCCTAGCTGCAGAAGAGGAACGCCGGGTAGAGATCTCGCCGCTGGTGTCCTATGACGGAGAGGGACTGACCGAATGGGTGCCAACTGACCCCCGCCACCAAGGAACCCCTCAGTTCCGAGCCCTCAGCCTGCTACAGGGGCTTCTCTGAGACCATAGAACGGATTGCTATGGTCAACCTCTGAATGATGAAAAAATTAAACTTTTTAACTATATCTAAAAAAAAAAACTAACTAAAGGGGTCTGGTGAACGAGTTATATAAAACCATCGATCGAATCCCGCATTTTGAACTTTTTTTTCAGAATAAAAAATTGCTGCAATGGTCCCTGATTCTCGCAAAAGCTCAAACCAACCAAAGAGTGCAAATAACCAAATGAGGTTCTCTGCAACATTTGTAACTGCAAAAGTCTAACTGCTTTCTACATTGCGTAGACATTTGCAGTAAAAACAGTCACCAACTATTATCCACGATGACTATCAAGACCTGTAGAACGTGAACTAGGGAGATAATACTAGAAAAATAACCAAATTTCATCATTTTGAATTATAAAATGATAATAATAATGATATATAAATGATGTTTCCTATCTTATTACATGTTTTACTACTCTATTAAGAGTAATAATAATTACCTAATTCTAATAATTAACACATCCATTAAATAATTAACTTTGAACAAGTATATTTACTCGGGAAGATCCTGGGCAAAAACGAGTCATTCAGCTAATTTCTTCTATATACGGTTAAACTGCCACAAAGAGCCAGAATTAAAAAACAATAAGAAACTTAACACATATAATTTTTCTCTTTCGAGTATGGACATTATAAAGATCATTTTAATTATATTATATAAAACTGAAAAGGATTTTATAAAAATGTTAGCTTTTCTAAATAAAAAATAATCTTTTAAAATGTAAATAGATTTAAACTATATTTAATAAAGGATAAGAAGGCGTACCTGGATCTGTTACGGCTTAAAAAAAAACAAAAACAATAATGATAATTAGTCAATACACGAATTGGTATTATAAAAAAAGTAAAATAAAAGAATAAAATGATAATGCACATATAAACCTTTGTTATCCGTCCCTATGTATCCCTATACCCTGCAGACGCCATATTCATTGTACATAGTATCATGCATATATATAATTATATTTTTTAAACCACGTTCTGACGTTTGAGGCCAAAAACTTAATATGTACATTGTGTAACAAGGAAATTACTGAAAAACTCCCCCATTACCTGCTTAATTGTACAGCCCTTGATGCAGAGAGGGAGGCCCTATATCAACAAATTAAATGTACAAACATTTCACCCTACGTATTGCTTTCAAAAATATCAGCAAACAAATCTAATGCAATAGCTTATTATAATTTTTTTAGATCATCATTATGTAAGGACCAGACAACAAGTGAATGACTTTGAGACGAAGAGTAAAGCCAGTTCAATTTCTATTTCACTACCTATGTAAATAACACAAGATGATTATTACCTTACCCAATTGGGAGAATCTGTATGGGGCAAGTACCTAATAAAGGCTTTTGTGTGTGTGTGTATGTCATAATTTGTATATAATTGTATGCTCCCCGACCCACTATGCATGTACAAATGTATGATTTTCAAAGATTTAATAAAAGAATAAGGTAACTGGAGGAAAGAAAGTAACAAAAAGACATAGGAAATAGATCTAGAAGAGAACATAATTATTAATAACGTCACAGTTAACCTTCTGACCCCGGGAACCCTGCGAGCTAAGTTTAAACCAATACTTCCTGGCAAAGCAGGACGTATCTAGTGACCGCAGAAGTTATAAATGTTAAGCTAACGCCCAATATTTCCGGCAAAGACAGGACGTATCTAATATCCGCCGAAGTTATAAGCGTCGAGCTACCCAACACTTCCTGGCAAAACAGGACGTATTTGATAACGCGGAAGTAAATAAAGTCGAAATAGCACCCGACACTTCCTATCAGGCAGACCATATCTTTCACCAAAGAGAACCGCGGTCCAATTAGAAAGTCTCCCCTTAAGTAGGTCAACCAATAGGAAAACGGGGACGTTCCATTTTCGACCAATGGAAGGAAGCCAACTCGTGGTGTTAAATCGAAAAGCAAGAATGGTCAGTTGTTCACTCGTTCTCGCCGAGTTCGGACCTAGTTGTGATTCCGCTTCCAACAAGGTGACATCTACTCTCGAGGCCTCTCTCCCTCTGCTCATCCCACAGCTAAGTTCAATCACCGCCATGTGATCAGATAATTAACAATCCAAATCGCTCCGCTCTTCTCAAGCTTTCTTTCCTCCAACCCAGTTGCCTTTTATTTTCAAACCCCATCACGTGTCCTGATTATTCCTAACTGTGTGCTTCACTTGCCACTCAACGACTGCGTTTCAACCAATCCTCACCATTCAAATCGAACAACAAGAAATTCCGCAACGATATTGCCACATGTATATATAATTATATTTTTTAAATAGTACCGATTGTGCACTTTTGCATGTATGACAAGATGTCAATAAAATTATTCTAATTGTCAGATTGTCTAATGTATCGTGAATAAACTCAAACATTTGTAAAGCTATCATTTTTTCTTAGTTTGCTCTCTTCGAATTGTAAGGTTATAATGTACAATAGATGTGAATCTCCTGGATATAAATTAAAATAATGCAACACAGGTTTCTGAAGATGAATATCTCTCTCTCTCTTTCTCTTGGTCTTGAGTTAGGTAACGCCAGCTACTTCATCGACCTGCCCACTCTGTGGGAAAGAACTCTCGCAATCCATCGGTGGTGGAGTCTTTCCCGCGGTGGGCGCCACCAATGAAGACTGTATATATTTTATATATATACTAGACGGGTGACCCGGGCTTCGCCCCGGGATTGACCCGTTTGCATATCTACCCGAGTGATATATATTTAGATAAGATTTTTTAAAATAATTGTTTGTTATTAGCATTATCTATTTGTTTGCATCAGCATAATTTAATCTAATCTTTGATAGAGGGCGCTGTTCGTGAGCTAAGAAGAATAATTTGAATATATAGTTTTAATAATTGATTTATATATATTTTTTAAAATAGCCTATCGTCTTCCCCGTATTTTTTTTACTTATGTATGAAAATTTTGGTTTGAATTAGTGAACTACTGCGAATTTGTATACCGGACATACAAACAAACAAACATACAAATATTCATTTATATATATATATAGATATCTATCAATTATATACTTTACATTTATTTATCTATATTTATCATTATATTATCTTATTTATTCGTATTTATTCAATTCTGTATTTAACCTTATATAATCTTATATGAACATTGTAATAAATCAGTTTCAATCTCAATCTCTCTCTCTTTCTTTTCATTTTATTAGTGCATTCTCAATAACAACAACAATCCTTTCATTAGGGACCTATGCCCTGTTTACAGGTTTCTCCCAGATGCATAATTGCTTTAAAAAGATTTTTTTTTTGCTTATCCCTAGTACACGTGGTACAGGCCATAATTATATGGTGGGTAGAAATTGGCGACTGATTTTACTGTAAGCGCACCATATGTCTACACATGTGAAAAGCAGTTCGACTTTGCACTTACAAATGTGCCAGAGCCCCGTTTTAGTTAATTGCACTAGCTGGTGGGGTCGGACTTTTACAAGAATCGGGGACCATTGGAGCATTTTTTTTACCAGAAAAAAAAAAGCCCAATGCGGGATTCGATCCCGGGTTGTAGCGGTCAAAAACCAACGATTTAGACCATCCTTCTACCGACCCCCGCTTAAAAAAGATGTGTTAGTTATTTACAGGTGATCATTCATTTACATATCCATACCACTCCAGCTTTCGGACATGTTTGCCCTTCTACAGGAGTACAAAACGAATTATTCACACATTATATTCCACATTATTCTTTATGTATTCCTGTAGTAGGAAGAAAATACCCAAAAGCTTGAGAATGGTTCTTGGAGATGAGTTTCTTCTCCTTTTATTAGTGCTTTATCAAGATTTCGGAAATTTCCATTCTTCTACAGGAGTACAAAATGAATTATTCACACATTATATTCAACATTATTCATTATGTATTCCTATAGAAGGGAGAAAATACCCAAAAGCTTGGGAATTGTTCCTGGAGATGAGTTTCTTTTCATTTTATTAATGCATCCTCAAGCTCTCGGATATTTCCATTCTTCTAAAGGAGTGCACAATGAATTATTCGTACATTATATTCACTGTGCAATAAATTGATAAAAAGGGAGCAATCTCTCGAAATATATTGAGATTTTTTTTTCTTTACAGATCCATGTACGCCCTTTTATATAAACCTAATTGATGGATCGCCTTTTGACTCAAATTATTCGTTATGTACTCCTATAGAAGGGCGGAGATATCAGAGAACTTGAGAATGCATTAATAAACTGAAAAGAAACTCAACTCCACATAAACCTGTTGCATTATTTTAAGGTTATAATGTCTTAATGATATCTATGGAAGAATCCAGGAAACCCTGAGGGTTAAGACACCAGCTAAGGATGGATCTAAGAATGGTGGTTGAATTGAGGCCAATTAAGCTTTCCCAGAAAAACTTGTTTACCCAGTAGCAGCTGCTTCTTTTTTTCCCCCAAGTATTTATGGAGAAAATAATCCTCTCCTTGGGAATTTCCCTTTTATTTTAAACTTGGATACTTACCCTCATCATTTTACTCTTTTAAATCCTGTGTAATAACACAATTTAATTTACTATAAGACACAAATTAATATGTATATGGTAGTGAAAATTCGTCTCTTTCTTTTACAAAATGCGAAAACATAGTGATTTTTATATTATGATGATGCATTAGCCCGCTATATGTTATAAAAATTCGAAACTATTATAGACGCGTATGATTCTTTTAAAAATAAAACAATTACTAATGCCCTTACTGCAATGCCAATTCCATTAATTTTTCCATTACAGTAAGGGCAGTAGTAATTGTTTTATTTTTAAATAATTTTGATAGTGATTTTTGTTGATATTCTTTTGGTAGTAAAGGCAAATTCATAACAAAGGATATGCCGCAATACCAAATTTGACGAATTCAGACAAAAGGCAACCTGTGTACCATGGTTTCAGGCTAAGGCCCTCATCAGTTTAGAAACAGATTATTGTAAGATGTTATCAAAGCGAAGCTGTGGCAATGTGCCATATTAGTATTCTTTGATAGAAATTTGCGTATCCTGCGTGGATAATATCAGTTCCAGTAGACAAAATAACTTTATTAGGTTCCACACAAAACGAGCAACCTAGCTTATTTTATTTACAGCGGTTAATATGTACAGGTTCATCACATTTACAGTGTATTTACATATTTACAAGTGTAGAGCCTTGTGGTGTGGGATCTTGGTTTGTTGATGTTCTTTCTTCTGAAATAGGCTGTTTTCCTCATTTATTTTTTCTTCGCTACATGTTTTTCCAATTGTCTATGTTTTTTCTCAATTGATAGAGTAGTTGTTTCGGTTTGGGGTTCCTTTTCTTCTCGTTTCTTATTTGTAATTGCAAACTTTTTGGAAGGTTATGTTTTTCAAGTTTTCTGATTTTTCATAGAAGTTGAATGATTGTCCTTTTATAAAATCGTTTATGTTTTCTATCTTGAGACTAAATAATTACAATAAGAACATTGTTTTGATAATTTTTATAAAAGGGAGAGGCAGTTTTATTTCTAGTGAATATCATTTTCCCCCATCATATTGATATGTTTATATGTATGTACACTATATTCGCGCTCTAATTGTCTGCATACTGTCACGTGATCGTAATCTCCCAATCATCGTGTAGTGTTTCTTTAGGCCAGAGGTTGAATTGAACAACACAATTTTTATATAAAATTTAGAATCGTATATGTGTGTAAATAGATTTTATTTTTTTCATTACGAAAGTAGACTCCGTAGTGAATCCTTATAGCGACCTAAAAATTCTGTAAGCGCCAATTCTTAATTATAAACGAACTCGAGCTCTCTGGATCTGCAGGCTTGGCTGTTTGGCGTCGGCCTCCATTCCGAGGCAATGAAGCTAACCAGCGTAGCGAAGGCTACCATCTACAAGTACCATCTTGGTCTTGAGTTTGGTAACGCCAGCCACCACCTCAACCTGCCCACTCTGTGGAAAAGAACTCTTGCAGTCCATCGGTGGCGGAGTCTTTCCCGCGGTGGGCGCCACCAATGAAGACCTTGTATATTATATATATATATATATATGTGGTAACCGAGGGTTTTTCGCTTTGGTATGGTAACCGAAAGGGGCAAACCTGTAGTAACCGAGAGGGACAGTCAGGGCGTGGAGAGTTTTCCAGTACCTCTCTGCACCTTGGGAGACCTTTAAGAGTTCTCACAGAGTACAGGCAGTCGTGGTCGAGGCAGAGTGGAAAGCTTGGGAATGTCCATACAAAAAAAAACGAAGACACAGTTACACTAGGAAAGCTCCGTGAACAGATAAAAGTTGAGCTAGGAGCGAAAGATGGAGATAGAAGAGTTCTTACTGGTCTACATGGTCGATGAGGAGGACCTGGGTGACAACCGACGAGGGCTTCCGCTGATGGTGAAGTGACTATCAATTGACTGTATTTTTGGCTAGGACGGAGGCCTTTTATACCTTTTCTGAGAAAGGGAGTATTGCATTTCAGCAGATGTGAAGAGCGTGGATCGTCTGGCGAAATTCTAAACTGGCGCCATCCTGACAGTTTCCAATCTATCTGTTAGCACGTTTTCTTTGAAGTTTCTTCTAGAAAGAACGAGCTGACTCAATTCGATTCAATTCGATTTATTTCAAACAACAAAAAATAATTACATTACGATTTAATGCGATTTAGTTGTATTTTTAACACAAAAGAAAACAGAAGAAGAAAAAAACAACAAAAAGAACGATGATAAGTAACAATAAAATTCTATGAATATGAATTATAATTAATTAATAAAATACAATAATAATATTAATAATAAAAACCTAACATACTCCACCCCTGTGGACTAACTTAGTCCTCAGCAAAAGGTAATGGTACTATTTTAGAGACAGTTCTAGTAAGGCGTTCTTGGTGCTTGGTCTTCACCTCGACGACTCGAACTTTTCCGTCCGCTCCCGGAAAGACTTTGGTGATGCGACCAAGGCTCCAATACATTGCTGGTGGTGATATGGTATCCTTGAGCAAGATGAGATCACCTTCCTTAATAGTGGGTGAGGATTTTTGCCTTTTTAGGCGTTGTTGCAAATTGTTGAGGTATTCTCGATTCCAATGTTTCCAAAATACATTTTAATTTTTTTATTTAGGCTCCAGCGATCGAGGTAGTTTATCGGAACATCATCATCATCATTAGATTCTGGAGGGGCAGTTAAGGGTCTCCCGATTAAGAAGTGTCCTGGTGTAAGAGGATTAAAATCGTCTGAATCTGAACTTAGAGGACAAATAGGTCGCGAATTTAAACAAGCTTCTATTTGAGTTGTCAGAGTGCTCAGCTCTTCAAATGTGAGTATCTGAGACTTTAAGCATCTGAGAAGATGAAATTTGAAGGATTTTATTCCAGCCTCCCAGATACCTCCGAAATTTGGGGCGGAAGGAGGTATAAAATGCCAGTTGATTCGTTCATTAGATATGAATTTTTGAATTGTTGAAGTTTTCAATATACCAAACTGCTCTCGGAGAATGTTGTTATTTCCCCTAAAGTTGGTCACGTTATCACTAAATATATCAGGTTTTCCTCGACGAGAAATAAACCGCTTGGGAGCTGCGAGGAAAGCCGCTGAAGATAGGTCTGATACAATTTCTATATGAATTGCTTTTGTGCAGAAACATACAAATAAAGCAACATATGATTTTAATTTTACTTTGGATCTTTTGATGTTTGGTTTCATCAAAAACGGTCCTGCAAAGTCGATTCCAGTTTTAGTGAACGGATTTGATTTCACAATTCGGTGCATAGGCAGATCTCCCATGATTTGCTTGGTAACTTGGCGTTTAGCCCTGAAACACACCATGCATTGGTGGATTATTTTCTTGACCAAACTTCTGCCTGCAGGAATCCAATATCGTAATCGTAGTGCTGACATAGTCAGTTGAAGACCAGAATGTAAATGATCCAGATGACACTGTCGCACTATTAATTCCGTGATAAAATGATCTCTTGGTAATATTATTGGATGCTTTTCATCAAATTGCAAATTTGAATGAGGTAATCTTCCTCCAACCCGTAATAGTCCAGATTCATCAATGAAAGGATTCAAAGATAAAATCCTTGAGTTAGTTGATAAAGATTTCTTTTGTTTGCAACAGGTAATTTATGATTGAAATTCAGAACTTTGAATGAAACGAATTATATTGTGAATTGAACTTGTTAATTCGCTTGAAGATAGATGTCCTTTCTTTCTTTCATTGAAAGAACATTGGACATTGAATACAAATCTATAAATCCATGCTGTAATTCTAACAAGTTAGTTGAGATTTGAGTATTTGAAAATGAGGTCTGGGAAAAGAAGATTAGTGGAATGAAAAACAGAGAAAGTTTTTCGTCTTTCACCTGAAATTTCTTACGGAAAATCATATTGAGTTTGAATTGGATCTTCAAAGTTCACATCCGAGAGCCAAGTTGGTCCTCGCCACCAAAGAGAGTGATCCACCAGCTCTGAAGGAGTTATATCTCTGGAAGCGCAGTCTTCAGGATTATCTTTCGAAATGACATAATGCCAGGAAGAATGTAAAGTCAATCTTTGAACTTCAGCAATCCTATTTCCGACAAATGGTTTCCAATGTCTAGATTCAGATTTAATCCAGCTGAGAACAATTTTGGAATCAGTCCATAAAAATACTCTATCAATTTGTGAGCATAAAGAATTGCGAATAGTATCATATAAAGTTGCGAGAAGAAAAGCAGCGCACAGCTCCAGCCGTGGTATGGAAATCATTTTCAGAGGAGCTACCCTCGTCTTGGAAGCAAAAAGAGAAACTTTCACTTGGCCCGATTTGAAATGAGATCTTATTTAAAATACTGCCGCATATGCAACTTCTGAAGAGTCACAAAAACCATGAAGTTCAAGAGAAAGTAAAGCTCCCCTGCACGAGAAGTATCTAAGAATTTGAATTTTATTTAATACGGATAATTCCTTTTCGATTTTCTTCCATTGAGAGCACAAAGTATCAGGCAAGGGATCATCCCAATTCAACTTTTGTTTCCAAAGTGATTGAAGCAAAATTTTAAGACGAATAATAACTGGTGACAGCCAGCCTATAGGATCAAAGATTCTGGAGATGTGGGACAACAAATGTTTTTTAGAATTCGTTTGTTCTGGAATGTCATTAACAAGAATCTGAAAAATGTCCAAGGAAGGATTCCAACAAATACCAAGTATTTTGACACATGAATCACTCTCAAAATCCCGAAGATTATGCCTATCTTCAACCTGTTCTGAAAATCCAGAAAGGACCTCCGGGACGTTTGATCTCCATTTCCTAAGAGAAAATACCGCTGAAGAAAGAAGATTATTGACTTCACGAATATGACATGTAGCTTCTTCAATTGTGTCTGCACCAGAAAGCAAGTCATCAACATAAAAATCGGTTTGTACTATTTTTGAGGCCACTGGGAAAGTTGACACCTTGTCCCTTGCAAGTTGATGTAGGGTGCGCATGGCGAGATATGGCGCACAAGACAATCCATATGTCACAGTCAGTAGTCTATAATCCAATAAAGGTTCTGATGGTTTTTTTCTCCATAAAATTCTCTGGAAATCACAATCCCTAGAATCGATTCTTACTTGGCGATACATTTTCTCTATAACTCCTGAAAAAGCTATTGGGCGTGTTCGAAATCTTATCAGAATGTTGAAGATATCTTGCTGTAGTTTTGGTCCTACATGAAGAAAGTCATTTAGAGATTTGCCATTGCTAGTTTTGCAAGATGCATCAAAAACAACTCTCAATTTAGTGGTAGTGCTTTGCTCCTTAAAAACACAATGATGAGGTATATAATAACATTGTCCTGAAGGTGTATCCAGCTCATCACTGGGAATAAGCTCCATATGATTGATTAAAAGATATTCGTCCATAAAATCACAATATTGTTTCAGGATATTTGGAGATTTTTGTAATTTTCTTTCAAGTGATAGAAATCGTTTCAGAGCATTGATCCTAGATTCGCCAAGAGTTGGCAATGTTCTAAATGGCAGCCCAACAGAGTACCTTCCATTCTTACGTGGGGGAAACCGGCCGAACAGTCGGCACCAGAGTTAAAGAACATATCAGGAACGTAAGGAACCAAGATAGCAGATCTCTTATTTATCAACATGAGGATTCTACTGGCCATCATTTTAACCTACAAGATGTTAAGTGTTACTTCCGGAATATATTCTCTAAATATATTAGACTTATTCTTGAATCCTTGATTTCGAACGATAAAAAGAGCATTAATAGAAGGATCGATATACCACAGCAGTACCTTCATATATCCCATAGCTAAATTCATGGTTTCTCACCCGGAGAGTTGGAATAGAATTATGTTAGTTGTATAAATACATAGTCGGTTTGTTTATTTTTTGCCTTATTGTAATTGCCAAGACTTATTTTAGTCCTTTTTATGCAATTTTAGCGTATCTCGAATTTCATAGTTTTAGAATTTATTTTTAATTTAAAGTTTTCGGCATATTTGCATGTATCGTTGTATACAATATATTTTATTACAATTTGTTTAATTTACTTCCGCGCGGTAGGATTAGTTCTACACCTTATATATAGTTTAGATTTTGTGTTATTTGTATATATATATTTTGCGAAATCGGCCTGAAGATAGGCTAACGCCTGAAAGCTCGCCAACATTCAGAATAAAGAAACTCGTTGCAATTTTTTCTTCCTTTCATTAATTTAATATATATTTCTTCACACGAAATTTCTTCTCTGGTTAAAGATTTGGCAGAGGGTACTGACTCCAGCTCCCAGAATTTTTTGAGAAAATCATCTTGTTCCTCCGACGCGAACATAGTTATATCTTGATTGGAATTTTCACCTGACAGTAATATTTTACCTGTAAGTAACCATCCCAATTTGGATCCACACGCAGTGGGTCCAGATAAATTTTGGAATCTAACCCTACCGTTAAATAAGCATGGAGCAAGCTCTGCTCCTATCACTAAATCAATCGGGCTAGATTTGTCAAAATTGGGGTCAGCCAACAGAAGATTTTTCAAATAAGGCCAATTATCCTTTTCTATAAAGAAATTGGGCAATTCTGATGTGATCTTATCAATGACTATAGGATTGGCGTTGAATATTAGGTTTGAGAAATGTGGGTTTAATTGGAGAGAGAGACCTCACCCATTGATTGTTATACAAGTTTGTTTCTCAAACCAAAAACTGTAGTTTTACATTCAGCAAGAGGAAGATTTAATTTCTTTCGACAACTATTTGTTATAAGACACCTTTGAGAGCCTGTATCTATGAGGGCTCTACATGTTTGAAGAACCCCGTTTTCCGATTTGACCTTTATTAAAGCCGTAGAGAGTAATATCCGATCATGACTTTTGTTGTCTGCAAAACATGAGACACTGGCATGGGTCAATGGAGATATGTCCGCAACAGGACTTAACATTTCTGGTTTGAACTGATGCAAAAGAGTATGATGTCTCTTATTACATGATTTGCAATTTTGCGTGAAGACGCATGACGATACTCTATGGTTAGATCTTAGACAGTTGTAACATAGACGATTATCTTTTACAAATGCCCATCTTTCAGGTAACATCATACCATTAAACTTAGGACATTTTAACAAAAAATGTTCACCTTTACATAAGACGCATGACTTGACTCTGCTATCTATACTAGAGCCAGAGGCAAATGTTGCTGAATGAGAATGTGTGGATTTATTCATTTTGTAGAATTGTTTTGAATTTTCTTTATTCTGAAAACTCCCGAGACTTCCAGCAAATCTTTCCAGGAAAGAAACCATCTTTTCATACGATGGATATTCTTTTTCAAGCAAACTCATCTCCCATTCCTTTCTTATTGAACGATCAAGTTTTGATTGAATTATATGAATTAAAATCATATCCGATAAATTATTACGTTCCAATCCGAGGATAGAGAGATTCTGAATGCTTTCGTTACAAGTGTCCAGAAGATCAAGTAAATCTTTAGTCGATTCTTGTTTTACATTTTTTAGATCATACAAATTTTGAATTTGTTTAAAAGCCAATTCACTTTTTTTGTCGAATCTATTGACCAAGGTTTGCCAGGCAATAGGATAATTTTCATCAGAAATATTGAACGCCCTAATAAGTCTAGCGGCATTTTCTTTTAGTGCAGAATTTAAATATTGAAGTTTTTGAAAATTTCCCAGTGTTGGATTTTGATCAATAGATCTAATAAAAATTTCCTTAAAACTCAGCCAATCTGAAATATCACCACTAAAAGTGGGCAATTGAAATTTGGGAAGTTCTAAATTTGTTTCACCAGAAAAATGTATTTTTATTTAAATTTCCCAGCGATCGATTTATTTTTATCAAAAAGAATTGATTTTAGACTTTGCCTCAAAGGATACCTTAAATTTTTCTTCAGCATTAATGCCTTTATATTTTACTAATTTCACATATTGATTATCAAAGCTAGCTTTTAAATTTAACAAGTCTTCTTTATTTTGCATAAGTGCGTATTTATCATTGCCTTCTAAATTATATTCTACATCTGCTTTTATCAATTCTAAACTTTTAATCAGAGATTCAAAAATTAAGATTTCTGTTTCCATATTTTAAAGATTAGTATTCAAAACCTAACCTTTCTTTATTTCTATGGCTTCTAAGAACTTTCTATTTCTTCTACTTCTTTCCCGGGTTTCGGCACCAAAAAATGTTAGCACGTTTTCTTTGAAGTTTCTTCTAGAAAGAACTAGCTGACTCAATTCGATTCAATTCGATTTATTTTAAACAACAAAAGAGAATTACATTACGATTTAATGCGATTTAATTGTATTTATAACACAAAATAAAACAGAAGAAGAAAAAAAAAAGAACGATGATAAGTAACAATAAAATTCTATGAATATGAATTATAATTAATTAATAAAATACAATAATAATAATAATAATAATAATAAAACCTAACACTATCCTTAGATGTTGTTGAACTTCTAAATCTATCTCGATTTTTGACGTTTTGACCTTTTGCTTTAGCTCAACTATTAATCTATTACAGACTTTTATTTATTTATCCTCAGTTTGTACAAAGTACATTACATATGATGATGTAATGACACATGTCAATAATGCGTATAATTATTTACAGATGTGTGTTCTATTATACAACATGAAAATCTTGTTATAAGTTATATACATGGCCCACCTGTGCTGTGTGAGAGCTTAAATGGTCTTGTTCCATATGTAAATACCTGTTTTCTTTCCTCTTTTCGCTCTCCACTTCTCCCATCCATATTTTCAAAAAATTTTTTTTTTCTTTTTTTGATTTTTTTTATTCTTCTTATTTTTTTATTCTTTCTTATAATCTGTATATATTTACCAAATGTATATAATCTTTCTCCATTTTTTTATTTCCCACTTTCATAGGTTTCTCCGTTTTGTAACCCCAAGGAGAATCCTCTGTAAGACCTGTGTGTCTTAATAAAGGCTTTTGTGTGTGTGTGTGTGTGTGTTATAAGTTATATACAATATGGGGTTGTTGCTTTAAATTACCATAGATGTATATGTATTTTTATATCAATTTATATATTCATTTATCTATATATTTAACATTATATAAGGCTATTTATTCATATATATTTTGTATTTAAGCTTATATAATCTCATATGGGCATATTTGTGTAATAAAGTAGTTTCAATATTAATATACTAGACGAAAGGCCCGGGCAACGCCCGGGGTTTACCCGAGTGCGAATATATTTCAAAAACGTTGTCTTGGGTGGCCGCTATAGACAGGGTGGTCTGTATAGACAGGTGGATGTATCACACAGCTGATAATAGGGTTGCCTAGAGTGACCGCTATAGACAGGGTGGTCTGTATAGACAGATGGATGTATCACACAGCTGTAGAGTGGTCGCTATAGACAGGATGGTCTGTATAGACAGGTGTATGTATCACACTGCTGATAACAGGGTTGCCTAAAGTGACCGCTATAGACAGGGTGGTCTGTATAGACAGGTGGATGTATCACACAGCTGATAACAGGGTTGTCTAGGGTGGTCGCTATAGACAGGGTGGTCTGTATAGACAGGTGAATGTAACACACTGATGATAACAGGGTTGCCTAAAGTGACCGCTATAGACAGGGTGGTCTGTATAGACAGGTGGGTGGTCGCTATAGACAGGGTGGTCTGTATAGACAGGTGAATGTAACACACTGATGATAACAGGGTTGCCTAAAGTGGCCGCTGTAGACAGAGTGGTCTGTATAGACAGGTGGATGTATCACACAGCTGATAACAGGGTTGTCTAGGGTGGTCTCTATAGACAGGGTGGTCTGTATAGACAGGTGTATTTATCACACTGATGATAACAGGCTTGTCTAGAGTGGCCGCTATCGACAGGGTGGTCTGTATAGACAGGTGGATGTATCACTCAGCTGATAACAGGGTTGCCTAGGGTGACCGCTATGACAGGGTGGTCTGTATAGACAGGTGGATGTATCACTCAGCTGATAACAGGGTTGCCTAGGGTGACCGCTATGACAGGGTGGTCTGTATAGACAGGTGGATGTATCACACAGCAGATACCAGGGTTGCCTAGGGTGACCGCTATAACAGGGTGGTCTGTATAGACAGGTGGATGTATCACTCAGCTGATAACAGGGTTGCCTAGGGTGACCGCTATGACAGGGTGGTCTGTATAGACAGGTGGATGTATCACACAGCAGATAACAGGGTTGCCTAGGGTGACCGCTGTGGCAGGGTGGTCTGTATAGACAGGTGGATGTATCACTCAGCTGATAACAGGGTTGCCTAGGGTGACCGCTATGACAGGGTGGTCTGTATAGACAGGTGGATGTATCACTCAGCTGATAACAGGGTTGCCTAGGGTGACCGCTATGACAGGGTGGTCTGTATAGACAGGTGGATGTATCACACAGCTGATAACAGGGTTGCCTAGGGTGACCGCTATGACAGGGTGGTCTGTATAGACAGGTGGATGTATCACTCAGCTGATAACAGGGTTGCCTAGGGTGACCGCTATGACAGGGTGGTCTGTATAGACAGGTGGATGTATCACACAGCTGATAACAGGGTTGCCTAGGGTGACCGCTATGACAGGGTGGTCTGTATAGACAGGTGGATGTATCACTCAGCTGATAACAGTGTTGTCTAGAGTGGCCGCTATAGACAGGGTGGTCTGTATAGACAGGTGGATGTATCACACAGCTGATAATAGGGTTGTCTAGAGTGGTCGCTATAGACAGGGTGGTCTGTATAGACAGGTGGATGTATCACACTGATGATAACAGGGTTGTCTAGGGTGGTCGCTATAGACAGGGTGGTCTGTAAGACAGGTGGATGTATCACACAGCTGATAACAAGGTTGTCTAGAGTGGTCGCTATAGACAGGGTGGTCTGTTTAGACAGGTGGATGTATCACACAGCTGATAACAGGGTTGTCTAGGGTGGTCGCTATAGACAGGGTGGTCTGTATAGACAGGTGGATGTATCACACAGCTGATAACAGGGTTGTCTAGAGTGGTCGCTATAGACAGGTGGATGTATCACACAGCTGATAACAGGGTTGTCTAGGGTGGTCGCTATAGACAGGGTGGTCTGTATAGACAGGTGGATGTATCACACGGCTGATAACAGGGTTGTCTAGGGTGGTCGCTATAGACAGCGTGGTATGTATAGACAGGTGGATGTATCACACGGCTGATAACAGGGTTGTCTAGAGTGGTCGCTATAGACAGGGTGGTCTGTATAGACAGGTGTATGTATCACACAGCTGATAACAGGGTTGTCTAAGGTGACCGCTATAGACAGGTGTATGTATCACACAGCTGATAACAGGGTTGTCTAGAGGGGGGGGGGGGGGCGGGCAGGGAGGTCACGTGTTTGCTGGCAGCCAATGGGCGGGCATTCTATCCGTGAGCTTCAGACAGACAGACAGACAGACAGAATAAGGCAAATATATAAGTAGATATATCTCTCTCTCTTTGAGAGGAGTCTCCTTAATCTAAAGCTAAGAAAGATGGCATAGCACTGCCAATCTCAGCTTGTTGTTTGATTGCAATAAAAAAAAAGAGCTCACACCTAGTTTTTATGTCTTTTATTATAAAATACTATTAATATAATTTTATTCACGATAGAACGTTGTGGCCCATTGTATGTATTACATCCCAAACACGATGCGACGCCAGCCATCTCTGTCTTGAGCTCGATGTATCATCTCGGCGACCGTTAAGCCAGCGAGTTTCTTTAATTATAAAACTATATGTCGTAATATAAAGGTTTTTGTGTGATTATTTTGTTGGGAAATCTAGTTAGGTGCTGATATTGGATTACATTGGTGTATGGAGATCAAGATTGTGATTGATACAAAATATCTGACGGGGTTGTTGTGTTATTATTTTGATTGCACATTAAAGTCGTTTTATATTACACTACTTTTTACATAATTTGTTATTTATAATATATGCAAATATATAAATCAATTATGGTGAAATGATTCTAGATATAAATTTGCATATTTCGCTATGCATTTGTTATCGGACATATCGGTTTTTATAAAAGGTGGTATATTTTATTTTACCCCATCGTAAAAAACACCAGCTGAAACACTCAATTTAGCGTTGAGTTAGTAATCCAAATAATTCATATTTTTTTATAACTCTCTCAGTGTATATTTCTCTAATTGTACATAAAATATAAAACATAACTACCGAGAATTAGATAGAAAGAAAGAAAAACGACTATAAAAGACCATAGAAAAAGAAAAAAAAGCTTAACTAGCGACAAGTTAAAAACACATTTCAAGCAAAATGCACTCTCTCTATGGGAACGTTTTTGTCTCATTAAAGTAATAAAACGCAAGTGTTTAACTACAAAATATTGGGTCTAAACATGCAAGACCTTCCAGGTGCATAATTTATTTTATCTCGAAATTTTTCCCTGCATCACGGAAGTTACCAAATAAGTCCTTCTTTCTCATCTCATTAGAGGAAGGGATATAGTGGTGCAATATCTTGAGATAAGATCTTGTTGGGGCTCTCTTAATATGAGCTGACCTCTCTTGAGAGACCAGAGACCCAGAGAATAAGTCGGTGGACGAGTGGGTAACACCCTCGATTCCCGACAATCATGAACTGGGATCGAATCCCACATTAACTTCTTCTTCTTTCTTATCTCCACTCAATCATATTAGGGTATCAAGCTTATAGAGGTAGAGACTTTATGGTGTGGGTGAAGTAGAATGTGTCTGCCTTTGTCATTAAGACTGGGAGCACTACTCAGTGGCAGACCGACTTAGCTCCAAAAGAAATGGCCGCCTCTGAGGAACAGACACCATGTGCAGTCGCTCCTAACATGGAGTACAAACGCTGCTCATCATATATCCCTGGATTGGGAGTCCTTACAGCCGTGCCAGCTGAACCCAGGTTTTTTTTAGCGAGATTGCTACTGCTCCCCCCCCCCCCTTTTTTTTTTTTCATCCGGGCTTGGGACCGGCAAAGGCGGAGTTCCGCGTTAACATTTTGTTTAATATGTGAATAACCTTCACATATTATTCATTGTTGCAATTATCATAAACTAGGTTGCTCTTTTTGAGCTGTACCTAATAAAGCGATTTTGGAACAAAGAACAAGTAGATATAGACAAGTTGAGTATATTAAAATAATAAAGTGCATCATCGCCTATTTTTATATACACTCAAAGACAAAACTGAAGGAATTTGTACCTTGTACATAGCATGTATATCGAGATTCAGACAATAACTCTGGAATATATTTGATACACAGTGATTTTATTGAAGAAACACGAGATAAACAAGTGTGAACAAATAAATAATTGCCTTCTTTGGTGACTCATATCAGTTTTGGGTGAGATTCTTCCT
Organism: Cordylochernes scorpioides; assembly: GCA_030710605.1. Classification (NCBI taxonomy): domain Eukaryota; kingdom Metazoa; phylum Arthropoda; class Arachnida; order Pseudoscorpiones; family Chernetidae; genus Cordylochernes; species Cordylochernes scorpioides. The sequence continues at coordinate 37,879,605 of CP092879.1, forward strand.
TCGTATTCTTTAATATACTTGTCAAAATGGATGAGATATTTAATAAAGCATTCATTGGTTCTTTATAGAACATTGTATTGGTCTTGCTATTAAGGTAATTAAGCGAAGTTAAATAGGATTTCCATCGCTTGTAGATATTATCAAGTATTAATGTATCTGTGTGGTGGTGTTTATCTCCATGTCTAGAAGTCTACTCTTCTCTAGTGAGAATATTAGAATCCATACGGAGTATTAAGGTGCGTTTCCTGTTGATGGGAACATCTGAGGTACAAAAAGTAGGAATACAACTTTTTAACGTCGCCTGTTAACATTTATCTGTACTTAGTAGGACAGCCTTAATTTCTAGGGTAGCCCTAACAGGAATACAAGACTTCAGACATACTGTCCTACCCAAGATTACCTTCCTGCCACACCGAGGCCGTTAACCAGACATGGGAAGGAGATCTCTGTGAACGCCCACGGATTCAACACAGCCTTTCTATTCTTCTGTTCAGCTAATAAAGTTAAATGGTCGTGATACGGTATGAGTACAGAACATGGTGGTGGACTTCAGCGAGAAAAAGGTGAAGAAGAGCTAATTGTGAAGCCATCAGAATCTCTGTTTCTTTTGTTAAAGGAAAAATGAATATGTGACTATAAAAATATTTCTGAACACTTATAAATACTTTTTGAACTTATATTTCTTACTTTCACTATTCTCTCCTTATGCAAATATTTTAAAATAAATAATAAAAAAAAAGTTCCCACGCCGGGAATCGAACCCGGGCCTCCTGGGTGAGAGCCAGGTATCCTAGCCACTAGACCACGTGGGAGGTGGTTAATTGTTCCTTTTTATTAATTCTTATTTTAAGTTTTCTCAAAAATTTATATCTACAGGAGATTAAACAATCAAGAAGGGAGGGAAAAATTCAAGTAATCAAGAGTTTGATCAAAATTCGTTATTTATCATTTTAAACATTTGTACAGTTATTCACAAATATTCATTTGTGGCACGATACTATTCTTTCAACTTCAAATTACCGAGGGGACCAATTAATATTGATTTTATTCAACTTATCGATTATTTGTCAAGGGACCGGGAAAAAGTCAACTTATCGAGAGATTCCAATTAACGAGCTTCAAATTATCGAGAGTCGACTGTATTTTTTCTTAACGAGGCTTACCTTTCAATTTTGTGTGTTCAGAACAAGCTTTGAATTCCCTATAAATGAGAAAGAATATCGCCATGTTCTTAATTTTCTATCAACTTATTTTAACTCAATATTTACTAGAAATATATCGACTCGACTCTAACAAGAACAACTCAACATGACTCACTAATTTATTTACTTTATTCACGACACAAACATTTGCTTAGATTCAGGCACTCTTCTATATATAACACAATAGTTCACGAATTTATTAAATTTAATTTGAAGTCTCGAAATATCATTCAACCAGCACGTATCATCCACCACGCACGTATATTTTCAAAATTTTGTTTTCAAGCAGAAATAATGTAATATTTTTTCTCTCAATATATAATAAATATTTAAAATATGTATATAATAATGTATATATAAAAATTGTATATATTATTAAGTTGTTAACGTGATAATTCTGTTGAAGGACTGACAAGTCCGAAAGTTTGAAAATAAATAGTCGAACAAGAAAGTTAGCCCTGGAGGCTTAATTTATTTTATAACAAACATTTACATATTTACAAGTAATGAAGTCATGCTATTTGATTTGCATACTTAGGCGCGAACAGTATGCAATTAATTGATAAAGAGGAAGCAATCCTTCGAAATATATTGAAAAAAAAATTGCTTTATTTTCTTTCACAGATCCAGGTAGGGCCTTTTTTTTAATATTTATTGATATGTCCTTATCCTTATGCTTATTATCAATTACTACTTGCTTTTAAAATCTTGAAGATAGAAGTTATCTGGCTGGCATTCATAGTTCTTAAATAAAGAAACACTTCGGTCTGAATTTTTTTTTTATTTTTTTCGAGTTTCGACAAAAAATCTTTGTCTTCCTCAATTTCTAACTAAACATTTATAACGCCTTGCCAAATGCTTTATGTATATTTTTTCTCTGACGAGTACAAAATATTTTATAGAAACTGTCGAAAAATAAAACTTTTTTTGTCGAAGTCTCTCTTATTTTAAGATAAAATTATTTTAAAATATCATCCTAGCGCCCACTCGTATCCTTGAAAATATTGCCACGTGGAAAATTAGGGAAGACCAAAAAACTTCAGGAGGAAACAAAATTTATTTCAGGGAAGGACAAAACTAAGAAAGGTAAACAAAAGATAAGCCACGAGGGAAATTTACAGAGTCGCAAGATATAAAAATAAAAATGACCACTCTGTTAAATAAAAAATAATAAAATTAAGAAATACTATGTTACATAAATTAAATTAATACATACTATGTTTCATAGCTTCTTCCCTATGGGAGCTGTGACCCACAGCTAGCAATTATTGTAGATACTGACGTGGATTTGACGTGCTTCTGCCAAGGATTCCATCGAAGTCTTGGAACTTTGTCCCTAGTACCTTTGCGTCCATTTTCTTGCGGCGTGAAGAGCGGCTTTGTCGTCGTATCGTCTATAGGGACATCGTCATCTTCGAGGGAAGTCTTGGCTTTAGCGCGGCGGTGGAATCCTGATGTCAGTCTCCGAAAATGTAGATCACAGCACCCATGGCTTCAAGGTCTTCTCGGCGATCTTCAGTTTGTCTTCCCTAAATTACCCAGCATCTCCACCAAAATGCCACGTGGAAAATTAGGGAAGACCAAAAAACTTCAGGAGGAAACAAAATTTATTTCAGGGAAGGACAAAACTAAGAAAGGTAAACAAAAGATAAGCCACGAGGGAAATTTACAGAGTCGCAAGATATAAAAATAAAAATGACCACTCTGTTAAATAAAAAATAATAAAATTAAGAAATACTATGTTACATAAATTAAATTAATACATACTATGTTTCAATATATTGTGAAAATTTTAACTCGTTTCAATTTTAAAACTTTTCCTTTTGCCACATTCCTCTTCTTTTCTCTTTATTCAGAAGTACAACAGTACGTGTGTATCGCTTAATAACATACCTTTTACATCTATATATATTTTGTTGTATGTATTGTTATGTGTGTATTGTGTGTGCACCTATGTGATTGACAAATTGTTAATAAATCTTTTTTTTTTTAATTATCCCTAGTACACGTGGTACAGGCCATGATAATCATAGTGGGTAGTTAGCGACTGCTTTTTTACTGTAAGCGCACCACATGTCTACACATGTGAAAAGCAGTTCGACTTTGCACTTACCTATGTGCCAGAGCCCCGTTTGGCTACTTGCACTCGCTGGTGGGGTTGGACTATAAATAATTTTTAATTGTCCATGTACATCTATATATTCGAAAGTATAAAATATCTTAGCCCTATCTTAATTAAACGATCCATTTACACTCATGGAGAACACTTAAGGAAGTTGTACATTTTAGCATGTATATCGGTATTCAGACATAGCTCTGAAAGATATTTGATACACAGTATCCTTTAGTGAAGACACACGAGATAACCAAGAGTGAACAAAATTGCCTCTGTTTCTTAAAAAAATATATATAATAATAAATAGACGACTGGCGAGAATTAGCATTTCCTTAAGTTTTGTCCATGAGTGTAACTTAACCCTTGTGTCACAAACCTTTTTCTTCTATTGCTGATATAACACTACAAACTAAGCTGCATTAACTTTACTTTTGTAAGCGATAAAGTTCGAAATCTTGTACAATTATGTTGTAGATGGACATTTTCCCGGAAGGATAATAACCTAAATAAATGAAGAACACCCCAAACACGGGAGTGATTACCTTTATTTTTATAGATCAATATCCTCCCTTATATGGCCATAGATTTGGCCGCCACATTACCAGCTAAACACCTCTTTGGCAGATTGTGAAGATTTCATTAGATCCCTTGTATATCTCATAGAACTGAATCGAACTGAAGAAGGCCATTAGCCCGAAAAATTGCTTTGACACAAAATTCTAAATTAATATTTTTTATATAAAGTAATACACATTCTTTTATAAAGATTTTTATCTATGGAAGCTGTGACCCCTACAACTGGCAAATTTTGTTGCTTCTAACAAGGCTCTTGCGTATTTTGGTCAAGGTTTCTCTCAGCGCCTTGAAAGTAGTTCCTAATAGTTTTACGTCCTTTTTTTTTTTTGCGGCGGGAAGAATGGCTTTGTCGTAATAACGTATGTAGGGATATCGTCTTCTTGGAGGGAAATCTTGGCTTCGACACGGCGATGGAATCCTGGAGTCAGCCGTTAAAAAAAATGAAGACCACATGGTCTCAAGTTCTGCTAATACGATCTTCAATTTGTCTTCCCTAAATCCACCCAGCATATCCACCAAAATGTCACGTAGAAAAATGAAGGAAGACAATCCTAAGAACTATCAAGGCAATTGATTCTGATTTAAAAAGGTTCAACTCATTTACATAAGAAAAATAGAGACAAGAAGAAAAATTTGCTTTGTGGAAAAAAATGTATTAAATAATTAATATTATTTAAGAAAAAAGTATCTCCTGATCGTGCAACTGAAAATTGATGATATAAATTTATTTGCATATTTTCATCTCCTTTCTATTCTCTATAGACAATCCAGGGTGTTTATGTGGAAAGAGAAGGCAGGATTCCAGTCACCTGCTTATTGATTGTCCAATCTTCCAGAACTACAGAAAGCGGAAAGACATTGAATACAAGGATCTTTTTATGTTTATAAACAGTAAGGACTCATATTTAAAATTTAGGAAATTCTGTAAATATATCTATGATTTTTCTCTCTTGGTTAAAAACCGCAATTGTTAAACTATGTATATTCGTATTTATTTCATTGGTTGTTCTTAGGAAATAGGTAATATCAAGCATGATTTTAATATCTTTTCCATTCTTTTCTTCTTTAAACTTCTACTCAAACCTTGTAATTCACTAATTGTTTATGTAAAATAGTTCTCTGAATTTAATGTTGTTGCTTGACGCAAGCATCTCTTGTGGGATATCGCGTCTGATTTGATGATAATAATAATTCTCTTCTTTCTCTCCAGATAGTCATGCAGTTTTGTGTATAAGACCAAAGTCTCCAATAAAGTTCTATGTATGTGTGTAAATATAGTTTTTAACATTCTCTTTTTCTTTTTTTGTAGGAAGCCCGCTATAAATTTCCTGTTAGTAACAAAGTTTACCACGCGCAACTTAAATGCAATCTTCCTTCACCATTTTCTTTCCTTATTTTTAATGAAAGTTGTGTCCCTTCATTAAAACCTACGATTTTTAAAATATTATTATATATAATATAAATTTGCGGGAGAATGAAATACATTTACCGAAAGAGGTTCCTCTTCCTTTAATTATTCACCAGAACGATGCACTATATACAGGTTGGATTTTTGTCTGAATTTACCCAAACAGATGATTTTTTTTGTGGTTCATTCTTCATCATTATTAGTAAAGTTTTTCACTAAGGTGATGTACAGTGTATCGTTCTTTGCATAATTAAAGGGAGAGATGCCTCTTTCGGTACATTCTTATATACAGTTAAACCTGTCTATAGAGCCCCCTCTAAATAGCGCCTCCCTCTCTATAGCGCCCGATTTTAAATACGTAGTACGATGCGATTTACATTAAAAGTGACCTGTCTATAGCACCCCCTCTCTATAGCACCCTATTTTGGTGAGTCCCAAGAGGGGGCGCTATAGACAGGTTTAACTGTAATATGATTTCATAAAAAGACAAACATTCAAATTGTCTGAAAAATCAGAAAACTTGAAAACAGCCTTCAAAGAAGAACTACATCTCTTCTTATAAACACTTAAGGATAAAACTTAAGGAAGTTGTACCTCTTTTATCATCTATATCGGGATTCAGACAATAACTATGAAAGATATTTGATACGCAGTTACCTTTATTGAAGACAAGACTGTTATCAAGTATTTAAACATTTAAAAGCATGCTGCTATAGACAGGTTTAACTGTATATAGGATTAAGAAGCTCTTATCTCTGACTTGTGTTTCTTCTTCTAAGACAATAATGGCTTAATAAACGCTTTTCTGTGTGTTTTGAGTCTATTTAAAGGGAAATATAGCTATTTCTTTTTTTTATGTTTGTGTGATAGAGAAAGAGAGAGATTTACTCTAGTAAAAAACATCGAATAGATTTCTATCTCGTGATCTCTTGCTCTTACAGCTATTGGAATTTGACATCCTCTAGGGTATCATTAATCTTAATGGCTATTTTCACCAAATAAATCCATCCGTTCTGGTAAATAATGGATCTTCAAAGTTTATTGGTAATTACTGGGAACCAGGGGTTCATAAACTAATTTCATCCGTTTACACAATCTTCAATAAATTCTGCAAATTTTAACCATTGAGTATCTAATAATATAAATCATTCAAAATATTCTGCAGTGATGATTTATCTATATTGTGACGTTTTCCATACCTTTTTTTATTTATTTTTAAAATTCTTTTCCCCTTGAAAAATATCTTTCTTCTTGAATTTTTTTTTTACAGCATCACTTCCCTTCTTTTTCTCCATCCCTGACCCGGGGATACTTACTTGTGTTGCAGCTCTGTTGGCTTGCTGCTTGCTTGGTTCATTGCCACAGTGCATGTTCTGCTTGGTACAACCCGTTGGTAGGACTAGACGACCATTCTATAATGGCCAATTAGTCGAGTAAAAGAGTGCATATTGTAACGTAGAAAATCATGAAAGACAAACTTCAGGATGATGCAACAATTTATTTAAGGCACAAACAATAATATACATTTATAAGATATAAGTTAAGCAATGAAGGATGTTTCAATAGTAGCAAAATTAATATAAATATCAAAAATGAATAATCTGTACATAAAATATAATAAATACTTTGCTATAATATGATATGATACATAAATGCTTATAATTTTCTAAATATATCGATTGATTTTGTATCGTTAAATTTGCGCGCTAATTTAATAGCTTTACTATTAATTAATGAAAATTGAAATGGACCCAGAACAGCAACTTTACATACCCAAGATAGGGGACATTACGACTGCTGTGATAGAAATGTATGGAGGCATCTGAGGCTCTTCATTGGATACGACAACAACAACATAAATTGACATGGACCCAGAACAGCAACTTTACACACCCAAGATAGAGGACACTGCTGTTATAGAGATGTATGTGGACATCTGAGGCTCTTCATTGGACACGACAACAACAATAAAAATTAATAATTGCGAAAGAGTGTTGCTTAATGCATTTAATTGTAATTATATGTATGTATTTCTTCAGAGATATTACGGTATCAATTTAAATGAACATAACGGCTGATTAATATACTGATATGAATGCTGCAACATTGCTCGATGCAAATATTTAAATGTAATTCTACTGTTCTATAAGCTTATGTCCATAGTTTTCTTAAATACCATTTCTAAGATTCCATCTTTCAGTGTAGTATATATAAGCAGAATGATCTAATACAGTATTAGAGCTCTAAAGAAGCGGCCTGATAGATTAAATTGGCGAAACCGCTGGGAGGGTTTACCATTGATGAGTCAAGCCCTCCCAATATTTTTCATCGTAGTAAGGACAGTAGATGTTTGATTTATTTGCGAAAAGAAACATTCGCGTCTTAATTGTCTTCGTTCATTATATATGTAAATGTTTTTTCACATAAGAAGAAGTAAGAAAAAAGGTAAGATGTGGATATAATAAACAAAAAAGGCATATCCTAATCGTTCACATGATCATTTTTAAATAGCAGAGCGCCATCTAGTGAAACAAAAATCAACTAAACGTTGATTTAACTTGTTCCCTGATATTTGGCCAACCTATTTTGTAAATATGTAAATATGTAGAAGAAGAATTCCAAAATGCCGAAAGCAGACAGACTAAGAAGTTGTTATGGTACCATTCTATGTACCCTATCGTACCAGCCATGGAACCGCCGCCTGGTAGCGAGATTACGGAGGTAATTAGATCTCTAGATTTCCCTAAGGTCGAGATTAACCGGGGAATCCCCTATTAAAATGTTGGTAGATAAGACTTCAAAGCTTCTTAGTGACGGCTTAGCCTCTTTTTACCATAGCAAGTAGAACAATCCTTTGATACTATTTAAAATATTTTTACCATTGCGTTGATACATAGTTATATCGTTTTGAAAATAGAGCGATCCATATTTAAATCATTAGATAATAAAACGGCATATATTGACTTGAATGAAAGATTTTTAGATCAAATATGTGAAATAAACTCTGAGAGAAAACTGACAAAAACTATAACAAGACTTAGAACAAAACACTATAAAGGAATGAACATACATCCAGATGGCACAAGAACCTATAGGACATGCAACAACTGTCCTGGTATGGAACTAACACCTACTCACATATTCTCATGCCCAGCAATGGCCGCAGCCTTGCAGAAAATTGACATAGACCCAGAGCAGCAGCTTTACACACCCAAGATAGTGGACATTGCTGCTGCTGTGATAGAGATGTATGGGGACATCTAAGGCTCTTCATTGGACACAACAACAACAACAATGAAATATTTATTTGCTAATATTTCGGTTGGCTGAACGCCAACCTTTATCATGTTATAACACTATGCAACGCTGAGTTTGTTTATACAAAAATGTAATGCCTTGATAAAGATTGGCGTTCAGCCAACCGAAATATTGGCAAATGAATATTTTATTCAATCCAATATATGCATTTTTATTAACTAACATAATTATATGTGAAAAAAATAGTAAAAAGGTGAAATTGTACTTGGATCAGGTGGATAAATTAAGAAAAATGTATCTCTTGACCGTGCAGCTGAAAGTTTCTGATGGCTTGCGCCATCTGTCTGAATAAATATCAACTAATCGTTGATTTTGAATTATTCCAAAATTGGTCAAATACCCATTCTTTGATTAATCAGGTACAACTTTCATACCACGCTGATGAGGAACAACATCCCGAAACGTGTACGTGATTAGATTTTCTTGATTAATCAAGAATGGGTATTTGGCTCTAATCATGGAATAATAATAAAAACACGATTAGTTGATATTTATTCGGAAAGATGGCGCATGCCATCAGCTACTTTTAGTGATACGATCAGGGAGATGTATTTTTCATAATTATATATGTCATTATTCAAAAAAGACGTTGTATATAATAACGAAATTAAAGTAATATTGTATAGTTTAAAATATGATAATATTCGTTTGCCATTTGTGTTGCCAATGTTTTATAGAAGAAAGAGGAAAGTTCTTGGAAAATCCAACAGCTGTTATCTGACGGTATCGACAAGATAATAACGGTCCCATCTCATGTAAGATAGGTGTAAAGAAATTATACAATTTTATAGAGCAATTACCAAAAGAATTCAACGGGACCTAACTTGATTTAATGTTTCTTCGTTCTTTGTCTTTATTTTCTTTTGTATTTTTCTTTATATAGATGCATATATTGTACACAAGTCTCATTTCAAATTTGTATAGTGTTCTTGTTTCTTGTTCTGCGGTAGAGGAAATCTTGCATAAGACGAAATATCTTGATAAGGGCTTATGTATACATGCATCATATGTATAAATGTTCTTTCATTCTTTTATCTATTTTATCTCTTTGTTTCACATACTAGTACCTATCAAACCGATCCATGAATGAGACACTAATATTCCTTTAGTCAGGTTTTCATGAATATATAAAATCTGCCTTATTATCATTAAATATTAAGAATAACAACACAACAATCAGCTTTATTAAGATAACTTTTGGTCTTATACAGATTCTCCGAGTAGAAGAAGGTATATACAGTAATAACAGTAATAGTAACATTAAATAATAATATCTTTTACTTTTTAAAATTAGGTTTTTCTGCTTTTCACATGTGTAGATATGTGGTGCACTTAGAGTAAAAGCAGTCGCCTACCTTACCCACGATGATTATCATGGCCTGTACCACGTGTACTCGGGATAAGAAAAAAAAAATAGCAGTCATGGGCCATAGTGGTTTCAGGAATCAATGGGTAACACAAAAAGGACGAGGCAGGTTGGATATCACCCAGAAGAGAGAGGCCAGCGCTGAAGACACGGACAAGGTCCAGTAGAATGTGATCTACATGAGAGGCAGAGATGAACTGTTATTATCCGTCCTTTTTTCTCGGTGTCCAGTGACAGTCGTAAAACTTATTGAAAGTTTCCTGGGAGGAAATGAATAATCTTTGACGAAATTGGACCTCGAACCTTGTCATGCCTTGGGTGCGGCGGACTCTCAATAAAATTTTATTATCTTATTTGTTATTACATGATGGCCCAACTGGTGCGCTGAATTGTATCTACATTTTGGGCTGTTATAATACATATGAAAATCTAATATATATATTGAATTATATTACTGCATATATCTCTACAAGTGAAAAAATAATTTTAAAATAAAAAAAGGTCAGGTGTTGGTATTAAAATCAATGAAGGTATATCCTGACCATGAGCACATGAGCTTTTTAGATGGCAGAGCGCCATCTAGAAGAACAGAAATCAACTAAACGTTGAATCAGCCTGTTCCTTGTTATTTGGCCAACCCATTTTCTTGATAAATCAAGAAAAGCCAACCTCGAACGCGTTTCTAGCTGTTGGCCCTCGTTGATTTATCAAGAAAATGAGTTGGCCCAATATTAAGAAACAGGATAAATCAACGTTTAGTTGATTTCTGTTTAACTAGATTGCGCTCTGTCATCTAAAAAGCTCATGTGCTCGTGGTCAGGATATTCCTTTGATTTTATATATTTAAGTAATTCTACAATACTGCCTGTTTGATCTATATCCTGCTATATGAGGGATCAATAAAATTCATAACTAGCAACTGTTCTTTTTGTTTATGGGGACTAATAATAACCGACTAATAGTGGAAAGTGCTAACGGTCGTCTGAAGAGATAGGGCTAAACAGCTCGAAGGGAACTTCTCAACACTCTAACTATAACTCTAACTAATCCATTGTTGAACTTGTCTATAGCAGCAGCTGAAGTTCTAAAAATAATTAAGCTGCGGTAATTAATGGTTCTCAAAATATGAACCTACCAGTCACACGAGGTATTGTGTAAGATCGCCAAGATAGGAACTTCCTTTTGTTCCAAGAATTTCTGTGGAATTTTTAACATTCACCTCGTTGAGGTAGTCATCCTGTCGAGTGCCAACTGCCCAAAAAACTTACAATAAATTCGCGTTATATATTTTTATAACCAATGAAAACATTTAGACGTGAATGTTTCTTTTCACAAATAAATCAAACCTCTACTGTCCTTACTGCGATGAAAAAATATTGGGAGGGGCTTGGCTAATCAGTGGTGAACCTTCCCAGCAGTTTGGTCAATTTTTTTAATCTACCAGACCGCTTCTTTAGATCTTTAATACTGTATTGAATCATTCTGCTTTTATATGCTACACTGAAGGGTGGAATCTTAGAAATGGTATTTAAGAAAACTATGGACATAAGCTTTTAGGACAGTAGAATTACATTTTTCATCGTAGTAAGGATAGTAAAGGTTTGATTTATTTGTGAAAAGAAACATTCGCGTTTTAATATTTTGATTTGTTATATATAGATGGCGCAGAGAAAATAGAGGTAACCCGGGCTCCTGGAGCACCATAGATGGCGCATTATAGCTTTGTATATATGTGTATGTTGTGTTTGAAGGTTGTGTTTTGGGGAGGGGTTCAATAATCTGGGGAAAATTTACTTGAACAAACATCGGGGGCTTTTCTTGGGGGAGGGTGGGGATAATTTTTAAAGGAAGTATTGACTCGTTTGGTAGATAAATAACATCCTCCGGCAACTTTGTATATTGATTATAATTTAATAAATATTGTTCAAACTTGTATTTAATGTTTATTTCATATGAAAATGGTATAAAGGTACACATACCTTCACTAACGATAAACAAAATTCATTGTTTTTATGTATTTTTAAAGGGAGCAATGACTTTTAATACATAAATAACATCCATAAGCAAAAATTTACATTGATTATATTTAATAAATATCGTTTAAATTATATTTTATTAGTTTGAAGTAACTGTAATGAGATGTATTCAAGATTTGAGCTTTGTCATTTTGAATGCTTGTTCATCCTTAAAAAATATGGAACGCTTCACGATTTCGCACAGGGGCCATGCTAATCTTCTCTGATCGTTCCCATTTTAGTATATGTGATAAATAGTACAAATGTAATATTGTACTGCGATAAGGTGCATAAATGAAGAAAAAGGCATCTACTTATCGTGCAACTGAAAGTTGCAGATGGCTTGCGCCATCTATCGGAATAAATATCAACTATTCTCGTTGATTTTTAATTATTCCAGAATTGGCCAAATACCCATTTTTGATTAATCAAGAAAAGCTAACCACGGACGCGTTTCGGGCTGTTGGCCCTCATCAGCGTGGTGCAAGCTGTACCTCAACGACCAAAAAAATTGGTCAGTTGCACGATAAGTAGATGCCTTTTTCTTAATTTATGCACCTTATCGCAGTACAATATTGCATTTTTACTATTTTTTCACATTTTGTAGCGTTCTCACGCAATTCTGGCCTTAACTACCCGTTTCATGATTTTTCAGGATGCCTTAATGACCAATTTTTTTTTGGTCGTTGAGGTACAGCTTGCACCACGCTGATGAGGGCCAACAGCCCGAAACGCGTCCGTGGTTAGCTTTTCTTGATTAATCAAGAATGGGTATTTGGCCAATTCTGGAATAATTAAAAATCAACGAGAATAGTTGATATTTATTCCGATAGATGGCGCAAGCCATCAGCAACTTTCAGTTGCACGATAAGTAGATGCCTTTTTCTTAATTTATGCACCTTATCGCAGTACAATATTACATTTGTACTATTTTTTCACATTTTGTAGCGTTCTCACGCAATTCTGGCCTTAACTACCCGTTTCATGATTTTTCAGGATGCCTTAATGACCAATTTTTTTTTGGTCGTTGAGGTACAGCTTGCACCACGCTGATGAGGGCCAACAGCCCGAAACGCGTCCGTGGTTAGCTTTTCTTGATTAATCAAGAATGGGTATTTGGCCAATTCTGGAATAATTAAAAATCAACGAGAATAGTTGATATTTATTCCGATAGATGGTTCAAGCCATCAGCAACTTTCAGTTGCACGATAAGTAGATGCCTTTTTCTTAATTTTAGTATATGTACCGCCGAACAAGCGTGTACGTATTTTATTAGTTTGTTTCATATGAAAATGAAACTCCGCCTTTGCCAGTCCCAAGCTAGGATGAAAAAGGAGGAAAGGGAGCAGTAACAAGCTCACTAAAAAACCTCGGCTCAGCTGGCCTGGCTGATAATACCCTGTAAGGGCTCCTAATCCAGAGATACAGGATGAGCAGCGTTTGTACTCCATGTTAGGAGCGGATGCACATGGCGTCTGTTCCTCATGTCAGAGGCGGCCATTTCTTTTGGAGCTAAGTCGGCCTGCTACTGAGTAGTGCTCCCAGTCTTAATGACAAAGGCAGACGCATTCTACTTCACCCAGTCATGATCTCAAGCTTTACAAGCTTGATACCCTAATATGATTGAGTTGAGATAATAAAGAAGAAGATATGAAAATGGAATAAAGGCACACCTACCTTATCTAGCGATAACTGCCAAAGTGCGTTGTTGACTTATAATTTCCAAATATATGTAAAATATTTATAATTATTTATAAATTATTTATTGAGTGTGTGTGGTATTAAAGGAACAGGTTAAGAACAGGTTAAATCTTTTTAAATCTAAATTGAGAGGCAAATTTGGCTGTTATGCGCTTGAGTGAGGTTAAAAGGGGGTTGAAAAGTTTGACATATTCCTTGATTTTTTTTTATTCTTGTGATAGGCCATAAATATGAATTTGAATTTTGGTGATTTTACAGCCGCTCTATTTCACTTTAAATCTTTATCGAACATTTTTTGTTGTTAAAATATGTAAGAAATGAAATAATTAAGCAGAATTTTTTCGTTTTCAAAGTAAGTTAAATTTCTACTGTCCTTATTGGGAAGGCTTAGTTCATCAGGGATGAGATCTTTCAGTGGATATCGCCATGTCGCTTTTTAAGAGCTTTAATATTGTATTGGACGATTCTGCTTATACAAGTATATCCGATACTGTAGGGCCGAATCTTGGTAATGGAAATTAATCAAACTATGGATATAGGTTTAGATGACAGTAGAATTATATATAAATATTTTGATTTATTTGTATTTTTTTATTTATCAAGAAAATGGGTTGGCCAAATATCAGGGAACAGGCTAAATCAACGTTTAGTAGTTGTATTATGTCTTATTACATAGCCTATCTAATTCATTTTAAGTTTTCTTAGTATCTTAATGAGTCATAAGTTCTCTCCTTCTAGTGCAAAAATCTCGTCATATTGACATTGTGATGACTAAAAGGTTAAAGAAGTCCAGAACGGCCCATATACTGAGAGTTTAAAGCACCAAGCGATCATTTCAGTTATTCTTGGCTGGCATTCCGCTGAGCCATCCATGGAAGTAACGTCCTGGGCTGGAACAGCTGCCCATTGTCTGTTCTGACGTGTCGAAATGTGATTGACCAGATGGACAAACTTCAATAGATAGAGAGATTGTGAAGCTGCCTTCATATATGACTATATATATGAATACTAAGAACATATTAAAAATGTATAAATATAATATATAGAATAATATGACATATACATATTTTAAAGCATATATATATACATAGTTCTCATTAATAATTTAATTAAAAAGGCATATATTGGATCAAAATATCATTTATTTTACTAATATTTCAGTTGGCTGAACGCCAACCTTTATCAAGGTGTTATAACATATTTAAAGTGTGTCAACAACAAACTCAGCGCCACATAGCGTCAACAGAATTAAGCTTTAAAAATATTTTGTTATATTCAATGGGAAGAAAAATTTTGATATATTTATTTATATTATGGACAAAAAAAAATTGTAAAATAAGGGTGTGTTATAGTCTTCATTGTTTTCAAGATTATTTGTTTGTTGGAAGTTTGTTTTGAAAAATACATGGGTACATCAATTATTTTTTTATATAGTTCCCGACGTTTCAGAGACCTCCTGAAGAGAGTGACAGCGAGTTACTGAAACATCGGGAAATAAATTTAAAAAAATAGTTTATGTAGCTATATAGTCTTCATTGGTGTCTTCCACTGCTGGAAAGGCTCCGCCCTCGATGGAGTGTCAGAAAGATAAACGAGCCGAACAAACATTTTGAGAAAATAGCCAAGTATTTTAAATTGCTCGGTGTGCCATCTTTCAATTCAAATGAAGGAAATGTTCTCGTTTTTTTTTTTTTTTTTCGAATTGGCGCACTTCCTAATACCACTACTGAGAAAAACTGTTTAAACCGCTGGAAGAATTCGAAGAAAAGTAAGATACTTTTTCAAAATTGACGCACTTCCTAATACCACTACTGAGAAAAACTGTTCAAACACTGCTGGAAGAAATCGAGGAAAAGTTTCCTGAGAAAGTTTCAATAAGGTGATAAGGGGAATATATCACTACCTAATAACGATTTTGTATAATAGACGTAAAGTCTTCATAATTTCAATCGCTATACAACACGTGTTTCATCTGGGAAATAAAAAATCGCTGTAAAAGCTAAATGAAGCTTCAATTTAGCATTAACTAGCAGGTATTTTAACGTGGAATACCATTCGGTATAAAAGAACGTTTAGAACAGGCCATCTCAAGCCATTGAAGATTAAAAATAACAACAAAATCTACCCCACTTGCCCAAAATGTAGCTTGGCATCTGCAGCTCCAGAACACATTTTGGCTTGCATTAGATGCAAAAATCAGGACCTTTTGAAGAGACCGCTTTTTATCATAAAACAGCTCGAGAAGCATGAACTCGTGGAATTTCTGTAATCCTTACACAAGGGGATAATAAAGAACAACAACATAAAAGTTAAAAGACTTGCAAAAGCACTGCGAAAAAGCAATTTGAGGATAATGAACAAAATATTGTATTTCCAGCCGCTACAAATATAAGGCCGTATATACCAGGATTGGAGAGAGTAAACACATACTTACTAACTTATTCAGACCTCAAATACATTATTAATAAATCAGTTTCTCTTATCAGCAACTTCTCTCTAGCGTGCGTTCTTTTATTGCCCATATTCAGTAGAATACATTGCTGCATATTTACCAGGTGTGTGCATACTTCAGGTAGAAACAATTGTAGTGATATATTTACTAGGGTCTCCCATTAAGTTTAAATTTCCATTATTATTGTGTGTGCGAGTCAAAAAGAGCTAAAAAGCATGATATATTTATCTCCAAACAACAACAACAAATATATATATTTAATTTGAAAGGCATATATTAGATCAAAATATCATTTATTTAACCAATATTTCAGTTGGCTGAACGCCAACCTTTATCAAGGTGTTATAACATTTTAATGTGTGTCAACAACAAACTCAGCGCCACATTTGTTGTTGACACACTTTAAAATGTTATAACACCTTGATAAAGGTTGGCGTTCAGCCAACTGAAATATTGGTAAAATAATTGATATTTTGATCCAATATATGCCTTTTTAATTAAAGATTTATCTATAGAATGCTCTATTTAAAAAAAAAATATATATATATATTTACAAAAATGTATACTTTTCTGTATTTTCTTTACGCAGACATCATATGTAAATATCTGTGTTTTTATTATTTTATTTTTTTCCTCTGACTTACCATGGTGGTGTCTTGTCCTCTTCCATGGAAAGGGGGGTGCCATTGCCCCGTTAGTCAGCCACATTTCAGAGTTTCCTGTTCACGGTTACCATAGCGGCTCGGGGCTCACGACACCGTACTTCAGCCTACAGGGCAGTCCCTTACTTGTGCTACTTCTCCCGCCCGCCACGTAGAGGATGACGTCTGGGCAGGCTGACTTACCATATAAATCCGAATACGAAACAAATTGAATTAGGTTTTCCTGTATATATAATCTGCATTATTTTTATCATTCTTTTACCGTGTTTTCCATACTATTTTCAAGTTGTTGTATGGGTCGATCTAATCTCTCCACTCCGTGCTCTAAAGAAAGTAATCTTGTTGCTAATTTATTCCCCCAGTCATGTATTTTTTTATTATTTTTCTTTAAAAACTTCATAATGAATTCATATATAAGGCTATATGTCTTGAAAAAGTCTTTGGTGTTCTTGTTCCAAAATCACTTTATTAGGTATCGCTCAAAAAGAGCAACATACTTTATAATATTTGCAACAATGAATACTATTTGAGGTTTATTCACATATTAAAACAAAGGGTTCAACGCGGGATTCGATCACGGTTCATGGCTGTCGAGAATCGAGGTTTTTATCTACTCCTCTACCGACTCCTAAGTCTTCGGTGTGTGTATTTTTCCTTACTATCTACAAATTTGTACAATGGTGGGGCTGGAATGGTATTATTACCCACTCGTCTACCGACTCCAAAGTCTTTGATGTGTGTATTTTTCCTTACTATCTACAAATTTGTACAATGGTGGGGCTGGAATGGTATTATTACCCACTCGTCTACCGACTCCTAAGTCTTCGGTGTGTGTATTTTTCCTTACTATCTACAAATTTGTACAATGGTGGGGCTGGAATGGTATTATTACCCACTCGTCTACAGACTCCTAAGTCTTCGGTGTGTGTATTTTTCCTTACTATCTACAAATTTGTACAAGGGTGGGGCTGGAATGGTATTATTACCCACTCGTCTACCGACTCCAAAGTCTTTGATGTGTGTATTTTTCCTTACTATCTACAAATTTGTACAATGGTGGGGCTGGAATGGTATTATTACCCACTCGTCTACCGACTCCTAAGTCTTCGGTGTGTGTATTTTTCCTTACTATCAAAAATTTGTACAATGGTGGGGCTGGAATGGTATTATTACCCACTCGTCTACCGACTCCAAAGTCTTTGATGTGTGTATTTTTCTTTACTATCTACAAATTTGTACAATGGTGGGGCTGGAATGGTATTATTACCCACTCGTCTACCGACTCCTAAGTCTTCGGTTTGTGTATTTTTCCTTACTATCTACAAATTTGTACAATGGTGGGGCTGGAATGGTATTATTACCCACTCGTCTACCGACTCCAAAGTCTTTGATGTGTGTATTTTTCTTTACTATCTACAAATTTGTACACTGGTGGGGCTGGAATGGTATTATTACCTACTCGTCTACCGACTCCTAAGTCTTCGGTGTGTGTATTTTCCTTACTATCACAAATTTGTACAATGGTGGGGCTGGAATGATATTATTACCCACTCGTCTACCGACTCCAAATTCTTTGATGTGTGTATTTTTCTTTACTATCTACAAATTTGTACAATGGTGGGGCTGGAATGGTATTATTACCCACTCGTCTACTGACTCCTAAGTCTTCGGTGTGTGTATTTTTTCCTTACTATCACAAATTTGTACAATGGTGGGGCTGGAATGGTATTATTACCCACTCGTCTACCGACTCCAAAGTCTTTGATGTGAGTATTTTTCTTTACTATCTACAAATTTGTACAATGGTGGGGCTGGAATGGTATTATTACCCACTCGTCTACAGACTCCTAAGTCTTTGGTGTGTGTATCTTTCCTTACTATCACAAATTTGTACAATTGTGGGGCTGGAATGGTATTATTACCCACTCGTCTACCGACTCCTAAGTCTTTGGTGTGTGTATTTTTCCTTACTATCACAAATTTGCACAATGGTGGGGCTGGAATGATATTATTACCCACGCGTCTACCGACTCCAAAGTCTTTGATGTGTGTATTTTTCTTTACTATCTACAAATTTGTACACTGGTGGGGCTGGAATGGTATTATTACCCACTCGTCTACCGACTCCTAAGTCTTCGGTGTGTGTATTTTCCTTACTATCACAAATTTGTACAATGGTGGGGCTGGAATGATATTATTACCCACGCGTCTACCGACTCCAAAGTCTTTGATGTGTGTATTTTTCTTTACTATCTACAAATTTGTACAATGGTGGGGCTGGAATGGTATTATTACCCACTCGTCTACTGACTCCTAAGTCTTCGGTGTGTGTATTTTTATTTACTATCTACAAATTTGTACAATGGTGGGGCTGGAATGGTATTATTACCCACTCGTCTACCGACTCCTAAGTCTTCGGTGTGTGTATTTTTCCTTACTATCACAAATTTGTACAATGGTGGGGCTGGAATGGTATTATTACCCACTCGTCTACCGACTCTTAAGTATTTGGTGTGTGTATTTTTCCTTACTATGACAAATTTGTACAATGGTGGGGCTGGAATGGTATTATTACCCACTCGTCTACAGACTCCTAAGTCTTTGGTGTATGTATTTCTCCTTACTATCTACGAATTTCTACAATGGTGGGGCTGGAATGCTATTATTACCCACTCGTCTACCGACTCCAAAGTCTTTGGTGTGTGTATTTTCCTTACATCTACAAATTTGTGCATTGGTGGGGCTGTAAAGGTATTAAAATATTACCAAATTTAAAGAATGTGTTATAAAATAAAGATTAATGTACACACAGGGTATAAAGAATCAGCAGCAGATACCAACATCCAAACGATCAACAGAATGATGGAAGATGTCCGCCCATGATGAAGACGAATCTCCGCCCCAAATGCCCACCCTACACAATCATTACTTCCCCAACGTTCCATTTATACATGCTAAGTGTGGGCTGTGTTCTATCTTTCTTTCCGCCAGATGGATTAAGTTGATTGAGGTTCTTCTCCCACACATTTTTTTATTCATCAAAAGACCTCTACATGGTGTTGAATTTACATATATTACGATGTATACTCGAACCTCGAACTACTTCACCTTTATTGAGTACATTTTTAAAATAGAAAATAAACTAGTTATATAGGAGAGAAATCTTATAAACTTAATATATTAAGAATTTTAATCAAATAAATATATTTTGTATTTAATATAATTTTATTATGATATTTCTATGTGAAAAGCTTGCTCATCTTTATTATAAGAATCATTTGCTGAAAATAGTGAGAACGAACGCCCTTAGAACAACATTAGATTTAACATGATCGTGTGGAACAGAATCTAAGGATTGACTAAAGCATATTTATCATCGAAGACGTATAGAGTTAATTTTCTTTGATGGACAGAACAGATGTTATGGTGATAAAACTTCTAATTTTGATTAACTATAAATTCTGTGTTTCAAAAATATTTTTAAAATGATCATGACGCAAAACATTTTTCATTACATTTATTTTTTACCCCTTTAGCTGTTATTATATCGGAATCTTCTGTATGCATCTTCTGTAATATTTATTCTATGCATATGCCATATTAATTTATGCTAATTATAAGGTTGTTCTAAAAGTTCTTGTTTTTATTAAAACGTTTTCTTATTACTTGACGAATAATATTATCACGGCGAACATAATAATACACGATACAATTGCTTTATACATAATACAAAGATATCATACATAACGTCGAATAATATTATGGCGAATAATATTGGTATTTCCATTTTTTGCAAGCGTTTACGAACTCTTGCGACACCCTTGTAGATCATCAATGTGCAAATTAGCTAATATGCAAATTAGCTAATTAATATGCATATTAACGAGCTGATTAATATACATACGCGCTGAGCAATATGTAAATGAACTCCTTAATATGCAAATAACTCATTAATATATAAAGTAATTTATAATACAATATAATGCGGCTTATGATTGTAAAACGACATTTGAAAATAATTTACCATTCCTTCACACTTTATTTTCCCGTTTATCATTACTCTTCACAATTCATTCTTTCATACTTCATCCCTAAGGATATAAATAATCGTTATTTCTCTTTAAAATATTTTTTTTTTTAAAAGAAACACATGCGGGATAATTTTCAAATGTCGTTTTACAACTCATTAATATGGATCCAATGTGCAAATAAGAGTAGAAGGGAAAATTTACATACTACTGACCCTCCAAATAATATTCAAATTGAAAGGAAAGTTGAGCGGTTATTTTCAAATTCAAATGTTGGAAAGTCCTTGAAGCGTTAAGTCTTCCTGGTGTTGAAAATAATGCCTTTTATTTGAACCATTATATAATGGGAATTGTTTCCATGTTCCTCATTTCTTTCAGAAGATTTTGAACCCCTCAGGTATGAAGAACAATACAATGCCAATTGGATTAATGCAACAAAGTTGACAAAAATATAACATTCATCCTTGAGAAAAGAATATAAAATTCGTCTGCTCTAGTCAGTTAAGAATATATTTAAACAGTCAACATACAAATATCAGATTCATAAAGAAATTAAAAGCTTAAAAAACATTTCGCACTTTGAACGAAAAAGATCATTATTTAATAAATATATTTTTATTTATCAAAGTAAAAGAGAGAAAAGCATTCTGTTTAGTGATAGCTATAAAAATAACAATAATTTAAAAATGAAATAAAGTTTTCAATGGAATTCAATATACAACAACAACAAAAAAACTTTATTAAGACCTTTTAGTCGTATACAGATTCTCCGAGTAGAAATTTAGGATACATGTAAGAGAATAACAGTAATAGAACCAGTAATAAGCATTGTTATTATTCAAATTTTTAAAGCTAATCACATAAAGGTAATATGAAATTTATATAAAGAAAAACTCTCAATTAAGACAAATAAAGCTAATAAATAGATTAGTCTGGGTAAATTGGAGGAACATAAATTTCTTATACTTGGATTTATCCCGGAGTCTTTACAAGTGAAAAAAAAGTAGAAGCTATAATCATATATCAATAGATTTCTATATAAAGGAATACCTATTCTATAACTTCTATGAGCGTCAAATTTAACAAAATTATATCTGGCTGGGAAGGAAGAATACCCTATATATAATTGCATAATGGAATAATAAATTTCTGATTATGCAACTTTTTTTCCCTATGTTCAACGGTTATTATTCACGGGAGTGTTTGTCTCTGGTTTATGATGGACAATTAAAGGTTTTTGATGCTGCGTGTCTGGGGGACTTGGCATTGTCTTGATGGAAAAAAAAAAATACTTTCGACGAACAAGAGCCGGGTTATTCTCTTTCAGCACACGGAAGACTATATGTAACTGTTGACACAGAAACTCTGTATTGATGCACTTGCCATTTGGTCAAAATTCGAAATGCAAAATGCCTTCAAACTTCGACGTAGTCGGGTTGGGGCAGGGTCTGCAAACTACGGCTCGCGAGCCACATGCGGCTCTTTGGATGTGAAGCTGCGACTCTTTATATAATTCCATACGCAAATATTATTTATGCGAGTACTATTGATTGTTGACAAGAAAAAAATTGTGGCTTTTTAAAAACTTTGAAATTTTGTAAATTGTAATGTTTGACTCTTCCGACTCAAAAGTTTGTCGACCCCCTGGGTTAGGCCAATCTCAGCACTGCTACAATGACTAAGCAGAAATATGAAGAACTGGATGCCGTTGAGATCCTACCTCATCCTTATTACAGTCTTGATACTTTTTCATCTCAGTAAGGACAGTAGAAGTTTGATTGATGTGTGAAAGCAACATTCGCGTCTTAATGTTTTAATTTGCTATATATAGATGGCGTGTTATAGGTTTATATTAGTCTTGATACTGTTCCTTCTGATTTCAATTCGATCAGTGAGGAACTTTCTCCGAAGGCGCAAATTTGAATCATTTAATGAGGTTGATAATTATGTATCGAGTTCTTTAATATAGGCCCCAAAGAATGGTCCTTCCGAGAATATGGTTTTACGGGCTGTATGAAAAAGTGAAAGTTGTATAAGCTTATGATTTTGCTTTTGTTTTAAAAATGAATCGATGTTGGTTCCATATGCTTGAATTGAATATTATACCTCAGTTCTACATATATTTTATTGCTTAAAAAGGAACACAACAAAACAAAAAATAAACTACAATTACAAAATGATTTGATAACTAACTAAGAAAAAACAAACAATATATATAAATATTTAATGGTGATGATAAAAAATTGAATATGTCTGCCAGAAAAATGCTTCTATGAATTAAAAAAATAAGAATAATTACAAACTTAACATATAAATTTCAAACACGGGCTACTAACCAAAGTATATGATTTTCTAACCAAAGAATGGGTTTTCAAGCAGATCAATTGTAGGCATTTTGTTGGATGGCAATGGTTGAAAATAATAGACTTTATTTTGAAGATTAAGTTTTAATATGATATTCCCAAATTTTATTGTTTTCAGTTTTAAAGGTGATTCAAAACTCTTTAACCTCATCTTAAATAACGTAAAGAATTAGGTAAGTTCGAATTTGACTACTGTACGCTTCAGAAGTCCGAGTTACGTGAAGTTAGTAGTTTTAACATAAAACAATAACGCGTCATCTATATATAGAAAATGAAAAAAAAAAATTGAAAAAGCACGAATGATTCTTTTATACACAAAACAAACTTCTACTGTCTTTACTGCAAAGCCCTGCCAATATTTTTTTTCATCGTAGTAAGGGCAGTAGAAGTTTGTTTTGTGTATAAAACAATCATTTGTGCTTAAATTTTTAGTAGTTTTAGTTAGAGAGTTTGGATGAGGATGATGTAAAAAAAAATATTAGAAAACTAAAGGAATCAGACCTTCAGTTCATTATAACCATCTTAAATAGAAATTAAAATTTTGTGACTTAAAATTAGGTTCGTAATAGTGATAGTTCGTTATTTTAAAATTCATTTCTTATATATTGTAACAAAGTATTTATTATTTTAGCAGAGTATTATTTTTTATGTTTAAATTTTGCTATACTCTGTACACTTCCCTCTTTTGCTTATCTTTTGTTTAATACTCATAGTTTGTTCTTGCCTGAAATAAATTGTTGTCTGATCCCGAAGTTGGTCTTCCCTAATTTTCCACGTGGCATTTTGGTGGAGATGCTGGGTAAATTAGAGAAGACAAACTGAAGATTGCCGAAAAGATCTAGAGGCTATGGGTGCGGTGATCTACATTTTCGGAGACTGGCTCCAG